>JAKFHU010000745.1:0-1200000 GCA_023783475.1 Daubentonia madagascariensis
CTAACATGTTGTGAAACTTAATAAACATCAAACAATTTTAAAAGACATGATATGTAATTATAAAATAAATTAATCTAATTTTATTATCCCAGATTATTCCAACAAAATTGTGATGATAGGGGAGAGAGATGAAAATAAATTATATAGTATTTCTTTATTCTTTCTATTAATATTTAAATAAAATATTGAGCCCACCATTTTTCTGTTGTTTCAAAGTAAAAACATATTTTAATGTACAGATAATTACCAAAAAATTAAATAAAACTTTTAAATTACAAACAAAATGACAATAGCAAGTTATAGTAAAAGTCTGAACAGACATGTGGTAAACTATGAATAGTGTTAATCCTGAATTGTGAGATCTTGGGGACTTTATATTTTTCATATTTTGCATATCTATATTTTTCTATAATTTACTAGTGTAAAAACAAACACTTACACAAATTTCCACATCTTATAAATGAAATTAAACCATAATGCTTTTAATTTCTTGAAATTTATGCATCTTTGTTCTTTCTCAAAAGTATTTGAAGCAGTTAACAGACTTAAAATGTAAATAAGAAAGACAATGGATCTGGATCATGTTTGGACAATTTTGGTTTTGGAGATTTCTGGGAATTTGAGAGCAAGAAGGAGGCTCAAGTATAAGTAAATGTACTACTTAAATAATATAATCATTTAAAAAATGTGTGAAAATGTCCTAGAAATAACTAAAGTCAACAAAATGATTTTTAAAAATCAATAATCCCAAATGCTATGTAACTTGTGAAAGACTTTCTGTTGTGTACATCTTTTGGGTTTTCTCCTCAACTCCCAGTTTCTAAGAATTTCCCTCCCTTCAAGCACAGGGTGGCAATATAAGTGCCCATGTGCCATGTGCCCCCTATGGCCTGAAAGAGTCAAGCCATTCTCTCTCCAGAGGCTTTACCTGTTAAACATCTAATGTTGAGAATATTGCTGGCAGTGTTCCTTCTTGGGGATTGCAGAGCTGAGGAAGCTGGTTTGCAGAAAGAGAAAAGAATGAAGAAGGGCAGAGCAAGGGTGAGAATGCCTTAATGTTATTCTAACTTCTTCTTCCAGTTTTTTTCCTGCACTCCATGTATGCTCTTGTTTTCAGGATCTCGAAGACACCCCAGGATCCTGAGGCAGTATCCTGCAGTAATGCAGATTATGGAGACCACGGGCTATGACATGAGATTGCCTGGATTTGAATCTTCATTGCTAGCTATGGGGCCATTTGCAAGTTCTACTATCACTCTAAGCCTTTGTTTATTCAT
Organism: Daubentonia madagascariensis; assembly: GCA_023783475.1. Taxonomy (NCBI): domain Eukaryota; kingdom Metazoa; phylum Chordata; class Mammalia; order Primates; family Daubentoniidae; genus Daubentonia; species Daubentonia madagascariensis. The sequence continues at coordinate 1,278 of JAKFHU010000745.1, forward strand.
CTGTAAGAGGGAGATAATATTAGGCCTTATTTAAAGGATTGTGGTGAGGATTACATGAATCAATACATTCTAAAGTTTGATATAAAATAAGTGCTGAACATTAACTATTAATTATATCAAAGATAGTAATATTAATAAATTATGTTAATACTTATTATGGTAGCTATTAATATCCTTATAGTAAATTATTTTTTCTGCTTAAGTATTTACTATCGAGAACCCATGCAGATTTGCAATTCCCTTCTGAAAGTACATCAGGAGTAATTGCAAAACTTGGGGTTGGTGATGTGGTGGGAGGCAGGGTTCTGACTAAGTAACAGGAGGGAACTTAGACAAATAGTTAAATGTATGAGCCTATCATCAGTAAGTACAGTATTTATGTCCTTTTCTTTTTTTTTTTTTTTTGCTAGTCATGAGATCTTAGGCAAATTACTGGGCATTAAATCCCTCATTTGTAAAATTTGTGTAATTGTAGATCTGGCTCATAGGGAAGTTGTGAGATTTTTTATAAATGAGAATATATGCCAGATATCTGGCACATAGGAATACCAAATAAACACTTTATTATTTTAATTATTATTTACTAACTCCACATTCAGGTGAACAACACATCCAGTGGCCAAGTTAAAGTCAGAGAAGTGAGGGATATAGACATGGTTTATACTTCCTTTTCAAGAAACATGTGGCTCATCAACATGCACCTTTTCCTTAGTTCAGAGTGTTTCACCCACAGTTTGCTCCTTTTATAGATGCGTTACTGCAATTTCTTGAAGTTGTGGGGTCAAAGGAAAACTTCCCCTTCACCCTATGAAGGTTCACTGAAAGTCAAATGATAAAAGGCAGATTAATAGGAGAAAAAGCATATAATATTTATTTTTAACATGCATAAGCACAGGGGAGTCACATGAGAATAATTGCCCAATAACCCAATGAAGTACAGAAGCTTATATATCCTTCTTTATAGGGGAGGGGGGACAAGGAATGTAGACAATTCTTTTGAGGGACAGTAAACGATTATTAGGGACAATGAATGGACGCAGGAGACAGAAATTAACTTGTAAATGATTGTCTTTGATTTTTTTTTTGAGACAGGTTCTTGCTCTGTTGCCCAGGCTGGAGTGCAGTGGTGTGATCATAGCTCACTGTGACCTCAAACTCCTGGGTTCAAGCAATCCTCCTACCTCAGCCACCCTAGTAGCTGGGACTACAGGAGTGTGCCACCTTGCCTGGCTAATTTTTTGATTTTTTGTAGAGATGAGGTCTCGCTATGTTGCCAAGGCTGGTCTCAAACTCCTGGCCTCAAGTGATCCTCCTGCCTCAGCCTCCCAAAGTGCTGAGATTATAGGCGTGAACCACCATGGACCTGGACCGGACTGTATTTGGAATTTGAATGAGCCCTGAGAGAGAGGCAGGCATTATCTTATGAAAAAATTTGTTCAGGCGTGGTTGATTCCTTAGATCTTGTTTTCTGCAATAGATCATGAGATTTCAGGAAGACGATGGAAAGCAATTGTGCTCCTCTTTGGGGGTTTAGTTTCTAAATATATAAGGGAACTTTAGAGAACAGCTTTATCCTGTGCTTTGGGAAACACAAAGGGTCAAAAGAAAAGAAAGGGATGGAGGTCAGAGAGGCCTTGAAACTGTTTCTTTAGCTCAGTCATATTTCAGGGTATACATTTCCAGGCCCTACAGACAACTCAATTGAACCAGGATTTCTGGGTAGTGCAACCAAGGACCTGTATTTTCATTATTTTATCAAAGTTTGAGGGAGGCATATCTTACACATTAGTGTGAAAACTCAACATCATGATTATGAACCATGAAAGAATTGTTTATTTTCAAAAATTTCTTCTACTGATCCTGAGAAGCACCCAGGGTTAAGAATGTAAGACTTATAGAAAAACCTCCTTTGCTAAAAGACCTCAGAAATGCAAATTACCTACTTCAGTTAAAGGGTGCCCTGAACGGAACTGGCTTGCACCTTTTGTTCTACCCCAATTCTACTTTTTAGGCTATGTGTTCTTACTGGGGTCTACTTGGAGGAAGGGGTCAGAATGGCTCAGAGGAAGCATGGAGGTCTGTAGGGGGAGAGAGGCTTGTTGAGTTTTCATTCAGGCATAAAATGGGAAAGCTGGTATTATTACAAGGTGCAATATGGCCCCAATTCATCACCCCTCCTTGTATACATGCCTTTTGCATTGTATCTTTGAAATCTCCTTCCACTCTCTGTAGGGTGTTCTACTCTACCTCTTGGCTCTGGGGTCAGCTACGTGACTTGCTCCAGTCATTGGGATGTTAGCAAATGTGAAACAAGCGGGGGCATGGAAAAGTGCTTGATGTTTCTGTTAGCTCTCTTGTTCCTAGGCTTTTGTCATGAGAATGTAGGCAACTGGAGATAAGATATGTGTGTTAGATCAGAGCCGAGAGGAAAACACGTGAAGCCCAAAGATATAAAGAACTGTTTATTTGAGCATCTGGGTGCAAATGGGTGGAAGCTGAGAAAGGCGTCCACCCCAAAATGGGGTCTAATGAGTTTTTTATAGAGGGTTGGGAGGAAGAAGTTGGGGGGAAATCAAAACAATAATTACAGTATATAGCAAGTCCTTGATGTTTAGGAGGTAGTTGCACCGTATCAGACAGCTAGTCCTTGAGATGTCTTTGTTTTTAGTCACTCCCCCCTTTTAGGCTTGCAAACCTTCCCCGTTTTGCCTGCTCAGCTGCCTTTTATCTCCCCTCGTCTCTCCCATCCCCTTTTTCTGGTTTTGCAAACCTTCCCTCGGGGTAAAGACCACAAACCTAACAATGTGGATCAAAGCTAAGTAGCTGAAAGATTTCAGGAAATGTTACCCCAAAACATGCTGCTTTGGTATATTGATTACTTCCAGGTGAAGGCACTTGAAAAAGAGCAAATGCAGAGAGAGGCTTTCTGTAGAATCCCCTTACCTACCTAAAGAGAGATTCTCCAAAAGGAACTCAATTGTCATAAAATCTCCTCCTTGGGAATTTCATAAACCAGGGAAGATTAACTCATATCACAAGAGAGAAGACTAGAAGTTGACACCACACCCAGCCAAACTTTGTCACAAACTATCACCTATTCTTCTAAGGGCCCATTCATCTTTCCCCCAAATCATTTACTCTCCCCTAAGTTGCCTATATCCTCCCTTCCATCTCCCCTATGAAGAAGGTATATAAGCTCCTAAATCTCACTGGTTTACTAGGTATTCACTTTTCTTTCCTGTGATGCCCCGATGCATGTAACAAATTTGTATGCTTTTTCTCCTGTTAATCTGCTTGCTGTCAGTTTATTTCATAGACTCATTTATCAAACTATCAGAGGGTAGAGGGAAAATTCTTCTTCCTCTGCATAGCTAAATTGTTCCAACTGGGGTTATCCTAGATAAGCTGTTGATTAGCCAACCTCCAGAGCTAGCCAAAAGATCAGAGCTGCCTATGTAACATGAAGTTGACTACAGATACATGAGTGAGCCCAAGTGAGACCAGAAAAACTTCCTACCAACCCCAGGTTTCATGAGTTAATAAATCTTTATTGTTTTAAGCCATTGAATTGTGGAATACTTTGTTACATAGCACTACTGTGGCAAGAGGTAACGGATGCACACAGAAATCAAGGTATAGACCAGGAACCATGACCATAAGAATTATGTAAATTTGAAAATTCCCACAAATTATCTTTCTGAATCCATCTCATTCTCAGTATCTTAGTAGGTATTAACAATAAAATGCTTAAAATTGGTAGGGGCCTTGAGGGATAGAGGTAGGGAGAAGTAGGTATGAGTGGAAACATCTCTAAAGAGAAGAGGAAATTTGTGCTTATAGGAAGGTATGGAATCTAGGGCAAGAAAGAAAGAAGTATGTAGGCAGCAGGACTGCTCATGAAAAGTGGTCTTGGGAAAATAAAAGTTAAAGAATCTGTGGTAGAACCTGATTTTTCACTTTGCTTTTTAACCATGCATGATTCCTACTCAAAGTGGTGTACTCAACCACTACTATAATTCCACACGTTCTAGTGTGATCCCAGATTGAGACCCTCAGCTGAGCGTTCAAGCCAATTCTTTGAGGAAGACCTTTTAGCATGTTCCCTTGCTATAGTCTAACTGTAGGGAAGACAGTGCCACTCTTCTTGAAAACAATAGCTGTGTGGGTATCTAAATTGTTTTAGCCCATTTGACCTAAGTCCCAAACTTTGATTTTATAAAATAACACCAAGTTAATATGAATAAATGGAAGGTATTTATTTTAAAATGTCACAAAAGTGCTCTGGGCTGTAGCCTTTCCAGAAAACTGGATTCTGATTCCTCATCTCATTATAGTTCTTTATGATTTTAAGAAAAATCATAAAATATTTAGAAGACAGTATGTATGTGTAATATTGGTACATTATCCACTGGCAGAATCAATAAAGAAAAATATCAAGAGAATAATAGATCTGATTAAGTAAAAACAAAAAGTAGTTTCATTACAAAATGAAATAAATCAAAATGAAAAGCAAATAAGAAATGAATAAAATATTTACAATATATATGACAGACATGGGTTTGATATCTTTAATATAGAAAAAAACTCTTCTAAAATAATGAGAAGGGAAAAATTGCTATAGTAGAGAAATGAGCAAAACACATAAACTGCCATTTTACAAAATAAAAATATTATGGTCAACAAACATATAAGATATTCAAACTCACTAGTAATAAAGAATTTCAAATTAAGACTTTTGCTTCTGGCCAAGGTGCACTAACAGGGACTTAATTTACTCTCACACCTGAAACAACTACATAAAAGAGAAATAAATATATGAAACAATGGGTTTCAAGACACTGGATATCAGGTAATAAAGAACAATGATCCCCATGAGATGGGGAACACATGAGGTGAACCTTGTGATAGTGACAGGTTACTGCCTGAAGAGTTTCCAGGCTGAAGCACATACAGAGGCAACCGAAGGAGAACATGGAAAACTCCCTGAGTTGAGGGGACAGAGCTGAGAGTCCAGGGAGACCAAGACCTCTAAAGTTCACAGGAAAGAATATTGGAGAGGAGAGAGATTCACAGAGAAAGAACCCCAGAGGTCCAGAGATCTGTAGAGGGCCCTCCTTAAGTGTTCAGCAGAATACTGATCAGCAATCTGCTAGTTTGTGATAGGAAAGTACCCAAAGCCAGAAGAAAAATCATTTGGAAAGATTAAGGTATTACACAGTACTCACAAAAGACTGGGAATAGTACCTGTTCCCACAAGCCAGACTAAAAAATTTGTAATTCATGGGACATTGGGTGGACCAGTTAGATCTTGCCTCAGTACAGGGGAATAATTAGCCTTACACTGGGCACTGCTCCAGACCTCACAGCTCATAAAAGCAAGGCATAAGAGATCAAGTTTTTCCAAGTAACATAACTGTATTCCAGTAGAAAAAGCTTAAAAATATTTATAGGAATAGAAAAATATTCAGGACCCAACAAGGTAAAATTCACAATGTATGCATACAATCAAACATTTCCAACCATGCAAAGAAACAGGAGAGTCATATGAGAATTGATCCATTTCAGAGTAATCAATCAGTGAAAAACAACACAAACTAACACAAATGCTAGAATTAGTGGAAAAAAATTAAAACAGTTATTATAAGTGTGTTCAAAAAGTTAAGTAGAGACATAGAAGATATTAAAAAGATTTTAAAAATTAGTCATTACAGAAGAAAAGATTAGTGAACATGAGACATAACAAGAAAAACCATCCAAAATGAAACAGAGAAAAAATAATTTGAAAAGGTAAATGGTTTATATGCAAAAAAGAACATAGATACATATCTCACACCTTGAACAAAAATTAACTTAAAATAGATCATAGATCTAAATGTAAAACACAAACCTCTAAAACTTCTAAAAGAAAACATAGACAAAAATTTTTGTGCTCTTAAGCTTAGTAATGAGTTTTTGGATACAAGACCAAAAGCATGATCCATGAAAGGAAAAAATGATAAGTTGGACTTTATCAAAATTAATAACATTTACTCTGCAAAAGACACTGTTAAGATTGTGGGGAAAAAAAGCCACACACGGAGATAAGATATTTGCAAATCATATATCTGATAAAGGACTTGTATCTAGAATACATAAAGAATTCCATAATAAGAAAACAAACAACTTGCTTAAAAATGGGCAAAAGATTTGAATAGACACTTCACCAAAAAGGATATACAGATGGCAAATAAGCCTGTTAAGGGATACTCAACATCACCTTCTATTAGGGAAATGCAAATTACAACCACAATGAGATACCACCACACAACTATTCAAAAGGCTAAAAGGAAACTAGTACCTGACAATACCAAATGCTGGTGAGGATGCAGAGCAACTGAAGCTGTCATACATTGCTGGCAGGAGTGGAAAATGGTACAGCCAATCTGGAAAATGGTTTGGTAGTTTCTTATAAAGTTAAACATATATTTACTATATGATCCAGAAATCTCACTACTAGGATTTTACCTTAGAGAAATAAAAATTTATAGCCATGTAAAAACCTGTTCATGAATGTTTATAGCAGTTCAAGTCATAATTGCCCAAAACTGAAATAACCCAAATGTCCACTATCAGTTTAGTAGATAAACAGACTGGTATATTCATACAGTGGAATACTACTGAGCTATAAAATGGAACAAACTATTGATATATGGCGTCACACGGATGAATCTCAAAGGTATTATACTGTGCGGAAAAAAGACAGTCTCAAAAGATTATACGCTGTATGATTCAATTTATATGGCATTTGGAAAAGGCAAAATTATAGGGGCAGAGAACAGGTCAGTGGTTTTCAGCGATTAGTGGTGGAGGGAGGTTGCAACTACAAAGGGGCAGCATGAGGGAGTTTTTGGGGTGATGATACAGTTCTGTATCATGATTATGATGGTGGTTATACATATCTATACATGTGTTAAAACTCATAGAACTGTACACACACACATACATGACACAATGAAATACCAGTATACACTCATCAAGACAGTTAGAGTACAAAAGACTGACAATACCAAGTATTGAAAGGATGTGCAGCAGTTGGATTTCTCATATGCTACTGGTGGGGTATATATTTGTGAAATCACTGTAAAACTCTTTAGAATTGTTTACTCACTTTGAACATATGCATATCCTATTAACTAGCACTTCCACTCCATATATGTAACATACATGCATACCTATGTTCACACACATACAAGAATAAGAATGATCATAGCTCCAAAATGGAAACTCCTCAAATTCCCATTCATAAAAAAATGGATAATAGTCTGTGGTATACTAATATAATAAAATACTATCTTAGTTCTTTAAAGCTTCTATAACAAATTACCATAGACTAGGAACTTATAAGCAACAGAAATTTATTTCTCACAGTTCTGGAGAATGGGAAGTCCAAAATCAATGCATTGGCAGGTTTTGCGTCTAGTGAGGGCCCTTTCCTCATAAACAGTGTCTCCTCACTACATTCTCACATGGTGGAAGGGGCTAGCTAGCTCTCCGGGTTCTCTTTTATAAGGGCACTAATCCCAATTATGAAGGCTCTACCCTCATAACCTAATCACCTCCCCAAAGCTCCACCTCTTAATACCATCACATGGGGGGTTAGGATTTCAACATATGAATTTTGGGGGACACAAACATTTAGACCACAGGAATTACTATGTAGAAAAATAGTTAATAAGCTACCGCTACCTTTAACAACATAGATGAATCTCAGAAACATAATATTGAGGGAAAAAACCAGACACACACAGCTATAATTTGTATGTTTGTCACCTCCAAAACTCATGTTGAAATTTAATCATCATTGTAACCATATTAAGAGGTGGGGCTTTTGAGAGGTGATTAGGGCATGAGGGCTCTGCTCTCATGGGTGGGATTAATGCATTATAAAAGGGCGAGTTTGGCTTCTACTTGCCTCTTTGCCCTTCTGCCTTCTGCCATGTGATAATGCGGCAAGAAGGCCCTTGCCAGATGCTGGCACCTTGATCTTGGACTTCCTAGCCTCCACAATTGTGAGAAAACAAATTTTTGTTCATTATAAATTACCCAGTCTCAGGTATTCTGTTATAGCAGCACAAAATGGAATGGACTGAGACACACACACACACCCCTACTATTGCTGCTCAGAACCCAATACCTCAAAGTTTGGAATGCTGAGTTCTTTGAACTAAAGAAATTGGAAGGGCCTCAGGAGCAGTTTTCTTTGACCTTCTCCCGCCTTTCTTTTTTCATCCACCATTTATCCCGTGAAGCAGTGAAACTGCCCTTCACACAAGTCAATAGGGGGGTGCAGGGTGAGAACTGTGGTAAGGGCCTAGCTAGAAATAAGGCACAGGCGTAGCTAAAAATAATGATAATAATTAGCTACTGCCCCCCTGTTTGCTTCTCTATAATTGCTACTCCAGAGCCATGCAGCTGTTAGTCATAAAGATTCTTAACTTTCTCCCCATAGCTGCTGTCCCTAAAGATACTTAACTTTTTCCATAGATAACATCACCTTTTTGAAACCTAAAGGTAGTTTTTAAGATATCTTCCAGGCCCTGCATTCCAGTGGGTTGATTGACCCACCCAGACCAGCAGCCCATACCAAGAAACTGACTCAATTGATATTGTGACCCCAGGGACTGGAGCAACACAAGAAGATGATTTCTACACCCCTATAATTTTGCCCCAATTAACAAACCTACTTGCCTAATACCTTGCCTGCCAAACCATCCTTAAAAACCCTGTCTCCCAAATTCTCAGAGAGGCAGACTTGAGAAACTTTCTCCCATCTCCCCGCCTAGCACTATAAAACTCTTTCTCCATTGCAAACCCCGACTGTCTCAGTACACTGGCTCTTCTCCGTGCAGCGGGCAAATGAACCTGGTTGGGTGGCAACAGCAGGTCATAGAAACTAGAATTCCTCTTCTCCAAGGTGGGTCGTAAAAACTAGATCTCCTCTTCCCCAAAGCAAGCCATGAAACCTAGAGAGTTCACTCTCTGACTTACCTCACCTGAAAGTAGGCTGTAAGACCCTGATTCCAGAAAGTCCTGCTTCATACCTAGGGGGAAAGAATGCTACACAGAAAGATCAAGAAAAATCTGAATAGGCCTTGCTAAGTTACCCCCAGTATATTACCATTTGATCATACCCTTTTGTCCAATCATATTCCTACACAGCTGTCCATTCTTCATTGAACCTAAGCATACAAATACATAGTTTTTCCTGGGTCTTTGGGTCTTCATTTCTGAAGGCTCTTGTGTCATAAAAAACTTTATTAAATAAATTTGATAGCTTTTCCCTTGCTAACCTGTCTTTGTTATAGTGGTGTTGGCTGTGGACCTTAAAATGGGTAAGGAAAAGTTACCACACCTTTTTCCTTCTATACTACCATATTATTTTACTTTTAAAAAGCTCAAAAAGAGGCAAATATAATGTATTATAATCAGTATAGTGATTATCTTTGGTGAGGAAGCAGGGGTTTTAGAGACTGGGCTGTGACATAATGATCAGAATCACTCCTGTGGTATTGGTAATACTCTGTTTTTCTGCCCAATGGTGGCCATTAAAACAAAGAGTTAGCAAAGAAGATTGTCATATCTAAAGATGCAAATGATCATTTCTTTGTGTTTTGGCCATTTGCTCTTATATTAAAGTCAATAAACTGGAGCAATTTTTGTTTACTGGTACTGTAGGAGAGGAAAAATATCTTTTCCTTCTACCCATTTTAGGATTATTGGCTGAGACCCCAGTAACAAAAGACAGATTAACAAAAGAAAACAAACAGAAGTCTATTAGCATGTATACCTCATGTATGCATGGGACATACCCAGGAAATGGGGCAACTCTCCAAAGAGATGGCTTTGAATTCAGGCTTAAATACCATCTTCTGCTAAAACAAAGAAAGAAGGGCTTGGGGGAGGTAATTTATGAGGAGGAGACTAGAAAAAGCAGGGTAAACAAGGGTGAGGTTTTTTATGCAGATTTAAGTCATTGCCTTCTCCATTGATAAGAGTCCCTAGTGATTTAGTCATATATCATCCTATTACAGAGAGGGACACCCTTACAAATGGAGAGTTCCTTTATAAATGTAAATTTCCCTTACAAAATGGTAACTTCTCCTCTCTTTTCAGAGCTTCTCCAGTGGCTGCTATTTCTCAAAATAGTCAACTCAAAATAATCTTTATGCCAAAGAGGCATAATTTGGGGTGGCATATTCAGTTCTCCTACAGTCATATTTTAGGGTGAGATATTCTGGTTCCCTACAGTACCAATAAAGTATAAACTTAAATACTACCTAGGAATACAAATAATAAATACAGAACATGCAAACTGTCTTCACTATAGTAGTGGAACTTCCAGGTTTATGAAACCTTCACACATTCCTGGGCACTATATGCCCATACTGGGTGTAAGGGCCAAGGGAAAGCTTCCCCTCTACCTTCTGAAGGTTCACTAAAAATGAGCTGACAATAGACAGGTTAATAGAAGAAAAAGGCATATGAAATTTATTTTAACATGTATAGCATGTGGGAATCACTGGAGAATGGTTACCCAATAACCCAATGAGGTCCATATGCTTATATACCTTTCCTCATAGAAGAAGGGGAGATGGGGCTAAAGGAGTAAATGATTTTCAGAGGAAATGAATGAGTCCCCAGAAACAATGGCCTGTGACAAAGTCCTTCTGAACTCTGGGGGAGGTATGGGGAAAGTGAGGGGCAGTGCTTCACTGTAGACAAAGATTGTCTTCTTATTCAAATAAAGTCTCCTAGGTAATTTCTCTGGGCTTCCCTCAAAAGAATAGATTAAAAGTCTGTCTGGGCATGGTGACAACTCCCAGTCTTCTCTTCTCTGCTTGTTAATCTTTCATGGTTATTTGATGAAATTCCTAAGGAGTGGGTCTTAAGACAATTGCATTTTTTTCCAAAAGAAGTTTTCTTAGTCAGATAAGGAAATTCCACAGAAAAGTCTCTCCTTGTATTTTGGGAAATTAAGAGGATCAGAGAGACAGGAAAGCAGGGAAAGATAAGAGAGAAACCTTGAGGCTGCTTCTTTAGTTCAGCATGTCAAAGCACCATATTTTGGCATATTGTTTTCTGAGCTTCAACAAGGGGAATGTATTTCTCATGGAAAGGGCCCTCCAGGAATTACTTGCATGAGAATTTTTAGCTTGAGCCAATCTACATGAATAATTTGGGAAAAGAGCCTAAGGAATTGGATTGGAGTTTCTTTCCATTATTGATCTGTTTGTAGGTCAGTGTTGAGAAGAAAATGTTGTAGGTAGAAGATAAAGGGAATATTTTCTTGAGCATCTCCCACTTTGTCTTCACTCAAGTATCCCAAAACATTTGGTGTTTAATCATTTTGGGACCTCTATAACTTTGAGACTGTATTTCAAGCCTTTCAGTGTGCATAGCACATAGTAAAAATCCAATAAATCCAAATTTATTTTATGGAAGAAGAAAAATAAGAAGGATGGAAGGAAGAAAGTGAGGGAGAAACATGCTTCACGGGAGTCCTAGAAGAAGAATGGATGGAATGGTGGCAATGCAATATTTGAAATGAAAATGCTTAAAAGTTTCCAGAATTGAAGAAAGACATGGGTCTTCATACCAAACAAGATGAATAAAAATAAATTTCCTAGAAACATCTTAATGAAATAAGGGAAATAAAGGATAAAGATGAAAACCTTAAAAGAGAGAAGAAAGGAAGGATATTTTTCAGTAAAAATGTAATGTACTTTGGTCCAGATGATATTGTGTAAGTCCATGTTTTAAGCAATTTTTCTGCTTTAAGCACATAAAAGTGGTAGATAAAATATTTAAAGCGAAAGTAAAAAGGTATAACTGGGCTTATAGGCAAGATAAGCATTGCAAAAAAAATAAAATGTGAATTAGGAACCAGAATGGTGAGCATGGCTGAAGCCACAAACTGGCTGGATGTTAAGGCTGAAAACAGAGATGACCAAGTATTAGACAACTGAAAGCAACAGAGGTTTAAAATATTCATTTGAGTAGGTGGCCAGAATCGAGGCCCCTCCCTGAGACTGTCCCTCCTGAAAAGAGGTTGAAAATTGCTTCTGACAGTTTCTAACTAGGGCTTCAGCTCATGATACACAGCAGGCCTGGGACATTAGAGGACATAGAGCTGCCAGCTCTCTCTGTAACTGAATCAGCCACATCCCCAATGTTACCATGATATAAGCACTGCTAATTGCCAAATCTGACCTAGTTCCAGATGGGGAGACTAGGCAGCCTGACGGGAAGAATAAAGGGAGAGAGACAGCAAGAGAGAAGAAAACCAAATGAACAACCTTGTTAAGCCTGTATTACATGGATGGACAGTGGTATTCATTCTTATTTCTGTCAATAAGCCAAACTATGTGAACACTCCTTCTATCATCAGCCCTGGCCCACAGAGGGTAATCACTACTGCACTCCTTTGTAGTGCTGATACTCTTTTCAGCAGTGCATACTTGATGGCCTTAGTGAATACTGTGTCCTCTAGGCCTTCCCATTGAATATAAACCTCTGGTGAGTCCTCTGGCTTCACTTATCTATTCTACCATGCCCATTTCTCTGACTCTTTTAATTCTTTCCTCCACTCTTTGCCATGGCAACTCAGCCATTTCCACTTTGCTCAGCATGGGCTATCACTTGGGCTCCTAAGAGTCATACTAGTAGCAACTTTGTTCAATCCCCTGGAGTTCTTGCTTGGGTATTATTTTCTTTGTTCTGAAAAAGTGGCCCCAAGTCAGTGAACTCTTGCTTATCCTGTTTTATATTCTGGCCCACTTAATCAAACACCCTCAAAATCTAATCCCGTGTGTACTCTCCTGGCTCCTGACAGTAAATGTTAGCCAATTCTTGCAGCTCCTTTTGGGTGCAATCTTTTTCTTTTCTTATTAGACCCAGCATGACCCCAAGACAGTGTATATTAAAATTTAATGCTAGTTATTAGTCTGGCACCCAAGAGAGAAGGTGGGGGAAGCTTCTGAGGGGAACACATTTTTCCCCACATGAGAGAGGCCCCTAGAGTGCCTTCCCCTTTTAATAAGGTTGCAATTCCCCTGTGTGGGTCACCTCTGAAGCCTCCTGAGGGTTCAGGGCAGTCATGTCAGGACTCCATATTTTTCCAACTATGGCCATGGTCTTAGTGTTACAGACCTAGTTTGACTTAGCATTGACTTGTCTTTGAAGCTCCTCAACCCTAGCTATTAGATCCTGATATTTTTCCTCAGCTGGTGTATCTGTAAACTACCAAAGAGGTTCTTATATTTAGTGCTTATCTGTTTTTTTTTTTTTTGAGACAGCATCTCACTCTGTCACCCTGGGTAGAGTGCAGTAGCATCATCATAACTCATTACAACCTCAAACTCCTGGGCTCAAGTGATCCTCCTGCCTCAGCCTCCCGAGTAGCTGGGACTACAGGCTCGGGCCATGATGCCTGGCTAATTTTTCTATTTTTAGTAGAGATGGGCTCTCACTCTTGCTTAGGCTGGTCTCGAACTCCTGAGCTCAAGCGATCCTCCCGCCTCGGCCTTCCAGAGTGCTAGGATTACAGGCGTGAGCCACCACATCCAGCCAAGTGCTTATCTATTTTTTAAATGCCTTCATTTTCTTATTATCCTTCTATAAAGTTTCAATGCAACTTCGTGATAATTATCCAAGCTCATTGTCCTTGTATACATTATCCACCTCATACTTTTCCAATGCTTGTGACATCACATTGGTTAAGATGTTCCATTTCATCAGAATGTTTCTCCAAGTCATTTTCACTTACAATTTTAGCAATGGTGCCATTATCTTGTGCCAGAGATTATCTGTAGTACCCCAAATATCACTTGGGATAGGATTGTAGCCAAGTAATAAATTAGTCTCCAAATTCCATTTAAATGCATGTTTTCCTGGACCACTCCTAATAATAATTTGTATCAGTTGAGGTCCTTTGATAAGCAAATGCTAACATAGAATTAGAAATGAGATAGAGCAGGGACCCCTCTTAGGGGCCTACCAGGCCCCCACAAGCGTGGAAATAAAGAAAAAATACTTAGTACCTTCAAGGGAAATTCTAGGCACCTAGCTAGCTTTGAAAAGTAAATGAGCAACATAATGAGCAAGAAGATAGTGATAACAATAGTCCTCCAAGCAAGCCAGAGTCATGAGGGGTTTTAGTTCCCTGTGGAAATTAAAAGATAACATCTTAACATATGTTCTTGAGCTGTTTTTCAGAAACCCATACCAGATGGAAAAATGCAGATAAGAGGGACCTGAGGATTGAACTCTGCCAGCTTTTCTTTGTTCTAAATTTCTCCCTCTGGATCCTAGAGAGAGTCACACCCATGTCAGCATTCCTTTCCAAGACAAAGCCTTGCTTCCTTAAACAATTGTTAATCAAAGAATCTCTCAGTCTACCTATTACCCGTAAGCCTCCCCTCCCTCAAGATATCCTGCCTTTTTGGGCCAAACCAATGTATAACCTCCACGTATTGTTTACAATTTTGCCTGCAACTTTTGCTTCCCTGAAATGTACCCTTGCCTTTAAAAACCCTTTCTTGTAAGTCATCAGGGAGTTTGGGTCTTAAGCACTAGCTGCCTCTTCTCCTTGCATGGTGCCATGAAATAAAATAGCTCTTTCTCCTGCCACAATTCTCTGTGTCAGTATCTGGTTTTGCTGCACCAGGCAAGTGGGCTGGTAATGATTTGGTTTGGTAACAGAAGTCGAAGAGATTTATTGTAATTAACATGTTTGAAATATAAGAAGGAAGGAAACAGGAGTCCACAGGGAAAGCCTTCATGCATCAATTCATGTCTGACACCTGATGAAGAGGAGGTGCAAGATTTTTTGTAGAAAGAAGCTCAGACTGAGACACATCTCTGAGAAAATCATGGCCAGTGCAACAAGGCACTCTAGAGTAAAGATTGTTTCTAGAAGAGTTCTACCTTGAGTAGAAATGGCCAGGCTTTGGCACCCCTGTTGTGCTTAGTCTTCAGCTGGACCTGCTTGGAGAGAGTGTGCCCTTGACCCACACACTGCAGTAGATCTGAAAGGTGCTACAGCTGGAGGCTGTCAGCTGACTGTGAACCTCCAAGCGTTTTTGTCTAAATGGAGATCTGATTGGTCTACTTTCATGGCTGCCACATGATTTGAAAATATAATTTAAAAATGGTATTGTTCAAAATAACAAGAAACCTATAGGAAAAAAAGGTCTACCAAAATATGTGCAAGCTATTTGTAGAAAAAAATATGAAACATTATGGAAGGACATAAAAGAAGTCCTGATTAAATGGAGAGAGAGACTGTGTTCATGGATAAAACAAATCAATATAATAATATGTCAGTTGTGTCCATTCTGACCTCTGAATTCAATGTCATTGCAATCACAACATTCAACAAAATTTTTCATAGAATTTATCATGATAATCCTAAAATTCACATGGATTTTTAAAGGTGGTTTTAGTGTCCAAAAATAATCAAGTCAATAAAAGAAATAAAACAAAGTGCAGAGATTCACCTTAGCAGATGTTAAGATTTATTTTAAAGATATAGTGATGAATAATAGTGAATTATTGTGGCAGGGACAGATAAATAAACCCAAGAAACAGAATAGAGAGCCCATAAACAAATCCATGCATATATGGAAACTCAGTGTGTGACAGAGTGGTCACATCAAATAAATAGGAACAGGTAGACTGGTCTATAAATTTTGCTAGGACAAATGGAAATTTTTAATTCTAGTGAATAACAGATTTGTGAGAAGAGATTCTTCTCCCCCAAACTTTCTATAAATGTCAATTAATTTAGACATAATCACAGAACATGATGGTAGTGAGATAGCCAAACAGAGCCAGAGTAAATGTTGCAAAAATTGAGATGACTTTTTTCATTTTCCATTTCCCCTAAATTCATAACACCTGACAGAGATACTCTCAGAGCAGAAAATAGTCGAATTCTTACTGTGCCTCTGCCCTGTTATATTCTTGCTTACATCACTAGTCCAGAGAACTTTCATTAGCTACCTAGTTCTCTAGGTGTGTGTGTGAATGGACACACACACACACACCCCACACACAATTGTTCTGCTTTTATAAAATTATATTTAGAAAGAACTAAGCCAATCCTTTGTCTAGTGTGAGAAGGAAGAATCATTGTCCAGATCAATACCTTTACCTCCATCTTACTGAAAGCTTATCTCTCCACAGATCACCTCTTAACTCTAGATTAAAATCCCTTTACCTCAGTGGGCTCTGACACTACATTTAATCTAAGGGTCATCTCAAATTCTTTACTTACAGTTATCTATATAAAAATAACAACTAAATATAATAAAAACTTTATAATATTGAAAATTCCAAGTGGAATAAAAACCAAAATGTGAAAAACAAACTAATATTTAAAAATTACTTATAGGGGGATGTACATGTGACTTTGATTTTGAGATTTCTTAAACTAGACACAAAGAAGCTTAATAAGGCAAAAAAATGATACATTTTCACTTGATGGAAAAGAAGCTGAACTCTGTAAAACAATTTTAAAGGGGTTTATTCTGAGCCAAATTTGAGGACCATGACCCGGAGCCACACCCAAGAAGCCTTAAGGAAGTGGACTCGCTGTGGTTGGGTTACAGTTTGGTTTTATACATTTTAGGGAGTTAGGGGTTACAGGTAAAGTCATAAATCAATACTTGGAAGGGATACATTGGTTTGACCCAAAAAGGCAGACCATCTCGAAGCAGGGGTGGGGGAGGCTTACAGGTTATAGGTGGGTTTAAAGACTCCTTGACTTGCAAGTGGTTAAACAATGAAGCTTTGTCTAAAGGCTTGGAATTTTAGATAAGAGACAAGTCACTGGACATATTTGTTGTGCAGATTGGGGACTTGCAGATTTATCTTGCATAGCCTTAGGCCTGTTAATGAGTTACAAAGGATATCTCCAAGAAGGGAGAGGGGCATGGTGGGGCATGTCTGACCTCCTTCTAGTGGGAGACAATTTAGTTTTAGGATATCCCCTTGGCCAGGAGGGGGTCCATTCAGTCAGCCGGTGGGAGGGGGGAGCCTTTTATTTAATTTTAGTTCACAGACTAAATAAACATTAAAATTCTTTATATGTTGGGACACCATTAGAAGAGTGAAAAGATTAGAGACAAGGCACAGGCTGGGAGAAGATATTTGCATGCATTGCAAATAGCAAAATATTAGCTTCCAAAATGTATAATAATGCCTAAAGGTCAATAAATAATATAAATAACTTAATATCTACATTGGCAAAGAATGTGAACAAGTAATTAACAGAAGAAGAAACTCAAATTACCAATACATTAAAAAAATCCACCTTGCTAGAAATCAGAGAAATAAAAATTTAGAAAACAATGAGGTATCAAGTCAGAGTTATCTGATTAGCCAAAAATAATGTCTGACAATATGTGTTGATGAGGACATGGAGGACTAGCAACTTTAGTACATTGCCAGTGGGAGTTTAAATTGATATCACTAAATTGAGAAGTAATTTAGCAATGGTTAGAAAAGTTGAAGATGCATATTCTACCACCCCATAATTTCATTTTTGATTGTTTTCTAGTAAATGCTAGTGTCAGGAAGTGAATATTTTCATGTTTCTGCACTGTTTGACTTCCTGAACAAAGAAAACTGATGTGCTAGAGAAAGTCCCCTTGTCCGCAGACCCACTGGTTCTTCACATTCCTAGGGTATTAGGTTGGAGCCATCTTCTCCCATTCAAGGGATAAGAAAACTTATCTCTGCTGGAGCCATGGAAATGTCTTAGGGGTTGTAAACTTGGGGATAGAGATATTTGTCTTATCTTTCTCTTGAAGACATTTATTTACATTTCAAAATCTGAGGACCTTCCTCTTTTCTTCCCAAGGAGAATTTGTTTACATTAGGGAGCTTATAGTTACCTTTCTCAGGAGACAAGGAGATACATGGGTATATAAACTCCCAGATTCATATTTTTTTGGGTTTCTCACCTACAGTATAGACCCTGGTATCATATCAGTAGGGTGACATCTGGCTCTCATTGCACCACTCCAGAATCAGGAAGAATTGTGCCAAAGGGGAGCCAATGAGGTTATTGCTGCAAGTAATCCTAATCTGCCTTGACCCAGAAATCTTGAGTTTACTTTCAGGATAATATGAATAAATTTAGATATTAAAAATGTATTTATTTGCACATGTGCACAAGGAGAATACACAAAATTTTATTCTGATATTGTTTATAATAAGAAAAATTATATAAATAAGTGTTCATACAGAGGAGCCTTTATAGATTTTAAGTTCAGATAATAAATACATACAGCAAAAAAAGGAATAAAGTTCTAAGTATAAATATTAGTAAATCCTAAAAGTATAATGCTTCATTTTAAAAAAGCAAATTGTGAGATAAGATGTACAATATGATATAATTCATTTTGAATTTAAAAATTAAAACCAAATGTTTAACCAACTACCAATGGTTAAACAAAGTGTGATTCACCTATTTCATGGCATTATAGGGGAGTAAAAATAAATTTTCCCTATCTATTCTGAGTTCTTAGCTGGGATCCCTGTATTAAAATACAGATTAACAAAAGAAAAACAGAAGTTTGCTAGCACGTATACCTCATATACATGGGTGATACCCAGGGAATGAGTAATTCTCAATGCAATGGATTAAAGTTTAGACTTAAATAACATTTTCTGTTGAAACAAATAAAGAAAGGTGTTGCAGGGGGACAGTTACGGGATGTGACCAGGAAAAGCATCCTTATCTCAGAAGACGCAGAGACACAGAAAGGAATCTGAACAAATAGGCCTTGTTAATGAAGGAGTTTAGGAAATTTCACCCCAAAATATGACTCCTTGGTATAAAGAATATTTTGAATTAAAGGCCATTCGAAATCAAAAAGCATTGGAAGGGGCTTTCCCTCTATCTGCATAAACTGGGCTGACCTGATCAAAAGATCAAAGGGGGAATTGACCTCCCTTCCTCTCCCTGTTATCTCAATATATTGCAGAATGCACCCAGAACTGGCCCAAGTCATTTAAAACACAATTTCAGATATTGTCTGTCTCTTAGGTTAATTTACAAGTCAATCTGTTTCCCCCACCCATTCACCCTGCCTAGCAACTAGTCTAGTAACTAGTCTAGCCCCTAAACAGAATTACCTTTACTCCTCATCTCCCCGCCTCCCCTCTAAAAGGCAGGTATAAAAATATTCAGATCCCATTGGGATTTGGAGTAATCACTCTGATTCTCCCCATTTGCATGGTAAATAAACCTTTGTCTTATTAATCTGCCTTAATGGTGAGTTGATCTTCCAGCGAACTTTCTGGGGAAAGGGCAAGCTTCCCCTGACCCCTACAGCTTGGGTAGGTGGCAGGGTCTCAAAGCCGCTCTGCTCTCCTGACAGCCACAGGGAGGGGACCCGAGAGTCTGGGCAGCCGGCGGCACGGTGAGACACCTCAACCTGCCCGCAGGCTCCCGGCTTCCCTCTCTCTGCGGGCTCCGGTTGAGCAGCCGGTACAGATCATCGTCCTTTCCAAATTTAATATTAATGAGAGAAAAAGTTTTGTTAGTGACTACTCTTGTGAGCGACTCTGGTACTGGTATATTTTTTAGCACTTTGTGGTATGAACATTCATGTTGTTTGAGTCCCTCTCCTCTCAGAAATAGCCTTTTTTGTTGTTGTTCTTTCTTTTGCCACTGTCTTTCTGTGTTCTTTTTGTCATAAAGAGCATCACCATGTGAGGGAAAAATGAAAATTCACTAAAAACCTTTCACCCTGAAATGAGAAGCTATAGCCCTGTCTATGTTAAATTGCTTATCTGCTTCTGTAAGACTGCTTGTCGCAACCTCCTGGTCACAAGAATGTTTGTAAAACTGCAGATGTTGCAAGAGAGAGAACTGAAACTGACAAAGTGTTTTTCCAGCTTAAACCGCTCTGTACTTCCCCCTTTGCCTTCAGCAGTTCCCTTGCAGCAACTTCCTTATCTGTACACTTCCTGGTATAGACCTCTCTAAAAGATCACCACACCCACAGCTCAGGGCTCAGAATTTGGTGGAAGAGTCTCCTCTGAGCCCGCTGGTGTAAAATAAACCTGTTCTCTCTACGTCCTTGTGTACCTCTCAGTGTTTCTCTCGGCAACGTCACCCCGGTTTTGCCGTAACAACCATAGCGTAGAACACAGGCCTCGTACCTCCATAAGCTTGATGTTCAAGCTGGCCCTGCAGGCTGGCCAGACCAGTGTCTATTAAGACAAACTTTGCTGCAGGTCCCCTAAGACAAAAACCATATAAGGTTTCCCTCTTGTCCTGTTTCATGTCCCTGAGCTTGTTTTGTGATTGAGTGGGAATTCTCTGCTCAGTCTCTGCCAACCAGTGGGTGTGTTTATTCAGGAACCTGTCAGGTCCCAATCTGAAAAACACTGGGAGTCTGAGACACGTAAGATTCTAAGCAGCACCCTCTTTGTACCGAACGTGTCAAGCTCTGGGGAAAGTCTTTGTCTTAAAAGGTCCTACCCTCTTTGTTATCTTGTCTATTTCTGAGAGTGAATTTTTGGAAATCTTGGAAACTCCCTTCTCTGTGCCCTCTCCAGGCTAAACCTGGAAAATTACCACCGGGTTTTCTATGAAGGGGCATTGGATTGAATCCCTTTTGGAATAAATATACCATTGAGATTAATGGCTAAAGGATGGATCCTTTAAATTAAAAGACTTCTAAATTTCCCTAAAAATAAATCTTAGAGATCTCTTATTAGAAACAATTGCCTTATTTGTGTTAATAGAAAAATTATATTAAAAGAAAGACATAATATTGTGGCTAGCCTTAAAAATTCTCTTGACAAAACTGAAGAACAAATAACTGATCTAAAACAGAAGATGAAAATCCTTTAAACACTGCCCCTGTGAGAATAGTAGAATAGTCACTTTGCTTCATAGCCTAATGGTTAAAGTTCTGTGCTTTCACCTCAGTCATCCTAGGTTTCATTCCTGGGCAGGGAATGAGTCTGTTCTGGTTTGATATTTGTGTAACTTTCCCTATTCATTGATTCTCTTCCCTTCTGTGCACAGCTTTTGCTTTCCTGTATTCTATAGAGACGTGTGGGTTTCATCTTGTTTATGACTACTGAGACCTTTCTTTGAGTTGTTTTTGTGGCTTTTCTGGATCTTGTAAAAATTGTTCTCCACCTCTTTAAAGACACCTCTTGCTTTCTTTGATTAAGTTATAACCTTGGCTAAGGCTTGCTGGTTTTACTTAAAAGAATACTTTAGTTTAAAAGTTCGAAGACAAAAACGTCAGCTATTTTGCCAGCTAAAGTTTGCTCCATTCATCTTCACCCCTTTCTACTCCTTCCTCTTTGCTGATCATGGGGTTTTGGCCAATCAAAGGCAGCCAACTGTTCAACATATATTTAAGTAAGGCAAGTGCTGAGCTGTAACCAATCTAGTGGTTTCTATACCTCACTTCCACTTTCTGTACATCACTTTCTCTTTTCTGTGCATGAATCTTCTCAGCATTAGAGTCTCTCTGAACCTCTTCTAGTTCAGCTGCCCAATTTGTGACTTGCTCTTTGCTTAATTAAACTGTTAAAATTTAATTTTTATCAAATGTGGGTTCTAAGATAGAGCTCCCATAGACCCCCAGGAACACTGAGAGTCCAAGTGAGGTACCCACTGGAGCATTTGCCCTTTGCTCTTTCATTACAACTGAGGCTTGTGGGTTAAGTTCTCTCTCGAATTCCAAAGTGCCACAGCTTTGTCTTTTGAGCTTTCTGAGTTTGTTTGGGCAAATTTTTGATCCTAACTCAGTTCAGAAGTTGTTACAGAAACTAAACTAAGTCTGCGATCAGATTGGATTTGATAATTATTTAGCTTAGATCCATTTTGGGCCTCAAATGTCTGGCTGGGTCAGGCAGAAACTAACAGTAAATGGCAATACTACAGGGGGTGCAAACTCCAGCTTTCAGGAATTGAGAGAGATTTCTGTGTTCTATCCCTTTGTTCTTTTTTCTTGTGTGCTTGAGTAAGAAAAATCGTTGCCTATGTTGATCATGGAGATCTGAGAGCCAAAGCCAAGATTTAAAGTAAAAATAGGATGCTTAATTTCTGTAAAACTGAGTACTCCACTTTCTAGCTATGCTTACCTATACATGTATAAGTATTAAGCCCTGAAAGTGGCAAATGTTTACAGGAATGGCAAAATCTTACTAAAGCCAAAATTGTTGCCTAGCTAGTAATTCCTTAAAACAATAAAATAGGTAATTAAAAGATTGATAGTCTGAATTTTGAAAAGTAATATTTAAGAGCCAGCAAATAAAAATTCTTTATAAGAGCTATTGTTTCTGTCTGTATGTCTGTATGTCCATATGTCTATATATGTCATTTGTATGTGATATTTTACTACAAATTATATAAAAAGAGCTCTATTTAATTAGCATAAAATAATAAGCACTTAAATCAAATATTTTATCAAGACCATAGAAACTAACTCAAATGGTTTTTGGTTCATGTGACTTTAAGAACACAGTAACTGACCTCTGCTCAACTTTCTTTTCAATTCTGTTGCACCCTGATTCACAATTTCTCTTTACATTCACCTTCAGGGGAAGATAGTTAACATAGACCTTAATACCTCAGAGATACTGTGAGTCTCCTTCAATATTCTCTCAAACTCTCTAAGCTGATTTAGACTCCATAACCTTTACCCAGAGATCCATTCTTGTTCAGTGCTTGTTTAGTATGTTGATGGTCTTTTACTCTGTAAACATGGTGCTTTCTTAGACTCATTCTTTTAAAAACTCTAACTGAATGAGGCCATAAAGCCTCTAGGTCTATACTCCAGTGGTTACAGACAACTATTATTAAATACTTAGGACAAACTGTCTCAGGGCACTTAAGCTCACCCCAAAATGCCTTGAGTCAATTTGTTATAGCCCTCACTAGAGCTTACACATTGGCAAAAGGAAAAGCTGCCACTATTTACACAGACTCCAAATACGCCTTTGGACTATGCCATGTAATTGGCACAATTTGGAAATCTCGTTTCTTAATTTCTGCTGACACTCCTATTGCCAATGGACCTATAATATCAGATAGTATATTGGGCCAAATGGTGCCTTTTTCTTTTAACTTTTCGACTTGCACTTATTTCCCATCACATGGGACATATGTGTAAATGTGGGATAATTAAGAAAAAAATATATACATAGTTGGTACTGCCCTGGGATCTACAATATCTCTGACCAAATTATTTCTCAGTGCACTACTTGTAAATCTCACCAAACTCTGAAGGAAACTGGCCCCCAAAGGCCCAGACTATCCCTTTTGACATTCCAAATTGATTTTATAGATTTACCTCTAGCTTTAGGCTTTTCTTACTGTTTGGTTATTGTTTTCATGATTAGTGGATAGACTGAATGTTGTCCAACTATGGGGTGCTAATGCTACAACAGTGGTAGAGAAATTGGTAACTGAGATTATTCCTCACTTGAATCAGATCAAGGGACTCATTTTAAACCACTTGCTTACAAAGGCTCTGGGGCACTCATTAAAATTTCATATCCCATTTCAATCCTTGGGGCAAGTGGAACATAAAAATCTAGAAATAAAAGGACTTTGAGACAAGTCTGTCAAGACACTGGACTTAAATGGCCAGAAGCATTACCATTAGCTCTTATAAAAATCTGAAATGCTCCAATTAGGAGGTATGGTTTAACCCCTTTTAAAATAGTGTTCTGTCACCCCATGCCTACTGAGACCTCCAAACCTTCTATTTCTGGACTGACTGAACATTATGGGGATTTAAGTGAATAATTTGATACCATGACTAGCTACATACAGATGCTAACTAATATGCTGGGAGCATATCATCCACAGGTGAAAAGAGCATGGTCTCTGCCAACTGACAGGGCTTGTCATCCTGTTTGACAAAGGTATCATGTGTACTTCAAAGTTTTTAGAAGAAGATATACACTGTCACCTCACTGGGAAGGCCCTTAGAAAGTACTAATAACTGTCTATGCTGCCATAAAAAATAAAAGAAAAATTCTCCTGGATTCATGTGAGCCATGACAAACTACACTGAGACAATTGGAGGATGACCATGATAGGTGACCTGAAAGTAAGGATTTTCAGGGCCAGTTACCAGGTCCCTGAAGCAGATGTCTTCATAAAGTAGACAACTTTTTCCCAAGAAACCCCATTTTTCATATATAAATTCCTTTTTGTCTTTTAAACCCCCCAAGTGGTCCTTTTTAAACACTTCTTCTTTTAAGCCTCCGCCTTCAAGGACTGCATGTTAGAAGCTGAGTGGAGATCACCTCAACCCATCTCATTCTCCCTTTAATTTTCCACTATGACTCTTTCAAACTATGCCTTGCTCTTACTAACCCTTACTATTTTTCCAGCAGGTCAGGCACAGACCTGACATCCCTTTACACCGGTCTTTCAAACCCTGGCCACTGACTAATCAATCTAATTGCTGGCTATGCCAACACCTAGATCATGCAAAGGAATCTGAACTCATTTTGTTTCTGCCAATGTGAGTGCCCAGGGGGACCAGTCCAGAAGATGGATGTATGACAAGATGTGCCATCCACAACCAGAGAAGAAATATCATACCGCTTCTCCTGTTGGTGAGTCAACTGAACACAGAAAAACCTCTAGAAGCTCAAGAACTAACTCTGCTCAGGTAAAGTCACTACAAAGGAATTTTTCCTTCTGCATTGAAAATAGGGATGATGCTGGATCTTTTCTGGGTGACATACTAGAGCAATATTGAGATCAAACTCTATGGTTTGATTCCACAGATGACATTCTTGCACCTCTTAGATGGTTCTGACACTAACCTTCATGATGTCAACAATTATGAATGGCTTGCAAGCCAAGCCTGTGCAACTTGGGGTAGTTCACTTGCTCCCTGTGTTAAGTTGCCAGACACTAAAGATTATATGTGGACAGACCAAAAGTCTGGACTGACTTGGTTAGGTGACAAAACCAAAGCCTATAACTGCCAGAACTGGACCCAAAGCCTTTAATGTCAAATATTTTGTAACCCGTTTCTGTTCCCACAGACTGGCAGGGACACATGGACACTGGAGATGTGGAAATGCCAGTGAGGAAGAAGAGGCACAGCAAACTCTAGACTCGGAGGTCACAGGGTCCTACCTGACCCTATCTGTAAATTACCCTGGTCTTTTGATTGTGCGTGGTGATAAAGTATACAAGTGGTTCTCACCTAGATGTTCAGGATGCAGTGGACTTGGTTATCTGATACCCTCTGTTACCAGGTACTCCACTTTAAATGCCAGCCAAATTACAAACCTGGGCTCTTACCTTCATAAAGTGGTACCAAGCAAATGTACTAGACATGATATTATTAAAAACTCACTTGTATATCACAATTCTAAGTTCTTTTTGGTGCTCAGGACTCTTTGCCTGGCATTTGGAACTCATGAGAGTTGAAAAGGCAGTTTTGAGTCTCTCCATGGTAATGGAACAAGAGTTCAATATCCACATGCAAGCACTGGGAGCACTTCAGTTAGAAGTCACCAGCCCAGCCTCTGTTGTATTTGAAAACTGCTGCCTCCTGGATGCCCTGACAGCCCAACAGGGAGGAACTTGTGTGATTATTGGTGAAAATGCTTGCCACTCAGGGCAAGTGGAAACTGTGATCTACACTTCTTAAAAGACAAGATAAATATTCTGCATCAGATTAATGAAGACTTATTTCTAAGATTGGGAGATTGGTTTAATGGGGTGTGCAGAAATATACTTAGACCTGTTTTCTACTTATTTATTCTCATTCAAATCTGTGTTCTTGTCTCCCTTTTCAGATCTCTTGTTACTAGACTACTAACCAGATCTCTGTCTCCACAGCTATTAACTCAGCTTTTAATGTGTGAAGCTTCTATTGAAGTTCCAGACAGGGAGAATGAAGGACTTCAGGAAATTTCACCCCAAAATATGACTCCTTGGTATAAAGAATATTTTGAATTAAAGGCCATTCGAGATCAAAAAACATTGGAAGGGGCTTTCCCTCTATCTGCATAAACTGGGCTGACCTGATTAAAAGATCAAAGGGGGAATTGACTTTCCTTCCTCTCCTGTTATCTTGATATATTGCAGAATGCAACCAGACCTGGCCCAAATCATTTAAAACATAATACTGTGAACTAAAATTAAAGGCTCCCCCCCCCACCAGCTGACTGAATGGACCCCCTCCTGGCCAAGGGGATATCCTAAAACTAAATTGTCTGCCATGAGGAGGATGTCAGACATGCCTCACCATGACCCCTCCCTTCTTGGAGATATCCTTGGTAACTCATTAACAGGTCTAAGGCTATGCAAGACAAACCTGCGGGTCCCCAATTTACACAACAAATATGTCCAGTGACTTGTCTCTTATCTAAAATATTCCAAACCTTTAGACAAAGTTTCATTTTTTAACCAATTGCAAGTCAAGGAGTCTTTAAACCCACCTATAACCTGTAAGCCTCCCGCTTCGAGATGGCCCACCTTTTCGGGCCAAACCAATGTATGCCTTCCATGTATTGATTTATGACTTTACCTGTAACACATAACTCCCTAAAATGTATAAAACCAAACTGTAACCCAACCACAGCAAGTCCACTTGCTTAAGAATTCTTGGGTGTGGCTCTGGGTCATGGTCCTCAAATTTGGCTCAGAATAAACTTCTTTCAACTATTTCAGAGTTTGGATTTTTTCCATCCACATACCCCATTTGTCCTATCATAATTCTCCATGACTCTCCATTCTTCATCAAACCTATCATAAAGATACTCAGGTTTAATCACTTCTTTGGGTCTTTATTTCTTTATGAATGTTCCCATGTCACATACAACCTATAGTAAATAAATTTGTGTGCTTTTCTCTTAATGTGTTTTTTGTTATAGAGGCCCTAGCCAAGAATTCAAAAGGGTAGAAGGAAAATATATCTTTCTTCCTCTATAATTATCTGGAATAAGTTTGAAAATTATATTCTTTTAGAAAATAAACCATTTTATGCAGATTCTCAAATTTGTATAAATATGTGCAAATTAATGTCATACAATTCTTTTAATTTTCCTTTATATCTGTGGTTATTTCTCCATTATATATTTTTTATTTTGGATATTTATACTTTTTCCCTTTTTGCCCTGATTAAGTTAGTTAATGATGTGACAGACATTTCACTGTTGTTCACTGTTGTCTAATTCTGTTCTCTTTCCAGAGCATGTGGAAGACCATACTGAAACCACCCTTTACAAATCAATAAAGGGGTGCAAGGCAAGAACTGTCTGCTGTAAGAGCCTACAACTCTGCAAAGGCGCAGGCATAGCTAAAAATAATGATAATAACCAGCCACTGTCCCTTTGTTTGCTTTCCTATAATTTGCTGCTCAGGAGTCACATAGCTGATGGTGATAAAGATTCTTAACTTTCCCCATAGATAACATCACCCTTGTGAAACCTAAGGCTAATTTTTGAGATATCTTCCAGGCCCTGGATTCTGGGTGGAACAGGTGACCCACCCAGACCAGTGGCCCTTACTGAGGAACCGACTCAACTGGTATGTGACCCCCACCCAAGAACCAACCCAGCAAAGAAGACAATTTCTACAACCCTATGATTCCACCCCGAACCCAGGCAATTAGCAGACTCAATTTCCTAGCCTTTTGCCCACCAAACTGTCTTTAAAAACCCTTTCTCCCAAATTTTTGGGGAGGTGGATTTGAGAAATTCCTCCTATCTCCTCCCATGGCACCTGCAATATTAAACCCTTTTTCTCTGCTGTAACACCTGCTGTCTCAGTGTATTGGCTTCCTCTTGAGCCCAGGCAATGAACCTGGTTGGGCGGTAACAGTACCTCTTATGTAAATAGTTCTAGGCAACAATCTGGGAGCAGTAGGGACAGCAACATCTGTCACATTCAGGATGAGGGTAAAAAGCCCTGGTGAAACTTTTTGGATTTTTTCTACCAGCAGTGAGCATGAAGGACATGTGTTGATAGGGTAGAACCCCAAGTCAGAGCAGCTTGAATTGTTGAGTTACTGTGGGGAAAACAGCTGCCTTGGCAAGTCTTCTAACCTACAGTGGACTTTGGTGCATGAGAAATAAAGTTTATGTGACAAGCCACTAGGACTTAGGGGTTGTTTATAACCAAAGTTGAAGCTCAGTTTATCCTGACTACTACAATGATGTTATCCAATTTTTTTTGCTTTTCTAAAGAATCGGCTCTTTGATTTATTTTTTAAATCCAGGAGTTTTGTTTTCTATGTCAATAATTTCTGCTTTTGCTTCATTTTCTTTCTGCTTCCCTTAGGTTTAATATGTTATTCTCCTAACCTAATACGTTCAATTTATTTGAATTTTTTCTTGATTATTAAAATTAGTGTTTAGGGCTGAGAGTTTTCCTGAGTAATGCTTTAATTTTTATCTGATATATGGCATTATAAAATTGTATATATTTATTTTTGAACTGACATTTTTCCCTCTTATATCTGTTGTTTAGGAAAGACATTGTATTTTACTTTAATTTAGAAGTGGTAATTTTTTTCTTCCTGTTTTTGTGTTATTGTAGTCAGGGAATATTTTCTGCTGCTTTTATACATGTCAAAGCAAATCAACCTTGTGTCTCATATTCTACAAATCTTCTAGAGGCTTACTGTTTTTTTTTTCTTGCTTGTTCTAATTTGACAGGTTTAGAAGATTGACCCCCTCTCCCCAAATTGTAGATTATTTATTCCTTGCAAGGGCACACAAAATTTACTATATGACAGGCTATACAAAAATTTTCGAAGGAATGAAATCATTCAGAGTATGTTCCTTATGACAGTGGAAGTAAGCCAGGCATTATTAACAAAAAGATAACCAGAAAATTCCCTTGTGTTTAGAAATTTAGCAGCACATTTAAATAGACGATGGGTCAGAGAGGAAATTACAATAGAATTAGAAAATATTTCAAACTGAATAATAATTAAAATACAGGCTGTCATATCTCCTGGAATGTATCTAAAGCTATGCATATAAGGGAATTTATAAGCTTAAATGCATATATTTTGTTTATTCCTTGAGATTTGTGAAAAAGTGCTCAATCTTATAAGTTATTAAAATGCAAATTAAAGTCACAATGAGATATTTCCACACACCTACCAGAATGGCTAAAATTAAGAAAAATGAATATACCAAGTGTTGCAAGGTTGTGGAACAACTAGAACCCTCATATATTGCTGGTATTACTGTAAATTGGTAAAACCACTTTTGAAACCTGGGAGTTTTTACTGTTTACTGCATATCCTATAGTTCAACAATTTCATTCCTAGATATATACCCAAAGAAGTATATACTTATGTACACCAAAAGTCATGTGCAAGAATGTTCATAGCTGCATTATTCATAATAGTCAAACACAGGAAGCAGCTCAGATATCCATCAGTACAGTGAATAAATGAATTCAGTATATTTATGCAAAATATAGCAATAAAAATTAATGAACTACTGCTATGTGCAATGATACTGATGAATTGCTCACATAAATATAATGTTGGGGAAAATATCCAGATGAAAAGAGCACATACTGCATGATTCCATTTATATAAAATTCAAACACAGGCAAAATTAATCTATGGGGTTAGAAATCAAGATATTGGTTACCTCTGGGAGGAAAGTGGGGTTTGTACCTGGGAGGGGACACAAGGATCACTTGTGGAGTGCTGGTAGTGTTCTAGTTCTTATCTGCATGGTAGCTCATATTGTGATTATTTTGTGAGCTGAAAGCCTGTGATTTGTGCTTTTATTTCATGTATTTTATATTTCTTTTAAAATGTTAAACAATTGAATTGGAAATTACTATTTTGCCATATATGTCAGGTATGAACAGGTAAATACTGATCTGAACCAAATTTGAGTTTCAGAGAGAGACGCAAGAGAATGCTTAGGTTGAGAAAAGGAACAGTTCAAATTTGCAAGCTCCCACTGCATTAGTTCCCATTAGAAGCCTGAACTTAGGTTATGGATGATAATGTGCTACCTATTCAGTTTCAGTCACATTAAACCTTTGCTCTTTTATTTAACCTCCTTCTGTAATTTTACTTTTAGTGGTCCTGTTAATTTCTGTAAACTAACTTTCTTAGTTTCTTTCTTTCTCTTGCATCTGCATTCTTTGCTTTGCTCTCAAAATGTATTAAGAATCCAAACATTTCTCACCCTCTCCACCCCACTTTGCCTGGCCAAAGGCACCTCATCTCTCCCCTAAAGAGATAACACATACTCCTACTAGTCTCTGCTTTCCCCTTACTCTTCTACTCACAACATCCCAATGGCTTCTCATTCACTGAAAGTCAGATTTAAAACCTTTACCCTATCTTACAAGACCCTGCAAAAATCTGACCCTTCACTAACTCCATGCCAGCCACACTGGCCTCCTCTCTACTCCTCTAAAGTGATCAGCATGGCTCTACCTCAGGGCTTTTGCACTTGACTTTCCTCCTACTTGGAATTCTCTTTCCATTGACGGCCATTTTGCTTACATTTTCATTCTGGATTCTGTCCAAATGTCACCTCCACAGAGAGGCCTTGCTTGATCACTCTATCTAAACTATCACACTCCTTCACACACAAATCAATCTCCCACTGCCTCTTTTCCCTGCTGTTTCTTTTTCCTTCACAACATTTATTACTACCTAACATTATATTATAAATCTTCCTAATTATTTAGGTTTCTGTCTCCTATATTAGAATGTAATTTCCATGAGATCACAGAAATTGTCCTGTTCCAACTTTTGTCTTTAGCAAATAGAAGAATACTAGGTAGAAGGTAGGACTCAACAAATAAGTATTGAATGGGTGAATAGCTGAGTGATGGAATAAGTACTAATATGAGTGGTTATTAAACTGTGATACAAATTTGGCAGCCATACTTTCTAAAGTAATCTATTGAACCAACACAGCTCATTTGATGCCTGGAGTAGATAAACTTTTAACATTCCCCTTCTCCAAATGCTAAAATTATTTCAGTAATAGCCATGCAATAATTAACAATAATGATCATTTTCTTGATTAGGTCTGTAGTTTTAATACCAATAATTAAAAATTTTAAAGAAAAATATATTTTAATTTTAATCATATTATTTAAATTCAATAAGATGATTTAATATATAAACTAAAGTTCACACTTAGCAAACAAAAATATCACGCCTTATAATTCACATTCTGTTTCATTGTTTTAAAGGTTAAACGCAAATAAAATTTCCAAGTGGTTACAGAGATTGATAGAAATGACAGAATTGAAGTAACTCATGTTTTCTTTCCTCATTTTTATAATCACAGTGCTATCATTGTTTATTTCAAATCTGTTATCTACACACAAGAATGTGCAATAACACATGGATTAGAGATGGAAACTGTGCCAAGGTGAGCTTGAACGATTCTGAACTTCTATGGATTTACTCTCAAAAGGTATGTGAAGCTGAGTCTGCATGTGTTGAAGACCTGCTATATAACTGGGAGTTCCCCAAATCAATTTTGATGCAGAATACAATGTTTATTAAAGTAACAAAAATGTGCTAATTTCAAGTGTTCACATAAATTATTAAAGCCTAACAGTAAACACAGTAATGGTTTAGAACTTAGATAAAATATTTTGGGGATAGAGGTATTTTATCACTGACATTGTGTAATATAATTGGCAAAAGGTGATAATAAAAAGCCTTTGTCTAAGAAAGAAAGGAAAACAAAAAGCCAAGACTTTAATGTTACGTAGAAAAGAGATAAAAGTATGAAAAAAGAGATAAAAATATAAAAACTAAGAGCTTATAAAATCTATAATGTAAAATTTGAATTGGAAATATCAATATGAACTGATAATTTTAATATATATATTTATTCTATTTCTACCACCCAAAAGAAGTAATGGTGCCGCAATAGCAATGAGCATACTTAGTGCCTGTATCTTTATTTGTAAATGTTATTTCTAACCATAAAGAGCCATGGTTCTTTGGAGGAATGGCTGTTTCCCTATCTGGGGCAAGAAAATACCAGGTGAGCCTAAGAGCTCACTTGTATTAGAACATGAAAAAATGGTCAAAAACGAATGGGATCATGTCAAAAGGATACAGGGGCTGGCTTGAAATGGCCCCCACTGGCCAAAAGTGGGACAATCTGAGCATCAAAAAAGAAAAGCAGTAATTTATTTTAGCAAAATGAATAAATAAAAATTCACGAGTCCATAATAATATGAAGAGAGAGAGAGACTCTTCTCTGAAAAGTATGCAAGCTAGTAAATGTAAAAAGAACAATAAAATTTTAAAATCACTGTTTTGAAACCCCCAATGTAATACATAATTCAGA
Source organism: Daubentonia madagascariensis (assembly GCA_023783475.1). Taxonomy (NCBI): domain Eukaryota; kingdom Metazoa; phylum Chordata; class Mammalia; order Primates; family Daubentoniidae; genus Daubentonia; species Daubentonia madagascariensis. The sequence continues at coordinate 33,642 of JAKFHU010000745.1, forward strand.
AAGAATTATCAGTGGATGCTAAGACTATTAGCTGAAAGTTGTTAGGGAACAGAATATTTACATAGCGCTAATCAATGTGTTAGCTTATGGATGACTTACAAACTGCAAAGGGAGAAAATGTACTTTCAGAATGGAGAAACCGACAATTCCCCTCCTTAACCAAGTGATCAAACCTAACATCGCTAATACTGGAACAGCTTGGAATTATGAGCTTCCTGATACCATGTAATTTAAAGTACATACCTAATCAAGCTTCTAGACCTAATGTTTTGTCTATATAGCAGACTGGGAAAGAAGAACAAGTTAAATTACACTATGAAGAAACAATCAGACAAATTGAACTTGGGCAACATTCTATAGGACAACTGGCCTAGAATTTTCAATAATCAATGTCATAAATATGGGAGTGGGGGAGGCATAATAGCTAAATGCAATGCATGAATTGCCATTGGGCACTGGTTTGAAAAGAAAATACCACAGAAGACACTCTTGGGATAGTTGGGGCAATCCTAATATGGACCGGATACCAGATGATATCATGGAATTATTGTTAATATTTGTGGAAAATTATTTATCAGAACTAGTAATTAAAACTCCAAATTTTAAAATTTAGACATAATTTACTACCTATTTGATTGGCAATTATTAAAAAGAATTCTAAAACTTGAAAAAGAATTTTAATTGCAAATAATTAAAAAGAATTTTGGTGGTAAGGCAAAATGACTCTGCAATGGAATGCTCTGTTACAGCACGTGAATAATATCTGTCCTCTAAAACCACTTACAGAAATTGATCTTTGGAAAATAGTCATGGATATATAAACATGGATACAACCCTGTGATAACCATTTTATATTTACAGACTAAAACTTAATGTTCAACAATAGAGTATTGGTTAAATAAGGGACTAGTGTGTAGCCATTAAAAATGATAGTACAGGCATATATTTATTGACAAGGATGGAATTTCATGATGTATCAATGAGGTAAGGCAATGGGTTACAAAATAGTGCGTAGAGTTAGAGCCCATTTTGTCATATATTTATTGATAAATATATGCTCAAGAATAGAATAATATAAAGTAGAAACAGTGTGTATCTTTGAGTAGCAGAATTGCATTTGTCTTATTTTTGCTTATCTATATCTTTGAAATCCTTAACATAGCACATATTTTCATAAAAAGAAATTATCTAAAGTAATTAATTTCTTTTTAAATGCCATTATTTCGGTTACTAGGCACACTAAAGCATTAGTTAAATATTAGAAGAAGAAAGCGGGAGTCCAAACCCCTGGAGCGATGTAGGGGAGGCTGGTGGTCGCTGCTGCACAGCCAAGGCGGCTGCAGTGCTGACAGTGCAAGGTGTGGCAGGGAGTCTCTGGACACCCAGGGACCCTGGGCTCTGTAGGCCCCGCCTGGCCCGCGGGGCAGGACGAGGAGCCATGGGGCTTGCCAAGGCCGGGGGGTAGGGGTGAACGTGGCTTCCGTGGACCAGCAGCCCGTTTAGGAACTTAAACCTTTTCTCAGAAGTGTGCAGTGGAACTAAAGAAGACAAACAACCAAGGGTCATCTGAAATTATGACTGGCTCACTAATAATCCTGAAACAAAGTTAGAAATTACTACTCAAGCATAAGTTTTCCTAAAACTACAAAGATGTTTGTTATAAAGGCTTGGGCTGACTATGTTGTGGACTGGGCTGCAAAGGACCCATATGGCTTCCTCATAACAATTATTATATTTTGGCCTGCACTGCACTATTCTTAGCAAGTACTATACTATCCTGAAAACTGGCCAAGATGATTGAGGCCAAGAAAAAGGAGCAAAGAAGAAACAAAAACATCAAGAAAATATTGCAAAAGCAAAACAACTAAAAAGTATTGAAGGAATGAACAGGCTCTGCAATCAAAAGAAAATCATTTGGAAAATGATGTAGCTTTGAAAGGACCCATTAATGTTTCTTCTTTGAATTTCATGGAAGTCTTATTTAATAAATGAAATCTGATCATATGGAAGAGTCATGTCAGTTCTGACCTCAATAATGTAACTTTTAGCCTTGGGTGTAGAAGTTTGGTGGTATCTATTGACAGTTATTGTAAATTAGCACTTACTATGGTACAAATTCTTTATAATTGACTTAGTTGTTGGCCATTTTGCAGCTTATGTACTGAAATGAAAACATTCCATGGATAAAAATGACTTTAGATTATGAACTCTATTCAAATAATAGTTTAAAATAGGGTCCTGCTCTGGGCAAAAGAAATTAAGAATGTAAAAGTCAGAATTGTCTCCTCTGAGGTGAAAAGTGTGCTTTGGCTTAAACGAGATACAGTATATTAATCACATATGTTATCATTATTGCTTATTTCTTGGAATAGAATCATTTCTGGCTTTTTTAAAGCAACATAATATTAATCAATGAGTACTTTTATTTTTGGCATTTTTCTGATTTTAGACTTTGAGACAGCTGGTAATTGTCGAAACATTCTGTAGTTCTTAAAGCTAATTTTATAAAGAATTCTCTTGTCTTGACTGTGTAGAATACCACCTACTGGATATAACAGTTTTTGTACTTACAAATGCTGCCATTTTCTTACAGATGAGTTGTTGAGAGCAGTGACACTATAATTTAAAGCTTGCAGTAAAAACGCCAAATGCTGTTGTACCTTGGAACCAGTTTATTGTGTTAAGTACAACTGTGAAATAGTTAGAATGTCCTATCACAGAATTGGCTGATTATATAGATACCATTTTTGGTTTTTTATTCCATTCTTTCTTTTAACTCATGTGCTAGTGAAGTCTACTTTTTGATCAAACAGGTTCAAGGTGAAAATTAAAATTTCAAATTTCTTTTAAAGAACTCTCAAAGAGTAACAGTTAAGTCATACTTTATAAGTGGTAAAGAAGGCTTAAAATTTGAAAAAATTTTGTGTATAGTAGTAATTGTGTGAAAAGGATAAATTATGTCAAAGTGAGAATGTGCTACAATTAGAAGTAAGGCACTAAAAGATGTTTGTTTTAGTTAAGTAGTATTAACTGGAGCTTCTTACTATTAAACATGGCTTTTATAAATGCATGGCCCAGTAATTTCATTCACTGTCAGTATTTAATAGCTTATTAATGGTTTTTGCAGCTCTGATAATGAATTATAAGTTACAAAATATTGTCAAACAGCTCTAATTTTAAAAAGAATCTAGATATTGAAATTAATTTGACACTTTTTCTAAAGAAAAAAATATTAGAAGAGAAACCTCTTAAAATGCCCTAAATATATATCTAGTAGTGAACAAGAAGTCGTATTTAGAGTTCTACTGTATTTTTTATTACAGCATACAAATATTATTTCTTAGAAAGACAATATAGCACTCTGGGCATTTTTTCAGGATATGTGGAAATAACCCCTAAATCCCAGATACCCCAGAATAAATTGGTATTTGAGATTCCAGTTGCATGTGATGTTGACTAATTGTGCCTGCTTCTAAACTGGCAGGGCCTCAGAACAAAAGACTTGGACTAGACTCCCAGAGACCTGGCTTGGTCATGGGGTGGAGATTAGAGCCAGACAAAGACATAGATTAGAACCAGATTTTGAGCTATCAAATACTTCAATCCAATGATCTTTAAGTGTTTAACATTTGTTTATTGGAAGTGAGAAGAAGCTCTTTTTCTATCAGTCAACTTTTTATCTCTCTTTATATTGAAAATAAGGGATTTCTTAAAGTTTAGTTTGTCTTCAATTTTGTTAGTCTACACTGTTCTCACCATAAATGGATATCAGATGTCAATCACACTACGGATATGACAAGTGCATTCACCCATTGGGGCCTTTACAGTGGCTTCCTACTCCCTTTGCCTGGCCCATTTTTCTTCCAGATGACTGCATAGAAAACTCTCTCACTGCCTTCAAGTCCAATGCCCAAATGTCACCTCCTCAGAGTTTGAACTAAAATATCTCATTCAATACTTAGATGTTCTATTTTTCTGATTTTTAGGTTAAGAAAAACCGCTCCATTTTTTAAGGTCATGCTTTGTTAGTTTTTCTTTTGTAATTTTTTTTCCTCAACCAGACAACTTTTGGGAAGGCATATTAAAGGGTTTAAAACTTAGATAATAAAATAGATAATTTGTTCCCAGTGAACAAAAACTATACCACTGTTACTATGTTTACAGAATGGCAGATGATTCCACCTACCAGCACCATGTGACTCAACTGAACAGGGACAACCTGAACTTGTTTGTCACAAAAAATACTGAAAAAATACTCTGGCTCTGGCAAGTAGTATTTCTGCTTCTATCTATCTGTTATCTATTGCTGCATAATGAGCCATCCTGAAATATAGTGATTTTAAATAATATCAAAATATTATGACTCTTCATTCTGTAGGTGTGCAAGGAAATCTCTCTGTTGATTTCACCTGAGGTCACTCATACAACCACTGTCAGCTGGAGCTTTGGCTGGGCTGCAAGGCCTAAGATCCCCACTCACAGGTCTAGCAGTTGGTTCTGATCATCAGCTGGGGCATCATGGTTCTCATCCTCAAATAAGATACACAAGCTTCCTATGTGACAGTCTCATTGCAGCATTCAGGGAGTCCAGTCATAGAAGTTGCAACGTCTCCTAAGGTCTAAAACCTACAATTGGCACAGTGTCACTTCCACCAACTCCTGTTAGCCAAATCAAGTCACAAGCCAGTCCAAATTCAAGGAGAGAGGGAAAAGACTCCATCTCTTGACAGGATGAGTGGAAAATTTACAGTACAAAAGACCATGAGAGGTCATGTCATGACCATCTTTGATGATCTACCATATCACTCTAAGATGCTGTCCACTTTGGAGGAAATTAGATCATTTTTCATTTTCAGTTCAACTAATTACATAAAAGTATTTGAGGAACCTTTAGTTAAATGACTTTTTAATGACTTATTTCAGGTGTATATTTGTACTGCTGGGGCTTAGAAAACACTACCCCAAAATATTGTACCTTGGAAGTCTCTCTCTCACTTTCTCCCACCCTCCTTCCTTCCACCTCCCTGTCTCCCTGGAGGCAGGTCACAGAAACTAGAATTCCTCTCCCCACACGCAAGCCATAAAACCTAGAAAGGTGGCTCTCTGATCTCCTCCCTTATTCCCTATAGATCTTTTGTGACAGGTGTCCTGTCCCATAAGGAATGTCATATAGAGACACAGAAAAGAATCTGCGCACACAGGCCTTGCTGAGTTCCCCCGAGTTTGTTACCATTAGATCATACTCCATTTTGTCTAATCATGTTTCTCCACAACCAGTCATTTCTTTCATCAGACTTAGTATAAAAAATATGGTTTTCCCTGGGTCTTTGGGTCTTCATTTCCAGAGGCTCCTATGTCAAGTAAAACTTTGTTAAATAAGTTTGTTATGCTTTTCTCTTGTTAATCTGTCTTTTGTTATGGGGGTGTCAGCCATGACCCTTGTGATAGGTGACGAAAAGGTATTACTTTTTCTCCCCTGCTCAGCTGAGTCGAAAACAAAACCTCCACAGTCCCATGTCCTGGTCAGATTGTTCTGCCCCTGTTAGCCAGATATTCTCACAACTAGCTTGCTCTCTCGCCCTTCCTTCCTCTCTCACCCTCCACTTCTCCCTTCCTTCCTTTCCTTTTTCCTTCATCTCACAGTGACTCAAAATGGCTCCTCTCAGCACTTAAGCAACAACATTAAGAGCCACTCTGCTGTTAGTGTCCACTGCAGAGCCTGTGCAATTTGTCTCTAACTGCTATTCGAACTGGGCACCAAGTAGGAGAGGGCACTGGCAAGAGAACTTTTACTCCAGTTTGCAATTTTGAATTATAAAAGTGGTTAAGGGACGGTGGGAAATTGAAATTGTTCTGTCTCTCAGGATCTCTTTTCTTGTGTTTGTTTGCTTTGTTCTGATATAAGTAGAAATGCCACTAGTGTTTTCCCATTAAATAAGATACTGGTTTTAGAACTAAGTTATTAATATGTGTGTGTGTGTGTGTGTGTATGTGTGTATAGTAGTTAAGACAGTATCCTTCAATTCTTATTTTATTTTATTGAGAGGTTTTGCCATGAATGGTTGCTAAATTTTGTCGGTGGCTTTTTCAGCATCTATAGAAATAACCATATGTGTAGTTTTTTTCTTTTTGGTCACTATATCAATCTGGTATATGATACTAATGAATTTCTTAATATTGACTCATATTCCTGGAATAAATTCCACTCAGTCATGGTACATTATTTTCTTACTGTAATGGTAGGTTTGTTTCCTAGTATTTTACTTCAGTTTGGTTTTTTCTCTTTTTTTTTTTTTTTTGTATTTACATTTTTGGGTGATAGTCACCTGTAGTTTTCATTCTTATACTGTCTTTTTCAAGTTTTGCATCATAAAAGTAATTAAGAAGCTTTCCTTTATTCTCAATGCTCTGAAACAATATATAGAACATTGGAACTATCTTACCTTTAAGGATTTGGTATAATCCTCATGGGAAAACATCTGGGCCTTGTTCTTTTTTTGTGGGGTTATTCCTCAATGATTTTCTCTATGGAAATTGGTCTGTTTGAGCTTTCTAATTTTAATTGGGTATATTTTGGTAATATATATTTCCCTAGGGAATTATCCATTTCATCTTAATTTTCAAATTCATTTCTATAGAGAAAAATTCCTTCTGTTTCAACAGTTATTTGTTTCTTGTCATTTCTTAATTTGTATATTTGTGCTTTATCCCTTCTTTTCTTAGACAAGTTCGCTAGTGGTGATCTGTTTTTTTTTTAAATGAAGTGATTTTGATTTATTAATGAGATCTATTGTTTCCTATTCTTAACCTCTGCTTTTACCTTTATAGTTTCCTTCCTTGTGCTTTCTTTTGGTTTATTTGTTCTTTTCCTAGTTTTTTAAAAACTTATTAATTTTTCCATAATCACTGCTTTGAATATATCCCATAGATTCTGATATGTCCTGTTTTCATTGTCTTTATTCTTATAAATTCTGTAATTTCAGTCTGTGTTTTCTTTTCACCCAGGAGCTGTTTAATAGAAGGATTTTTCATTTTCAGGTAGAAGAGATAATTTGTTTATTTGCTTGTTTGTTTTTAAGTCCCAGTTTTATTGTATTTTGATCAGATATGTTGTTTATAATATTTGTACATAATGCAAATTACTGATGTTTTCCGTGTGACCAAATGATCAAATTTTGTGAATGTGTCACTGGGTGCTTGAGCACAAGGTGTATTAGGATGTATAGCTCGTATACATTCATAAGATCTACCTTATTAATTACGTTGTTTAGGTATTCTATCTCATTATTATTATTATTATTTTTTGGTCATTTGACCTGTCTTGCACTGAGAGTAATGTAGTAACATCTCTTATTATTAGTGTGTTTCTATATGTCTCCTTGCATATCTTGTAGTTTTTGTTTTGTAAATGTGCATGCTGTGAAATTTAGTGCATAAATGTTCGCACACATTACAGCTTCATTTTATATTATGGATTTTAGCACAAAAAAATGTCATTCTTTGTCACATTTAATGCTTTGGGGCTTAAATTAAACTTTGCTAATATCTGTATCTCTATGCCTGCTCTCTCCTTTTGTTTCTATTTGCTCAGTACACTTTTCTCATTCCTTCATTTTTGCCTTTCTAAATTGCTTAATTATAGATATGTCTCACATCCATGGCATATAGTTGGGTTGTGTTTTGTGAGAAAATTAAAAATATTTTCTTTTAATAAATGAGTTTATTAGTTATTGCAGGGGAAAAAAGTAATATACTTTCCTTTCCCATTGCTAGATTCATGGCAGAGACTCCTATAAAAAGTACAGATTAACAAGAGTAAAGCACAAAAAGTTTACTTAACAAGTTTTACATGACATGGCAGCCTTCAGAAATGAGGACCCCAAAACCCAGGGAAAACTATATTTTTATGGATAGTTGTGCAGAAGTATGATTGGAGGACAAAAGGGTATGATCTAATAATAAAAAACTAGGGAAACTTAGCAAGACCTGTCTGTTCAGATTCTTCTTGGCCTCTCTATGTGACATTCCTTCCCTCTTAGTATAGGGTAGGCTACTTGTTACATGAGGGTCATCAAGGTAGGAAGGAAGGAGAAGGTCAGAGAGTAACCTTCCTGGGTTTTACAGCCTGCTTCAGGGAAGAAGGGGCAAGGGAAATTTCAGTTTCTATGCCCCTTTTTAAGAGAGAAGGAGTGGGAGAAGGTCAGAGAGACCTTCCTGCTTCTGAATTTTTTTCAATTTATTTCAGCTTAAAATACTCAGTATGCCAAGATGCCATATTTTCAGACAGTGTTTCTTGTGCCACATCATTATTTATTGCTTAACAAATAACTCCACAACTTAGCAGCTTAAAACAACGAACATTTATTATGGTATAGTTCCTCTGGGTCAGAAATCAGTGAGTCCCTTAGCTGAGATCTTCTGACTCGTGGTCTTCCACAAAGCTGCAATCAACTTGTTGGCCAGGCTACCATTATCTCAAGGTTCAACACTTGGAGGATTCACTTCCAAGCTCTTCAAGTTGTTGCCAAGCCTTGCTATTTCTTGGCCAGAGATTTCAGTTTCTTACCATGTGATCCTCTCTACAGGGAAGCTCACAATATGGCATCTGGCTTCTCTCTGAACAAGTGAACAAGACAGTGAGAGAGAGTAAGACAGAAGCCACAATCTTTTTGTAACCTAATCTTAGAAGTGACAGCTCATCACTTTTGCCATATGCTATTCTTTAGGTGATAATCAGTAAGTTCAGCTTACACTCAAGGGGAGGGAATTACACAAAGACTTGAATACCAGGAGGCTGGGATTTTGGGGGGCAGCTTAGAGGATGCCTACCACAGTCCACCTTCTTTCTACCTTTCAATGATTCACTTCCCATCCACATGCAAAATACACTCACCCACTCTCAAGGTCCTCAAAATTCATAACCATTACAGTACCAGCTCAAAGTTCAGAATGTCATCATCTAAATCAGGTCCAGGTGTAGCTACTTGGGTGTAGTTCTTCTTGTCCTATAGACCTGTAAAACTAAAGAGACAAATTACCTTCCTCCCAACACACCCAACATACATCTGTGGGACAAGCATAGAATAAACACTGTAGATATTCTTATTTAAAAAGGGGGAAAATGGGAAGTAAAAAGGAATCACTGGTCCATAGAAAATCTGAAATCCAGTGAGGCAAATGTTAGATGTTCCTTGATTAGGCCTGGGTGCTTGGTTCCACATGCCTAGTTTTTGGTTTAGCCCTCTGAGTCAGCATTTGCAACTGAGTGGTTTCCTCAGTGTGCTACTTACTAGTAGAATTTTGGAGATCCAAGATCCTCTTTTTATTTTGTTTTCTCTCTGTCCCTTTCAGTCCATGCTGGCAATGTTTTTGCTGATGTAGTTTTATCAATAACTGTATGGATCTCCAGTAAATTTCACTGGGGTTCACTCTGTTAGAGAAAAGCCACACCTACAAATCAATTTAAGATAAATCTTTCTCTACCTTGTGCAGGAGCCCATAGGGCTGTGGGACAACACCCTTAAGCTTTTGATTTAAAGAATCTGTTTAAAGCACCCATAATCTCTTTAAAGGGCCTTTTGTGTGACTGAATATAACTTTGAGGATCTAAATAGCATCTTTGATATTTCTTAAGTTTTAATAAGTGATTTTACAGTTACACTCTTCATTTTTAGACAATGTTTTCCCAGAGATGCCCTGGATTTGATCTTTGTTCAGAAGCCACTTCTTAATTTTAGCATTATTCACCATTTGGAGAGGCTGAGAAGTTTCAAAGCCGTAAGTCCTGGCTCTTTTTTAAAAAACAGTCCTTCCCTCAATTTATCTCTCCCCTCTCACATTTTGTTATAAATAGAAAGAAAAAACCAGGTGGCACCTTCAACACTTTTCTTAGAAATAGTCATAGTTAGATCACCCAGTCATCATTAGGCACGTTTTGTGCTTTCCACATAACTGCAGAAGACAGATACATTCTGCCACTACGTTATAAGAGTTCCCTTCCCTTGAGATGCCAATAACATTTTTCTCACTTTCCCTTAAGCCCTCATTAGTACTTTCCTCAAAGTCCAAATTTTAGTGTGTTCAAAGTACTTTAAACATTTACCAACACTCTCTTCAAAATTCACTGCCCAGTTCCAGGGTCATGCCCACATTTTCAGTTATTTGTTATGGTAGTCCAAGATGTCCAGGTAACAAAATATGTACTCACTATCTATTGCTACGTAGCAAATCACCCCAAAACTTAGGGGCTTAAAACCATAGATATTTTTATCCCGCAGTTTTTGAGGGACAGGAATCCTGGCATGGACTAGCTGGGTGCCTCTAGCTCAGGATGTCCCACAAGGCTATAATCAATTTATGCATGGGTTTAACTGACTGTGGTAGGCGGCCTTTAATGAGATGAATATTATTCTTACTTTTTCTGTCATTCATTTTCACTACTTTCTCTCTGATCTATTTTATTTCTTTCTTTGTCTCCTTTTCATTATCTTGGTTGTTTTCTTGTCTTTTTTCTATGGCCTTTATTACATTTCACCAGAGTCTATTTTCCCTTGGGTACCTTATAATTGATTCTTTATTTCTGAGATAATTTTGTCATTTATTTATTTCTTTCCTGAATTAAGACAACTGTCTTTTCATATCTCCCTGGTTTTTGGCCATTTCCTTTCTTAGTTTTTGAATTTCTTACAAGGTGGTTTTTCATATACTCAAATATGTTTAGTTATATTTAATTCTTACAGTTTTCTTCTGCTTTATGGTTGTTTTTCACAGAGACTTTTCTTGGTATGTGTGAAATTTCCTCATTTGTGTGAAAGTTTGTTTTCTGATTTTTTTAGAATAGTTCTGTATGGATTTGCTGATTTCACTTTGTTCATTTTTATGGCATTGTGATATTTCACAAGATTCCTAGCTTAGTGACACCCTTTCTCTTTACATAACAACATCTAGGCATTGTAAATAGATTTGTTTGTTTATTTGTTTAGGTGGGGGGTGGGAAGGACTGTGTGTCCTCTGGTTTTGTGATTTTCTTTTGTTCTGTAGGACCCTACATTTTCCCCTTCAGTTTCTTTTTCTTTCACCACCTAATTGCCAAGGGAGTTTCTTTCTTCTTTATTGACTTTTTTCTCTTTCAGAAGCTATATGTTTCAAAGATTGCCCCTTTAAATCATAGGTACTTTTAAATCCCTTCCCTGTGATCCAGGTTCTGATCTAGTCAGATGCTTTTTTAAAATATTCAGACTTAAGGTAGACTTAATCTTTCTGAAGCTGATCTTGAATCAATTGAAGCCCCCCCCCCTTAGCTTCCTTTCCTGTCTTCACCATAGTTTTTCTCCTTTTGTCTTGTTGCTAGAGGGTGGGGGTTGAGGTGGCAGCATGGGAGATTGCACTAGGATTTGGTGATCTTGATTTTTTATTTAGCTACAATTATTTTGAAGTTTTGGCATTCTCTGTCTTCAAGTTATGCTGAGGGCTTGGTTTTTGTGTAAATTGCCATTTCCCATCTTGTTATTTGATACTGTTTTAGGAAGATACAGTGGAAGACTGGTCGCTTGGTGACTACCATTGTCTTCAGCTATCTAGAAGTTCTCCTTTTAATTTTTTTAACATTTCTAATTGCTTTTTCAAATTTTGTCTTTGTTAAATTGGAAATTTTGAGAGAGCAGGGACCATGCCTACCTTGTTCTAATCTATCCCCTTTGCCTAGTACAGTTGCAATTACTATAGAGTGGAAAGAGCACTAGGCTTCAGTCTAGCATAATAAATACTAGATTCTGAAGACTTGTTTTTAGACACTTAGCTTATTTAGGCCTTAACTTTTTATCTGTAACCAAGGATCTCACAGAGTTGTTGTGGAAAAAGTTTAAGTATAAAAATGTCCAACAATAGTTATTGTACTATCTATGCTTAACTTACCATTTCCAATGCACACACACACACACACACACAACTCTGCATTAATAACCTATATGGCTTTCTCTCTTATCTCATGCAATTCCAAGCATTTGATAATTACACTAAGCTTTTTTATATGTAAATTTTTCTAACTAATCTGTCATCATTCTTTTCTTGTAAATACAAGTGTCCCATGTCCCATTTCTTAAGATCTGGCTTTTGAAAACTCCTCTTGCATATTCTTAATTTTATAAGAAATGTAGAACACAAATTAAAATGTCAGTGCATATTTTATTTTCATGTGGATAGGCAGTCTATATTCATAGTTTATGTTAATGAAAAAAAACTAGTACATTGAAGGACTACTTTTACCTTAAAAATTTAGAAATGATAATAATCTTATTAATAATAGCAATAACAATAACACATATTGAGAATTGGCTATATGCCAGTCACTATTTTAAGTACTTTCAAGTTAAGCTCATTTAATCCTTATAACAAAATTTAAAAAATTGATAAATAAATAAAAAGATACAAATATCAATTATATTTCTGTGCAGTTGCTATGAACATTCTAAAAATATAATTAAGAAAGCAATACCATTTAAAATAGAACCAAAAAGAATAAAAAGATATGGAAGATATTTTTCAAAAGTGCTCTAATTTTAAGCTGAAAAATATAAACTATAATAAAAAGACATAAACAAAATTTAAAAAATAATCCTTACAACAATACTATGAGGTATGTATTAGTATTTTTATCTTCATTATATAAATAAGAAAACTAAGTTAAATAACTTGCAAGAGGTCACACAACTAGTAAATGGTGCAGCCAATGTTTGAACCCAATGAAAAAGATGCCATGTGCTAATTAGGCAATTGGTAAAATACTACTTATTCAGGTACACTCTTCTTTAACCCCTATTTAGTAAGCTAAAAGTTTCTAAGAAAAAGTAAGTCTCAAGCAAATAAGATTGCTTAAAAATACTCAAAAAAGAGGCTTGAAATCTTCTGTTCCCTGGACACAGTAGGGTTCTAAACTGCAAAGGGAGGGTCAATGCTCAAAGGAAGAGAATTCGAGGAGAGAGAAGAAGGGGTAGACTTGGTACAAGCTGGGGGAACCCCAACCTTAGATAATAATTGAATTTTTGAATCAGTCCATCCTCAAGGAACAGCCCAGCCTTTTTGACTGTGATGTCTGAAATACATAGCTTCAGGGCAGTCAATTAAGATGCTCTTATTTTTCACAGCAGTTCTCTTTGGGATTCTTTGACTTGGAAAACAAATGAAGCAAAATGAAGTTAATAATTCTTTCAAGTCCTTCCATCAAAGGCTCCCAAATTATATCCATTGTATCAGTGAAAAATGTTCCCGTAGGAAAGTAAGTTGCTTCGGGACACTGTGATGGAGGAAGGGAGGAAGCTAAGTGAGATTGTAATGGTGGCACAAAGTTGCTAGGCCCTTCAGAAAATGAAGGGACTAGCACTGAGAGGGGACACAATCACTTAAATTCCAGCTCTATGTCCCACGCTTTCCTCCTTAGAATCCAGATGTGATCAGAGCATGCACAGCAACAACCACACCATCCATATTTAGAAGTCAGTGTTCCATCCATATTATTAGATTTGGGAAAAATGACAGAGGGTCTGGACGTCCATTAAAACCTTGGCCATATCTGACCTTTGTGATATAGGCTATAATCAGTAATGAAATCCTTGGCTTTTTTTTGTCTTTATCCAAGAGGTTCACTTTGTAATTTTCTCAAAGATCATGATTTAGGTCCCAAATCCCAGACTGAGCTGGGAATATGATTACTAAGAAAAAATAAACCTCAAGCATATTAGATTATTTAAAAACACACACAAGAGACTGGAAATCTTCTATTCCCTAGAAAGAGTAGGATCTGTCCTGCCTTTGTCAGCTGAACATTAACCAAGACATGCAAAATTTAGCCTTTGACCTTAGCTTAACTTGCTGCTGTTACCCTGAATTTTCTTGGCCATACTAACATTCATCTCAGTCATTGAAAAATCATAAAGACATGTTGGGAAGTTAACCTGAATATCATCAAAATCTCATAAAAATGAACAGAATATCAAACCAGCATGTTTATGCATTAGAATGAGAAATTGAAAACTAGATGTCTTTTCCCAGTATACTGAACACCACATCTCAGAAGCGATCAGGGAAAACAGGGAAAGAAAGGGTTTGTGGAAATTATTCTAAATGAGGCAAACAGAGAGGCAGACATGCCCATCTTCTGATGTGTCTTAGAGTGGTGAGATAGGAAAGAGTTATATTTTTCCTTTTCTCACTCCACCCCATAACATTAATTGAATTCTGTGATTTGGAATCAAAACCTTTGATTATTTGACAGGCCGGTCACATATCACTTCCTAAGCACACTTAGAACTGCTTATAAATGACAGATCTTTGTGAAGGCAACTGGAAGCCACGTAAAGCCCTCTTCTCCCCTACTTGAGGTCATCGAGGTATGGTTGTTTGTTAAAGCTCCAGTGGCCGTCAGATTTATGAAGGTCCTGTTAACCCAGCTTGCCCCCTAGGTTGGAGAAGAGAAGAAGAAAGAAAAGGTTTGAACAGCTCATAAGATACCTCTTTAATCTGTAAAGAAGGTTAATTGGATTTGAGAGGGTTAAAATACACAGAATATGAACAAGAATGAGGTTGGAAAACAGTAGTCATTCCACAGGTTTCATATGGTGATTATGTTTCAGATGATTCTTTTTCAGTAGTCCTGGGACAGCTGGATATTTGACTCATTCCTTCCGTCCTTTTGTCCTGATTTTTAGAGAATATTTGTTTATAGCCAAACTCAAAAGAGCAGATTGTGGTACAGACACAAAATCCTTTTCTGTGCAATATCTCTGAATGGAAAACTTAAAATCCCCAGTCAGAAAATAAGTATTCACTGAGGAAGGAATCCTGTAGAAAAGAAGTGATGAGAAACCCAATCCACATCCAGAATTTGGTGAAGGTAACTTCAGGATGATGACGGGGGAAAGGAAGCTGTGTATTTGTGAACCAAATTAATATACAAATCTTTAAAACATGCAGGTTGAGCTAGAGATGAATGCATATCCTTCTTCCAACCAAATTATAGTTTTTAACTCCTCAGAAGGATTGCCTTTCTGACTGCTGACTCTAAGGAAGCCTGATCCCTGGTGGGTTGTCCTTGACAGGTATAAATGTTACCTTTTACCATCTATTGTCCACTGATGACAAAAGGAAACCAATCAAGCATAATGTCCAGGATCGCAGAGTTAAAGTCCCCTCAGTGGCCTGAGAATTGCTTGCGGGTTTGGAACGGTGTCAACTGTGTGTTGGATCTGGGCAATGATCCTGCATTCATATAAATTCTAGAGTTAATGGTGAAATAATAGAGTCACAACTGGTGGGAAGCATATTTTTCTGTCTTGAAGAATGAAGTCCCTGCAGATGTGTAGTGAATGCATTAGTGTTCACTGCCATTGTGATTTCTCCTAAAGCCTCCTACTAAATTCACAATATCTCCCAAAGCATTCCAAGTTTGTGGCATTTCCTTTGATTCTTAAATGTGGTGTTTTCATGCTTATTTACTTAAAGCCTCATTGTACATTTCGAAGAAATTTCTTGTCATTGTGTTTCAGTGATATCATTAGTTTTTCTGTATGAAGAAATGCTCCCAGATGGCTTCATGTCAGCCACATACAAAACATCCTACTGTCCATTTTGCTGAATGGCAAAATTGATTTTGTTTATTTTTTATAGCATTTCTATTCTTACTGTTCCAGAGAAGTTTGCCAGCCAAGCAATTAACTGGTATTGAACAATAACTTATTTACTCTCATTTGCTTACTATATAAGGCACACATTGTTTTGTGGCCAGCACTGGTCTGGCCATTAGTCTTGAGTCCAGCATGTGCCCATAAACAATACCTGGTATCTAGTAGATGTTCAGTTAAAATTTACTAGATGAATTTATGAATGGATTAATCTCATATATACACAGCTTGCCCTATTGTTAGGATCTTAGGCTTGTGTTGATAAGCACAGTGGAAGGCTGTTTATAGGAAAAACAAATTGTTTTACCTCCTCTATACTCCCACAACACTTCTGGTCACCAAAATGTGTGGGAGTTTCTCACACGAACCAACTTTCTGACACCAGCTGAGTGTCCTACAATTCAGTTTACTTCTGATACTAACCAAAGTTAGTGCAGCCTTCACAGATTAAAGGCTCAGTCCTGCAAGACTGTCCCCCACTTCAGATGCCAATTGCAAGTAGTAGGTTCCCAGGTTATCCACAACATCTGTCTGACTTGACTACAAATCAGAGGCTCCCATGGCCCCCTTCTTAGGTTCCATGATTTACTAGAGTGGTTCACAGAACTCAGAAAAACACTTTTCATATACTTACCCATTTGTTACAAAGGATGTTACAAAAAAATACATATGAACAGACAGATGAAGAGGTACATAGGATAAGGTCCAGAAGGGTCCCAAGCACAGAATCTTCTGTCCTCATGGAATTGGGGTGCAATCACCCTTCTGGCACATGGGTGTGTTCTCTAACTTAGAAGCTCTCCAAACCTCATAGATCAGGGATTTTTATGGAGGCTTCGTCATGAGGCATGATTGATTATTAACTCAATTTCTAGTCCCTCTCCCCTTCCCAGAGGATGGGGGGGTGGGGCTGAAAGTTGCAAGTTTCTAATCATGGCTTGGTCTTTTTAGTGACTAGCCCTCACCCAGGGACAAGAGTCACTTCATTAATGCAAAAGATACTCTTATCATTCAGGAAATTCCAAGGGATTAGGAGTTCTGTCAGGAACTGGGGTCAAAGACCAAATATTAAAAGATGCACCTAGAACTCCTATTTTTTAGAAGTTTACTGCTGATTGTTTAGGAGTTCTGTGCCAGGAACCAGGGATAAAGATATATATATTTCTTACTATGATATCACAAATGACAATTTCAACAATTATTCCAATGGATCCTTTTGGGAAATTTGTCAATGTGGAAGACCTAGAAATAGGTCTTGTTCCAACTTTAATAGGGTATAGATGACCCTAACTGATTTAATTGCCTGACATGAAAATGAGGCTTTAGAAACAAAATCTGATACTTGCTGTATGAGTTTAGAGTTGGAGTGCAACCCCTGAAATTGTGTACTGTACTGATGGGCATGGGCAAGAATTCTCATCACCACTTCCCCCAGGGCACTGACGCTTGCATTATTCCTGTAGGTAAATAGACTATTAAAAAGTGCATATTTGTAGAACATTTTGTTGTAACTGTGTTCCTTTACAGACAGGTGGTTTCTCTGGAAGTGTTGCATGTGCATAATCCTCTTTATGAATTACAAACAATTACTGGTTCTCATGCTTGAACAGTTTTATCTGCTTTGGTCCAATTAAGTTTGGTAGGATAAATATTTGAGAGGGTAAAGTGTGTGGTTTCACAGGTAAATCTGTGAACACTGTGTCTTATGGAGGTTCATTGTGTACAAACTGCTTTACATGTTAACAGCATTCAAAGTGTTTTCCTGAGCCTTCATCAAATAGGCTAAACATCACTCCCTGTATTAAGCCTTCCAACCTATTTCTTAGAAGTTTACTACCCAATTGTTTCTAAATAATGCATTTGACAGAAAGAGATAACCACGTTGACTTCCTCAAAGGGTATCACATATTTAGATACAGTCAACCCAAAAGCCCCATATTCAGAAGGCTATACTTAGATACCAGCTGTTTTTGATTTCTAATTCATAGTTACTCACTGAATGAATTATTGCAACAGGAGATGGAAGAGGATTTCGTTTGCTTACATATTATCTGTATATTAGGATTTCTTTTACTTTGTAATTAGTAAAGTAAATGCTTTTAATGATGATGTGTGGTGTTTTTTTTTTATTACTAAACTCAGCTAATTTTGGCCTTTTTTCTGCTCTAGAATGAACATCATTTCCCAAGTATTAAGAAAGTCTGATGTTTTGCTTTATTTTATTTATTTTTGAGACAGGGTCTCACTCTATTGCTCGGGTTAGAGTACAGTGGTGTCATCATAGCTCACTGACACCTCAAACTCCTGGGCTCGAGCAATCCTCCTGCTTCAGTCTCCTGAGTAGCTGGGACTACAGGAACACACCACCATGCTGGCTAATTTTTTATTTTTTGTAGAGACAGGGTCTTGCTATATTGCTCAGGATGGTCTTGAAGTCCTGGCCTCAAGCGATCCTCCCACCTCAGCCTCCAAAGTGCTGGGATTACAGGTGTAAGCCACTGTGCCTGGCCTTGATGTTATATTTTAATATCATTGTGAAATGGGATAATATTTTTGAAACATTTCATGTATTTTCACGCTCTACAACTAGGATCTAGGTATTTCCTGCCTATTGGAGCACTGTGTTTCAGTGTTTCAGAGGAAGCGCATATACACCCACCAGGAGAACTCTTATAATTTCTCAGTATCAAGGGTCAAATTAAAATTTTATTTGCATCCCTAGGAAAATCAGGCTTTGGGGAGAGAGATTTTTTAATAAATTCCTTTAGCATATCAAAGACCAAGCATAGAAAGCTCCTAGTAGATATTTCTAGTGTTCACCAATACCCTACTGAGCTCCTTGAAGTTAATGAGGCCTTACATCTACTACCGGCTAATGAACCATGAGATGAAGTAATGAGTGTCTCTTCTGGACTGGCAGTGAAATTCTGTCATTCAATCTTTCCTTTCAGTGGTGAGCCTAGAGTGGTGCATTAAAATGGTGGAGCTGCAAGATTGAAGCAGCTTGCATTGCTGGGTCATCTCATCAAAGACAGTTGCACTGATGGGTCACCTGATCTACAACAGACTTTATGTGTTCAGGAAATAAATTTCATGTGTTAATCCCCCAAGATTTGGTGGTTGCTCATTACCACATCATAACTCAGTTCTATTTTGACTAAAACAGGCTCAGATAATGGTATTTCTTCCATGAGGTTGAGGAAATACTTTTGTTGTATGAAGGCCAGGACATGAGTTCTCCAAGGATAGGAGGAAGGAAAGGCATTGAGCCCACTCCTTCAGAATGGAGGGATCATAGGACAAAGAAGGGGGAGAAAGGGATATCAAGAAAGGCAGGTGCAATGGTCTGAATGTTTGTATTCCCGTCAAGTTCATATGTTGAAAATTAATGTGCCAGAAGGTGCCATCTTTGAGGCAGAGAGTGAACACTCACCCAACACTGAATCTGCTGGTGTCTTAATCTTGGGCTTCCCAGCCTCCAGAAGTGTGAATGATACATTTCTGTTGCTTGTAAATTACCCAGTCTAAGGCATTTTGTTCTAGCAGCCCAAATGGACAGCAAGCATTGGTGAGGGCTTTTGTTTTATCATCTCAGTGTTGGTTGTGGTAGAGTGGAAGTACAGATATTTAGATTCTTCCAAAGCCTCTTTTTTGTCAATTTTATTTCCCATTTCTCATTGTCTATGTTTAATTTTACCATTCAACGATTTAAGTTTACTCCTCGTCTGTCCTGGAATTTTTATTGTTGATCTTATACAATCTGATTTTATTTCTCTTTTAGTCTTTAGGGTCACAAGCACTTGTTTAGTATTCATTTTAGAGTCAGGATCTAATGGAATAGAAGTATTGCCTTCCAAAACTGGCTTCATAAAATGATTTACTTGGATAAAGTGCATACAGTCAGTGTGTGTTCAAACTCTCTGATCACTGAAATGAGCCACTTTACTTTCTATTCAAGCTTTGGTGTTTCTGACCAAGAAAACTCTCCATTTTCCTTCCCTCTGAATACATTTGCAAAATGTTCTACTGTGTCAGCAAATTCCACTGCATTCTTCATATTCTCAATGTTTCTTAGGCAATGTTTGCTCTTCTATTATTTTGATGCTTTCTCAGAATGGCTTATATTTGCTGGTTTTTTAAAAATTGCATTTGATTTTACTTTTACTACTTTGTTGATGCACTTACAAGGGGACTTCAAAAAGTTCATGGGAAAGTGGAATTAAAAAATAAAAATAAAAAATATAAATTTCATTTCTCAACATGAGCTCTGAAAAATTCAAGACACTTTTGTAAGTGATGATACCAGTCATTTATTCCATCCCTAAATAACTGAGGGTCCTGGGAATTTAACTATGTCAATGCAGTCTTTTTTACATTATTAACTGAAGAAAAATGGGTGCTCTTTAAAGATATTTTAAGATTAGGAAAGAAAAAGAAGTCAGAAGGAGCCAAATCAGGACCGTAATGTGGAGGCCTAATGATTTCCCATCGAAAATCTCACAAAATTGCCCTTGTTTGATGAGAGGAATGAGCAGGAGTGGTGTTGTAGTAGAGAAGGACTCTCTGGTGAAGCTTTTTGGGGTGTTTTTCTGCTAAAGCTTTGGCTAACTTTCTCAAAACACTCTCATAATAAACAGGTGTTATCACTCTTTGGGCCTCCAGAAAGTTAACAAGCAAAATGCCTTGAACATCCCAAAAAACTGTTGCCATGACCTTTGCTCTTGATTGGTCTGCTTTTGTTTTCACTGGACCACTTCCACCTCTTGGTAGCCATTGCTTTAATTATGCTTTGTCTTCAGGATCATACTGATAAAGCCATGTTTCATCTCCTGTTACAATTCTTTGAAGAAATGCCTCAGGATCTTGGTTCCACTTGTTTAAAACTTCCATTGAAAGCTCTGCTTTTGTCTGCAGCTGATCTGGACACAATGATTTTGATCCCTATCAAGTGGAAAGTGTGCTCAACTGTAATTTTTCAGTCAGAATTGTGTAAGCTGAACCAATTGAGATGTCTATGGTGTTGGCTATTGTTTCTTCTGTTAATTATCAGTCCTCTTTTATTAGGGCATGAACAAGACTAATTCTTTCCTCGCAAATTGGTGTAGATGGTCTGCTGTGTGGGCTTCATCTTCAACATCATATCTTCCCCTCTTAAAGCAAGTTATCCATTTGTAAACTGCTGATTTCTTTGGGGCATTGTCCCCATATACTTTTTGTAAAGCATCAGTAATGTCACTATTCTTCCACCTAAGCTTCACCATAAATTTTTTCTTGCTTCAATTTTAGCAGAATTCATGTTGCTTCTATAGGGGCTTTTTTCAAACAGATGTCTTATCATCCTTAGTGCCTCAAACTAGACACTGTTCAGATATCTTATAACAAGTTAGTATGAGTATATTTTAGTGAAAAAAAATTTGAATTTGAAATCCATGCATAGTTCTTTCATAATACACATTTTCCATGAACTTGTTTTTTATCCATTGAAGGCATGAATAGATCCATGAACTTTTTGAAGACTCCTTATATTAGCACATGCTTGCAGGTTACTTGCTGTTGGTGTCTAAACTAAGTTTTGATTAAGCCTGTCATTCTTGTCTACATCTCACAGAAGCCAAAGCTTTACTTCCTCTAATTATAGTATAGGTTCAGTTGTTTAACCAGTTGTCATACATCTTCTTTACTTATCATCAACTAAGCTTGAAGTAAATTTGGTGATAGTTACTTTATCCTGATTGCCATACAACCTCTTTGATCTCATTTAATAATGTTTTGTTATAGCTATAAATTACATATAGATTTAATATAATCTTGTATAAGTCAGTGCAGGGCAAGATTGTTATAAGTACACAAAGATGAAGTCTGAACACTGAAGGATTTTCTTCTCTCTGGCTTTATTCTCAAAAGGTAGTTTTACTTCTAACACTTAATAGATGAAAATAAGCACCTATAGACGTAAACCAAGATATGGTTGCTGTGAATGTGGCTGAGCAGATTTGGAAAATACTTAAGTCCAGGTAACTAGGGTACCTCTTCAGGGAGGCAAGACTGAAATGTTTTTGTAACCTAAAAATTTTAAATTTGATCAATTGCATTGGATCCAATCAAAATAGATAGGGAAAGCTAGACCTAGAAAGGAACAGTAAAAAATTCCGTTCAAAGAGGGTGACACACTGGGCCTGAGGGACATTTTTATAATGCAATCAACAAATAGATTCTGATGCACGGTGCCTGCCCCACTAGAATAGATTTATCCATTGCCAGAACAATCTATCTTCTTTGGATATAAGTATGCTGCTTATGCAAATTTTAAATTACTATTTTGGTATCTCAGAGACATTGATACAGGATAGAAGATGCAATGGACCACAAATACGAGTATTTGAGTTATGGATAAAGTGATCATGTGTCCTGTTTTGTCCTGGATAGTCACAGTTTGTACATCTTGCCCCAGCTTCATTATTAATAGTTTACCCTTTTCTTTTCCTGTTTTTAAATTTCAGAATATTCCAGGGGCACAAATGTTTTGGTTACATAAATTGCTTTTGTATTATTTAAGTCAAAGTTATAAGTGTGCCCATCACCCAGATAGTGTTCACTGTACCCATTAGGTGTGAATTTACCCATCCCCTCTCCCCCCTTCCACCTGATTCATTTCCAATGAATGTTATTTCCATATGTGCACATAAGTGTTGATTGATTAGTTCTAATTTAATGGTGAGTACATGTGGTGTTTGTTTTTCCATTCTTGTGATACTTCACTTGGAAGAATGGTCTCCAGTTCCATCTAGGTTAATACAAGAGGTACTAGTTCACCATTTTTTTATGGCTGACTAATACTCCATGGTATACATATACCACGTTTTATTAATCCACTCATGTATTGATGGGCACTCAGGTTGTTTCCACATCTTTGCATTTGTGAATTGTGCTGCTATAAACATTCGAGTGCAGGTGTCTTTTTTATAGAATGTCTTTTTTTCCCTTGGGTAAATATCCAGTAGTGGGATTGCTGAATCAGATGGTAGTTCTATTTTTAGTTATGAGGTATCTCCATACTACTTTCGATAGAGGTTGTACTACTTTGCAATCCCACCAACAGTGTATGAGCATTCTTATCTCTCCACATCAATGCCAGCATTTGTTGTTTTGGGACTTTTTGATAAAAATCAATCCTCACTGGAGTTAAGTGACACCTCGATGTGGTTTTGATTTGCATTTCCCTGATGATTAGAGATGTTGAGCATTTTTCATATGTTTGTTGGCCATTTGACTATCTTCTTTTGAAAAACTTCTGTTCATGTCTTTTGCCCACTTTTTAGTGGGGTTGTTTGATTTGTTCTTGCTTATTTGCTTCAGTTCTTTATAGATTCTAGTTATCAGCCCTTTATCAGATGTATAGCATGCAAATATTTTCTCCCATTCTGTAGGTTGTCTATTCACTCAAATGATGGTTGCCTTGGCTATGTAGAAGCTTTTTAATTTGATCAGGTCCCATTTATTTATTTTTGCTATTGCTATGATTGCTTCTGGTGTCTTCTTCATAAATTCTTTGCCTAAGCTGATGTCTATAATAGTTTTTCTAGCATTTTCTTCTAGAATGCTTATAGTTTAATGCTTTAGGTTTAAGTCTGTTATCCATCATGAGTTGAGAAACATCCATCTCTACACAAAGTCATGGAAACTAAACAACCTACTGCTGAATGATAGTCTGGTCAAGGAGGAAATTAAGATGGAAATCAAAAGATTTTCTGAAGTAAATGATAAAGGGGACACAAGTTATAAAAATTTGTGAGACACAGCTAAAGCAGTTCTGAGAGGAAAATTCATAGCCATAAATACTTACATCCAAAAGATGGAAACATCACAAATCAACAATCTAATGAATCATCTCAAGGAAGTGGAAAAGGATGAGTAAGCCAATCCCAAACCCAGCAGAAGAACAGAAATAACCAAGATCAGAACAGAACTCAATGAAATCAATAACAAAAGAACTATACAGAAGATTAATGAAACAAAAAGTGGGTTCTTTGAAAAGATAAACAAAATTGACATGCCTCTTGCTAAATTAACCAAAAGCGGAAAAGAAAGGACTCTAATAAGTTCAATCAGGAAAGAAAAAGGAGAAATTACAACTGATACCATGGAAATACAAAATATCATCTCTAAATACTATATAAATCTCCATGCACATAAACTTGAAAATATGGAGGAAATGGACAAATTCTTAGAAACACACAGCCTCCCTAGGCTCCATCAGGAAGAAATAGAATTCCTGAGCACAGCAATATCAACTACCAAAATTGAAGCAGCAATAAAAAAATCTTTCAACAAAAAGAGTCCCAGACCAGATGGTTTCACACCCAAATTTTACCAGACCTACAAAGAAGAACTGGTACCTATCCTGCAGAAATTATTCCATAACATCCAGAAGGAAGGAATCCTCCCCAACATGTTTTATGAAGCCAACATCACCTTGATACCAAAGCCAGGAAAGGACTCATCAAAAAAGGAAAACTACAGACCAATATTACTTATGACTATAGATGCAAAAGTCTCAATAAAATCCTAGCAAATTGAATCCAGCTGCTCATCAAAATAATAATCCATCACAACCAAGTGGGTTTCATCCAAGAGATGCAGGGATGGTTCAACATATGCAAATCTGTGAATGTAATTCACCACATAAATAGAAGTAAAAACAAAGACCATATGATCCTCTCAATAAATGCAGAAAAAGTATTTGACAAAAGCACCTTTTTATGATAAGAATGCTTAACAAAATAGGCATAGATGGGACTTATCTCAAAACGATAAAAGCCATATACGACAAACCCGCAGCCAACATCATACTGAATGGGGAAAAATTGAAAGCATTCCCACTTACAACTGGAACCAGAAAAGGTTGCCCTCTATCACCACTTCTATTCAACATAGTGCTGGAAGTCCTAGCCAGAGCAATCAGACAAGGGAAGGGAATCAAAGGTATCCAAATGGAGGCAGAGGAGGTCAAACTATCACCCTTTGCTGCCAATGTGATCTTATATCTATAAAACCCCAAAGATTCTACCAAGAGACTACTGGAATTGATAAATAAATTCAGCAAAGTTTCAGGTTACAAAATCAATGTACACACATGAGTAGCATTCATATACGTCAACAACAGTCAGACTGAATACCAAATCAAAGACTCAATACCTTTCACAGTAGCAACAAAGAAAATAAAATACCTAGGAATATATTTAACTAAGGAGGTGAAAGACCTCTACAGGGAGAACTATGAAACACTGAGGAAATAGCAGAGGACAGATGGAAAACCATACCATGCTCATGGATTGGCAGAATTTACCTTGTTAAAATGTCTATACTCCCCAAAGTGATCTAAAGATGCAATGCTATCCCTATTAAAATACCAACATCATTTTTTGCAGATCTAGAAAAAATAATTCTATGTTTCATATGGAACCAGAGAAGACCCCGTATAGCCAAAGCAACCTTAAACAAAAGGAACAAATTTGGAGGTATCAATTTACCAGACTTCAAGCTATAATACAAGGCTGTAGTAACCTAAACAGCATGGTACTGGCACAAGAACAGAGACATAGACCAATGGATCAGACCAGAGAACCCAGATATAAAACCATCCTCATATTGCCATCTGATCTTTGAAAAAGCAGACAAAAATATACACTGGGGAAAAGAATCCCTGCTCAATAAATGGTGCTGGGAAAATTGGATAGCCACATATAGAAGACTGAAACAGGATCCGCACCTCTGACCACTCAAAAAAATCAACTCACGATGGATAACCGTTCCCTTTTCAATCTTAAAAGTGTCAATTTGGACAATAAATTATGTGGTCACTCTAGTTTGTGGGAAACTCTTTAGCAATAAATTTATTTGAATGCAATTTTTTATACCAGTCTCTTGTAAGTTTGGTTAGATGTAGTCTGTCCATGAGACCTTGATCAGCACAAAGTAGACTGACAGATTAACTTTCCAAATCTGCAAATATGTGACAGACTCCAACCTATGGGATTCCAGCAAGATGGTGTTACCCTGTGAAATACCATCTGATCTCTTCTTAGACATCTGTAACCTATTTCTCAGTTTTCTGTGTGTGAAATTGTGGTGGACCTGCTTATAGATTTTTGTGCTATGTTACATTTAACTTTCTAGTCAATTACCACCTTTTAAATTGTCATAATAGATTAGAATTTTCAGATACAGTATTCTTAAAATTAATTATGGCCCTTTTGAAGGGTCTCAAGGATGTTTGGAATCACTAGGAATAGGCTGCTAAGGTTAGCTCAGGATGCTTGGGGAGTGAGGACTATTAGAATTTCATTTCAAAGAACTGCCATGTAGCTGATGGCAGCAATAAGAATTGAATGTACAGCTGGCAAAAACTATGTAACAGCTGAGAAAGATGTTAACAACCTAAAAATAGTTGCCCCATCATTGATATTTGGCTGCCTAAGGTATAGACTATTGTCTTACTAATACTTAGAAATTACCATGGTAGAATTCATAAGGACTTATATATCAAGCAATTCCCAAGGACAAGCAGTACCGAGATTCAAGCAGGAGCTGGGCCCTGACTAGGCCATGGTATCTGTTGTCTATTGCTGCCAATGGTTATGATACTCTTTGCCTTACAGGTGGATATGAACAATAAATGAATATTTCTGGCAATCAACATGTGGATGTATTCTTGAGGGGCTTGTCACAATCGATCATAACACAGAACAAAATAAGACTGCTATAGACCTACCCTTTGAGTTATGTAATCTTCAAAATACAAACCCATTGTTGTAGATGCATTTGTACAAGTTCTGTTTGTGACTATCCTCTGGATATAGGGTAGAACAAGGGTGAAAGAGATAGCATTCTGAATATTAGGAATTGTTGCCTCAATTTCAACTTATAAAAATAGGGGTCAAAATTTGCTTATGAGATGCTCTTATTCTTTTAATGGTTTTTCAACTTATAAAAATAGGGGTCAAAATTTGCTTATGAGATGCTCTTATTCTTTTAATGGTTAGCATTTTTTGGTCTTACATGTTTAATTTGCCCAGAATTATTCAGTGCTACATATTTAAATAATATCCATTAAATACAAAGCTACAAAGGGGTTTTCCTCCAAAATATTCTCAAATGTAAACTGAGTACTTCTTTCCTTCTTTAACTATGGTGTGGTGATGCCTCTTAACTGCTAGAAACATAGATGATGGTGATGATGATGATGATTATCATGATCTATGATTTTAAATGATGGGAGAATAGAGATCGGCTTGTTTATCTCAAACAAGAGATAGAATAAGTCTAAATCTCCTTTCACTCCTCACATGAACTTCTATTTGTTCTATTTGATAATAACAAATTGGGCTTCTACCTCCATGTCTACTGTCATGCTAATGCATGCTATTAATCCTGTGGAAGGAAGGTGAAGAGTCTGAAATTTAGAATGTTCTTCTGTAGGTGAGATAGTTACACCTACTTCATATGATCTGGATTGCATCAAATAGATTGTGATCTTTCTCTTTTTCCTTTTCTTTTTTATTTAATTCCTTTTTATTTGACCAAAGACAACATTATGGAAAGTCTGAAAAACTCATTCTAAATAATACAAGTTTAATCAGTAAGTCATATTAATAGTGGTGGTTCCTGTTGGTGCTAGAGGTCCTATTTATTTTGAAGTTCAACTCTTGTTGAATTCATTTATTTATTTCTGAAAAAGCAAATGATTTTTATTTTTAGTAAAAATCAACTTTAAAACTAGCTGTTTTATGAAATAGTTATTATTTCTAATTTTAAAAGTTATATATTCCTATGGCAAAATATTAATACATTACAAAAAATATGATTAAGAAGGTGAAACTACCAATATAAAAATTATATAGAGATATAGTTGCTTAGTCTCTATACCCAGAAATCACAAGAGACTTTAAAATTGCTAAAATTAATTTTAAATAATTGGTAAAAGCCTGGATATAAAAAATATATAAAAATCAATATTTTTATTTACTTTGGCAATAACCATTTTATTATGGAAATTGCCTAATAATACATCTAATTAGAAAAATACAGAAACTATATGAAGACATTTATAAAAGTCATATTAAATAATATAAAACAACACTTAAAGGGAAGATACACACTTTGTTCATTTTATATAAAAATGTAAATAATCCTCTAATCAGTGAAGAACATTATTGAAATTCTAGTTAGCATCCTGTTTTTTTTTTTTTTTTTTGGAGACAGGGTCTTCCTCTGTTGCCCCAGGTAGAGTGCAATGGAGTCATCATAGCTCACTGCAACCTCAAACTCCTGGGCTCAAGCAATCCTCCTGCCTCAGCCTCCTGAGTAGCTGGGACTACAGGCCTGTGCCATGACACCTGGCTAATTTTTCCATTTTTAGTAGAGATGGGTCTTGCTGTTGCTCAGGCTGGTCTCAAACTCCTGAGCTCAAGCAATCCTCCTGCCTCGGCCTCCCAGGGTGCTAGGATTGCAGGTGTGAGCCACTGCACTCTACCTGGTTAGCATCCTTTTCATGTGAATTGGATAAAAATCATTTTAGAAGTTATTTGCAAGAATAATAGGCAAGGATTGGTCAAGCAAATTATGCAAAATAAAAATAGTGGCTGTGGGAACTTGCCTTACCAGATACCTACAAAGCTATAATACTCAAAATAGCATTAAAATGACCCAGAAATAAACAAACAGATTAGTGACATAGAATAAAAAGTCCAGAAATTGGTCCAAATGAATGTGAAGACTTTATATACAACAATGGCTTTATTCTAAACTTAGTGAAAAATGGAGGGTTTATTTTAGTAGAAGTGCTTACATAACTGACTTTCCATCTGGAGGGAAAAAGCTAGATCCTTATCTTACACCATATATAAAAATTAACTCCAGCTGAATTCAGAATTTAAATTTTAAAAATACAAATATGAAAACTGGAAGAGTATATGCATAATCTCATAGTGAGGGTGAGAATTGTCATCCTAAAGAAGATAAGAATTTAGGAGTCATAATGGCAAAACAGGAATATTTGAAAACATTACAAAACAAAAACTAAAAGCAAAAAGAAAAATATAGCAAAAGACACTGTAATGCAGCCTAGAAAAGGCAATTAAAACAAAAATTAAACGTAACTTTACTCATCAGAATGCCAAAACAACAACTATTTAGGACTCTAAAAATGTAAATACCTTCAGACTCTAACTGAAACATCAGCTCTTCCTGAGTCTCAAGCCCTCCATCATTCAGACTGGAATTACACTGTCAGCTCTCCTGGGGATCCAGTTTGCTGACTGCAGATCTTGGGACTGGTCAGTTTCCATAATCACATGAGCCAATTCCTCATAATAAATCCCTTTCTTTCTCTATATATACATTTTATTGGTTCTGTATGTCTGGAGAGGCCTGACTAGTACACAAGCTGTGGAATATTATGCAGCTGTTAAAAAAGAATGAGGTGGAGCCATACTGATTTGAAGGATGTCCATGAGCTGTAATATAATGCGTATGGTATTAGGTATTAGTGTTAAATAAAATAATTAAAAATATGTGTGTGTGCACATGTGCACTCATGCATTTTTATATTCGATTGGGCAGGGTAAAAACGAGTGCATGGACTCACACCAGGCTGTGTACATTAGTTCCCAGGCTAATGGGGGAGTAGGAGAATGGAATGGCGTAGAGAGATTATTACATTTTTACTTGAATATTTGTAGTATTTCACTGATTGTGGTCAGTTTTGTTAATTTTACAATTTTTGAAGAACATAACATAAAATTAATCACTTAAAAGTTTACAATTCACTAATTTTTAGCATGTTCACAATGTTATACAACCATCACCACTATCTAATTCCAAAACATTACATCTTCACTAAAAGAGACCCTGTATTCCCAATTCCACACTCCCCCCATCCCCTGATGACCACTGATCTGCCTTCAATCTCAATGGATTTGCCTGTTCTGGAAATTTAATATGAATAGTATATTATCTGTGGCCTTTTGTGTCTGGTTTCTTTCATTTAGCATATTTTCAAGGTTCATCCATGCTACAGCACGTTTCAGTACTTCACATATTGTGGCCAAATAATAGTCTATTGTATGAATATATCACATTTTGTTTGTGTATTCATCAGTTTATGGATATTCGAGTAATTTATACTTTTGGCTTTTGTGAATAATGCTGCTATGGACATTCTTATGTAAGATTTTGTGTATTTTAAATATGCATTTTAAATTCTCTTGGATATATACCTACTATGAGCTGAATTGTGTTCCTGCAAAATTTATATGTTGAAGTCCTAACCCTCAGTATACCTCAGAATGTGACTATATTTGGAGATAGTACATTTAAAGAGGCAATTAAGGTCATATGAGTGAGCCCTATTCCAATCTGTCTGGTGCCCTTATACAAAGAGGGAGACACCACAGGAAAGGTGCACAGAGGAAAGGTCACGTGAGGACACAGTGAGGAGATGGCCAACTGCAAGCCAAGGAGAGAAGCCTCAGGAGAAACCAAATATGTCAGCACCTGGATATCAGACTTACACCTTCCAGAACTGTAAGAAAATAAATTTCTGTTGTTTAAGCCTGCAGTACCCAACCCACGAACCGGTAGCAGTCTGTAGTCTGTTAGGGACCGGGCCGCAGCGCTCCACTGCACCCCCAAGCCCAGCTGTCTGTGGAAAAATTGTCTTCCATGAAACTTAGGAAGTGGGGATGCGCACAGCAAGAGGTGAACGGTGGGCAAGCGAGCGAAGCTCATCTGTATTTACAGCTGCTCCCCATGGCTCCCATCACCACCTGAGCTCTGAGCCCCTGCCCCCATCCATGGAAAAATTGTCCTTCATGAAACTGGTCTCTGGTGCCAAAAAGGTTGGGGACCACTGGTTTAAGCCACTCAAGTCTATGACTAGTTTGTTACAGCAGCCTGAGCAGGCTAATACAATACCTAAGAGAGTATAATTTCTGGGTGATATTTTTGAGCCAAACTGTTTTCCACAGTGGGTGCACAATTTTAAATTTATACCACCAACATATGAGGGTTCCAATTTCTCCACATCTTCACCAATACTTGTTAATTTCTGGGGGGTTTTTTTGTATTATTATTATAGCCATCCTAGTGGATGTGAAGTGCTACCTCATGGTGGTTGTGATTTGCATTTCCCTGATGGCTAGTAATGTCAAGCAACTTTTCATGTGAAAATTGGACATTTGTACAACTTCTTTGGAGGACTGTCTATTCAAATCCTTTGCTGATTTTTAAAATTGAGTTGTTTGTCTTTTTATTGACAAGTTGTAATATTCTTTATATATTTTGTATATTAAACCCTTGTCAGATGTAAGATTTACAAATATTTTCACCCATCCTGTGTGTTGTCTTTTCACTTTCTTAATAATATCTTTTGATGAACAAAAGGGTTTTTTTCAAATTTTGATGAAGTTCAATTTATCTATTTTTTCTTTGGTTGCTGTGCTTTTGGTGTCATATTTAAGATATCATTGCCTAATCAAGGTCTGAAGATTTACAGTTATGTTTCCTTTCAATAGTTTTATAGTTTTAGAGCTTATATTTAGGCATTTGATCCATTTTGAGTTACTTTTTATATATTGTGTGAGGTAGGGATCTAAATTTACTTCTATTCAATTGTCCCAGCACCATTTATGGAAAAGATTATCCTTTCCCCATTGAATGATCTTACCATCCTTGTCAAAAATTAATTGACCAAGATGTATAGGTGTATTTCTGGAAGCTCAATTCTATTCCATTGTCTGTCTTTGTGCCACATATCTATCCTTATTCCAATATCATACTGTTTTGATTACTGTAAGTTTCTAGTAAGTTTTAAAATTGGGAAGTGTGAGCCCTTCGGTTTTGTTCTTGTTTTTCCAATATTGTTTTGGCTATCTGGATCCCTTACATTTTTATATGAATTTTAGAATTTGCTTGTCCATTTCTGCAAAAAAAGGTAGTTGGAATTTTGAAAGGGATTGCATTGAATCTGTAGGTTATTTGGGGAACTATTGCCATCTTAACAATATTAAGTCTTCTGATCTGTAACCACAGGATGTCTTTCCATCTATTTAGGCTTTCTTCAATTTCTTTTGACAATGATTTGTAGTTTTCAGTGCACGAGTCTTGCATTTCCTTGGTTAAATGTATCCTTAAGTAGTTTATTCCTTTTGATGCTATTGTAAATTGAATTGTTTTCTTAATTCCTCTTTCAGATTGTTTATTGCTAATGTATAGAAATACAACTAATTTTTTTATATTGACCTTACATCCTGAAACATCACTGAATTCATTTATTAGCTCTAGTAGAGTTACGTGGTTTTTGTTTGTTTGTTTGTTTATTTGTTGTATTCTTTAGGGTTTCCTATAGATAAGATCATTTTATCTGATAATAGAGATAATTTTACTTCTTCCTTTCTAGTCCAGATGCCTTCTATGTATTTTTCTTGCCTAATTTCAATAGATAGTATTTCTAGTACAATATTTAGTGAAAGTAGAGAGAATAGACATCCTTGTCTTGTTCTTCATGTTACGGGGAAATCTTTTAGTCTTTTACCATTAAGTTTGATGTTAGTTGTGAGTTTTTCACAGATGACTTTTATCAGGTTAAGGAAGTTTCCTTCTGTTCCTAGTTTGTTGAGTGTTTTTATCATGACAGGGTTTTGGATTTTGTCAGATGCTTTTTCTGCATCTTTTGAGATGATCATATATTTTTTTAACCAATTTTGAATTTCTGTGATAAATCTCACTTACTCATGGTGTATAATCCTTTTAATATGCCACTGAGTTTGATTTGATAGTCTTTTGTCGAGGACTTTTGCACATATAGTCATAAGGGATGTTGGTCTGTAGTTTTCTTTTCTTTTAATGTATTTTTTCTGATTTAGTATCAGGGTAATACTGGCCACAGAGAATGAGTTAGAAAGTGTACCCATCTCTTCTATGTTTGGAAGAATTTAAGTAGGATTGGCGTTAATTCCTCTCTAAACAGGTAGAATTTACCTGTGAAGCCATCTGGTCCTGGGCTTTAATTTATTGGATGTTTTTGATTATTGACTCAATCCTTTTACTTGTTATAGCAAATTTTCTGTTACTTAGAGTCAGTTTTGGTAGTGGTAGGGTTCAATACATGCTACCCCAAAATAGGGCACTTTGGCACTTTGGAAAACAGCTGAAGCAGGAAAGTCACTCTCACCTTCTTCTACCCTTTTCTCCCCTGGAGCAGTCCATAAAACCTAGCTGACCTTCCCTTGAAATAGGTCATAAAATCTTCATTCCAGAGGTATCCACCCTATACCTGGAGGAAAGAAATGTTCTTACCTCTGAAGACACAAGGGTGCAGAGAAGAATCTGAGCTAACAGGCCTTGCTAAGTTCCCCCCAGTTTATTACCATTAGGTCACAACCTATTGTCCTCCAATCATACTTCTGCATGACTATCCATTCTTTATCAAACCTAAGCATTAAAAAAATCACAGGTTTCCCTGTGTCTGTGGGTCTTCATTTGTGAAGGCTCTTGTGTCACTTAAAACTTATATTAAATAATTTTTTTCTGTTTTTCTCTTATTAATCTGTCTTTTGTTCTAGGGCTCTCAGCTATGAACCTAGCCATGGGTGAGAAAAGAAATATTTTCTCCCCTATGATTGCTTGTGTGTCTTTAGGAATTTGTCCAATTCGTCTATGTTATCTAATTTGTTGGCATAATAAAATTATTCAAAGTATTTTTATGATCCTTTTTATTTCTGTAAAGTCAGTAATAACCTCCCCACTTTCATTCCCAATTTTAGTAATTTGAGTCTTTTTTTTAATCCCTTGGTCAATTAAGCTAAAAGATTATCAATTTTGTTCATCTCTTCAAAGAACAAACTTTTCATCTAATTGATTTTTCTCTATTTTTTCTATTCTCTGCTGCATTTGCCTGCAATCTAATCTTTATTTCATTTCTTCTTCTTAGTTTTCTGCATGCTTCATTTTTGTGTTGTTGAAAATTTTTAATTAAGGAAAGGCAATTATGTTTTTTCCTTAGGATTTATTGTCAATGTACTTGTTATAGTTGTTTGTTTGATTAGTAACTTTTCTGAACTAATTTTGTAAAGTCTATATTCTTTATCATTTGTGCCCACTGATGTTTCTGTTCCGTTAGCTTAGTGGTCAGATACTAATTGGATAGAGATTTCCCTAAAGTCTAGAAGCAAAAATTATCCCAGTTTTTGCATAGTGGTTCTGGAAAAGAAACATACCTTCAACACTTAGCCAGGAAGTTTACAATTCTGCCTTAACCTTCATTTCATGTTTGCATAGAACCTCAAGGTCAACCAGAGGTAAGAGCTTAGGGCCTTTTCAGGTCTTTTCTGAACATGTGCAGAATCCTGGCATGCACGGGGTTTTCTAAAATCCCAGGAATATATTGGACCTTTTCAAAGCCCTTATTCCTCAAGGCATCTCACTCCCCAGCTTTTCCTTACAAGCATTATGCTTAGTGTGTTGTTTTCCCCAACTATTTAATATTATCCATTGTCTCAGGCAGCAGGGACTAAAGCGTTTAACAGTAAAGGTTTTCAACAAAAGTCTCCTGAGTACAGCCTTTAGCACATGGCAGTTCCGGTTGGGCAAAATAAAGACAAGCCTTTTGTGTGGGTCTTCCAGTGAACCACTTGACAGATCAACTAAGGGCAATTTGCAAATGAAATCCATTCTCTTCCCTCCTTTACTGATACTAGGAATGCAGTCTACTATTAATATTTTCAAATCTACCACTGGGGGAGAAGGGATGGGATAGAGTAAGCTAAAATACCACAAATCTCACTGTTCTTACCAAGATTCAGCTGTTTTTCTTGAATAAGTACTTCCTGGTTACTGCAAGCTTTTGCTTAGTTTCCAATATTCTAAAAAAGTTGATTCTGACTCTTTCTGCCTGTTTTTCTTTGATTTTTCTGGAGAGTCAGACTTTTGGAGTTCCTTACTCTACCACTTTTGCTGACATCACTCCCCTGAAGAGAAATTTGATAAATAAAATAATGCATGTTTCTGGTAAAAATACATATTTAACACAATGTATATAAATTAGAAAGTGAAAAAAAGGGTTTTTTTAACCTGTTTTATTCACTGCAGTCCAGCAGCTTTTACAACAAATCCTAGTCCATTGAAGGAACCCAACAAATATTTTTGAATACATTAATGAATGAATAGGTGATAAAATATGAAAGTCTAATTTGCTGCAATACAGAATGAGGTTTCTCAGCAGGTAGTAGATGAGATTCCCTGCTAAGTATAACTAGTGTCAGAAAAAAGCAATTGAAATAATTCTACTCTATAAAGGAAATAAAATTTTGTAGGAAAGTGTGAAAAATAGTTTATTGGGATTTTGTCTTAAAACTAAATTTATCAGAGTAGTTTTAATCTCAGTCTACAGACATAACCTACCTTAACAGTTTGGCTTATATTATATATAAGAAACTGGTTTATATAAAATGGATATATGAAAATTATATATCTATATATACCTATATGTACAAGTAATTCATTTTC
This sequence comes from Daubentonia madagascariensis, assembly GCA_023783475.1. Taxonomy (NCBI): domain Eukaryota; kingdom Metazoa; phylum Chordata; class Mammalia; order Primates; family Daubentoniidae; genus Daubentonia; species Daubentonia madagascariensis. The sequence continues at coordinate 68,879 of JAKFHU010000745.1, forward strand.
TCTGCTGCAAAGTATTTCATCACACAGATGTACAATAATTATTTTTTATTTCTTATTGATGGACACTTGTGTGATTTATGATTTTTCACTATTACACAAATATTATAGTAAACATCTTTATATATACCTCTTTGAATAAATATGAAATATTTTTGACGGATTGCTAGAATTAAAGTGCTTAACATGTGTATTTAAAATTTTTATCTATTCTGTCAAATTAATATCAAAAACTTCTTTACCAATTCTATCCTCACAACAGTGTAATAGAGTAAATATTTCCTTGCCAATGTGAATTATTATTTTAATCTTAAAAATATATCCGTCTCCTTGGGAAAAAAATACATATTTTTGAGTTATTTTATTTTTCATTTCCCTGGTTAAGAGTACAGTTTAACAAATTTTCTTATGCTTTTTGACTTCTTTTTAATACCTGTAACCAGTTCCTATGCCTTCTTCTTTTATAATTAGATAGCATTTTCTTACATATTCATGATATTATTTTTTGTCATATATATGTGTGTGATATGTGTACATATGCATGCACACATATATGTTTATATACATACATACATATATGTATATACATGTACACTTATCTTTTCAAGTGTTAGGATAAGGAAAATATTGGACATTCAAAAAGTTAGAAAGTTTGCAGTCCACAAAAACCTCTTTTAAAGAGGTATACTGTATATCTACCTTTTCTTGTGGTCAATATCTTCCTTTCCTGAGATTTATTTTTCATTTTGCCAAGCACAGTAGCAAAACTTTTATTTCTTTTTTTTTTAACTTTTATTTCTGGTAAATATTTGCTGATATATTATGTCACAGAATTTAATATTAGTCTGGATTGAAAACTTCAGAGACTCTCAACTGTATGCACATGTCTTTATGTGTGTGCATGTGCTGTGGGCCAGGGGCATGGAGCAAAGAAAAGTGAAAGCATGTTAACATTTTTTCATAGATAGATGTCATAAATAATGATTAACTCTGTATTTTCACATTTAAATATCAATTAATATATATAATATTCAATTTATATGTATATATTTTATATGCATTAAAATTTCAATTGAAATACAAAGACAGGATTATTGGAGGGGAACAATGAACATTGAGAAATAGACAAATCAAAAAAATGCAGGAAACACTATCAATTAGAAGTCAAAATATACTAAAAAACAAATTGACACAAAGCTCGAGAAATGGAGAATGTAAACTAGATTGGAGAAACGTGCAAACATATAAATCCTCATACTAAATATAGACAGACTTATTTCCCCAATAAATGAATAGAAACACTCTTATTGGGGGAGATAGAAAGATTTTTCTTTTTAAAATATATATATGTTTTATGTTTTGGCAATTGAGTTCTTGTTTCCTGAATGCTTTCTACTTTGTAACACAATTCTGCAACTTCATTAACTAACCACATAATCCTCCACATTTGCATATGCCAAAAATAAATTTAAAATGTATAGAAAAGCTAATATAAAAAAGCAGGTATAAAAGTTAAAGTGTATTTTTATAATCTTCAGGTAGGAAAGACAAAGATGTAAAAAAGGAAAAGAAAGACTGATTTTATGATAGGAAAATTAAAGGAAAGTTCCATGCTCCCCCAAAAAATATTTGGAAGAAGGTGTTTCTTACATATAACATATAATGGATTAATATCAAGAAAATATAAAGATATCATATAAAATAATATAAAAAGCACAATTAATACAAAAGTAAGAAATAAATAAAGGAGAAGAAATACAAATATTATACTAACATACTGTGAATTACACACATTTGAATGAATAGAAGCATGAAGTATCATTATTTGTCCATCAGGCAAGACCTAAGAATCAGTAATGTCAAGAGTTAGCATATATTTGGGGATTCAAGCTTTCTTATATACTACTGGCGGTTGCATAAATTGGCAAAATTATTTTGGAGGGCATTTTGGCAGTACGTACAGTCGGCCCTCTGTACCTGTGGGTTCCACATCTGTGGATTCAATCAACTGCAGATTCAGAAAAAAAAATGCCGCCGTACTGAATATGTGCAGACGTTTGTTCCTAGTTATTGTTCCCTAAACAATACAATGTAACAACTATTTACATAGCATTTACATTGTATTAGGTATTATAAGTAATCTGGAGGTGATTTAAAGTATCTGGGAGGATGTGTCTCTATGAGTTTTGGTATTCATGGGACTTGAGCATCTGTGAATTTTGATATTCATGGGTGGTCCTGGAACCAATCCCCCATGGATTCTGAGGTACGACTGCAACCATGTTTAGATGCTTCCTGATATCTATCCTTGAGAAAGACTCAGCGCATAAGTGCACAAAGATGTATGCCGATGGAGATTAATTGCAGCATTTTTGTGAGTAAGAATTATGAAAAATTAGAAACAACTTGGCCATAAATATGGGAATAATCAAATAAATTATAGAATATTCATGCCATTGAATATATGTAGCAATTAAAGTGAATGAAGTAGATCTCTTTGTACTGAATGACAAAGAGAAGTTCATCAAGACATATTGCTAGTGAAAAAAACAAGTAGAAAATGATTCAGATAGCTAACCTCCCAAGCTAAACATCTAAATTGCATATATGTAAATGAATTGAATATACAATGGAAAAATACTTATCAAACTGTTCAAAGTGGTTACTGCTGAGGAATAGAGTGGAAAGAAGGAAAGAGTTTGCTCTGTTTACTTCTGCATTGTTTTAATTTTTTTGCAATGACATTTATTATAATGCTTGTGTATATTAAAAATACAAATGACAATCTAAGTAACTTTGAAAAGCTATATTCTCAGTAAAACTTTATTTTTCATTTATTTTTATCACTAACAATTTTTCAGTTTAAATAGTCTATATCAAAGATATTTAAAACCAATTACAAAGAGAAAAAATTTTAAATGTAAAACAGTGTTTAAAATAATTTTTTAATTCTGTAAAATGCATAATTATTCCTAAAGGTGCTATAAAAATTACGGTTTGCATATATACATTGGTACAATTCACATTTTCTGTCCGTAATATTAGTTCACAGAACTGGACGGGACTGAAACTTAGGAGGCCTGGATTCCGGTGCTAACTCTGGTAAGTTCCTCACCTGCTCAGTTGTCATTCTATTACTTAAAGGGTATGGACTAGGTGATCTCCAATATCTAACAACCTATGATTCTATGATAATTTCAAAATCAAACAAATGTAGTTGAAGGTGTTTATTGTGATTTTCATGCCCATAGATACTAAGTTTTGGGGAACCTTTCAAATTCAAGTATTATTGCCCATTTTTTCATAAGCAGACTGATTACACCATATGTCTGTACTGGGGGAGAGGAGTTATCACTTTGATTTAATCGTCGTTAACAAAAAAGAGCTTGAGAAGTGGCTTCCCCAGAATAAGATACTTACAGATAATGCAAGTAGCAAAGTATAGTGGGAATAACATAGCTTAAACGTCAGACAGGTGTATATCATCCAGAAGACCTCAAAAAAGCTATTGAGGGGGTCTGAGTTTCATTATTCGTGTCTATAAAGTGGAACTAATACTATCTATGATTATATGCCTCTATTTATAGTAATAGTTACCATTTACTAAGCCCACACTATATGACTGGCAATGTATCAAGCACTTTATACAATATCTAATCTAATTCTCACAATAAATCTTAGCTGCAGAGGGAAGCCTAGTTACTTTGTGACTCATTGTAGGAGAATGCTGATCTATTGCATTAAAATATATAGGAGAACAGGTCTCTTAGGGATGCTGCAAGACCTCACTTTTGTTACCACGGGGTTCTCTGTGATGTCTGAATACAGAGTTTATTGCAGTACATCAGTGCTAGTAGCATGATAATGTTCCTTTAGTGCCAAATAATGTTCCTTCAGGGCTAAATCTCATTCTTCTTGTTTTCTTTTGGAAACTCCCAATTAAGGAGTCGCTGTGAAGAGTGGAAAATGAATACTAGGTCATCTCCTGGTTCTCTCTTAATATCCGTGCCGATATGTATTCTAATGTCATTCTTCTTTGTAAGTATTTTCACTGATTCTAAATGTTATGACCACTTGATGTTTGTCAGTTATCATTTGAGGTGGAACGTAACCCACTCTTTGTTTTCTTTCTTCCCTACAACATCAGCTTCTTCAGGGATCTCACCTACAGATAGATTCATCAGTGTGCAAAAGAAACTCTTTCACATAATATTTCCAAAACTATATGCGGTTTTCAATTCTACCAAGATTAATTTGTAAATGCAATGCCATTCCAATCAAAACTCTGACAAAAATTTTAAAAATGAAAGAAGGCAAGCTAATTCTCAAGCTATCTTTAAGACAAAGTGCCTAAGTTCAACCAAGAAATTTTTTAAAAGCAATGGTGAGGAGGAAAGACAAACAGGAAGTATTATATGAGTTGTGATTTGGACCACAGTTTTAGGAGGGAGCCTTCATGGGTTGTTAGAAGCATGTCCACAATTATGCTTACTCTAATTATTAATATAATTATATCAGTGTTCATTGGAGTAGCTACAATTAGGTCATTGTTCATAACATTTTCCTTTGCATATGGTAGATAAGAATGGCTTATATTTTCTTAAAGTAAGACATTTGAATTGAGGCGTATACTTTTGGTTGCCCACTCAAAAACTATTTCTCCTTCTTCCTTGCTAAGGAAACCCTGCTTTGGCTAGCAAATGCCCCACTCCAGGGGAGGCTGCAAGTTTGAGGATGAAAGCCCTCATGCTGATAATAACAGAATAGAAAGGTATAAGAACCTGGGTCCTCAGGACATCATTAAAATGCTGGGCTACCTCTGAGACCACCCACTTCAGGGCTTTTTATTAAATAAACAAAACTGTATTTGCACTGTAAGCAATTTTAGTCAAGTTATCTGTCACCTGCAGCTAAAAACATTTCTAATTAATATAAGTGATGGGGGGCAGTGTAAAAACAAGCGTTCTAAAATACTCTGTATTTATTGAACACTTAAATAAGTAAATATACAAAAATTTATTGATAGACATGATATAAACAATGACTTATTGAAAAACCATTGAAATTACAAAAGCATATATGGAGATAAAATGGAGAGAGCCAATAAGTCAATCACAGGAATTGAAAGCAGAAAATTACTCAACTACAAATTAATTTCCCTGGTTTCTTTATCAAATTTAATTTAGTGTTATGAAATGACCAAAAGGTTCTCCTGAACATCTGCATGACTGTATTCAATCATTTTTTGCTATACACACACCCCTGCCACAGATCTTTGGTGTTGTCATTGAAATAAGTTTTGACAATTGTATACATCTGTATAATTAAGACCCCTAAGTTGGATGTAGAATATTTTTATCACCTAAAAAAGTTCTCTCAAAAGACCACCACTGACCTGATTTTATCACCATAGAAATTGTTTTAATTGTTTAATTAACTCAACATTTTAAATTTAATTTGATTTAATCAAACAATTAAATTAAAAAATCAATCAACCATTTTGTTTAGTGTAATTATTTTAATTGTTTAATTATTTTAATTGTGAAATTATTTTAATTGTTCTAGAACTTAATATAAATGACATAATATAATGTGTACTCTTTTGTGTCTGGATTCTTTGGTCAACATGTCTATGATCCATCCATGTTGTGTGTTTACCAGTAGTTTATCCATTTTTATTGCTCAGTAATATTCCATCATGTGAACATACCACACTGTATTTATCCATTTTTCTCTTGAAAAGTATTTGGGTTGCTTTTAATTGCTGGCTATTAAGAGTAAAGATGTTATGAACATTCTTTTTTTAAATTAAATTAAATTTTTAATTGACAAAAATTGTATATATTTATCATGTACAACATGATGTTTTGAAATAAGTATACATTGTGCAGTGGTTCAGTCAAGCTAATTAACATCTGTGTTACCTCCCACATTTACTTTTTTTTGTGGTGAGAACATTTAAAATCTACTCTCTTAGCAATTTTCAAAATATAATGTGTTGTTATTAACTATAGTCACTATGTCATACAATAGGTATCTTGAATTTATTCCTCGTATCTAATTGAAATTTTGTATCCTTTTACCAACATCTCCCCAATCCTCCATCCCTTCAGCCCCTGCTATGATTTCAATTTTTTTAGATTCCACATACAGGTGAGATCACGCGATATTTGTCTTTCTGTGCCTGGCTTACTTCACTTAACATAACGTCCTCCAGGTTTATCTATATTGTCGCAAATGACAGAATTTTCTTTTTTAACACTGAATAGTATTCCATTCTGTATATACACCTACATTTTCTTTATCCATTTATCTGTTGATGGACACTGAGGTTGATTCCATAGCTTGGCTATTGTGAATAATGCTGCAGGGAACATGGGAGTGTGGATATCTCTTTGACACTCTGGTTTCATTTCAGAAGTGGGATTACAGGATCATATAGTAGTTCTATTTTTAATCATTTGAGAAAGCTCCATACTGTTTTCCATAATGGTTGTATTAATTTACATTCCCACCGACAGAGTGCAAGTGTTCTCTTTTCTCCACATTTTCACCAACACTTGTTATCTTTCATCTTTTTGATAATAGCCAATTGAACAAGTGTGAGGTGATATCTCATTGTAGTTTTAATTTACATTTCTCTGATGATTAGTGATGTTGAATATTTTTTCATGTAACTGTTAGCCATTTATACATCTTCTTTTGAGAAATGTCTAGTCAGGTCCTTTGTTCATTTTTTATTCAGGTTATTTGTTTTCTTGCTAGAGTTGTTTGGATTTATTATATATTTTGGATATTAACCACTTATCAGATGTAGGGTTTGCAAATATTTTCTCCTATTCCATGGGTGTTCTCTTCACTTTGTTGATTATTTCCTTGGCTGTGCAAAGCTTTTAAAGTAAATGTAATTTCATTTGTCTATTTTTACTTTGTTGCCTGTGTTTTGGGGACCATATCCAAACAATTATCACCCAGGCCAATGTCAAGGAGCTCTTCTGTGTTTTCTTCCAGTAGTTTTTATAGTTTCAAGTCTTATGTTTAAATTTTTAATCCATTTTGAGTTGGTTTTTGTATGTGGTGTGAGATAAGGGTCTAAGTTCATTTTTCTGCATGAGGATATCCAGTTTTTCCAGCATCATTTATTAAAAGACTGTCTTTTCCCCACTGTTTGTTCTTGGCACATTTGTCAAAAATCAATTAACCATAAATGTGTGAGTTTATTTCTAGGCTTTTAATTCTGTTCCATTATTTTGTGTGTCTATTTTAATGCCAGTACCATGTTGTCTTGATTACTATAGCATTATAGTGTATTTTGAAGTCAGGTGGTATGATGTCTCCAGATTTGTTCTTTTTGCTCAATATTGTTTTGGCTGTTTGTGGTGAGCATTCTTGTACAAATATTTTTTGTGGACATATATTTTCATTTCTTTTGGGTAAATACCTAGGAGTAGTACTGCTGGGTCATATAATAGATACAATTTTAACTTTAAGAAACTGACACATAGTTCTCCAAAGTAGTTAAGTTATTTTATATTTCCACCAACAATGTATGAGAGTTCTAGTTGCTGCACATCCTCACCAACACCACTTGTATTGTCTGTCCTTTTTATTTTGGACATTCCAGTTGGTGAAATAGTTATATTGTTTTTATTTTGATTTGTGTTTTCCCTGAAGATTGACAATGTTAAATAAACACCTTTTTGTGCTTATTGGGCATTCTTAAATGTTCTTTTATTATATATCTGTCCAAGTCTTTTGCCCACTTTTAATGAGATTGCCATCTTTTTATCATTGATTTGCAGGAGCTCTTTATATAGACTGGATATGATTCCTATGTCATATACACATATAGATATTGATATTTTTTCTCAGTTGGTAATGTGAAGCTAAATCTTGAAAATTAGGAAAATATCGTGTTAATAGCACAGGGACAGCAATAAGGGCAAATATTTTTCACATTTTTCAAGTTTTCCTGGAAAAGTAATTTTTGAGGTAGAAAGGGAATAGTATTAAGTTCCTAGATACATAACAATTGCCATGAAAGTAATTTGACTTCTCTAAGCCTCAGTTTCCCATCTGTAAAATATATTTAAGGTCCCTTTGAGTTTTAACATTCTAGTCCATTAATTTTATTTCAAAAAGTAACAGAGATGCTTTGGGGCAGGAAATCATTATATTGGTATTAGCATTGGATATCATAGACTGCATGTGGGTGTGATGTTGCCATTCAACTGTACCACCCAGAAATATTTACTTTTATTTTGGTTTTACAGATTCAAAATTAAGATTCTTTGTACCATTTTACTTTTCCAAACAAGCTCACAGAGAACTCTTTGTTAAAAGAAATCTAGAGACTGTTAAACCTAACCATTGTCAAGTATCTCAATTTAATCTTCTATTTTGCACTGGGGGAGAGCAGTTATGGTGAAAAAGTGAAATGTTTTTTGCCTCCATTGGGTCCAGACACTAGTTGCCCCTGGGGTTATAAAGCTTGACCCCCAGTCACTAAGGATTTCTCAAGAAAGCCCAGTTACTGAAAGTTCCCAATAGCATGCACTTCTGCTTCCACTTCAGTAAGGGCCAGAAATATGACTTCCCTAACATTCTTGGATTTCTTTCTGTGCTTGACAATGGCCCTCAAGGGAGGTGCTTGTGACAGAGTGCCTGTCCAGAGAGAAAGGATAATGTAATTAAGCCATGGGGAGGGAGATAAGGGATCTGAGGTCCCCTTATTTTTTACTACATGTAGTAACTCAGCTAAAGATGTTTAGATTCACTGTTATGGTCAGAGCGAGAAAAATAGCAGATTTCAGAGGATGATGAGGAGAGTTGAAAATTATTATAAGCCAGTGTGGCAAGATCATCTACAGAGATGTCAAAGTCTGCCTTGTTCTTGTTGCAGTAGGAGATAAGAAAGATAGTAAAGTACTTTTTAGTCCCATGACCCCTTCTGGGAAGAACAGCCAACACTGTATTTTAAAACCTAGGATCTTCTAAGCTCCACCTCTGGGGCAGAAAGCACTTGGTCTGTGTTATAGGTGACCCTGAAAGAAACACCTGGCCAGGCCCTTGTTGGGAATGTTAGGCCTATAGAGGAATTAAACTTCAGTTTCCCAAATGAAAGGGGAAGTAGAGAGATTGGGGCTCAGACAAAAATTGGTAAGTGGCCCTTATCCACATTTTCTGGACTTCATAAATCCCAGACCACATGACTGAGATCAGATTTCCTGTCAAACTTAGCCAGATGCTTTGGGTTTAAAAAAAGAATCATGTTGTGTCATAGAAACAATTTTTATAAGAAAATACTGAGCTGGCTAGGGTTGGGAAATATTCTGTATGGAAGATGATTCAGTTCTGGGCCACCTCTGGCCATGTATTCTCCCTAACAGGATCCTAGTAGGCCATAGTCAGTCCAATATCTTGGAGAGTGAGGGGGAGAGAGAGAGAAAGAGAGAGAGAGAGAGAGAGAGTTGTGCCTCCTCTGTGGGTGCTATTTGGGATCACAATGATGGTGTACATTTTAATAAAAGATAATCATTTCAAGCTGCAGATTGGTCTTGTTAAAGAAAAAAATATTCTGACACTTGTTAAAATGGGAAAACACTTTTAAAGGAAGAATTTATTTAGGACAATTGTGATAAATGTCGAGACTATTGCAATAAGCAAGAGAGATTGGACTCGACTCCAAATACAGGTTGGGCATTCCTAATCCAAAAATCCAAAATCTAAAATGCTCCAAAATCCAAAACTTTTTAAGCCCCAACAGGATGCCATAAGTGGAAAATTCCACACCTGACCTTATCTGATGGGTTACAGTCAAAATGTAGTCAAAACAAAAATATTGTATAAAGTTACCTTCAGGCTATGTATACAAGGTGTATATGAAACATAAATGAATATTGTGTTTATAATTGGGTTCCATCCCCAAGATATCTCATTATATATATGCAAATATTCTAAAATCAGAAAGAATCTGAAATGTGAAACACTTCTGGTTCCAAACATTTCACATAAGAGATTCTCTACCTGCACAGCAAAGATAGCTGGAAATTTATAGCCAATGAGAAGAATGAAGAAGTCAGTGGATGGAAAATTATTAAGAAGAGGCATCAAGGGTAGGGGGATTCTTACAAAACTAACTTCACAGGATTCTTGCTGATGGCGGGTCAAAGACCTACATATCAAAAGTGGGGGATAATAAACTTGATTAGATATTAAGGGTGATCAGATATGAAGTGTGGGGATTCACTCTAAACTGATTTAGCAGGATTCTTGCTAAAACCAGTCTAGGCGGGCCCAAGGATGAGGCCTAGTCGAAAAAAGAGCTCAGAGGAGGGAAAACAAGGAATTAAAATTGTGAAGAGGCCTTTTAATGCCAAATTTGGGTGTTTAAACCTTATTTCTTTAACACTGAAGAAAGGGAATGGCATGATCAAATATGTTTTTCAAGAAAAAAAAAGACATGAGAGTGTAGGGGGGTTAGGATGGAAGAAGCTGGGATCAGGAGGCTATAGGGATCGGTTAGGTGAGTGATAAGGACTTTTTGGATAATGGGAAAAGTAATGGAGAAAATTACATAGGAGAAACACTTAAAAGGTAGAATTGACAGAAAGTTGATTATGTGGGAAGTAAGAGATAAGAAAAAGCCTAAAATGATTTATTAAGGAAAAGAAAATAAAGCATTGGCAGTTTATAGTTCTGCCGAAGAAAGAGGCTTACTCCCAGGTTAGTCTGGTTCTATCCCCATCTCTCAGCAGGGCATTTACCACCTTTCCTGGTGGAAAGCATCCTGCATTGAAAAGGCTTCCATTGCTTATTTAATCTCATGTCCAGATAATTTGTCACATGTAAAAAACACCAGCTGGCAAGAATGTATAAAGATTTCAGATAACTCTGCCCATTTCTCTGCATTTATCTACTCACATAAGTGGCCTGGGAGAAATTCAGGATTTATTCCTAATGCTTTCTGTTTCATTTGGTTCTCAGCTATACAAAGACTAGGAATCCAGTGTGGTAGGAATGTCTACACACATTTCTAGTATTTTTATCTCTATTTTTAGTTAGCATCAGACTTATTAGACAAAAACAATTATTCAGTTTCCACTGAAGAACTTGATAGTATCTTAAAAGGATCTGTTAAACTCCCCTCATAGTAATCACTAGAGTTACAAATAGCTTCCCTATGCCTGGGGGCATTTGACCATTATTGGTGATAATAATCCCCATCTAGTTCTGTTCTCGTTTTTCCCAAAGTAAAAGGACCTTTGTCTCCTTATATAGATAACTACAAAGTTAAATGTAGTCCATACTTATATAGGCACGTTTCTATATTGACCAGAAATGTAAATTGTGACCTCCTCTAACCCATTCACCTTTTCTGGGGTCAAGTGGTAAATGTTCTGAAAGAAAGTTCATCAATGAAATGTCACTCACCAATCCTCTAGAGAAAGGTAAATCTATTGGAAAATGAGAAAGAGAAAATCACCACCAGAAGCTATTGTTGATTAACTACTTCAAACCAAATCCCCCAATCTTCCATAGTTCTGAAAATGTGAAGAGAAAATGCTCTTGACTTAATCTGTGTGCAAGAATCATCAAAAACATCAAATTGGCTCCTAAGTCCTTTTGACCCAAACCCAACATCCTGTGTCAGTGTCCTAGCTTTATGGTATGACAACATATTTCAATCTTATCTTACACATTTCCTGCCCCAGCACTAGAATTAGCCATTTCTCCAAAGAATGCTTTTTCCTTTTAATAGGAAATGGTATTTAGATACCACAATTTGGGTGGTAGAAACATTTGTTACTATTAGGTTAGACATTGTTTCCATGCCTTTTTGGACAGAGCTAGGAACCGTATGAACCATATGGTTTTGAATCATATGAAATTGACTTCTCTATATAAATAACAAATGGTAGAAAATAAGAAGTTTCATGTGGTTTGACTAATATTTTTAATAGAAAATGTATCATGAGTACATCCAATTCAAATTAGGTTTCATAGGGTTTTTATTTAATATCTTTGATTTTTATTTGTATTTCCTTTCTCTTTCACTGAAAATCTTGGTTCCCAACAATGTTAATATGATTACTAATTTCTTTTACCCTACTATTAGCTTCAGAATATCAGTACTAATGTTATTGTCCACATGATTACTGGAAATAGTTTCTTCAATAAATAAATTGCAGCTTAAAATAGAAGAGGGTCAAAAATCTATGGATTAAAAGAGACTTGAAAGATATATTGAGTAAATGTAATCCATAGGTTTTATTTGGATCTTGATTTGAACAAAGCAATCGTATTTTTAAAAACTAGACAATTAGAGATATTTTAACATCAAGTAGTCATTTTAATAAAGTTAAAACTTATAATTAACCTTTTTAGAAATTAAAATATTACACTTACGTTGCAAAATACAAATTTCTTATTTCTTAAGATATATTCTGAAATACTTAAGGATGAAATTATACGATGTCTGGGATCTACTTCAAAATAATCCAGTGGGGAGCAAAGAAGGGAAATGAGTAGGGATATAGATGAAATAAAATTGGTCATATATTAAAAATTGTTGAAGACAGGCAATAGGTATATGAAAGATTCTAAGTTCTCTTTTTAGTATGTTGGAAAACTTTCATAATATAAAGTATTTTTTTTTTTAAAAAAGGGTCTAGTGGTAGGAACGTTAATACTAATGAGTGAGATTGAAGATGGCTATAAAGAGTTTGAAGAAAAGTGCTTCATGAAATGGGAGCAGAAAAAAATTATACAGTGTTATATTTGTAAGTAATGCTATTTAAAAAATTTATTTGTAACTAAGTTAATATATTGAATATTATCATAAACTTTGAAAATTTCTTCTACATAATAGAGATTAGATAGATAGATATAGATGTATATATAGATAATAACCACAAATCTTTTGGGCAGAACATTTTATTTAAGGTCCCAGATAGTTTTCTATTAGGTAGTCACTGCTTATTGCATTGAGAAGACTGTTAGTGGCCTTAGTGAAAGAAGACAACTGTTTTTTATGGAGCATCTTTGACACATACACTGCGTGCTAAGTTCTTGGATGGGATATTAATTCATTTATTTATATTTATGTTAAAAGTTTATAAAATAAGACAACATTATATAATATGGACATAGGTGAGAGAGAGAGGAGGAAAAGAAGAAACAAAGATAATTTTGGAAAATAGATCAAGGAATGATCTTAATGGAAATTTACATTTAACAAACTCCTAAACTGTTGTTCTATGTGGGTATCAAATTTATTTTTAAGATTTCTAGTCATGAAAATGAAAAGTCAAGCTTGATCAGTGTCTTAGTCTGTTTAATGTGCTATAAAGGCCTGAGGCTAGGTAATTTATAAAGAAAAGAGGTTTATTTGGCTCACAGTTCTGTAGGCTGTGCAAAAAGCATGGCACCAGCATCTGTATATGGTAAGGGCCTCAGGCTGCTTCTACTCATGGCAGAAGGTGAAGGGGAGCCAGCATGTGCAGAGATCACGTGGTAAGAGAGGAAGGAAGAGAGAGAGAGAGGAGAGGTGTCAGGCTCTTTTTGACAGCCCACTCTCATGGGAACTAATTCGTTCCCCTGAGAACCAATCCAGTCTCTAGAGAGCAGGAATTTACTACTGTGAGCATGGCACCAAGCCATATATGAGGGATCTGCCCCCATGACCTCCCACTAGGCCCCACCTCCCAACACCACCACATTAAGGATCAAATTTCAACATGAGATTTGGAGGGGTCAAATATCCAAACCATAGCAATCAGCTTCACAATTTATAGTGACCACAAAATAAAAGTAAGCCAAATGCTATGGAGAAGCACAGCAATTCCTGGTATTAGAAGAAGAAGAAAGATTCCAAAGACACACTTCATCTCATCCACAGTTAAAAAATTTTAGGCTTAAAAAAGGAGGTGGTGCAAAGAAGGAGACAGTGATCTTTTTATTTGTCATCATTTTTCAGATTAGAAAACCAAGAGGTGATATCTGTACATACTACATTGCAAGCCTCTGTAGTTGGAAGCAACAGAAAGCAACTTGCCATTAGTCAAATCAAACCTAGGGTAATGTAACAATGTAAATACTGCATATATAAATATTGAATAGGAAAAAAACTGCCAGATCTCATGAGAACTGGTACAAGGAACTGAGAATCTGTGAGAGAATGACTGTTCTTTGACATTGAGGATATGAGATTGTTTTCTCTGTCCTTGAAAAACTGGATTGGTTCTGTCTTTCAGGATTCTCGTGGGGTATTGGTGAGTCTGCAGCTCTCTCCTTTCTGAAAACCAGCTTTTTCTGTTTCAAATTTCTCATTTCCTCATGGCTTTGACTTTACACAGTTTAACTTCAGCTCAGAAACTTCTAGCTAATTGGTTCACTGTAAGAGGATCAAATAGCTAGGGGAGGGCAGGTAGGATGTGTGTATGTGTGTGTGTGTGTGTGTAATGGGGTGGTTTCTAGAGGAAGAAGAGGCAATGGACTGGTGAGCTCTTTCCTACTATATGTTGTCATTCCAAAGACATGATATGTGTTTAGAATTCTGACCTCCAACTCAAATGGGACAGAGAATTTGTGTGTAATCCAGGGAAACCAGAAACTAATTTATAGGGCCAGAATAAACTGGGGACTATGAGCAGAGGGAAGAACAATATTTCTTCTGAGTTCTTTCTTGCTAGCATAGCAAACACATTTGTTGATAAAAGATGTTTTTCAATAAAATGACAAAAGCAATAAATGAAAAATCCTTCCCAGTGCCTCTATTAAGTAACTTTAGCAGTCAAGGGAAGGCAACTTAGGGGAGATTTTTCAAGAGTCCTTAACTGCAAAAAAACTACAAAAAACCCATATATAAGGTTAATATATAAAGACTGATCCAGGCAACTAGGGAGGAAAGGCATGTCTTTTAATGAATATGCTTACCACTTTATAGAAGGAACTTATTTCTGTGAAAGCTCGGTGTCTAATTATTCCAATAGTTACATTTTATTTGAATTAAGAAATGTTCTGTCTTATAAGACCTTGTGAAAGGCGTATTTGTTTCAAAATAGAGGCCAATATATAGTACCTATGATTATATGATATGATTAATCTAGCTGGCTAGTTTAGTTAATGATAAAGATAATTTGCTCATTATCAAAATAATGATTGATGTCACTGATGGCCATTTTCTTTAGCCTAAGACCAAAGCACATGAAACGAATGTTGCAACTTCAGCTGTCAAAAATTAACTTTGAGAAAAACAGGAAACATAAAGGTTGGAACCAGACCTATGTACGGCCTGATGTGATACAATAAAAAGTACATAGCACACCTATGGTATTCTTACAACAAAATGTTTAACTTGAAAATAATCACACTTATAGATCTTATTTCTAGTTTTCAGGAAATATAGGGGATAGAAGAACAAATTAATCAAATCTCCATGAGGAAACAGATACAGATGTTCTTCTGCTTATGATGGGGTTACTTGCCAATAATCCCAATGTAAGTCAAAAATTTCACAAGTTGAAAATGCATTTAATACACCCAACCTACTGAACATCATCACTTAGCCTAGCCTACCTTAAATGTGCTTAGAACACTTACATTGGCCTACATTTGGGTAAAATCATGTAACACAAAGCCTATTTTATAACAAAGTGTTGACTATCTTATGTAATTTATCTAATATTGTACTGAAAGTGAAAAACAGAATGGCTCATTGCCACTGCCCAGCATGGCAAAAGAGTATCATACATATCATAGCACAAGAGTATCATACATATCATAGCACACCCTTAGCCCGGGAAAAGATCAAAATTCAATATTGGAATTATGGTTTCTACTGAATGTGTATTGCTTTCACAACGTCGTAAAGTCAAAAAATTGCAAGTCGAATCATAATAAATCAGGACTGTCTGTACTTCCAGAAGGTGGTACATTCTAAGGATATGGCCTGCTATTTTTTGATAAGTCAATGTCCTGGAAAAAGAAAGTGTGATAGCGTTGTAGATTAAAAGACTTTAGAGATCTTGTAGTCCTTGTTTAAACAAACCAGCTATAGAAGACATTTTGGGGACAACTGGAGAATGTGAATATAGATCCGGTATTAGACGATTTTAGGAAATAATTTTGTTAAATGTGATGATGATGTTGTGGTTGTGTAGGAGCATGTCCTCTTTAGAGATGTAAACTGAAGCATTTTGAAATGAAATATCATGAAGTTTATAATTAGTTTTAAAACACTTCAGTCAAAAATAGATGAAGAAACTATGGTAAAATATAAAAAATTGTTAATTTCAGGTTTTGGATATATGGGTTCACTATATTATTTTCTCTAAGTTTGAGAGTCTTCATAATAAAGGAATTTTTAAAAAGAATCCAAAATTTTATAAGCTATTAAATCTTAATGAGAAAATCAGATAAATAAGAAAATATTGAGATCAGATAAATGCAGAAACTATTAGTTTCATTTTTTTCCTCTGTCAATGAACCTACAATCTTCCATATTGTTCAGTAAGTTCAAACGAACATTATAAATAGCTCTGACATTGTATTCTTTTCTTTCTTCATTAGTTTGCTTTTTTTTTTTTTAACTCAAAAGGGAAAACATTATGCTGGCTTCCACTTTCATTAAGTGTTTTATCTTCAATTTCACAAAAATGGAAGGTAAAACATGGCAGGTATCCTAAAATCCTTTACAAAAGTTAATGTGCTGTGTACATAAATGCACATTATTATTCTGTTTGCTGAAACACTTGAGCGTGTCATTGGTGGTTTTACATTCTGAAAATAAGTGAGCGTTTTTGAGAGAAACCTTGGCTGAATTCATGGAATTTTTATTTTAGTCTTATTGCAAGAAGACTTCTGAGACTTGAGTTCAAGGCTTTCATTCCTGTTAACAAAAGATGCTAGTAGTTGGTTTTCAAATATACACATGCACACACACAAGTGAAAAATCACAGGAAAATGAACAAAATCAAGGTTCTACTGAGACTACCTGTTCATTAATTACTAATTTTTTTTTCTGATAGGAGGAAAAATGGTGATTGTCAAGTCTCCCTGAACATTTATTTGTCTCTTTTCTGGAAGGGAAAGATCAAAATGCTAAGTCATTCAATATATAATACATTAGTCTTTTTTCATAAAGAGCAAGAAATCCAACACAAAGTAGAATGACATTTTCTTTTTTGTGTTTATTTTGCTGCTTTGCCTTTCACCTGATTGATATGCTAAGAAGAAGAAGGAGAAGCGAGGGGAGTAGCTGATGTAGGAAGGAAGGATTAGTCCTAAAATACTCAGGATTCCAGTGTGCTCTAGCTTGTTCTACCATGTTATGAAGAATAAGATAATTTAGCCAAGACTTCTGCACGGAAGATTAGAATATGTGTGTATAACCAGAAAAGGCAAAGAGAGAGCTGGTGCTGTTGAAAAGATTTTCTTAGAGTTTCCTAGTATTGACATACTTTTGTGAACTAAAATTAAATAAAAGGCTCCCCCCCACTGGCTGACTGAATGGACCTCTTCCTAGCCAAGAGGATATCCTAAAACTAAATTGTCTACCGTGAGGAGAAGGTCAGACATGCCTCACCATGCCCCCCTCCCTTCTTGGAGATATCCTTTGTCACTCATTAACAGGCCTAGGCTATGCAAGACAAACCTGCAGGTCCCCAATTTACACGACAAATATATGTTCAGCGACTTGTCTCCTATCTAAAACATTCCAAGCCTTTAGACAATGCTTCATTTTTTAACCAATTACAAGTCAAGGAGTCTTTAAACCCACCTAGAACCTGTAAGGCCCCCCCCCGCCCCCCCCCGCTTCGAGATGGCCCGCCTTTTCGGGCCAAACCAATGTCTGCCTTCCATGTATTGATTTATGACCTTACCTGTAACCCCTGTCTCCCTAAAATGTATAAAACCAAACCGTAACCCAACCACAGCGAGTCCACTTGCTCAAGGCTTCTTGGGTGTGGCTCCGGGTCATGGTCCTCCAATTTGGCTTAGCATAAACCCCTTTAAAATTATTTTACAGAGTTTGGCTTCTTTTCCGTCGACAAGATTGGCACCCAACGTGGGGCTCAGGGGAGACTCAGGACCCCGAAGGAGTAGCCCGAACTCGGCCCCAGGTACCAGCATGGCCCTTTTGGGCCCCCCGACTTCGAGCTTCTCCTTTGGCAGAACTGGTCGGCCCCTCCTGAGCTCCGGACCACGCGTGTTTGGTTGATGGTCCTGGGTTTACTCTGAGCTGGTTCTTTTCCTAGGAATTTGCTGTTTGGGATCCTAACTTGACTTGGAAGTGCACTCTAGAGGGCTTTCTCCATTGCCTTTTTCCCTCAAAATTAACCTCAATTGGCTTGTCTGCATATTTGCACAAGGAGCCGAACTGTCTTTGGCATAGATAAATGAGAGACTGAGTTTCTCAGCTCTGAAGACAAGGGGCAATCTACTCCCAACTTAAAGGCATCCCTGCGTGACCGGGGTCCTGAGTGGGAGTTGCCTGGGGCGATTCCCCGAGGCGCGAGTGGCCCTACAGGGAACCCCCCAACAAATTAATTAAAAAGAAGGCTCGTTCAGGAAACGCACATAAGAGCTGATCACTCGGTGTTTTGAGCCCTCTCGGAGATACCAGACCCCAAGGAGAGAAACTGAGACACGTAAGAGGGTGAGACCGACTCAGTGGTGAGACACTGAGGAGCCAAACCCACAATCAGCACACTCTGATCCACGACACTCAACCCTAAACTACAGTTCGGCTCCTTCTTCTAAAAAGAGGAGAGAGGGAAATAAATCCTTTAAAATGAGTAAAGACAAGGAGAACGCCCCCTTCCGGGCTCCCCAGTTGGCTTATGGCGCCTCTACTTGCAAGTATTTGTGTAATTGGAAAGGTTCAAAGGCATGCTGGGTTTTCTAGGGCTCCAGCTGGTTACAGCCAATTCTTGTGCACAAGTTCTTACTAGAGGGCAAATTCCATCAAGGAAAATTCAGAGCTCAAATGGTCGACCTACCGCTATAGAGTTAAAATGTCTCTCAAGCTATTTCTCTTTTTTCTTTTCTGGCTAACCTGCTAACTTTTTTCTATCGATGTTGAGATTACTCTTTGTTTGTGATATTTGCAATTAAAAGGCTACCTGGAGATCCCGCAGCCAGGGCTAGCTAAGATGTAAACTTTGAAAAGTCATTTTGAACTGAAGACAAATAAATAAATAAAAAGGCCATGGAAACCGCTTTACCCAAAACTTTGATTCACAGGCGTAATTGGGTTACCTATCGGGGCAACTGAAGTTTGCCATGTGAACAAGCTCCAGTTCCGTCAGAAGAAATTTAGATCCAGTTGTCTTTTACAGACTGGTGAGTTGTGTTATGGCTAGAGTTCTAGGGTAAAATCTATTAGAACTTTGGGAGTGTGTGCGTGCGTGTGTGTGTGCATGTGTGTGTGCGGGCGCGCGCGCGCGCGTGAGTGCATATGTTCAGGTATGATTTGAGTATGGCCATGTCTTACACGTTTGTGCTTACATGGTTCTGGACTGGCTTAAAAATAAGGGAGCGTTCATAAATTAAACAAACCCTAACGGTGCACGTAAATTTAGTAATCTTTGGTTGATAAACTGGGTTGTTATTTTTTTTTTTAAGTAGTAGTATTAGTAAAGTAATAGTAAAAATGTTTTCAAGTTGTCAGCACATATTTGTTTTTGCCTGGGTTTTGACAGACATTTTTATGTTCTTAAGGAGTCAGGGTTTTGACACAAAGGTTATAAAACTATAAACTCAACCAAAGACAAAATGATCTGTGTTTGTATGATTTTTGATAAGTAGGGTAAATTTAATGTTTGGTCTAATGATAATAGCTAAATCTCCTGAGTTATCAACAAAAATACCTGTGTGCTTCACTTTAAGGTTCTTAATAAGGTAAAAATGTAGATGTGTCTAAATGAAAAGGTGTCAGCAAATTAGAATAAATAAAACGCCAGGTAGAGAGAGCACAAAACCAGAAACTTAGGCCCAGAGGTTTATGAGGATATTTGGTTTTGGTCTTGTAATTCTAACTGCAGATGTAGATTTCTCCACTGATTTCAATGCCTACGGAAAGATACACATAAAACGTGTTTCTAACTGACTCTTTGTATCATCTGATGTTAACGGTACTGTTAGGGATGCAAAGCTGCCCTAGAAGTTGTACTTACGAGAGCTTAAATTGGAAGCTTTCGTTTTCCCTTGATCTTGTCCACTTTTGATTTGCTAGCTGGTTATGTGTGCATTATGTTGCTATAACAAAGTTTTTGCCTAGGAAGAAAAATCCTAAAGTGTTAATTTTTGTGTAGTAATTTATTTTAAGATAAAAAGTAAATGATTGTTAAAATCCAAAGAAAATCTCCAAAGTCTTAAATTCAACTCTTTAGAAATATTACATGTACTCAAATTTACACCCAAGTTGAAAAATGTTTTGAGACTATTTAGATTGTTTTTTCAAACAGCTTAATTTTGATCCTCATGTAAAAAAAGTTACAACTTTGTATCATTATTTGAGGTGTTAAGGATTGTTGCGGAAGGCTTTTTTTTTCGTCTAAAGTCAAGTAATATCATGCGATGGGGTGCAGAAAACTATTCTAAAATGAAGGCCTCCGACGCCAAAGTTCTCTGACCTTGCCTTGTCCTACTCTTAGTTCCCTGAGTCGCCAGAAAAAATCAAAATCCCTTTCCCCAAGGCAGGTCATAAAGGCCAGAACCCCTTTTTCTGAAAGATAGCCATAAAAACTAAAATTATTCTATGTAAGAATTGGCCATAAAGTAATTATCTAACCTCCTTTGTTGCCTGTAAAACCCCATTCCAGCAGCGCTTTGCCCTCAACCCAGAAGGAAGGAACGTACACTCAGATGCCAACGGAATCTAGACAGAGAGACCTTGCTGGGTCCACTCAGCTGTTTTGTCCATCATATTTCTACATGGCGCCATACTTTAAACATAAAAGTGGACAATTCCTCTGCATCTTTGAGTGTTCATTCTGAAGGTGTCCATGTATAAGTTTTTAATTTTTTTCTCCAATTGATCTTCAGGCAGTAAGTTTTCAGCAAATCTTTACGGGAACAGCGGCCTTTGCTACCCACAGTTTGACTAAATTTGGGGGGCCAGGACACTTTGGTCCCTCGGATGTCAATAGATTTTGTTTTGGGCTGTGGTGTTTTGGAAGGATCTAATTAATTAACACTTTCGAACAGGATATATTCTAAAATTACCATATTTATAAAATTTAGAAATGATGTTATGTTGTTTAAAATAGGACTCTTACTAAAATACTTTTCTTTTTGTTTCTCTCTTGGTTAAGACTTATGAGTTTAAATACAATAATTAAAACTCGTCTTAATCCCTGTTTGTGTAATATCTAATTACAGAGTATAATAATGGTTAACAGAAAAATAACTTCAATGATATTTGGAATCTAAGTGAACTACTGAGATAAATTATTAGATAAGTTAGGTAAATACAAATGGGATAACACAAATGAAATTTTCATCTTGAGTCATGTTGTTAGGAAAATGATCATGAAATGACTGAGTCATTTATGAAATACTAAAACATTTTGAGCGTAAGTTTAAGTTTACATACCTTGATCTTACATTTTTATTTAAGAATAGTCATAAAATTGGGACTGATAACAGTTCAAAGTTACTTTAACTTTCTAATTTGATTTTGTAAGAGTTGACATTATGATTAGTATATGCAATTAGATTGCTGGATGGGGGAGACAATTCTATAGGAAAAACAAGATTAATAGTTTTGTTGAAAGGGATGGTTTCATCTACTTTGTTGGTTTGAAACTATTTTAGATTAGATGGTAAGTGATGATTAAAATTAAATGGGTATCAAAGCTTATACAAGTAAATAAAAGATATGTAAAGGTTATAAAAATCTTACAGTCAAATTCGTTAAAATTAGATGGATCTGTTTATAAGATTTTATTAAACTTAACTTTATCAGTAATAGATTAATACAATGAAGAAAATTTGGGTTATTCTTCTGAACTAGATTTTCATATGACATTAATAGAAAAGCAAGATTTAGAATAACAAAGGATGTTTTGTTCACCTTTTGAATGAACTGCAAAAAGGGGGGGGGAAGGAGAGAAAAACAGATTCAACTGGCCTCCTAATTTGCATTTCAGTTTTGTCTAGTTAGGTCTTATATTGTTTGGGAAACTGAGTCTCCTCTATCAAAGGATAAGATTTTTGCTTTTTAAAATTTTAATTATGAGTTTGGCTAAGTAAATGTCTATAATTTTAGAGTAACCTGCAACTTGTTCATGACAGCACTGGACAATTTATGACTTTCTGCTTTTAAGCTTTCACTAAAATCTAAAGTTACTAAGAACAAGAATTCTAGTCAATGCATGTGATTCTACACATAAAGTGCACTAAAGAATAAGATATGTTTTTAATAAGATTACAAAAAGCATAAAATGTGTTCTTTTAAATATTACGTAATCTTGTCTAATTCAGGTTATTTAAAGGTTGGATCAAATATAGATTTAAGGAAATAAAAACAAAATAGAAAGTTTGGTAAAAAAGATGTAAAAAGGCAGTGAGTGCGGAAATATACTCTTGGTAGAAAGGTTAAACAGAAAGGAGATAATATTATAAAGAAAGGATCTTGTCTGAATTTTTGCCCTAAAATGATTGGTTTTTAGGCAAAGGGAAAGTTAGGATAAGACAAAGTTTTAGCATGTTTTGTAGAGGTAAGCGAAAGTTGGGATAAAGTTTATAAACAATTTATGAGGGAATTTTGCATATAATCCAGTTGCTATAATTTAAAAGGACAAATTTAGTTAAAACAAAGTTCCTTTGAATTAATTTGCTCTTAATGAAATTACATAACGTACTCATTTGGAGTCTATAACCTGTTTGTTAGGTTTTGACTAACTAAAAAAATCAAACTTTTAAGGGTTAGGGTTTACACCATATCTTCCTTTATTCCTTTAGAATCTTTGATGACTACTACTCTTGGTTAAATAAATGACCATTATTTTATAGTGGCTTGCGATTCCATTTGAAAAATGCTTCAAGCCTTTGATATTTGACAACTCTCCAAAACCCAAATTCTAAATCCAACCTTTTTGACCTCAAACTAACTTTTTATATATAGGGCCACGAAAGTCTGGCACGTTAGGCTTATTTGGCATGTTAACTGTACAGAAAGCATTGTCAAATATGAAATGTGCTTAACCTTTGTTGGATTATATTTGTATAAACATGTTATTAATATATGTTCCAATATTATAAAATATTGATATGTCTTGGTGTATGTTATATTATCTTAAATTGCCATATACCACAAAAATAACCAAACTTATTTTTCAGTTGTCTGTTTAACCATGACTAGTCTAAGTTTTTATTTTTACTTTGATTCATCTCAGAAAGTGTTCTTTGTTTTGTTCTGTTTTACTTTAAACTGGCTAAGTCCAAAGTTTACTTCTTCAAGGCAAGTCATGGAAAGGGCTAAGTTTTCTTAAATATAGGTTTCTGATAACCATGGAGATTATATACCCCTGGACTAAAACAAAACAAACTCCCAGGACTTTAATTGGAAAACTGATATGTCCATGAATATCACTAACTGAACCTCATGAGACCGAAACTCAATTTTTATGACTTTTTATTTAAAATGTTACTGATTTCTCTTGCCTTGTTTTCCAGAGTCATGACAAGTTTTAAATAAATAACAAGTTTACCTGGTATCTCCAGGATTTAAAGCTATTGAATCCCACCTGGCTCAGCCTGTTATTCATTGCCAACGTCCTGTTATTGCAAACATCCTCCCTTTAGGCCCAGGGACTTATGGCGGAAGAGGGGGCATGTGTGAGATTGTAAGGGCTGATTCCGAGGGGTGGAATTAGTTTAGACCCTCCAGATCAAGGAGGGGCACACAGAAGCCTAAACAAACACTAACTGAAAAACCTTGTCTTTTCAGGCCACGTGGTACAGATATCCCTCCTAGTCATTAAGAAATTTACCTGCTTCCCATAAACTTAGAACTTCCTGAGTTTTAGGGTTTGTGCAAAAGGAGATATGACAAGATATGGCTAATTTATCAGCCACCTCAGGACTAAAATACTGTGACATAACAGAAGTCTCTAAATTCCTTAGCTTGAATGGTTAACAATGCTTATGTTTGCTACAAGTCTACAACTAAACCCAAAAATATAATAGCTCAACACTTATAAGATGAATTAATTTTATAGCCTTGCCCTTAACATTATGGTTTTTACTCTTTGTGTTTCCCAGAAGGCTTTAAAGAGTTGATGAGTGCCTGTCTACCTCCAGTCTTGTCTGGCCTAAAACATTTAATTGGCTTTAAGGCCCCTTTGGCTATTCAGTCCTCTTGGCCACCGGGGTCCCACTGCGGGCCTTGGATGGACCTGGGGCAGTTAGCCACACCGCCCCAGCAATGGATGGGACAAAATAAGAGTTTGGCCATAGATGCTGCCTCTGGCAGATCTTGGCCAAAATGGGGGAATTGTGAACTAAAATTAAATAAAAGCCTCTCCCCCCAACTGGCTGACTAAATGGACCCCCTTCTGGCCAAGAGGATATCCTAAAACTAAATTGTCTGTCACAAGGAGGAGGTCAGACATGCCTCACCATGCCCCCCTCACTTCTTGGTGATATCCTTTGTAACTCATTAACAGGCCTAAGGCTATGCAAGACAAACCTACAGGTCCCCAATTTACACAAGAAATATGTCTGGTGACTTGTCTCTTATCTATAACATTCCAAGCCTTCAGACAAAGCTTCATTTTTTTAGCCAATTGCAAGCCAAGAAGTCTTTACACCCACCTATAACCTGTAAGTCCCCACTTCGAGATGGCCTGCCTTTTTGGACCAAATAAATGTATGCCTTCCATCTATTGATTTATGACTTTACCTGTAACCCCTAACTCCCTAAAATGTATAAAACCAAACTGTAACCCAACCACAGCAAGTCCACTTCCTTAAGGCTTCTTGGGTGTGGCTCTGGGTCATGGTCCTCAAATTTGGCTCAGAATAAACCCCTTTAAAATTATTTTACAGAGTTTGGCTTCTTTTCATCAACACTTTATTTAATACCACAATTGTGATGTCTTAATCTTGAAAAGACTTTAGATGAAACAGTGCCAGTGTCCACATTATACTGTAGAAGAAACAAAATAGTTTACTTCAGTGCTGAAAGCTTCTTTTAGGAGAATATGTCACCTATGAAAAATAATATCAAAATCTTTGTGCAAATTTTACCTATTTGGCATATGGATTCCTGCAAGCTTTCCAAAATCAATGATATATAACTGTATTTGTCTTAGGCAAATATCAGCAGTTATAGTATGCAGACTAAAACAGACTAATTTATTAGTCTGACCCAAATCAAAAAAATTTCAGCTTCCTGGAGATAAAAGGTAGCTATAACTAAACACAGCTCAGCCCCCTTACACTTATCTTGTGGAAGTTTCCAGATGACTGAAGAAAAAGAGACTGTAAATATATGTTTGTTTTCAGGGAACACGACCATCTGCTAGCATTTCCTTGGTGTTATTGAACAGGTTGGTTAATGACACTTTATTTCTCCTCAAATGACTTTTCCCCCAAAAATCCATTTATTTTCTGTTAGAAAAGTTGAGTGATTTCATTGTGCCTCACTGAACAAATCACTCTGGTGGGTTCTAGCTAACAGAATTCTTTTCAGCTGGAGCAGAGCCTTTTGTAGTCAACTCTTTTGATGGGCCCTATTTTTAGCCTCAACCTTAAATGTGGGCCACTGTTCTCTGCCTTTGCTGTAAGAGGCAGAAACTGACATTGAAATAAATTATGGGGTTGGCACGTCATGTACTGGCTAGTATCATTGTTTATTCGGAAGCCAAAAAACTTATCTTTCCTGAGATGGTGTAAGTGGGGGCAAAGTGTATGGGCTTTGAAGTCAGAGGACCAAGATTGAGACCTGGCTGAGCTACTTATTGCCTGAAGAAGAGAACTTCATTTCCCTAAAGTGATGACTTCTTTAAGTATAAAATGAATAAAGAATATTAGAAATAATTCTGACTATAAAGAGTATTTATAAGACTTAAATTATAACTACATGAAGAAGAGCTTTATAAATATGAAAGCACAAAACACAATAAAGTGGTGGAGCAGACGTGGTTGCTGCTCTGCCCCATAGCCCTTTAACCCACCTCTAAGTTCATCTGCAGTTGTTCCTGTGCATAGATCTCACCTCAAACACCTATGGCTCCCTGCTCCTCTGCTTAAGAGCTTTCTCTTGTACCATAGGAGCTTGCCTAGGTATACATGGATGCAACAGGAGGTTGCAGAAAGGTAACACTCCTCAGGACAACCTTCAAACAATAGGGGATCAGAGTTGGTATATAAAATGCTTTAGCCTCCCATCCCTCTGTAGGAAGATTCCAGAGCGTATTTCATATAGTTTCCCTGAGGGGTTCTGTGATGGTTAATTTTAATGTGTCAACTTGACTGGGCTAAGGGATACCCAGATAGCTGTGAAACATTTCTGGATGTGTTTCTGAGGTCATTTCTAGAAGAGATTAACATTTGAATAGGTAGACCCAGTAAAGAATATCACCTTCATCAATTTGGACAGGCATCATCCAATCCACTGAGGGCCTGAATATAACAAAAAAGTAAAGGAAGGGCCAATTTGCTCTCTCTTTTGAGCTGAAGCATCCATCTTCTATCTCCTCCTGCCCTCAGACATTGGAGCTCCTGGTTCTCGGGCCTTGGAACTAGTACTGAGAGTTACATCACCAGCTTTTCTGGTTCTGCAGCTTGCAGAATGAAGGTTCTCAGCCTCCATAACCTTTTGAGCCAATTCCCATAATATCTTTCTCTCTCTCCCCCCACTCACTCACACACACACACAGAACCAGAACCAATTGGTTCTATTTCTCTGGAGATCTCTGACTAATACAGTTCCCATCGGGATTGAGCCTCAGTTACCCATTGCAATAACCTGCTCTTTAATGCACTTATATTAACTTTTCTCCTCCCTGTCTTGCTTTCCCCACTTTCTCACTTATGTGGCCTTGGATCACCTCCCAAACAAAATATATGCACCCAGGTCCTTATCTCAGTGTCTGTTTTGAGTACGAGATAGGGCGAATTAACATGGTGGTAGTGGTTCTTGAATGTGCCTGGGTGAATTAACTTCTCCATGTCCCAACTCCCAACCTCTCGAAACCAAGGAGAAACTCTTTCCCAGAGCCTATTTCTGAGTGAAGGATATGCTGCTGCTCTGTATTTTCTGAAGGGCCAAGGTGTTTCAGCACCTGAGATAATTACAGAATCTATCTTTTGACTGCAGTGAGTCTTGAGAGACCAATTGCGAAAACATAACTGAGGAATGAGACTCTTTATTATTTTGTTGAATGTTGTAAATGTACTTTTTTGCAGATTATTTATAAATTGTTCCAATTTTATATTTCTATTAAATAATGACTCATATACTCAATTTCTGTATTTTTTCAACAAATAGTATACAGTGATTTCTATGTGCTGGACACAGTACTAGGCAGGATACATTGATAAAGATTACATACATGGATCATAGTCTCATGTTCTCATGGAACTTAGATTCTATTAGGAGAGACAGACAATAAGCCAGCAATTAGATAATCCATTTTTAATTATAATTGTGATAAATGCCATGAAATAAAATATATAAATTTGATTGGGCTTCTGGGTATCTAGAGACCAAATACTATGCAAACCAAAAATATATAGAATTATTAGTAAATTCTTAGCCTTCTTAAAGTGGTTAACAAACCCTATACCTATATAATTTTATTTACCACTTTGTCTCACAGTGGAAGAATATCACGCTGCGTGTTTCTATTTTGTTACTCTCAACAGCACAATGACTGCCAATGCTATTAACTGGTTCCACAGAATCTTTACTGCTGCCTATAGTGGCAGAATGAATTATTAACGGGGTTAATCTTCTCCCAAATAATTTAGCCCTTCTGCAATTTACAGCAGTAAGTTTTTCAAGTGTGTATTTACTACAAAACCCTCCCCTTTTGACTTTTATAAAAGCTGTAGGAGACATTTGTTACCTTGTCATGTCACCCTATGCAGTGTTAAATATAATAGCAATAGTTTAATGTCATAAAACATAGTGGGGAAGACTGCTGAGACTTGAATATAATCAATTTACTCCAATTCTAGTTTAGGTGAAAATTTATTGCTAAATCGCCTTTTTAAGAGCTGCTTTGGTTATTTAATATTGATCTCAAAATGATTAAGAAGTGGAACACTATTGATTTTTAAATGAAAAAAGTCCTTATAATGAGACTAAGAACCAGATTGCAAAAATTTTAGGTGATAGAAGTAGATTTTAATAGTCTCCATTAGCTCCTACAGTTGAATTTGCAAGCTTTATAGTTCTTTTGCTTAGGTTGGAAATTCTCGTAAGGTAAAAAATCTAATTTGTTAACTGTGGAACAAAAGACATGTATATAAATGTTGACATAATTTAAAAATCAAGTAATATAGCTAGATTTAACAATGGCCACCAAGGATTTAGATCTAAAATCACTATCTCATCACTAAATCATAGAAAACTGCTTGGGGTTGGTGGTGGGCATACAATGACTCCTGTTAGTCCATGTTTCCTGAATTATTTTCTGGTCATCCCCATGTCCTGATTTTCCTTAAGCTACAGTTGCCACATAGTCCTCCTTGATGCTTTAAAGCCATTTCATATTGTTTAGGGAGTAAGATCGAAGAAGAACTTTTGACATCTTGTTGATTCAGGCTCAAAAATAAATAAATAAATTTTCTAGATGACAAATTTATTTAATCAATAAAACAATCTGTTTTAGATGAAAATCTTTCTAGAACTTTTCTTGCCTTTATATTCTCAAACAAGCAGGTTTTTCAGTATCATTTTTGGTACCTTTGCTCTATTTCAAATAAAGGCCCTCTTCATGAGAACATTCTGAACACCTGTGCTTATCTATTTCCCTTATAAAAGCCTCTTCATTCCATGACTAAGGATTCTTGAATAGGATATTGTGTTTTATTTTTATTTTTGCCTTACATAAACATTGGGTTTTCTCCTTGGGAACTAGTATGTCAATGTTTTTCTCTTCTCTATTCTTACCTATAATCCTCCATTCCCCTAGCTGTCATTCAGAACGAGATTTTTTAAAAAAACTTTCAAGTACTAGCCAAGTATACAACTTCTTACTCTTCACTGAACCTTTAACTTATAACAAATTCTACAACTATCCTAGAAATGAAAATAAAGGAAACCTATATAAAAATTTGTCTCATCATTTTATAATCCAACTCCCATTCCTTTGTATGATTTCTATAACCCTTGCTGAATTCCAAAACTAATGTTTTTCCAAAGCCCCCATTGGTTTAAAACAATTCTTTGTTTGCCACAGTCCCAAATTTCAATACCAGTGGTAAACTCCACCTGTAGAAATTTAGTTTAAATTTAAAACGATCACCTTCTCTGAGTTACTTCATCTCTGTATAGTATATGCATTAATGTGCCATCTATATTCAATTTGCTATATTCATCTATAGATGGATGACTACATATAAGGTGTAGATAGAACCTCAGAAAAGAAAGTTGAAATAAAATAGCAATTTTATAATCTAATTTTACTTAATTTATACTACAGATCTGGATTAAGCTTCACCTTCCACCTGAGGTAAACAATATTTACATCATATCTTTGAGCCATGTGTTATGTTAGCTATAAAGGGCTGGAAAGAGAAAAGAAAAGTAATTCGACTAGAGGCTTTGTTTTCTCTCTTGGTAATGAAATTGGCCATACTCAATGTTCCAGTTCCAAAGGACAACAGCAGTGGTAATCTCTGCAATTGCTAATTAACATTTTATCACAAGCTCTAACATCCTGGCCATCCATTGTTACTAATTCAAATGGTGTCCTTTTTGCTTTCAAAAGGATTTTATTCTTAAGTTCTTTAAGTTTGAAAGCAAAGTACATTTGGCTTTGCTCAAAAGTATTTGAAGAGGTACTTATATTATTTGAGGCTTCAAATCTTATTGTCATCTATCTTTCTGTTATTTATACTAAGCAAATTCCTGCAGCTCTAAATCCTAGTCTGTATTCGTATGCCCAATGTCATTCCATTCACTAATATTATGTTCAATAAATATTAGTTTTAGAATTTCAATAACAATAATGGTGAATACAATTCTAAGTGACTGCCAGTCTAATAGTAAACATTTTACTTATTTAATATTCCCTTCTTCAGGCCTCTTTTGTCAACACCATATGCTACAGTAAAACCTTTCCAAGTTAGCATAACATTACATATTTTATTAAGTGGATTCTGACTTAAAGGCTGCAGATGAGAAGACTCATTCACAAAGACAGGAGATTATTTAAATGGATGTTATGATTAGGAAGTACATTGATAAGGACACCAGAATTTGAGAGATAGGAGATTAACAAAACCTCCTATAGAAACGTCATCCATTTAAAGAGCAGGAAGTTTTATTTTTATTTTTATGATTATTATAGAATACGAATATAAAAGAGTTGGAAAGGAAGAAACTTAAGAAGTCCTCATCTTCATCCTGTTGCTTCTCAAGGACATGAGAAATACAGCAGTATTTGAAGCTGGGGTTGGGAGGAGACATTCATTAATCAGTCCCTGAAGTTGCTACTCCCAGATCCAAGTGCCTGGAAGGCCCTGCAGGTCAGCCCAGCTCTCTGAGGCCCAGCATCACCACTGCAGAGAAAGGCTGTGCTCCAAATCACTCTCACTGTTGCTGGCAGTGCCAGCTTCTTTCCTGTAGAACCTTTTTTTTTTGGTTCGTATGTTTTACTAATAAAATGGTTTAATTCATGGGAAGACATGTTGCCTAGGACTGATTCAGCATCAATGGGAATGGCAGTGACTTTTGTGCCTTAGAAACTCAGGCAGAGTCAGATGCTTTTGAATTCCAGAGAATAACATTTCTCCTTTTTCTTTGGTGCCTAACCACAATGACCTCCAGACAAGTATATGTGTTTGTGTGTGGAGGGGAAACAGCTAGAATTTGTGAGGGTAGAGAAGAGTGTAGGGAAGTGAGAAAAGAAGGCTCCTCAAATAGATGCTGCTAGGGTCCTACCTATATTCCTTCAAGGCCTCTTAGTACTGAATTTCCAACTGCCAACATCTGAAATTTTTTGCCCGAGAAATTTCTTGGGTCTTCAGAGACTGCTTTGTACACCTTTGGGACAGGCTTCAAGTGCCCTGGAGTCCTCCTCTCCCTTGCCACATGCCAGATATAGGCCTCCATATGATGAACAGGAGTTGTAATGTAAGTACTCCAGTTCCTCAGATGGAATATTTCTGAGCTGTCCATTCTACACCATCTCTTGCAGTTTTTAGTGGCCTTATGCTCCAGTCTTGTGAAAATATAATAGCATAATAAGATAGACAACCAAAATAACAGACAAAACTTTCAGAAAGGTAGGGAATAACTATTATCTGCAGATACTTACTTAACAGCCTAAGAAAGTCAACTAAAAACCTTTTAGAATTAGAGTTCCATAAAATGTCAGGATAAAGATAAATAAACAGAAATAAATCATTTGCATACATACCAGAAAATGCTATCGAAGTTAAAAGATTAAATCAATAAAAGTATCAAATATCATAAAATCTAAAAGGCACAACTCTGACAAGAAAATACAGAATCTCTGTGAATAAGACTGAACATTTACTGAACAAGAGAAAGCATTTGAAAAAATGGAGCAATATGCCATATTGCTGAAAGAGAAAAGTAAATGCTTTACAGATTGCACTTTTTACCAAATGTATTTAAAGGTTTAACACAGTCCCATTCAAAATTCCTATCTTTGTAAATTGACACAAGTATTTTAAAGTTTAGTTGAAAAAGCAAATTGGCAAGAACAATTGAAAAAATATAAGAAAATCATAAAGGTTTCAAAACTTACCATAAAGCTACAGTAATCAAGGCATTGTTGGCAAAAGGATAGACATATAGTAGTAGTTCTTGCCTTGTTCCTAATCTTAGGGGAAAAAAACAGTTATTTTTTCACCATTAAGTATGATGTTAGCTATAGATTGTTTTGTAGATGCTCTCTATCAAGTTAAGGTGATTTCCCCCATTCCTAAGTTGCTGAGTGCTTTTGTCATGAATGTGGGTTGAATTTTTTCAAATGATTTTCTGTGTCAATTAATGTGATTATTCTTATTTAGCCTGTTGATATAGTAGATTACATTGATTGATTTTATAATATTGAGCTAGCCTTATATATCTGAAATAAATCCCATTTGGTCATAGTATATTTTCTTATGCATTGTTGGATTTGGTTTGTTTTAACGTTTTGTTGAGGCACTTTGCTTCTAAGTTCATGAGAGATATTGGTCTACAGATTACTTCTTTTGCATTGTCTTTATCTGGTTTTGGTAGCAGGGTAGTGCTGTTCTCATAAAATGAGTTTGGAATGAGTTTGGAAGTGTTTCCTCCTCTTCTGTTTTCTGGAAGAGATTGTGTAAAATTGGTATTGATTCTTATTTAAATGTTTGATAAAAGTCTCCAGTAAAACCATCTTGGCCTGGAGATTTCTCTTTCTGGAGCTTTTAAATTACAGATTCAATTTCTTTAATGGTTATAAGACTACTCATACTATCTAATTCATCTTGGTTGAGCTTTGGTAGTTTATGATTTTCAAGAAATTGATCCAGGTCTCCTAAGTTACCAAATGTATAAGCATAAAGTTAGTTATAGAGTTTTCTTTTAATAGCTGAAAGATATGTAGTGTTAATCTCTGTTGCATTCTTAATTTTGGTGATTTATGTTTCCTCTCTTTTTATCATTGTCAGTATTTTCTATGATCTGAATGATTATGTCTCTCCCCTCATTCATATCTCGAAACATAATTGCCAATGTGGTGGTAATAAGAAGTAGGGAGGAACATCAGCAAGATGGTGGAATGGAAATTCTCCAGGATCACTCCCCTCTCAAAAGTACAACTAGAAACTATTCAAAGACAAGAGTAACACCCTGAGTTCAGTAGAACTCAAAAGAGAAGCAGAGAAACCCCCTAGGCCCACAGAATTGAGAGAAGTTATGGTCATTTCAAACTGTGCTGTCTCATCCCCCAAGCTGGCATAATGCCACTCACAGAGAATTTCCCTAGACCCATGGTTTCCAAAGTGAGAGGAGGGAATTGGAGGTGGACATTTGATCTACTCACTGGTCTGGTAATCTTTGTGGGAAGCTCACTCTGGTCCCATTCTACAAGAACCGCTGGGAGTGCCAGGAGGGCTGAACCACCTGGGGTGAATTAGGCACAAAGAGCAGGGAGCTGATATCAGTGACTGAAATGCAGATATTGGTGGCTATTCTGAGCTCTGATCAACAAGGATGCCATGTTGAAGAGACTGGATTAAGCCATAGTGCTGCAGGGGACACAGTGACACAATCTGTGGTAAGGCCTAAATCCCTGGCAGGATTTTCCACAAAGCTCAGGTGCTTCTGTGGAGCACTTCCCTGGCCTGTAAACTACTGAAAGGTCAGGCCTAAGTTCCAGTGCCCACTTAAGTCTTACCCAGAATGAGAAACAATGGCAGGACTGCAATACAGTTCCAGGGCAATGTTTAATACTGGTGCTCACTATAAGTTTTCCCTAGATCAGGAAACAATGGTAGGGCAGTGATTTAGTTCCAGTGCTCACTATAAGTCCTCCCTAGAATGGGAAGAAAGAACAGGCAAACATTTAAGTTCAGATACTAAGTGGTAAAGGTCTAATACTATCAAAGAACACCTGCAAAAAGTGGAAGAGGTGGCTGTCTCCTCAAATGAGTAGGCAGGCACAATGTAAAGAACGGTGCAAACAGGAAAATATAACATCACCAAAAGAAAACAACAAAGCTCCAGCAGTGGACCCAGAAGAATCAAATGTTGGACAGAGAATTCATAATAATCCTCTTAAAGGAGTTCATGAAATCACAAGAAAATATGGATAGAAAACTAAATTAAATTTGGAAGACAATCTAGGAAAAAAAGAGATATTTGACAAAGAAATAAAAATGATTTTTAAAAAATAAATAGAAGTCCTAGAAATAAGGAATATAATAACTGAACTGAAAAACTCATTAGAAAATTTCAGTGACAGACTTTCTACACAGATTAAAGAAGTAGCAAGCTTGAAGATAGAACACATGAAATTACCAAGAGGATTGAAAAGAGAAAAGAATAAAAAGTAGTGAAGAAGACCTATGAGAATTATGGGGCACCATCAAACAAACTAACTTCCCCATGATAGGAATTCCTAAAGGAAATAAGAAAGAAAAAGGACTAGAAAGCATTTTCTAGGAAATAATAGCTGATAATTTCTCAAATTCAGAGAAAGATGTCACCATCCAGATACAGAAAGCTCAGAGGTCACCAATAAAATTCAATCCAAAGCAAAAATCCTCAAGGCATATCATAATCAAACTAGCAGAAATCAAAGACAGACAAAGAATACCCAAATCATCAAGAGAAAGTAAATATATCACATTCAATAAAGCCCCAATATGACTTTCAGCAGATTTCTCAGCAGAAACCCTGCAGGCCAAGAGAGAGTAGGAGGCTATATTCAAATGGCTGAAGGAAAAAAAAATATATATATATATATGTGTGTGTGTATATATAGCCAACTAAGAATACTGCAACCAGCAAAGTTATTCTTCAAACATAAAGAAGAGATAAAGATCTTTCCAGACAAAAGATGAGGAATTCATGAACATCAAATCTGTCTCACAAGAAATGCTATAGGGAGTTCTTCAATCTGAAAGAAATTGATGCTAACATGTAACATGGAACATCTGAAGGTATTAAGCTCTACTGGTAAAAACAAAAACAGACAAATCCAGAATACTCTGCTACTGTAATTGGGATAAGTAAACCGCTTGTATCTTAGGTATAAAGATTAAAAGACAAAGGTGTTAAAATCAGTAAAAACCACAACAATTTGGTTAAGAGATAGGCAATATAAAAAGATGTAAACTGAAACATCAGTAAGTCAAAAGGAGGGGGATGGTGTTAAAGTGTCAAGTTTATTTTTGTAACTTTTCTTTGCAATCAAAGTTAAGTCATTATCAATTTAAAATAACTTGCTATAACTATAAAATGATATTTTTAAGCCTCACAGAAACTACGGAAACCACAAAGCAAAAACCTATAATAGATACACTAAAAATATATAGCACCAAATCAAAATGTACTGCTAGAGAATATCACTTAACCACAAAGGAAGACAGTAAGAAAGGACAAAAAGAAGAAAGGATCTATGCAACAACCAGAAAATAAGTAACAAAATGGAAATAGTAAAAGTTTATTTGTCAATAATAGTCTTGAATGTGAATGGAATAAATTCTCCAATTAAAAGACCTAGAGTGGCTGAATGGGTAAAAAAAAAAAAAGCAAGATCCAGCCATACATTATCTCCAAGAAACTTATGTCATTTATAAAGACACAAACAGACTGAAAGTGAAGAGGTGGAAAAAGATATTCCATGCAACTAGAAACCAAAAAAGAGCAGGAGTAGCTATACTTATATTAGGTGAAATAGACATTAAGCCAAGAATCATAAGAAAAGAACAAGGCCATTTCATAGTGATAAAGGGAGTAAATATAGCAAAAGGATATATAACAATTGTAAATATATATATACCCGACACTAGAGCACCCAAATATATAAAATGAATATCAATAGACCTAAAGGGAGAGATTAACTGCAATACAAAAATAGTAGGGGACTTTAGCATCCTACTGTCAGCAATGGACAAATTACCCAGACATAAGATCAACAAAGAAACATCAGAGTTGAATAGCACTCTAGAGCAAATGAATGTAACACATATTTACAGAACACTCCATCCAACAGTTGCAGAATATACATTTTTCTCCACAGCACATAGAACATTCTTCAAGATACACCATATGTAAGCTCAAAAACAAGTCTTAAAAATATTTAAAAATCAAAATCATATCCAGTATCCTTTTCTGGCCACGATGGAATAAAACTAGAAATTAATAATGGAAGGAACATTGGAAACTGTACAAATTCATAGAAATTAAATAACATTCTCCTGAACAATCAATGGGTCAATAAAGAAATTTAAAAAAATTTAAAAATTGCCCAGGACAAATGAAAATTAAAACATAACATACCAAAAACTATGGGATACAGTAAGAGCAGTTCTAAGGAGGCAGTTTATAGCAATAAATACCTACTCAAAAAAGTAGAAAGACTTCAAATAAACAACCTAATGGTGAATCTCAAGGAACTAGAAAAGCAAGAACAAAATAATCTCAAAATTGGTAGAAGGAAAAAATAACAAAAATCGGAGCAGAAATAAATGAAAGAGACAAAAAAATGCAAAAAATCATGGAAATGAAAAGTTGGCTTTTGAAAAGATAAACAAAATAGATGAACCTTTAGCTAGACTAAATAAGGAAAAAACACTGAAGACCCAAAGGAATAAAATCAGAGACACAAAAGGAGACATTGCAATTGATACCACAGACATAAAAAGGATCACTAGAGACTACTATGAACAACTATAAGCCAACAAATTTGAAAACATAAAAGAAATAGATAAATTCCTAGACACATACAATCTACCAAGATTGAACCATGAAGAAATAGAAAACCTGAACAGACCAATATTGAGAAATAATATTGAAGCAGTAATAAAAATTCTCCCATCAAAGAAATGTGATAGCTTCACTGCTGAATTCCACAAAACATTTAAGGAATGTTTCTTTTAAAGAAGAAATAGTACCAATTCTCCTCAAACTATTTTTAAAAATTGAAGGAAAGGAATATTTCCAAACTCATTCTACAAGTCCAGCATTACCCTGGTACCCAAACCAGACAAAGACAGAACAAAAAAAGAAAGCTACAGGCTGATCTCTCTGATGAACATAGATGCAAAAATTCTCAACAAAATTCTAGCAAACTGAACTCAA
Source organism: Daubentonia madagascariensis (assembly GCA_023783475.1). Taxonomy (NCBI): domain Eukaryota; kingdom Metazoa; phylum Chordata; class Mammalia; order Primates; family Daubentoniidae; genus Daubentonia; species Daubentonia madagascariensis. The sequence goes on from JAKFHU010000745.1 coordinate 105,867, forward strand.
CAACAAATTAAGAAGATCATTCATTGTGATCAAGTGGGATTCATCTTTGTAATATAAGAACAATTGAACATACAGAAAACAATAAATGTGATACATTGCATTAACAGAATAATGAACAAAAACCTTATTATCATTTCAATAAATGCTGAAAGAGCATTCAATAAAAGTCAATATGCATTCATCATAAAAAAAACTCTCAAGAAACAAGGTATAGAAGGAGCATACCTCAAGACAATAAAGGCCATCTATGACAAACCCACAGCTAACCTCATGATGAAGGGGGAAAAATTGAAGGAGTCTTCTATAAGATCTGGAATGAGAAAAAGATGCCCACTTTCACTGCTTTTATTCAACATAGTACTAAAAGTCCTAGCCAGAGCAATTAGGCAAGAGAAAGAAATAAAAGGCATCCAAAATGGAAAGGAAGAAGTCAAATTATACTTGTTTGCAGACAGTATGATCCTAAATTTAGAAAAACCTAAAGACTTCACCAAAAAATTGTTAGAACTGATAAACAAGTTCAGTAAAGTTGCAAGATGCAAAATCAACATACAAAAATCAGTAGCATTTCTATACACCAACAGTGAACAATCTAAAAAAGATCAAGAAAGCAATCACATTTACAATATCTACCAAAAAAACACCAAAATATCTAGAAATAAGTTTAAGAGAAGAAGTGAAATATCTCTACAATAAAAACTATAAAATGCTGATGAAACAAATTGAGGAGGACACAATTAAATAGAAAGATATCCCATGCTCATGGATTAGAAGAATTAATTTTGCTAAAATGTCCATACTACCCAAAGTGATATACAGATTCAATACAATCCCTATCAAAATACAAGTGACATTAATCACAGAGATAGAAAAAAACAATAGTAAAATTCATATGAAACCATAAAAGACCTCAAATAGCCAAAACAATCTTGAAGAAAAAGAACAAAGCTGGATGCATCACACTACTGGACTTCAAAATATACTACAAAGCTATACTATAGTAACGAAACAGCATGGTACTGGCATGAAAACAAACACATAGAGCAATGGTACAGAATAAAGAACCCAGAAATAAATCCATGCATTTATAGCCAACGTATTTAATATTTGCAACACAGTCACCAAGAACATACATTGAGGAAAGGAGAATATCTTGAATAAGTTGTGCTGGAGAAACTGTATATCCATATACAGAAGTATGAAACTAGATCCTTTATCTCTCACCATATACAAAAATCACATAAAAATGGATTAAAGACTTCAATGGAAGACCTGAAACTATGAAACTACTAGAAGAAAACATTGGGGAAATTCTTCAGGACATTGGTTTGGTAAAGAATTTTTTGGGTAAGACCTCAAAAACACAGGCAACAAAAATAAAAATAAACAAATGGGATTACATCAAACTAAAAAGCTTGTGCACAGCAAAGAAACCAATCAACAGAGCAAAGAGAAAACCTACAGTATGAAAGAAAGTATTAGCAAACTATTCATCTGGCAGGGGATTAATAACTAGAATATGTATATACATATATATGGAACTCAACAACTTATTAGTGAGAAAAACCAAATAATCTGATTAAATAATGAATAGACATTTCATAAAAGAAGACATACAAATAGCCAACAGGTGTATAAAAAATGTTCAACATTACTAATCATCAGGGAAATGCAAATCAAACCACAATGAGATATCATCCTATCCCAGTTAAAATGGCTGTTATCACAAAGGCAAAACTAACAAATGCTGGTGAGGATGCAGGGACAGAGGAATGCTAGTACACTGTTGGTGGGAATGTAAATTACTACAGCCAGTATGGAAAACAGTATGAAGCTTCCTCAAAAAATGAAAAGTGATCTACCATATGATTCAGCAATCCTACTGTAAAAGAAAGGACATCAGCTAGCAAAGAGACATCTGATCTCCCATGTTTATTGCAGCACTATTCACAATAGCCAAAATATGGAATCAGTCTTAACTGTCCATCAATGGATAAATGGATAAAGAAAATGTGGTTATATATACCCAATATACCCAATGGTGTATTATGCAGCCACAAAAAGAATGAAATTCTGTCATTTGCAGCAACATGGATGGAACATAAAGGCATTATGTTAAGTGAAATAAGCCAGGCACAGAAAGACAAATATTACATGTCCTCATTCACATGTGGAAGCTAAAAAAGTTGATCTTATGAAGGTGGAGAGTAGAATAATGGTTACCAGAACCTGGAAAGGGTAGTAGGGTAGGGGAGGATGAAGAGAGGTTGGTTAATGGGTATAAATATAAAGTTATTTAGAAGGAATAAATTTTAGTGTTCAATAGCACAGTGGGGTGACAATAGTTAACAATGAGTTATTGTTTATTTCAAAATGGCTGGAAGATTTGAAATGTTCCCAACACAAAGAAATGACAAATGTTTGAGTTGATATTCTAATTACCCTGGTTTGATCATTATACATTGTATGCATAAATCAAAATATCACATGTGTCTCATTAACTTGTACTATTATTATGCATCAATAAAAAAGAGGTGGAGCATTTGTGAGGTGATAGGTCATGAGGGCTCTGCCCTCATGAATGAGATTAGTGCCCTTATAAAAGATGCCCAAGGGAGCTTATTTGCCCCTTCCACTATGAAAGGATGCAGCAAGAAGGCACTATTTATGAGGAATAGGCCCTCAGTAAACACCAAATCTTTCTGAACCTTGATCTTGGACTTTCTAGTTTCTAGAACCATGAGAAATAAACTTTTTTTCTAATAAGCTACCCAGTTTATGGTATTTTGTTATAGCAGCCCAAACAGACTAAGACAGTATTCCTAGAGTTTCATTAATTCCTCATGAATTGTATATAGCATATTTGAAGATTGGACCAAAAATTATAACAATATCTGATACTCAAAACAATGATGTTTAGAATTGAGAAAGGGAAAGGGACCTAAATGGAAGGAAATTTTCCAAATTTTACTTGAATTGCTAAAATGTTGATGACTGTAGACTGTGATGAAGTACATATGTAAATTGGAATACCCAGTACAAAACTCTCAAAATTATTCATAGAGATACACTCAAAAACAATATAAATAAATCAAGATGGAATCCTAACAAATATTCAATTAGTTGACAGTTTATCAAGAAAAGAGAAACAAAACCAAAAGAAACAAATAGAAAACAAAAACCAAAATGGTAGACTCAAACACTATCATATCAATAATTACTTTAAATGTTAATAGCATAGATATACCAATCAAAGGGCAGGGATTGGCACAGTGGATTTTTAAAAATTAATTTTATTGAGATATAATATACATACAATAAAATGCATCCTTTAAGTATACAGTTTGGTGGGTTTCGACAGATATATATTGTCACAGAATTACCACCACAGTGAAGACGCAGAATGTTTCTATCACCCTTAAAAGTTCCCTCATGCCCTTTTGTAGTTATTAATTACCTCCTCTCCCCAACTCATCTGCTTTCTGCCACTATAGTTTTCCTTTTCTAGAATGACCTGTAAATGAAATCATACAGTATTTAGTCTCTGGTGTCTGTCTTCTTTCACATATCATAATACTTCTGAAATGCAGCTCTATTCTTGCTGAAAGTATCTGTAGTCCATCTTTTTTAATCACTGAGGAATATTCCATTGTATGGATAGATGACAACTTGTTTATCCATTTACCAGTTATTTCCAGTTTTCAGCTATTATGAAATTAGCAGCTGAGAACATAGGTGTGCAAGTCTTTGTGTGGATGTATGCTTTCATTTCTCTTGGATAAACACAAAGGAGTAGAATTGCTGAGTTCTACAGTCAGTCTATATTTAATTTCATAAGAAATGGCCAATCTCTTTTACAAAGTGACTGTACCATTTTACATTCCCATGAGCAGTATATGAGATTTCCAGTTGCTCCACATGCTCACCACATTTAGGATTATCTGTCTTTTTAATTTTAGTGATTCTGATGGGTAGGCACAGTGGATTTTTAAAAGAGCACAAATCGACTATATGTTGTGTATAGAAACTTACTTCAAATTAAACTACATGGGTAAATTGAAAGTAAAAGGATGGAAAAAGACGTATCATTCTAGCATTAATCAAAAACAGAGTAGGAGTGGCTATATTAATACATGATAAAATACACTTCAAGGGAAATAAAATTATCAGAGACAAAGGAATATTTTACAATGATAAAAGGATCAATCCATGAGGAAGACATAATAATCCTAAATGTGTACACAACAAACAGTAAAGCATCAAAATACATAATAATTAAAAATTAATTTTTTAAAATATATGAAGCAAACACTGATAGAGCTGAAAGGAGAAATACACAAACCCACAATTATAATTGAAATTTTTCTTTCTTCTTTCTTTCATCCTTCTTACTTTCTATCTCTGTCGCTCTCTCTCCTCCTGTCTTTCTCTTTCCCTCTTTCTTTTCTTTCTTTCTTTCTTTCCTCATGGCAGCAGCAGAGTCTCACTTTGTAGCCCAGGGTAGAGTGCATTGGTGCTATTATAGCTCATTGTAGCCTTGAACTCCTGGGCTCAAGTGATCCTCCTAGCTCAGCCTCCTGAGTACCTGGGATTACGAGTGCGAGCTAGTGCATCTGGCTGATTTCCAGAACTTTAATTTTGATGTATCTTGGCATGGATTTCTTTGGGTTTATTCTTTTATAGTTCACTCAGCTTCTTGAATCTGTAGGTTTGCATCTTTTGCCAAGTTCAGGAAATTTTCAGCCTAATTTCTTCAAATATTATTTTAGCCCCAACTCTCTTCCTTTTCTCTTTCTGGGACCCTGATGATACACATGTTGAACATTTTCTTATTGTACAACAGGTCCCTGAGGCACTATTCACATTTTTCCAAGTCTATTTTCTCTCTTTTGTTCAGATTGGTTGAATTTTAGTGATGTGATTCTATTCCTTTTTATTCTTTTTTTTTGGTTTCAAAATATTAAGGGGGTACAAATGTTTTTGTTACATGGATACCTTGTATAAGGCTTAAGTCAGGGACTTTTAGTGTGCCTGTCACCGGAATAGTGTTCATTGTACCCAATAGCTAAGTTTTTACCCCTCACCCTCTCTCACCCTCCCCCATTGTTTTCTATTGAGCTTTAAAACTCCTTGTGCCCATGATTTAGCTCCCAATTATTAGAGACTACATGTGGTGGTTGTTTCTCCATTCCTGAGATACTTCACTTAAGATAATGGTCTCCAGTTTTAAACAACTTGCTGCAAAATACATTATTTTATTCCTTTTTATAGCTTAGCAGTAATCCATGGTACATATGTGCCACATTTTCTGTGTCCACTCATGAATTGTTGGGTACTTAGGTTGATTCCAGATCTTTGCAATTGCAAATTGTGCTGCGATAAACATTTGAGTGCAGGTGTCTTGTTGATAAAATGACTTCTTTTTCTTTGGGTAGTTACCCAGCAATGGGATTGCTGGATCAAATGGTAAGTCTACATTTATTTCTTTGAGGAATCTTCATAGTGTTTTCCATAGAGGCTGCACTAACCGGCAGTCCCACCAACAGGGTATAAGCTTTCCTATCTCTCTGGATCCACACCAGCATCTGTTGTTTTTGACTTTTTAATAATGGTAATTCTGACAGGGCTAAGGTTGTATCTCGCTGTGGTTTTAGTTTGAAGTTCCCTGATGATTAGTGATGTTGAACATTTTAAAAATATATTTGTTGGCCATTTGTCTATCCTCTTTTGAAAAACATCTGTTCATGTCTTCTGCCACTTTTTAATTGTTTTTTTCTTGCTGATTTGTTTGAGTTCTTTGTAGATTCTGGATATTAGCTCTTTATCCAATGTATAGTTTGTGAATATTTTCTCCCATTCTGTAGGTTGTCAATTCACTCTGTTGAGTATTTCCTTTGCTGTGTAGAAGCTTTTTAATTTAATTAAGTCTCATTTATTTATTTTTGTTGTTGCTATATTTGCCTTTGGGATCTTAGTCATAAATTATTTGCCTAGGCTGATGTCTAGAACAGTTTTTCCTATGTTTTCTTCTAGAATTTTTATGGTTTCATGCTTTACACTTAAGTCTTTTATCCATCTTGAATTAATTTTTGTATATGTTGAGAGATGGGGGTCCTGTTTCATTCTTCTGTATGTGGCTATCCAGTTTTTCCAGCACCATTTATTGAATAGGGCTTCCTTTCCCCAGTGTATGTTTTTGTCTGCTTTGTCAAAGATCAGTTGGATGTAGGTAGATGATTTTATTTGTGGGTCACCTATTCTGTTCCATCGGTCTATGTCTCTACTTTTATACCAGTACCACGCTGTTTTGGTTACTATAGCCTTGTAGTATAATTTGAAGTCAGGTAATATGATGCCTCCAGATTTGTTCTTTTTGCTTAAGATTGCTTTGGCTATTTGGGCTCTTTTTTGGTTCCAAATGAAGCATAGAATTATTTTTCCTAGATCTGTGAAATATGTCAGTATTTGATGAGGAATGCATTGAATCTGTAATTTGCTTTAGGCTGTATGGACATTTTAACAATGTTGATTCTACCAATCTATGAGCATGAAATGTTTTTCCGTTTGATTGTGTCATCTATGATTTCTTTCATCAATGTTTTGTAGTACTCCTTGTACAGATCTTTCACCTCCTTGGTTAAGTACATTCCTAGGTATTTTATTTTCTTTGCAGCTATTGTAAATGGTATTGAGTCCTTGACTTGACTCTCAGCTTGACTATTGTTAGTATATAGAAATGCTACTAATTTGTGCATATTAACTTTGTGACCTGAGACTTTACTGAATTTATTTACCAATTCCAGAAGTCTTTTGGTGGAGTCTTTAGAGTTTTCTAGATACAAGATCATATTGTCAATGAACAGGGATAGTTTGACTTCCTCTTTCCCAATTTGGATACCCTTTTTTTCTTTCTCTTGCCTGATTGCTCTGGCTAGGACTTCCCATACTATGTTGAATAGAAGTGGTGAGAGTGGGCATCTTTGTCTTGTTCCAGTTTTTAGGGGAAATGATTTCAACATTTCCTCATTCAGGATGCTGTTGGCTGTGGGTTTGTCATAAATAGCTTTTATAACTTTTAGGTATGTTTCTTCTATGCCTAGTTTGTTGACAGTTTTTATCATGAAAGGGTGCTGGATTTTATTGAATACTTTTTCTGCATCTATTGAGATGATCATATGGTCTTTGTTTTTGCTTCTGTTTATGTGGTGAATCAAGTTTATTGATTTGCATATGTTGTTTTGTTTTCCCTCTTGTGCTATTGTTTTATTAGAGCTGTGAGATTTAAATTCCAGGTGTTTTTATACTGGTGAGTATCTATTGTCCTCTTCCATGTGTAAGGCACTTTTGATCATTTCCTGTAGGGCAGGTCTAGTAGTGACAAATTCCCTCAGTGTTTGCTCGTCTGGAAAAATCTTTATTTCTCCATCAATTTTGAAACATAGTTTTGCAGGTTACAAAATTCTTGGCTGGCAGTTGTTCTGTTTATCAAGACTAAAATTGGGCCCCCATCCCTTCTGGCTTATAAGGTCTCTGCTAAGAAGTCTGCTGTTAGCCTGATGGGTTTTCCTTTATAGGTTAGTTGTTGCTTTCATTTTGCAGCTTGTAGAATTTTCTCCTTCATTTTGACTTTGGCCAGGTTGATGACTATGTGTCCTAGAGATGTCCTATTTGCTATGGGTCTTCCTGGTGTTTGATGACCATCCTGTTTCTGAATCTCTGGTGATACCAGGGAAGTTTTCCTCAATAAATACCTCGAATAATTTTTCCATGCTTTATGCTTTATGCTTTATTTTTTCTCCCCCAGGGATGCTTATAATTTTTATATTGGCCCACTTTTCATAGTCCCATGTTTCTCTGAGTGATTGCTCTTTTTTTTTTCTGCATCTTTGACTGACTGGGTTAGTTTGAAAGCCTTGACTTCATGCTCTGAAATTCTTTCCTCTGCTTTGTCTAGCCTGTTGTTCAGGCTTTCTGCTGTATTCTGCTGTATTTTGAAATTCTCTTAATGACTCCTTCATATCTTTAAGTTCTGTCATATCTTTTCTTATGTTGTCTATCTTTACAGCAAGTTTTTCATTTCTTTTTCATTCATGTCTGAAACATTTTTTGGGCTTCTTTGTGTTGGTTTTCAACTTTCTCTTCACTCTCATTCATCTTATTTGTCATTCATATCCTGAATTCCATCTCTGACATTTTGAGAATTTCCTGTAGGTTAGGTTCCATTGCTGGAGACCTATTATGATCCTTGGGAGTGTTGAAAGAGCTTGTTTTTCCTTTTTGCCACAGTTCTTATTCTGGTTCCTTCTCATCTGAAGTCTATTCTGTTACCTCAAGACAGATAAGCTTGTAGTGTACATGTTCTCCTCTGCTGGATACTCTCCTACTTAGTGCAGAGAAGGAGAATCCCATGGATGGTGCACTTGTGTCCTACTCTGGAGTATTGAACCAGCCCAAGATCTGCAGATGCACTGTGAGCATTTAACACTGCTGCTCTCCTGTGCCTCCTGCCCTACCTTTCCCCTGTGGTTGTCACTGGAAGTCCCCCACTGCAGAGTGAATGTCCCTCTTAGTTCTGTCAGCAGATGTGACTGTCATCCAGAGCCAGCTTGAGTGCTGCTCCACTCAGATCTGTAGGCAGTGGTGTTTGTCAGCCTGTGCTGGCTTGAGTACAGCCCTGCCCCCTCCTGCGGGTGGTGGCAATTGTCTGCCCATGTTAGCTTGGAAGCTGCTGGTTCCAGCCATGGGTGCTGGTATTTGTTGCCCCATGCGGCTTGAGTGTAGTCCTGTTCATGTCCTCCTGCAGTGGCAATTGTCAGCCTGCACTGGCTTAAAGGCTGCCAACTCAGATCCACAGATGGTAGCATCTGTCAGCTGGGCACTGGCTTGAGGGCAGCTCCACCCATGCCTGCAGGTGGTAGTGATTTTCAGCTGGCATCAGCTTGAGAGTTGTCCAGGTTAGGCCTGCAGGCAGTGGTGTTTGTAGGCCCTTGTGGCTTGAGCATATCCCCACCCATGCCTGTGGGCAGTGGTGATTGACAACCCACTGGGCTTGAGAGCTGCCCCATTTAGATCCTCTGGCTGCAGCATTAGTTGGCCTGGTGATGGCTTGAGCCTAGCCCCACCCATGTTGACAAGCTGTGGTGGTTGTCACCCTGCCCAGGTCCCCCAGCTGCAGTGGAAGCAAGCAGCACTTGCCCACAGGACTCATGAGAGTGCCTGGCCTCCCCACTCTGGTGATGGGGAGGCAGCAGCCACAGGTCTGACTCCTGGGTAGAGGCAATGCTCTGGGTCTAGGGTATTAAAATGGTTCCAGCCATAGTGCCCAGGGTTTGCAAGCTGGTGGGTCACTGCTGTGCCCACTCTCCAGAGCAATGTCTTTGCACAGTCTCCAGATAGCTCCCTATGTCAGTCCTGTGGTCTTCTGAAGTGCAGGGTCCCTCCCACAGGTGGTATAGCAATGATCATAGGGGGACTGTAGATCCTTGGGATTCTGTGCTTTCCCTACATAAGCCCTCATCTTCCCTTTGTACCTTGAAACTGCAGAGAAGGTCACCTCTCTTCCTTCTCCTTCACTTTGGGTGCCTCCAGTCACCTCTCTTTTGATTCACAATACTCTCCCTTAGATGATGTATCTGAAGGTGGATATCCACTCACCATCTTTAATCCTCTCTGTGAGAGCAGAATGTGCAGGATGCTTCTAGTCTGCCATCTTCTATTTTGCCTCTATTCTACTCTCTATCATTTCCATTCTATTATCGGGTCCATTCAGTCAGTTATTTATTTCTCTTATTGTATTTTTCAGTTTTATAATTTCCATTTGGTTCTTTTTTATAATTTTTATTTCTTTGTTCAAATTTCCTGTTTATCATTTGTTTTGAGAAAATTTTTAATTGATTGCTGAAGCATTTTTATGACTAATTTAGCTCAGTGTTGGCATTAGTTCATAGTCTTTTCTTGTTAAGTTGTGATTTTCATGGAACCTGGTATGATGGATGATTTTCAATTATAGCCTAAACATTTTGTCTAGTGTGTTAGCAGAGTCTGTGTCTCATTTAAATCCTTCACTTCAGCAGGCAATCACTTTGTTTAGGTTTTATATGCATGTCCTGGCCTACTTTTGTGGGCTGTTTTCCAATGACAGTTTAAGTTTTGGAGGCTTTGCAGAGTTATTTTGGTCTGCTTGCTTTATCTGGTGCTGCTGGAGTTCCTAATGGTTCCTGTTGGTGCTGCCTGAAGATGTAGAAGGAATTTCTCCAGGCTGGGCTGTCAGGTGTCTGTCAGTGAGGAGGGGATTCTTAGGCCACAGAGACAAAAAGTCTTCCCTGGGCATTTGTTATGATGGGGTCTCTTTTGCCAAATGCCCCCAGTTGATTCAATGTCTCTTGGCCAATGAGGGGGAATCTCAGGTCTAAAGGGACAAAGAAGCTTTCTGAAACTGGCCACTTGTTGTGGCAAGATCTCTCTTGCCAGTTCTGCCTCAGTATGTCTCAGCAGGAGAAGGGAGTCTTAGTTGCAATGGGGAAGGAGTACTTCACTTATTGTTAGCAGGTCTCTCACCAAGCCTCATTGACAGTGGGTGCTGTGCTTACCTGGCTTTGTTAGAGGGATTCCTATTCAATTCAGGCCTGCCTTCTTTTCTTAGGTTGGAGATTAGGAAATGCAGGATCTGGGTCAAATTCTTCTATTGGATATAGGAACATGTGATACCCTGCCACTGCATTGTTTCTCCAGTCTTGGGTCCCAAACCAGTTTGCTTTCTTCTTACCACCTTTCAGAGTTCTTTTTTGGCTGTTTCCTGCATTATTTCCAGGATTTATAATCATATTTAGTGGGTGGGGATGAGGAGGAGAAAATGGATCTATGCTATCTTATCCATACCGGAGTTCCCAACTGATTTTTGACAAGAGTACAAAATCAATTCAATGGAGAAAAATTCTCTTCTCCACAATAGTCTGTATAGAGGACCTTGCAGAAAAACAAAACAAAACAAAAATGCAAAACCTCAATATATAACTCACACTTTATACAAAAATTAAATGAAACTACAAAATAAATGAGTCCATATTGATATAAATAAGTGACTTAATAAATAAGTGTACTCCGTGACATTATGATGAGAAGAGTGCTTCATATCTCTGAGCTTTTTTCCTCTAAACCTGTAATCCTAGTCCAATCACAGAAAGAACATGAGAAAAACCCAAATTCAGGGTCAGTCTACAAAATAGCTGACCACTAATCCTTAAAACTCTCAAGGTCATAAAAAATAAGAAAAGACAGAAATCATCATAGGTCAGAGGAAACAAAGGAGACATGAGAATTATTAATACATAAAATGTAGTATCCTGGATTGTATCCCATAATAGAAAAAGGAGACTAATGGAAAAGCTAGTGAAATCTGAATAACATATAGAGTTCAGTTTTTAAAAAAATCATAAGTTGTATAATATGTCCCTATATCAATAATGTGAACCACCACTAATTTAGCCTCAATGAATTTCAGTTTGATAAAATGAACTCTATTATAGTGTATTTACCAATGAAAACTCTATAATTAGTGCTCTTAAATGACTTTATATGTCAAAGGCATTAACTAAAAAATACTAAAATTAATATTGCTTGAACTAAATGGAATATTTCCGCTGGCTCCAAAAGATAATATTAACCTTGCCCTTCGATTGCTATCTTATCTCTTTTTCTCATTTTCTCTCTCCCTGGGGGTGTTTCTCATTTTCTTTTCATATACTTCTTTTTTTCTCTATTTCCTGTTGTGTTTGCTCCCTTAGATGCTTTACTCTGCCTTATAACCTCATTGTATTTATTAGATGGGTGACTTTCTCTAGAATTATATAAATAGTGTAATCACCAAAAATTTTTCAGCCTCTCATTTGTTTCTCTGAGCCCAGAATCGCATTATCAAGGACTGCTGAGCACAATGGATGTTATTATCTGCAGAGAAAACAAAGAGAAACTTTGAAATCCCATAGTCATATTTCTTTGCATTCCAGGCACTTATAAAGAATGCAAATGGCTGTTTGATAAATGGAAAAATTAATTCCTTATATGCCTAAATTTATTTGCTAGCCACCTGGTAAAAGGACAAGATAGAAAGGTCTGGAAGTAGAGGAAGCTTTTACCTATTTGCCTATTGTCTGCTATAATTTTCTTTGTTCTATATTTTTCTTTTTCTATGAAATAAACAGTGAGGTAATTTTGACAAAACACCTCCGTTCCTCTATTATATTTTATAATGCAATACCTACTAAGCATGTTGGATCTTATGGTTTCCAGAATCCCATTGCTCCTTAGACACATTCTTAGGGGTTAGAGAATAAGAATTTTTTTAACAAATTAAAAATTTCAATTCAATGGCAGTCTAAAAATGTATAAAGAGACTTAATCTTGATTATCTGGATGACTACTTTATCATCAAGTACTGCCAAAGAGTTCCAGGAACCAAAGTTGTTTATAATCTTATTCACAAGTAAAGGCCAAGTATATTAGTGCATGCTGCATGAAGGGCTTTTTACAGTGGTTCAAATGGAGAACTGAGTCATCGAACAGCTCTCAGGGTATAAGTCTTGTCAAACAAAATGAGTAAGAGCCATTGTAGTCAGGACTGTATTCAGAATGCCAATGAGTTCATTATGCAATCATTTTTTATATGTAAGAAAAGGGCAAAAATAGTAAGTAGTAAATCTGCAATAACATATTTTTAATTTTTCAGTATTGAATGTTGTAGTGCAGTATTAAATTGATTATATCATCAAAGTAAAGGATTAGTGATTTAAAATTAGATCACTTTTAAAACTGAAAAATTATACTAGTAAAAATAGCAATGAGACAAGATGGCCCATCATTCTCAGTATCAAAGCAATCAACTAAACAAAAATAATGAAATATTCAAATATATCCATCTGTTTTCATCAAAGCCAACATCATCAATTTAGTTTTGGGAAAACATCCTTGATCGTATTAAGTTAATATTTTTAATTTTTAAAAAATGTGTGGCTTTGTTTATACTTAATTTATAACTCATTATTGTTTGACAATTGTCTATTTAGTTTTTGGCTACACATAGTTTAGAAGCATTTCCAATAAGGAATGAAATCAAGAATGTAACGAGTATAAGATGTTTTAGGACACTAGAGAGATCAAGGAGCATAGAGGGTAGATAAGACAAAAAGTGGCATGATCAGCAATTTCAGGTGAGCGATGGCATTCAAATCTGGAGAGAGGAGATTGAATTCAACAGAATAATAAATAGGAGACCAGTGGCAGGAAATGAATCCATCATCATTATACAGAGAGGAGTGGAATGTGGAGGGCATAGAGCCAGGGAGGAATGATGTTACAGAAGTCTAGGCACAAAGTGATGGGGATTTGACCTAGGAAAATGATAAAAATAATGGAGAAACATTTTGAAATAAAACAAAGCATAACGTAGAGATTGCACCACAAAGCCACCTGGAATATAAACATAATTACTTTGATTTCATTGTTGGGTTTCTTCTTTTTTCACAGAGGAAAAGATAGTCATCCTGGAGCCACAGTAAGACCTCAGAGCTAAAAGACCAGAGATTTCATGCTGAGCCTGATATGTATTCGTTGGTATTTATATATTCTTTGTGGCCTCAGTTATCTCATCTATAAATAAAATGGTTTAGCTGAAAGGGTGGTTTTCAAATACCTCTCGTCCCCTAGCACTGGAAACTTCTTCTAAGAAACTTGGCATTTTACACAAAACTCAAAAAGTTGAGTAAAGCAGGCCAGAAGTTTCATAAAAATTTCTACATACATCTACCATATGATCCAGCCATTCTGGGTAAATACTCCTAGGTATTTACCCAAGAGAAAAGAAAGTATATGTCAATACAAAGACTCTACAAGAATATTCATAGCTGCTTTATTTGTAATAGACAAAAACTGGAGACAATCAAATATCCATCAACAGATGAATAGATAAATAAATTGTGGTATGTCCGTACAATGGAATGCTATTCACCAATGAAAAGGAATTTGCTATTGATACATGCAACACAAGTGAATCTTAAAATAACTACGCTTAGTGAAAGAAACCCAATGAAAGAATGTACATATTGTATGATTCAATTTATAAAACTCTGGAAAATGCAAACTATTTTATGGTGATAAAAATTAGATCAGTGGTTGCTTCAGGATGGATGGACAGACAGAGGGGTAGGGGAGGAATTACTTCTGGGAGTGGTGGATGTGTTCACTATCTTGATTGTGGTGATGGTTTCAAGGGTGTATATATGTCAAGATTTATCAAACTTTACACTTAAAATATGTACAGTTTGTGTGTTGATTATAACTCAATAAAGCCGTTTTAAGAAACACACACACAATCCTGCCAGCTGACAGCTGGTAGCTGGTGTAGTTGCTTTCAGCTAGGGCATGGTGTTCCTTTGCTGGACATAATCATTTCACAGAATATCAATATCAGACAAGGATTCCCCATGACTGTGATGGACCAAAACCGTAGAAAGACCACTCCACACTCCATAATTATGCCTGAACAGAGATATAAACAGAAACTTTAGACAATCACAGAATGCCCAAACATCACTTTCTCGGTTAACATGAGCAACAAATGCTTCTTCTTCCATGAATACTCCAGCCCCATTTTTTTCTCCTACCTCCTAGATAAAAATTAAAATGGTCAATCATAAAATTTCCCCAGACTCCTGGCCACAGCTAACCCAAAACCGACTCTTGTCTCCTGCACCTTCCCACCTAAAAAATTAAACAAAAGTCGTAATCCTTTAATAAGCCTCTCCACCCTTCGTCTGTCCCCTTTTTTCAGAGAAGCCCCACAGTTTCTCCGTGGTGTTTTGTCTCCCTTGCTGCAGCAACAATAAAACTAACCTTATTGACTAAAATTGTTCCTGGCGATATTTGGCTGGTGGGCATAAGAAAGGAAAACTTGAAAGTAGAGGTCTCTGAAATGCGAGACATAGTGTTCCTCATTCCTTCTGACCATGAGGAGCTTTTTGGAAGCCACTGAGGTAAATGATCTCTAGGGAATACTAAAATCCACATTTTGATGGTGTTGATAATGCTAATGTCAGTTCCTGGAGGTAATGGTAGCCTTTATTAAACTTTTTAATTGAGACACTCTCTTGAAATAACTGAAATTTCTATTTTAATATTAGTATTGTGTCTGAGAATGGTGGTCAACACAGTTAACATAGAAGCTGTTATTTGTATAGAAAATAACATTTTAAAAATACTTGTTATTTGTGTCATTTTGATGTCTCTTTATAAGTTTATTATTTTTTCTCAGCACTCTCAAATTCCCTCTACACTTGTCTGTGGCACCGGGGAGAAGAGCTCCATTTTTGCTGACTTAAAAAGAGATTGATCTATGAATGTGCTTTCCTTAGCTTCCTGCTGATAAATGCTCTTCCCCTGTTATTTTCCTGAGTTATTTCTGTCCCTGGATTCTCATCTTGAATAAGCAGATAGGGAATTGAGATGAAGAACAGACTTGAATATTTGGGATGCTTTCCAGAATGCACTGGCCAAGAATGGAAAGCTGTGATGGGGCAAAGAAAATTTGATTTGCAAGAAGGTATTTTTAGAACTTTGAATGTACCCAAATGTCAACTTTACTTTTTTTAAAAGGCTAGAGTGTGTGTATGTGTGTGTGTGTGTGTGTGTGTGTGTGTATATACCTTTTTTTCTATCCTACTAAAATCCTTTTAAAGATTACTATTTGCCACTTAAATCTATATTGTCATTTCATAATGTGTGTTCCAGGAAGGAATTATTGCATCATTTTTTATTGTTTAAATGTGTATAATAGATAGCACAGTAATAGAAATCCAAGACTAAAAGAATAGTGAAATTACAAAAGTGACTTTTGTGTCTACAATTCATTGCTTTCGGGATAAGGGGTGTGGGGCAGAAGTAGTGAAAGCAGAAGAAAGAAACCATCTTCCTAGATCATATTCATTCCCACAAGCATGGCAGTTTTGGCAGCACAGCCTATACTTGGGGACCAGTTGGAGTGAGATGCGCAGAGATCAAAGTCCAAAGTTTGGCAATAGAGACAGGGAAACAAGAGTCTAGGAAAGAAGGAAAGTTTGAGCCTCATTATACCTAGGACCTTTCAAAATAACTTGATTTTCCACAGTTTTTCAATCTTTTTAAAGATCTTCCACATTTATTATCTCATTGAAAATCTAGAAAACTGCATCAAGATGAGTAGGGCTGATAAAACTGTAAAATGTGAATTTATTTAGGACCCAGGGCTCTGTAGTCAGAAGGCTACGATTCTTCTCTTAGCAAAACTACTTGCCAGCTACACTAACTTTGGACAATTTACAAAACCTATCTAAACCTTAGTATCCTTTTCTGAAAAATAGTACCTACTTCAAATGGTACCTTTGAGTATTATATAAGATAATGGATGAAAAGCTCTTAGCATAGGACCTGCTACCTTGTAGGCATTGTGCAAAGATTAGTTAGTACTACTACCACTGCTACTATTCACTGGAAAGAACTGTAATTGAACCGAGCACTATTTTTATTGATATCAAAGTAATATACACAGCTTAAAAGGTGAAATACTACTAAAAACTTATAATTAAATAGCCTTACCACCTCCTGCTACATGTGATTCTCTCTCCTCACAGGGAGCAACTCAATTCTTCTAGCTGTTTTCTTTGTACTTATTTCCATATTTCTAAATAGCATACTATGCTATTTATTAATTTTTCCATTTTAAGCATCATATATTAATTCCTTGTGATAAAATCTTAGAACTTTGCATTCTTACATTATGCCACGTTAACCTCCCCTTCTGTGTCTCTCCTCATTCTTCTAACATAGTTAGAACATAGCATATTTTTACAAATATTCAGAGTTTATATTATCATGATTAAACATGTATAATTCAGAGTTAAAGCACTTGCATAGGATAATTCCATTTCCTTTCTGTACACATTTGCTTTTTCCTGGAAATTAATGTAATTACCCCATTTGTTCAATTGCTCAGTTTTCTATTTATCTATCAATAATTCTTCTACACTCACCAATAATACTATAAAATTCTTCTCAATTCAGTCAAATATATTGGTTCATTTCTTTAATGGGGAGGTAGAAAGACATTCACTTAAATACCTTGTCTCCCTGATTAAACCTTGATTGTGTGCCTTTCAGGCATGCTGTATTACTTCCATTTTAAAACTCCCCTTCATAGTCCAGGGAATTGCCTTTGTCTCTCTGCTATGTTAGTTCCTCCATTATTTGGACCACAATTTTTTCTCATACTTCATTTATTCCCTCATTGGGTTTTGGTACAAATTCCAGGAGCTTTCTTATAAAGATGCACAGAAACCACTTTTGCAACATCGAATGTCCAAAAGTTTATTAATTTTATTTTTAATTTTGATTGACAATTGGGCTAGAACTCCAAGAATCCCAACTTGGAAATCATTTTCTGTCAGAATTTAGAGCAAATTGCTCAATGACTTTTAGTTTATTCTTGATAAATCTAATGCCATTCTGATCTCAGTCTCTTTGCATTAGTGCATAATCTGTTTCTATTTTCTTCCTGAAAATTTTAAAGATAATCTTTGTGCCCACAGTGTTGTGAAATTTAATAATGTTATATCTCAGGGCAGGTATTTTTGTAATGGTAACATTTAATGCCGTAAAATTTCCTCTAAGCACAGCTTTAGCTGTGTCCCATAAATTTTGATATATTGTATGTACATTTTCATCCAGTTCAAAATATTTTCTAATTTCCCTGAGACTTATTCTTTGACCTATGAATTATTTAGAAGCATGTTGTTTAGAAATATTCTTTTTAGCTTTTTGTTATTAATTTCTCATTTAATTGTATTGTGGTCAAAGACTGTATTTTATAGGATTTCAATTCTTTTAAATTTGTTAAAGTTTGTTTTATGCCTCAGGATATGATCTATCTTGGTAAAATATTCCATGTGTACATGAATCAAATATGTGTTATGATGTAGTTGGGTGAAATGTTCCATAGATGCTAGTTAAATCCAGTTGGTTGGTGGTAGTGTTCAATATCTTTATTGATTTTCTATTCACTATTTCTATTACTAAAACAGGTATTAACATCTCCAACTTTAACTGTGGATTGTTTTGCTTTTCCTTTTGATTCTGTAAATTTTTGCTTCATATAGTTTGATGCTGTTTTTAAGTGAGTGAATACACACTTAGGATTGCATGTATTCACTTAAAAATACATTTTTTGCAAATTGATACTTTCAGCAACATGTAATATCTCTTTCTACTTCTAGTATCTTTCTTTGTATTAAAGTCTATTTTGTCTGATATTAATATAGCCACTCCAGTTTCTTTTAATTATTGTTTGCATGGTATATCTTTTTCTATTCCTTTACTTTTAATCTACTATATGGTTATATTTGAAGTAAGTTTCTTGTGGACAACATATGGTTCATTTTTTTAAAAATACATTTTGACCATCACTGTTTTTAATGAATATGTTTATATCATTTACATTTAATATAATTATTGATCTGTTTGGATTTAGTCTTATCATTTTATCATTTGTTTTCTCTTTGTTTCCTCTTTTCCTAACTTCTTTTGGGTTATTTGACCAATTTTTACCATTTCATTGCAATTTATCTATTGTTATTTTGACTATACTTCTTTTATAATTTGTTTAGTGGTTTCCCTAAGGACTACAATACACATACTTAACTTTTCACAGTCTGCTTAGAATGAATGTTTTATAACTTCAGTAGGAATGCAGAATTCTTACTTGCATGTAGGTCCCTTTACTTTGCCCCTTGCATACTACAGTTGTCTTAAATATATTGCATCTACATACATTGAAAACACCATCAGACAATGTTATCATTTTTGCTTTTAACCATCAAATATGTTTAAAAAACTCCAGGAGATAGTCTACTCTATTTACCCCAACATTTACCATTTATGTTGTTCTTCCATTATTCCTGATGTTCTAAGATTCCTTCCATTTGGTCTGTAGAATTTCCTGTAGAAATTATTTTAGGGTAGGTCTGTAACTACACATTCTCTCAACTTCCCTTCATCCAAGAATGCCTTAATTTCACTTTCATTCCTAAAGGATATTTTTAGTGGTTGTAGAATTTGTGTTGGCAGCTCTTTTATTTCAGTGCTTGAAAAATGTTTGCCAAGGGGAGAGGCCAAGATGGCAGACTAGAAGCAGCCTGCACAACACTGCTCTCACAGAGAAGATCAAAAGTGGCAAATAGATATTTGCCTTTGGATTGTCTAAGAGAGAGCACTAGGAATCAGCAGAAAGGAGGCAAGAGTAAAGTGAAGAAGAGAGAAATGGGATGACCCACTCAGCAGGATCAGAGGTACTTGGGAAAGGTGCCCACGTGTGGGAAGGGACAGAGGAGAGAACCCCAGGGCTCCATGCTTCCCCTGAGGACATTGCAACCAGAGTGGTAGGAGGGCCTCTTCTCTGCAGCAGGCCTCTGAACTGAATGGAGGGTGTACAGCTGCATTTCTCCAGAGAGAAGGCACAGCTGGCTCACAACCCGGCATTATGGCTGTTGCCATTGTGACATCCCAGGAACAGAGTGCTACATCTACGCAGGAGTCAGATCCATAACTGCTACCTCCCCCTTGCTCCTGCTTAGTGGGGATGGAGCAGGGAGTCCTGGCACTCCCACGTGTCCCATGGACAGGTGCCATGTGCCCCCACCACTGCTGCCAGGGGACCTGGGTGGAGCAGGAGACGAGACCCTGTGCCTGCTGCTGTGGCCTGGGTGACCCTGCTCAGTCACACTTCCCATGGGACCCAGGCAGAGCATAAGCCTGTAACCCTCAGTGCCCACTGCCCACTGTCAGGGTGGCTGGACCACCACCATCACCACCTGAGAGGCCCCAAAAAGTGCAAAAACCAGTGCAACTACTGCCTTTGGACTTGGATGGACTGCCCGTCATGGGTGCCCTGCCCCACGGAACAATGCCATCCCATGTGGGTGCCCTGCCCTGTGGGCCCACTCTGTCCCATGGGCCTGCTCTGCCCCACATGTGCACTGAGCCCTGTGTGTGCTGTGCCCCACTCTGCCCATGTGCCTGGCACTTTGGACTGCTCAATCATTGGCATGTATACACCACAGGCCTGCTCTGTCTGATGCACTCTCCATCCCACAGGCCAGCCCTGCTTCATATGTGTGCCTTGGACCAAGGGCCCACCCTGTCATAGCAGCCCTGTGACAACCACAGGGGAAGTGGGAGACACAGAAGAGCAGCAGTGTTAAAGGCTCACAGTGCATCCACCCCTCTCCTGCTTTGTCAAGCTTCTGGAGTAGGACTTAAGCACACCATCCAGGGACCCATCCCTATCTTCATTGAGAAAGAGGTCTCAGCAGAGGAAAACAGGCATACTGCATCTGCTATCAGTTTTAAGCTGAGAGAAGTGGCCCCAGATGAGAAGAAACCAGCATAAGAACTCTGGCAACATGAAAAAACAGGCTGTCTTGACACCCTTACAGGATCACAATAGCTCTCCAGTAATGAGCTACAACCAAAAGGAAATTGTTGAAATGACAGACGTGGAATTCAGATTGTGGATGGCAAGTAAGATGAATAGGATTGAGGAGAAGGTAGAAAACCAACACAAAGAAAAGAAAAAAATAATTCAGGATAAGAATAAAAAATTCACTAAAGGGATAGATAACATAAGAAAAGATATAATAGAACTTAAATAAATGAAAGAATCATGTAGGGAAAATTTCAAAATACCGCAGTAAGTTTTAACAACAGACTAGACGTAGACGAAGCAGAAGAAAGAATTTCAGAGCCTTAATAGAAGGCTTTCTAATTAACCCAGTGGGTAAAAAATGTAGAAAAAAGAATAAAGAAGAGTAAACAATCACTACAAGAAATATGGGACTATGCAAAATGAGCTGATATAAGAATCATAAGTATCCCTAATGGAGAAGTAGAAAAATCAAAAAGCATAGAAAACCTATTTGAGTGAATAATTGAGGAAAGCTTCCCTAGTATTGTTAGAGATTTAGATACCCACATACAAGATGATCATTGAACACCTAGAAGAGTCATAACAAATAGGACATCACCAAGACACATGTTATCTGTCTGGCCAAAGTCAAAGTGAAGAAGAAAATCCTACAAGCTGTGAGATGAAAACAACAAGTTACTTACAAAGGAAGACCCATCAGACTGACAGCAGACTTCTGTGCAGAGACCTTACAAGTCAGAAGGGACTGGGGTCCCATTTTAGTCTTCTTAAACAGAATAATTGCCAGCTAATAATTTTGTATCCTGCAAAATTAAGTTGTATAAATGAAGGAGAAATAATTTTTTTTCCTAGACAAACAAACAGTAAAGGAATTTGTCACCACTAGACCTGTCCTACAGGAAATGCTTTAAAGTGCTCTACACATGGATCAATACACACCAATGTAAAAACACCCTAAAGGTAAAGCTCATAACTTTTATAAAACAGTAATACAAAGGATAAAACCAAGCAGCTAGGTATCATTCAACATGATGAACAAAACAGTATCTCACATATTAATAGTAGCATTCAATGTAAATGGTCTTAGTGCTTCACTTAAAAGATGTAGACTGGCTGAATGGATGAAAAAACACAACTAAAGTATATGTTGTCTCCAAAAAACTTGTCTAACTCATAAAGATCTCATTGACTCAAGGTAAAGGGATGGAAAAAAAATGTTCCACATGAATGGAAACCAAATGCAAGCAGGAGTAGGTATTCTTATATCAGACAAAACAGACTTTAAATGAACAATTGTAAAAAAAAAAAAAAGACAAAGATTGTCATTATGTAATGATAAAGGGAGCAATTCAGCAAGAAGATATAACAATCCTAAATATATATGCACCTAACACAGGAGCTCCCAGATTAATAAAACAAATTTTACTAGATCTAAGCAAAGAAATTGACAGGAGCACCATAATAGCCAGGACTTCAACACTCCACTGACAGAACTGCACAGATCCCTGGGGCAGAAAATCAACAAAGAAACACTGGACTTAAACAGGACTCTAGAACAAATGAACTAATAGACATTTACAGAACATTCTACCCAAATACTGCAGAATGTTCATTCTCCTCATCAGCACATGGGTTATTATCCAAGATAAATCATATGTTAGCTCACAAAATAAGTCTCGGCAAATTCAGAAAAATCAAAAACATACCATGTATCTTCTCAGATAACAGTGGAATAAAACTAGAAATCAATTCCAAGAGGAAATCTCAAATCTTCACAAACTCATGGAAATTAAACAACCTGATGCTGAATGATCCTTGGATCAATGATGAAATTAAAATGGCAATCAAAAGATTTTTGACCAGATGACAAATATGACAAAACCATCCAAAATCTATGGAATACAGTAAAAGCAGTGTTAAGGGGAGAAATTCATAGCCTTAAAGCTTACATCAAAAGACAAAGAGATCACAAATTAACAAGTTAATGTCACACCTAAAGGAACTAGAAAAAGAACAAATCAAATCCAAAGCTAGCATAAGAAGAGAAATAATGAAGCTCAGAGCAGAATTAAATGAAATGGAGACCAAAAAAATAATATAAAGGATCAATGAAACAAAAAGTTGGTTCTTTGAAATGATAAACAAAGTTGATAGGCCACTAGCAAGGTTAAACAGAAATAGAAGAGAAAGGACACAAATAAGCTCAATCAGAAAAAAAAAAAAGGAGACATTGCAATGATACTAGGAAAATACAAAATACCATTTGTGACTACAGTGAAAACCTCTAAGCACACAAACTAGAAAATATGGAGGAAATGGATAAATTTTTGGAAACACTCAACCTCCCAGGCTTGAATCAGGAAGAAATAGAAATCCTGAAAAGACCAATAACAAGTGGCAAGATTGAAATGGTAATAAAAATATCTCCCAACAACAACAAAAAAAGCCCCATACCAGATGGATTCATAGCCATGTTCTACCAGACCTACAAAGGAGAATTGGCATCTGTTCTACTGAAACTGTTCCATAACATTGAGAAGGAGGGAATCCTCACTAATTCATTCTAAGAATCTAGTATCACTCTGATACCAAAGCCAGGAAAGGGTACAACAAAAAAAGAAAACTACATACCAATATGCCTTATGAACATAGATGCAAAAACCCTCAACAAAATACTAATGAACCAAATTCAACAGCACATAAAAAAGATAATTCACCACAATCAAGTAGGTATCCTCCCAGGGATGCAAGATGGTCCAACATATTCAAATCAACAAATGTGATTCATCACATAAATGGAAATGAAAACAAAGACCATATGATCATCTCAATAGATGCAGGAAAAGCATTCAATAAATCTCCAGCACCCTTTCATGATAAATATCCTTAGCAAACTAGGTGTAGAAGAAATATACATCAAAATAATAAAAGTCATATGTGACAAACCCACAGACAACATCTTATTGAATGGGGAAAAGTTGAACGCATTCCCCCAGAGAATTGGAACAAAACAAGAATGCCCGTTGTCATCACTTCTATTCAACATAGTACTGTAAGTCCCAGCCAGAGCAATCAGGCCAGAGAAAGAAATAAAGGGCATCCAAATTGGGAAAAAGGAGGCAAAACTATCCCTATTTGCCAGCGATATGATCTTATACATAGAAAACCCTAAGGATTCCACCAAAAGACTCCTAGAATTGATAAATAAATTCAGCAAAGTCTCAGATTACAAAATTAATGTACACAAATCAATAGCATTTCTATATACTAATAACAGTCAAGCTAAGAGTCAAATCAAAAACTCAATATCTTTTACAATAGCTGCAAAGATAAGAAAATATCTAGGAATATACTTAACCAAAGAGGTGAAAGATCTCTACAAGAAGAACTACAAAACACTGATGGAAGAAATCATAGATGACACAAACAAATGGAAAAACATCCCATGCTAATGGATTGGAAGAATCAATGTTGGTAAAATGTCCACACTAAACAAAGTGATTTACAGATTCAATGCAATTCCCATAAAAATACCAACATTATTTTTCACATATCTAAAAGAAATATCCCTGAACTTCATATGGAAAGAAAAAGGAGCCCAAATAGCCAAAATAATCCTAAGCACAAAACAACAAATCTGGAGGCATGACATCATCTTACTTCAAATTATACCACAAGGTTATAGTAACCAAAACAGCATGGTACTGGTATGAAGGTAGACACATAGACAATGGAACAGAAAAGAACCCAGAAATAAAAACGTATAGCTATGATCAACTGATTTTTGACAAAGCAGACAAAAACATACACTCAGGAAAAGATGCCTTATTCAATAAATGGTGCTGGGAAAACTGGATAGTCACATGTGGAATAATGA
This sequence comes from Daubentonia madagascariensis, assembly GCA_023783475.1. Lineage (NCBI taxonomy): Eukaryota > Metazoa > Chordata > Mammalia > Primates > Daubentoniidae > Daubentonia > Daubentonia madagascariensis. The sequence goes on from JAKFHU010000745.1 coordinate 130,247, forward strand.
AGCTATATCCCCATCTTTCACCATACAAAAAATTAACTCAAGATGGATTAAAGACTTAAATATAAGACCTGAAACCATAAAAATTCTAGAAGAAAATGTAGGAAAAACTCTTCTAGACATTTGCTTAGGCAAAGAATTTATGATTAAGACCCCAAAAGCAAATACAGCAACAACAAAAACAAATAAATGGGACTTAATTAACCTAAAAGGTTTCAGCACAGCAAAGGAAATAATAAACAGAGTAAATAAACAACCTACAGAAAGGTAGAAAATATTTGCAAACTATATACCCAACAAAGATCTATATCCAGAATCTATGAAGAACTCAAACAAATCAGCAAGGAAAAAACAAATAACTCCATAAAAAATATGGGCAAAAGATAGGAACAGATTTTTCTCAAAAGAAGATAGAAAAATGACCAATGAACATATGAAAAAGTTTTCAGCATCACTAAATATCAGGGAAATGCAAATTAAAACAATAATGAGATACCACCTTACTCCTGTCAGAATGGCCATTATTAAAAGTGAAAAAGAATAGATCCTGGCATGGATGCTGTAAAAAGGAACACTTATACACAGTTGGTGGGAATGTAAATTAGTACAACTTCTGTGGAAAACAATATGGAGATTCCTCAAAGAACTAAAAGTAGGCCCACCATTTGATCCAGCAATCCACTACTAGGTATCTACTCAAGGGAAAAGAAGTCATTATAATCAAAAATACACCTGCACCTAAAGTTTATTGCAGCACAATTCACAATTGCAAAGATATGGAACCAACCTAAGTGTGCATCAACTGCTGAGTGGATAAAGAAAATGTGATATATATATACACCATGGAGTACTACTCAGCCATAAAAAGGAATGAAATAATGTCTTTTGCAGCAACTTAGATGGAGCTGTAGACTATTATCCTGAGTGAAATATCTCAAGAATGGAAAAGCAAATACCACATGTTCTCACTTATAAGTGGGAGCTGAACAAGGGATATATATGGTCATAAAGATGTGTAATAGATATTGGAAACTCAGAAGGGGTGAGGATGGAAGGGGGGTGAGCAATAGAAATATACCTATCTGATACAATGTACACTATCCTGCTAACAGGTACACTGAAAGCCCCGACTTCAGCATGTTACAATTCATCCATGTAACAAAAATCATTTATACCCCTAAATTTTTTGAAGTAATGAAAATAAAGATTTCAAAAAAAAGGAAAGTATTTTGCCACTTTTGGCATCAATGGTTTCAGATGGGAAATCCAGTTATTTAAAGTGTTTTTCTCCTGAATTTAATGTGTCCTTTTCCTCTGACTGCTTTGAATTTTTTTCATTATCTTTTGTTGTCAGCCCTTTTATTATGATATGTCTGGGCATGGATTTCTTTGGGTGTATCCTTTTTTAGGTTCACTCATCTTCCTGAATCTTCAATCTTTGGAAGTTTTCAGCCATTATGTATCTCAAGAATCTTTTTCCAGCACTTTATCCTTTTTCTTCTCCTGAGAGTGCAGTGACATCAATGTTAGAACTTTAGATGTGGCTTCACAGTTCGTATGGCTTGGATAGTGTTTTTGTACCTCCCTCTGCTGTCCAGATTAGATAATTTCTATTGATCTGCCTTCAAATTCTCTGACTCTTTCTTCTGTCATTTCCATTCTGCTATTGAGTTCATCCAGTGAATTTTTACCTAAATTATTATATGTTTCCATTCTAAAATTTTTATTTTCTCATTTGTATCTTCTCTTTCTTTGATGATACTTTCTACTTTAACTTTTGTTTCAAGAGAGTCTGTGAGTATTCATTCAAGCATTTTTAAAATAGATTTTTTTAAAGTCTTTATCAAATAATTTCAAAACCCATACCATCTGGGTATTGGAGTTTGTTAACTGTATTTTCCCAAGTAAGTTGAGATTGTAATGATTCTTTATATTTCACATAATTTTGGATTGTATCCTGAACATACTGAATATTGTATCATGAGTCTCTAGATCTTGTTTATAGTCCACAAAAATGTAGATATTTCTGTTTTAGTAGGCACTTGACCTGCTTAGGTTCAAGCTGCAACTTCCTACTCATGTTCTATGGACTATGGTTTCAATGTCAGTTCAATTTGCAAAGACTTTTCATTGTTATTTAGATCTGTCCTGCATATGCACCACCCATTGGTCTCTCTGAGACCTGGGAAGAGGTCTGTATGTTTATTCAGTTATCAATATTTTTGGCAGGTTAATTATAATTTGATTCATTCATGCACAGATGGGTGGGTGAGCCAGAAATTCATAAACAGCTTTATAGGGCTGCTTTCCTGAGATTCTTCTTTTCTACTATAAACCTGATACTTTTCACTTCCCTGGGGCCTTCTTTTTGGTCCAATTGCCAGAAGTCGCCCACTTCCATGATTATTCCACAGCCAACTGGTAGGAGGACTGAGAAAGTAAAACAAAATAATGGGCTTTGGCTCTGCCCTCAGGAGCTGCAGCTGTGCCAAATGGAAGAGTAAGTATGCTTGCCCTCAGAGATTTTGTCCCTGCAGTTTCCCATTGCCAGGTGCTTTTGTTGCTGCCACTGCCCCCACCATAAAGTTGTCTTGGGTCTGAGGCATGAGAGAGCAAAGAAAAAGGGATAAAAAAATATTGAGGGATTTCATCCATAATCTCTGAGTGTTAGGAGGTTCCTTCCTTGCCCCATGAGCCAGCCATACTAGAAAACTTTTCTTGAAGCTCACTCTGTCTGCACTATAGTGCTGTGCTCCCTTCTGGGTTTTGGGTTTTGTTAAGTTCAAGCCAAGGGATACTAGGAGGGAAAGTGGTTACCTGGTGCTGGTTCATTGCTCTTCTGAATTCTAATGTTCTTTCCCATTCTTCCTACTGATTTTTATTCTTCAGAGTCCTCAAAGAGCTGCTCCATGAATTCCGTTCAGGTTTTATAATGCATTCTATATTGAGAGAAACAGGTGGAGTGTGCTTACTCCATCTTACCCAGAACCAGAAACTTTATGATAGGTATTTCTCAAATTAATTTTTCTGCATATTTTTCAGTTGTGCACAAATTTCCTGAATTATTTCTTTGATGATGCCCTCTCTTCTCTTTTATCTCTTTTTAGAACTTCTATTATCCAGGACTACAATAGAAATATTACAGAGATAATAGAACTTCTATTATCTAGGACTTCCTAGATTTTCTTATTTTATTTTATTTTCATTATTTTTCATCTCTGAATATATTTTCCTACATTTTATTAATTTTCTCACCTTTATTCCAACATTTCATATTTTTAATTACTAGAAGATCTTTGTTGTGGGATAAATTGTATTCTTCAAAAGCATATGTTCAGGTTCTACCCCTGCTACCTATAAATGTGATCTTATTTGGAAACAGTGGCATAAATAAATGAATAGATATTCAACTTTGCAGTCATATGTCATTCATATTAATGCATAATTAGATAGTATTTAACTCCAATATGATTAGAAAAAATTAAAATTCCAACAATATCAAAGATTGGTACTAATATAGAACAACAGAAACTAGAGAACATGGCATTATACCACCACTTTTGGAAAATAACTTGGTAATATCTAGTAAAGTTGAAGATAAACATACATTAAGATGTAGCATATGCACCCTTAGTTATTTGACCTGGGGGCACTCTAGCTCTCATATAAAAGAAGTGTACAAAAATGCTCCTAGCGAAAGTGTTTGTAATAACCAAAAAATGAGAAACAATCTAAATGCTTGTTAACAGGAAGTTGAATAAACGAAATATGTTCTATTTATACAATGAAATGTTACACAGCAGTAGAATGAAAGAATTAGAGCAACAAATATCAACACAAGAGAATAAAACAAACAAAATATTAATGGGAAAGGAAAAGCAAATAGTAGAAGTATAAACACAGCATGTAGTCTTCCCATGAAATCCTTTTCATAAAGTTAAAAAATATGCAAGCAATAGTGTATATATTACTAATATATATTCATACATGAATTATTGTTAATATAGATCCATACTTATATATGTATATTTATATAAAAGGGAAATATTATACGTGTGTGTGCATACATATATATATATATAAAATTCTTCAGCTGTATTGATGATGTTTAATTTCTTAAGTTGAATGGTGGGTGCATGGTTATCGCTTTTACTACGCTTTGCGCATTTAAAAAATTTGTATCAAAGGACAAGAGCTTGAAGTTTGCTTGTGTCCCTTGTCACTTTAGTGAGTCTACTTGTGAGGAGAGGACCAGTCAAAGCAGCTCACAGACATCTTTTACTGTGGCTCTTCCCACCCTGTCTTTCCACCATGTATACTGCAGCCATCCCCACTGGCATACCTGGTGTTATTCAAATATATCTTAGATTTTCCCATATTTCTTTCTTTTATAAAATTTTTCCTTCTGTCTGGAATGCCCTTCCCTACACATATACTACACATATACCAGCATATCATCTTTTCTTCAAGACACACCTCAGTCCTACTAGAAAAACCTGTCCTTAATACAGTGGCGTTCTGGAGCCAGCTTGTACCAGCTTGCAAAAGCCAATTGTTACATTTTGAGAAATTTTTAAGCCAGTCAACTTCACATTGGTTCTTTAAATCAGCCATGGTGAAAGTATTTATACCATGGAACTTGGAAATGGTACAAATCAGGGCTTTTATCCCCAGGGAGTCAGTTGTTAAACATTTAGCAATATGCCATTGCCAACTTCTCCTGATAGAATTTATCCCTCCTTTCCCTGTACTTTCTTGGCAGTCTGTAGCACTCACTACTGTTTACCTTGCATTTAAGTTTTTAATGAATGCATTTGTCTCTCCCATGTCATTGTTAGCCACTCTAGGGTGTAGAGGAGATCTCCTTCATTCTTATGTTTCCCACAACACCCACAAGAATCTCTTCTGTATGATAGGTACTCAATAATTTTGGTAAGTTGGATGCAAAAAAAAAAAAACAGTTAAAATTCCCCCCCTCTCCAATGAAGAGTGAATTGGGGATATACACTGTTCCCATTGGAGGTGTGGCAAGTCATATGACAATGAGTGGAGTTAGATAATCTAGTTATAGGGAAGGGAAAAATGAATTTTTAAAATAATGCAGTTTATAATACTTCCACTCATACTTTTTCTTAATCCTAAAAATCATTGAATTTTGACTATCAGGGGAACACTTCCTTATTTTTACAAAATGTATTTTTCTACTTATATAGATGAAATAAAGGCTTGGATCCTTTTTAATGGTTTACAGTTTGAAACAACAAAAACTGTTAATTATTTTACAAAGTTGCCTGAAAAAATAGAGATTTTTAAAAATATATAAAACAAAAGATTTTTACATTGTTATAATTGAGGGAGTTTGAGAATAAAAATATGGGAAAAATCACTTTCCTATGCAGCAGTATAGCAGTCTACATACCCTAAAAAACTTTCCTCACAAAATATAAACTTTTTAAAAAACCTGTTACAAGAGACATTTAATTATTTTAATGTATCAATGAGCCTGCAAATTAGTAACCATTGCTCAGAGCTTAAAATTAATTTAAAGCAGAAACTCAGAGAGGTGAAGAAACTGCTAATTTAGCTTTGATATTGAGACAACATTTGCTAAACCAAGTGAACTTGACCTTGATGTTCTGGCCTCATAGGCATAAGGAATAGCCCACCCAGAGCAGAGAGTCTAATAGGAGATCACCCATATGCCTGCATACCTGTATAATCCTAGAACCCAACAGGCTATACCTTCAAAATAGTAGTGAATTAGTCACCTCTTACCTCCAGGAGACTAAAAAAAATTCTTCTATTAAAATTTGGTGACAAATGGGTAGGGGGAATCTCCCTTGGTAATACATGTAACAATAGGTAATTCTTCATGTGGGATTGCAGTTGGAATTCATACAATCTGGATGATCCAAGAAAATCTAAGGAGATTTAGTTAAAGTGGTCCTGGGCTAAAAGTACTCTAGGTGCTTGACAGAAATAAATGCAAATCTTTGAATGAACAGTTTCAACCCTCACCTCAAAATATTCTCTTAGTTCAAGTTGCCAAAACTATGAGCTCACAGTCAAAAGAAGTAAAACATCAAACATGGTGAATACAAAGTAGCAGAAACAACAGAGCACAGAATCAGATCCAGAATGATATAAGTATTAAATTATTAAACACACAATTGGTTTTTTAACAGATTCAATACCTTAAAAAATATAAAAGAAGGGGTTAAATATGAATAAAGAGCAATAAACTATGCAAATGAACAAGTAGATTTGAAAAATAATTAAAGCGTCTCAAAGTGTCAGAAATATAATTGAAATAAAAAACTCAATGAGTAGGTTTAAGAGTTGATTAGAAGTAGCTGATGAAAAATATGAATCCAAATATAGATCTGATGAAATTATTAATCTCTTTAAAACTAACCCAAGAAGATATTGAAAAATTAAACAGTCTTCTAACTAGTAAATATTTTAATTCAGTAGCTAAAAGTTTTATCACAACCTGTGGTCAAGGTTAAATTTTTTACTGCACAGTTTCAAACAAACATGGAATATATTTTTAATTTACCATGTACTGGCATATAAGGCAAGTAAGCATAATTTCCAGGGAAAAACCTAAAAAGTGGGCAATTTTAGTTGTTATGTACCAGGCACAGAGCCCAGGACAAAGCACAGAGCTGTGAAAATGATGCCTGGAGGATGCAACCCCTCCCAGCATGGCCAGGAAACACATCTAGTCCAGAGAGGATGGTACCATATTGGGCATGGCTCTGCTCTGCAACTGGTGGCCCAGGCACTGTTGACACACATGTGTCCCCAGGCCTTACTAAGGCCAACTGTCTAGAACCCAGAATCTAAAGGTTGAAAACCAAAGATATAAACTCGTAGACAAATCAAGCAAATATCAAAAATATCATAAAAGCAACAGTTTTTTTTACCTTAAATCATTTAGCAGACAGTGTAATCCACGCAAACGTATCTAAAATTATGTTTAATGCTGATAATTCTGAAGACATTCTTATTTTATTTTGCCAACAATTTTAAAACTAGCTTTATTTACCAAAGATTACTAAAAGTCGTGTGAACCTGAAAATTATTTGGGCTTATTTACTTAATTTATGAGCACTTATTTATTTATAAGCAAATTTGGTACCATGTAGAAAATGTACAAACAGACATGTGCACATGTATACATAAAAATACAGATAAGTATAAATATTTTATAGCTTTGATTCTAAAATTTTATCCATGAGACAGGTAAAGCTCATCAGTTTAAAATGACAGTTGGATTAAACTGTGCCTCTGTAAATGAAACAAGTTAAAGTTTACATGTCCCACATAACCAAAGCCCCAAGGTACCAAATTTACATCTTAAAGCACATAGAGATCTTAAGCTTTTTAAAGAAGGAACTTGGGTGTGTTAGTTGGAGGAAGATTAAAAATGGATGCCAGGTTAACACAAAATCATAAGAATTTTCAACAGGATGTTAGAAGAAGGCCAATTTTATTTAGATAGGTAGCTTCCTAGTTAGTCTCCATTTTCCAACTGGACCATTGAGCTCAGGGTGAAGCCCATCAAGGAATAGGGCCAACAAAGCATTTGCAGTTTCCAGGGCACAATACTTATATCTGTGAAAAGCAGGTACAGCTGGAAGCATCTAGATCCCCAGAAATCAAGGATCCCATTTTTACACTAAATCCTGGGTCCCAAAAAAGAGGGAAATGCCATGGGACTGAGCTGTGCAACACTTCCACAGTGCACCTCACTGCAAGAGCAACCCAATTCTAACCAGCCCACTCTGTGATCAGCCCATAACCCACAGGAGTCTTATCCCTCAGAGGCAAGTGTTCCCATAGTCTCCAAGTGTCTAAATATGCAAATAAAGGAGTTGCTCCCTGAATTAATAACCATTTATTGTAACCACTGGTCAGCCACTTCCAAAAATACAGCCCTGAACAAATGACTCAAAACCAACACAAATAAATATGCATGAGACCAAAAACCAAGAAGCTCTTTATGGCTTTAACCAAAGTCTCCAAAGAGGGAGTAAAAAAAAAAAAAAAAAGGTAGCCCTTCCGAGATCCAGACACCTCCCAAGCACAGGTTAAAGAAAGGAAAGTTTTGATAGCTGCAAATGGAATATAACCCACATTTCTGCCTGCCCATATTTTCTATGATCTCAGCTTCTCAATTGTTTATACACAAAGGCCAGTTTTTCCATGTGCTCCATAAACAGAAGGTTAAAAGAGACAGTAAGACAAGAAATCAAAAGCTATCCACGGAAGAAAAAAGGATCAATAACAAATGGGTACCCTAAAAAGTCGAGTCACACAAATACATATCCAAAACAGATGATATAAACTAACACTTATGAATGTTTCTTCTTTCTCCTGAGTTTGAAAGATTTACATTTTTAAGGATCTGGTTCCCTGACTAGGAACAGGGGCTACTGGCCCATGTTCTAACCTATAGTACCCCTCTTTATGAATAAAGTGACACAGAAAGACAAAGACAAAGGAAAACACTTTCTAGGAGAAAAAGGATCAGACAAAATGAATATTCATACCAAAAATGCACCAGACTCGATACACCTAAGACTAGTTTTACAAATGCTTTTATCTCATTAATCTTAAATTTGGAAAGGAAAAAAAGGTAAACAGTGATTTTTACTGTCCACGCAACTGAATTCACAGAGAGAATTCCTTCTGGTGAAGTCTGACTGGTAAGAAATTCTTACCCTTCTGCCAGCTTGTCAGGTCCTAGGTTCCCTTGACTGTGGCTTCCAGAAGAGCAGAGTGGTTTTGGTTATATTGCTCACAGTCCCAAAACTATTGCAGCCAAGAGAAAAAACTTCCCCTTCACCCTCTGAAGGTTCACTGAAAATCAACTGACACAGGGCAGGTTAATAGGAGAAAAGGCATACAAATTTTTATTACTATGTATTGAGGGGAAATCACAGAGTGACTAACCCCTTCCCAATGGGGTACAGATGCTTATATACCCTTCTTCTTAGGGGAAAGGGAGATGGGGAAGTATGGATGGTTTTCAGGGGAATTCAATGGGCTTGAAGAACATACAATGTCCTGGGACAAAGTCTTTTGGACCTGTACAGCAGACAATGGTTTGTGACAAAAGTCTGTCCAAGTATGTTGGCAGACTTCCATCTCTCTCCCTGTGATAAGAGTTCAGTTAATTAAAACTCAGGGAAGGAACCAGAGGTAAATGTTTCCTTCTTTGGGGGGTCTGGACTTTAGGCAGATAAGGGAATTTCAGAGAACAACTTCATCTTGTGCTTTGAGAGAGACACAGGATTGAGAGAGAGGAATGGAGGGGGAAAGTCAGAGAGACTTTGAGCTTTTTTTGCAGTTTAGTATGTCAAAGCACCATATTTTGAGGTAATAGTTTCTGAGCCCCAACAGTCTTAAATACTTAAATTTATCAGTGAAATTTTAATCAATTGATACAATGCAATTCCAATCAAATCTCAAGATGATTATTTTAAGAAACTTGACAAGCTTATCTTAAAATATGTGTGGAATTTTCTATTGAATATCCAAGACTTCTGAAGAAGTTGGGATGCTTGACTTACTTGAAATCAAGAGTTATAATAAAGGTATATTAATAAGACAATAAAGTATTGGCCCAGAGATAAATACATTGATCAATGGACCAAAATAGAGTTCCCAGAAACCATCTAATTTATATATGGAAACTTGATATATGACAAAGCTTTTATTGAAAATCAGTGCAGAAGGGTAATAGACCTTTCAACAAATGGTGACGTGATAATTGGTTATCTAATTGGAAAATTATATATATGACTTCTACCTCACAGAAAACACAACAATCAATTATATTGGAGTTAAGTTTTTACTGTATAAAGCAATTAATAATACTTTCAGAAGAAAATATAAGAGATTGTCTCTTTGAGCCTTAAGGGGCAAAATTCTTAAACAAAGACACAAAAATGTAAATAATCAAGGTAAATATTAATAAATTTGACTATGTTAAATTTGAGACTTTCTAGAGACAGTTCAAAAGAATGAAAAGAGGGGGATCGGGCAGGCGGGAGGGGGTGGTGGGGATGGGTAAACTCACACCTAATGGGTGTGGGGCACACTGTCTGGGGGATGGGTACAATTGTAGCTCTGACTTGGGCAGTGCATAGGCAATATGTGTAACCAAAGTGTTTGTACCCTGATAATATTCTGAAATTTAAAAATAAATTTAAAATATTCTTAAAAAAATGAAAAGAAAAGCCATAAATTGAGAGAAGATACTTTGAAACAAACATAACAGACAAAAATATAATATCTAGAATATGTAAAGAACTCCTAGAAATCAATACTGAAAAGACAAATATCCTAATTTAAAAAGAGAGAGAGAGAGAAATCTTAAACAGGTACATTATGGAAAAAGAAATATTAGTGGCCATCAATTACATGAAATGGCAACCAATTTTTTTAATAACCGAGGAAAAGCAAATTCAAACTACTATGAAATAGACACTATTATATACTGGCCAGCTGGTCAAAATTAAAAATTCTGACAATATCATACACTGACTGGAGGGGAATGTAATATATTTTTACAACACTTTGTAAACAAATTTATCAGTATTTGATGAAGTACAATGTGAATACTCTATGGGCCAGAAATTGATTATTTTAAGTACATGTCATAGAGATATGCACATACATCTTAGAGTGCATTTACAAAAATATTCATATCTGTAATGAGCATTGTTTGCAATAGCACAAAACTGGAAACTATCCAGGAGTATACCAACACTAGAATGGAAAAATAACATTGTGGCATATTTATACTATGGAATAGTACTTAGCAATGTAAATGGATGAAATGCAGTTACATGTTGCAATGTGTATGAATCTTTGAACCAATGCTCTGCCAAAAAATGTTGCAGAAGAATATACACACTATGTTCAAAGCATAAAGTTCAAAAATCATGCAAAATGTAATTTTATTTTTAGGGATATAAATGTATGTGGTAAACTATTAAGAAAATCAAAGAGTTGCCTCTGAGGGGGAGGCACTGGGGCCAATATGAAGTAGTTCACACAGGGGATAGTATACATACTATTCTTTTCTTAAATTGGGTGGAGATGTACTGGGTGTTCCTTATGTTATTGTTTTTAATCTGACATATATTTGATAAGCATTTTTCTATATCTGCTCAGTATTTAATAAGAACAATTTCAACAACACAGGGGAGAATTAGTGTTAGTATGTGTGCGTGTTTACATAGGCAAATTGCTGGAATTGACCTTATAAGTAGAGTATAGAATATGATTTGTGTATAGTACAATAAGTCCTCCTCAGTGGACTGTGACTGAGATTTAAAACTTGAGAGTCATATTTTTGTTCAAGCATTATTTTCTCGATATTTACCTTAGAAATTGCAAAAGGCCACATTGGAGGTAAATTCTGGACTGTTATTCACAAGGTCAGAATGACTTAAAGAAATCAGCATGTATTCAACCATAATTTTTGTTTCTTAAATCATAGTTTAGCAGAAAGTAACTAAAAAATTGTATGTTCTGAAGGTTCTGCAACTTTGGAGGAGAAAGTGCTGAAGGTCTAAAAAGAGAACAGCATTTTTGGGTTGAAAATTTATGAGCTATTGAAACTGTTCTTTTCTTCAAACGCTCACTTTTCTCTCATTACTGCAATTCATTCTTATGGTTACTGAACCTCTCATTTTTCTTGTAATCTAACACAAGTTAATGTGTTACTGAAAAATGTCGAGAGAGAAACCAATTTTCCTGAATGTTGACAGTGTTAATATCAGTAAGGAAAATAAGAATATATGGATTTGCATTTGAATAATTAATATTTACAAATCCCCTTCTGTATTTTTGTACTATGTCTTGATATGCAGTTCAGTTCTTTACTTGCCAAAACTGGCTGTGGATAGAGAGAAAAAGGTATGTTAAATTTATTACAAATATTGAGACAGGGTAGTATTACCTTTGCCAAATTGAAGTATAATCTGAAGGTTTGGGTTTTAAAAAATTAATACATTCTTAAAGTACATATTGAAGTATAACATATACTCTATTCTGAGCCTGAATCAATATTGACAATTTCAAGTATTTAACATGTTTATTAAAACTCAGGAAAATAAAGAATAATTAATGTAAATAAAAATAAAGCTTGGATGCTGTTCTTTTACATGACAATTCTCCTACAGGGGCTGGGGAGTGGGTGGTGTTTACTGGGGATAAATATGGGAAGAAACATTCCATTTGAAGAAGAATCTATTGGAAATTGAGAGTGTGCAAATACAATGATGGATTTAATTGGGTTGTATAGCTACAGCAATTGAAGCCCTTGTCAGAAATATTCAATGAGTGGCTATATAATCACCCACTTTTGCCAAAAAGAGGAAAGGAGGAGAGAAAATAGTATTTTTTAGAAAACCAAGGAAGATTTAAGAACCCTGAATTAGGCTCAATGAAATGATATTAGATTTACCCATGACTCCAGAGCTAGTGTCTCTTTTAAAAACCTCAAGCTGGGCTGCTTAGGACAGAGAACAAACAGTGCCAACCCTGGAGCTTTGCCTTGTCAGTGTGGCAACTCTACCATGTGCTGGCTCTGTTGATAACACATGGCTCTGTGCCACTGTTATGAGCCTGTGTAGAGTCCACTCCACAGCACTTGGGAACATTCAAAACAATATAAAAGACACTATTTGCACTTAAAGATAAAAAGATTACTGAGACTGTTTTGTTTTCCTAATAACTTTGTTTCTCATCACTTTCCTTGAAGAAAATGCAAATGACACTGCTAGAAAAAGACACAACTGTCTCTCCTCCTGACTTTAGAATGGCTTTCGTCCCCGCATAGTCTCATTTAACTCCCACAGTCATCCTTGTGTAGTAGCCATTATCATCCCCATTTCACAGACTGGGAAATGCAGGATTTTGAGGGACTTGCTCAAGGTCATACAAGTAGCACTTAGCTAAGCTGCAACAAGTCCTCTGCCCCCAGTCTCAAGTCCCTTTGAGAAAAACAAACACATATACATTGCTGAATAATCACTGAATTGGAGCTTATCAGACATACATTGTGGAATAATAGTGATATTTTCTCAGAGTAAGATGCTGCTAATAGAGGTGACACACTGTGTAATCAAATTGCTTAACATTTACTGAACATGTACTCGGGGTCGTCAAGCCTTGGGCTCAGTGAATTATGTACATTATCTCAATTGATTTTTAAAAGAATTCTGCAAGGTAGTATGTTATCAATATTTGACAGATAGTGAAAAAAGGTTAGGAGAGAATAAATTGCTTAAGGGCAGACATCTCCTTTTGGATGGGAGTAGGGATGGTTACAACCTCTGTCTTGAACTTACATTTGCATTGCTAGGACATGTTTTTACTTAGCTTGCTTATTATGGAAGAATTAAAATGTCAGTTTTCCAAAGATGCTTTTATTCAGTCACATTTTACATAAGACATAAGAGTTCGTATGACTGAGTCCTGTAACCAGTGGAATGTGTGCAGAAGTAATGCAGGCCACTTCCATGCCTGGCCATAAAACTCCCTCTCTATTTCACTTTGTTTCCCTTCTGTAGAAACCTTGCAGGCCACATACTGAATATGATGGAATTACAAGAAAGCATTAAAAGGTGGAAGAAACCTAGCTCTATTAGTGGTCATGTGAAGAAGCCTTGTCCCCTGCTGAGTGACTATGACACAATGACAAAGAGAAATACAATTTAATTTTATTAAACCTTTGAGAGTTCAAAAATTATCTGTTACAGCAGCTGTCATCACCTTCACTGACTATCATCTCTCCTAGTTATTCTAGTAGAATAAGAATCCAGTGGCGTCTGATACATGTGGAGTTGAGGCACAGAGGTTTCCCATAAATCTCAGGAGTAACCAACTGGATAAAGTAAAGAGAAGAGAAATAATACACAAACACTTCTAGTGGCGACCTTTAAATAAAAAGTACAAAATTGTTAGGAAAGTGTATTAGCATTCCAATGGTGAAGAAAGAGCAATCTACCCCACAAAGAACAAGTGAGAAGAGACGGACTGGGAGTATATTAGGTTAAGGTCTAGGTCCTAGGTTAAGACCAAGAGCAGAGCTTATCTAATTGGCCCATCACATGGGTTTCTGGGAGTGGGGAAGAAAGATGCTCTGTGGGATCTTCCTTCAGACTATCATATTTCCAAAGTGGAGGGAGAAACAGAGAGTCCCCTGCACCCTTCACCTCAATCAATATCCTTAACTTCCTTGTGGGTTCACTGAAGTATGTGTGTGAGTGTGTTTGGAGGGTGGAGAGTGGAGGGAAGCTCCACTTGAGTTCAATAATTGAAAAAATTAAAAGTCAGTTTCCTTTGTCTCTTTCCAAATCGTACCATGCCAGGGGTCCCTTACTTTGTAATTTTATCATACTTATCTTGTGAAAGAGAATGTAGAAGACACCAAGAAACCAAATGTAGACCAAGGGGGGTTCTGTCCACTTAAGTTGTAAGCTCCAATTAAATTATTCATAAGGCTTCTTTTTGCTCTTCTGGGAACATGCCTTTAATATATGTTATACATGTATACCTCTGTCAATATATTGTAAGGAGATATAGGTATAGATAGTATAGATATAGATATTAATCCGGAACATCTAACCAAAGGCAAGAATGGCTACTCTGTTCAACCTTGGAAAGTGCAGTGCATCCCTTCCAGAATGTTCCTGATAATGTTTCCAGTAGCAGCATTTGCATCACAGGATTAAGGACCTAATAAGACTAACAAGTTCTAAATTAAATTGCTTTGCACTTTTTCTCTGTCTTTCAAATGAGATAGTACTTCCTGATAATCAGAATAAAATGCAAGCATACATCAAGCACTTAGCCTCCAATTTATTCTTATAGTAATTTTATATGGGATTTGTGGAAGAGTCCATAGTTGAATTACCTATATCTATCCCCCTTTTTCCAATGTTTATTTTACTGTTCCCGAGGGGGAAGAACTCAAATGTTTGACAAGAGATTCCAATCAGAAATTACTTATTAGCATTTGCATTTTGATGAGGCACAAAACCACACTGGAAATTTAACATCACAATGCTGGATGCTTTTGTCAACTACAGGTATAGGCATCCATGGGTTCATATTGCACAGTCTACTGATCCCCTTCCCATTAACTGATTTCTAAAACCCAATAAGTTTAAATTCTCTCATTTCTGTAAAAATTTTTGAACTCCAAATTAGTTTTGGATATTTTCACACTGTGTAATAAAGAATTAGCCTTACCCAAAGAGAGGCCTGATCTTTGCCCTCAGCTCCTGATCTTGAAGGCCTTGGAATGTCTTGCCTGATAAGAATGTTACAATTTACCTGGGGGCCTTGGGCCACACTGTATAGTCTAATGATGTGATTTATGGTGGGGACTTTGGACCATGCAATATCAGCTTGACCTCCAGAGGGGCTGGAGACTAAAGGTCAGTTATGTGTCAGCAGTCAACCATGTCTACATGATTGAGCCCCAAGAAAACTCTGGATACCTAGACTCAGGTGAGCTTCCCTGGTATATAGTTACACATTATTGCCAAGAAAAATTAGCACTGTTTATGACTACACTGGGAGACAAAAACTGGAAGCTTCACACTTGGAACTTTCATGGACTTTAACTCATATTATCTCTTCCCATGGCTAATTTTAATCTGTATCCTTTCACTGTAATAAACTGTAACCATGAGTATAATAGTTTTCAGTGAGTATTTTGAGTCCTTTAGCAAACTGTTGAACATGAAGGTGTTCTTAGGTACCGTAACCTTGCAATTGGTTTTAGAAGTGAGGGTGGTGTGGGGGTCCCTCAAACTTGTAGTTAGTTCCAGAAATGAGGGTGGTCTTGGGGATTTCTAAATTCTGCAGACACAATGCCAAATGTCTTCAGAAAGAACATGCAAAATTAAGCATATTGTACCATAAATGGCAATAATTTTTGGCAAATCTTGATTAACTATAGTGTCAATTCCTATGGGTATTGTGTTCCTAAAAAATTTCTTGCTCTCTCTGTCATTAATTCTTCATAGCAGAATGTCCACAGTCTCACACAAATATATTATAAAACTAGCTTTCAACTAAAATTATGACTCTTAAAGTTTGCTTTTTCAATGGTTTTCATCTTGTAATTGGGGATAGATTCTTGCAAAGAACAATGGCCTTAGGATATAATTAAGTTATACTTAATTGTGCAGCCAGGAACAAGTGTATTATTGTAGCTTTTAGCTAATGGAATCTCATTTTCCCTTCAGTCCTTTCTCTATTGAAATATTGATAAAGAAAAACCATGGAGAGGCTGTAAGGTTGCAACAACACTGGAAATTAATAACTCCCAGACTGCAGAAGGGACTTCTGCTAAACAAAAAAATAGTCTGAGAAATTAAATGGGTTAGTTCTAGGTCAAGAAACATCTAGAATATCTCCAGGCTTTCCAAAAGGAGGGATCTAATACAGGGAATTGGTTACGTAGGTGATGGAAGAACAGAGAAGCAAAATACAGGGCAGGGAGGCAACTCAGAACTTGGCAATAGCAAGAAGCTGCTTCCCTTTCTAGGAAGGGACTATCTGGTAATGGTGAGGGCTGGAATCAAGGAGGGATATACAAAGTAAGAATGGATGAGGCTGTCAAAATCTAGGGCATTGAAGGAACTGGAGCCATGAAGGAGCCACATTCCCTGCCACAGGCAATGCCTGAGGCACATGAAGGGGGAGAGAAAACCTTGGCTTTTCATTTCCTATCATATTCCAATCTTCCATTAGTGCCTGTCTCTGGCAGAACCCAGGTAGAAGCCAGATAATATGGAAGTGTGGGAAACACAGCCTGTAAGGGTCTGGCTCCTGCAATATAAGGCTGAACAGGGCAAAGGTGAAAACTAGAGCTTAAAGAGAATAGGTAAATTACCAGCAGACTACTGGAGGCTCAAGCACACTCTAACTTGTGAATCTAAACATTAAAAATATAAAGGAGAAAAAATATCTACCCATTGCCACTAGGTATCCACTCTTCTGTCTCAGAGACTTACCCCACCAAAAAACAAGGTAGCAGCCACTATGGACATGTATACAAGTTGGCTAGGGCTGTAGTTCCACCCTATATAGTGCCTCTTAAAAAAGAAATCATTTGAAGACTTTAAGTCCCTAGAAATGCAACATAACCAGTGCTAAAATATCAAGAAAGTGGTATATTGCCTTTTGAAATTTTAAGCTATCAGAGATGCAGCAGGGCTATGTATGCTATAATCCATGGAGTTTTATGCAATAAGGTAGTAAAATAAATAAATACATAATACATATATGCATACATGATACAAACACACACAAACAGACAAAAATCCTAACATGCTTCTACTTATTCAGGAGTAAATTAGGCTCTGTAAAGTAAATTCATAGAATCAGGAGAAAAACCTTTCTTGGTTAGGAGACGTGCAATAAATTAATGGTTTCTCGATCCCAGATACCTGGGTAGGAGCTATGTATATTAATTGTCATTTAGCTAAATATCACAGAGGGAAATGCTCTTAGCACTCAATTGGACAGTGAGAAAGGACAAGGAGAGCCTACTTTGGGCCTGGATTAACTCCATATCATTTAGAGATAAGTAAAAATAAGCCAGCCTCCATTGGGAGCAAGGTGGCCATACAGAAACCTCCAGCAGTCACCCCTCCACACAAATACCTAATTCAACAATCCACCCAAGGAAGCACCTTCAGAAGAACCAAAAATCAGGTAAGTGAACACAGTACCCACTTTTAATATTACATCAAGGAAAGATGCACCGAAGAGCAGAAAAGACACTCTTGCATTGCCTACACCACCCCTCCCCCAGCCCCCAGTAGCACCATGCCAGTATGCCAAGTGGAGAGAGAATCTATGTACCCAGGGTAGGGAGAGTGAAGTGATTGTGGGACTTTGCATTGTAACTCAAGGCTGCCCTGTCACAGGAGAACACGGCACAAGGCAGAAATCTGCTGATACCCACAAAAAGAGCATTTAGACCAGACTGGTCAGAGGGAAATCCACCCCCCACCCCAAAACCCAAATTTCCTGCTAGCTCCACCACAGCTGACAAAAAGCAACCTGGGGCCTGGAATAAATTCGTAAGGCAGTCAGGCCACAAAGGCTGCAATCCTCAGGCAATTCCTGTGGCTGTGCTAACTTGGAGCCAGTGGACATGGGGTGCAAGTGACCCAGTGAGACACTAGGAGCAACAGCCTAACCAGTGCCTATGTCACCCCTCCCCTAACTCCAGGCAGTGCAGCTCAGGGAGAGTCTTCTTCCACTTGGGAAAAGGAAAGGGAAGGGCTCAGAGGACTTTGTTAGCAACTTGGTACCAGCTCAGCCACAGTAAAATAAAGTCCCAAGCAGACTCCTGAAGCCTCTGATTCCAGGCCTTAGTTCCTGGATGGCATTTCTACACCCATTGTGGGCCTGAAGGAAACATGCTACCCTGAAGGGAAGGGCCCAGTCCTGGAAGGATTTACCACCTGCTAGCTAAGAGCCCTTGGGCTTTGAATAAACATCAGAGGTAGCCAGGCAGCAGTCACCACAAGCTTTGGGTGAGACTGGGCTGGCTTCAGGTGCAATCTGGTGCGGTTCCAGCTACAGTGGCCATGCGAGAGTGCCCAAATCACTCCTCCCACAACTCCAGCAACCCAGCAGAGAAAATGAGAGAAGAGAGTGAGAGATTTTGCCCAGTAATCCAGGGAATTTTCTCATACCTTACCCAAGTCCACCAAGGTGTTATCACCAGGAGTCTGCAAGAGTCACAGCATTACTGGGCTTGGGGCAGCCCCAGTGCTAATATGGCTGCAGTGACCAAAGACTTAGATCACATCACTAAATTCCCCTTGAATATCTGGAAAGCCTTCTCAAGAAGGATGAGTTCAAACAAGCCCAGACTATGAAGGTTAAAATAACCTTTCAGTGCTCAGACATCAATGAACATCCACAAGCATCAAGAACACCAAGGAAAACACAACCTCGTGAAATGAACTAAATAAAGTACCAGTGACTAATCCCGGAGTGACAAGCGATATGTGACCTTTCAAACAAAGAATTGAAAATAGCTGTCCTGACGAAGCTCAATGAACTTCAAGACAACACAGAGAAGGAATTCAGAAGCTACCAGAGAAATTTGACAAAGATATTGAAATAATAAAAAAAAATCAAGCAGAAATTCTAGAGCTGAAAAATTCGACTGACAAGCTGAAAAATGCATCAGAGTCTCTCAACATCAGAATAGATCAAACAGAAGAAAGAAATAGTGAGCTTGAAAACAAGCTATTTGAAAATACACAGTCAGAAGAGAAAAAAGTAAAAGAAAAAAGAATGAAGCAAACCTACAAGATCTAGAAAATACTCTCAAATGGGCAAGTCTAAGAGTTATTGGCCTTAAAGAGGAGGTAGAGAGAGAGATTGGGGTAGAAAGTTTATTCAAAAAATAATAACAGAGAACTTTCCAAACCTGGAGAAAGATATCAATATTCAGGTACAAGATGGTCATAGAACACCAAGCATATTTAACTCAAACAAGACTACCTCAAGGAATTTAATAATCAAGTTCCCAAAGGTCATGAATAAAGAAAAGGTCCTAAGGGAAGCAGGAAAAAAATTAACATATAAAGGAGCTCCAGTACATCTGGCAGCAGAATTCTCAGAGGAAGCTTCACAGGCCAGGAAAGAATGGCATGACATATTCAAAGTGCTGAAGGAAAATTACCTTAACCTTAGAATATTATATCCTGCAAAAATATCCTTCAAACATGAAGGTGAAATAAAGACTTTCTCAGACAAACAAAAGCTGAGGGATTTCATCAACACCAGACCTGTCTTATAAGAAATGCTAAAAGGAGTTCTTCAATATGAAAGAAAAGGACATTAATGAGCAATAATAAAGCATCCAAAGGTATCGAATACAAAATACTCTATTTCTGTAATTGTGGTATATAAACCACTTATATCTTTAGTAGGAAGGCTAAAAGACAAACCTATCAAAAATAATAACTAGAACAACTTTTTGAGCTATAGATAGTATAAAAAGATATAAATGGAAACAACAAAGGTTAAAAAGTAGGGGAGGATAGAGTTAAAGCATAGAATTTCTTTTATATTTCTCTTTGCTTGTTTGTAAGGAGAGTTAAGTTATCATATGTTTAAAATAATTGGTTATAAAATTTTTTTGCAAGCCTCATGGTAACCTCAAATCAGAAAATGTACAACAGATACACAAAAAATAGAAAGCAAGAAATTAAAACACACTACCAGAGAAAGTCAGTTTTAACAAAGGAAGACAGAAAGGAAGGAAGAAAGAGAGAACCACAAAACAACCAGAGATGAACTAACAACATGGCAGTAGTAAGCCCTTACCTATCAATAATGACATTGAATGTGAATGGACCAAATTCTCCAATCAAAAGACCTACAGTGATTGAATGGACTGAATAAAAAAATACCCAACTATACATTGTCTACAAGAAACACACTTAACCTATAAAGACAAACATAGACTGAAAATAAAGGGGCAGAAAAACATATTCCATGCAAAAGAAAACCAAAAAAGAGCAGGAGTAGCTATACTTTTATCAGATAAAATAGATTTCAAGACAAAAACTGTAAAAAGAAACAAAGAAGATCATTATATAATGATAAAGGGACCAATTCAGCAAGAGGATATAACAATTCTAAATATATTATTTATATATATAATATATATTATATATATATATATATAAAATACATTTAACCTAACACTGAAACAACTAGACATATAAAGCAAATATTATCAGAGCTAAAGAGAGAGATAGACCCCAATACAATAATTGTTGGAGACCTCAACACTCCACTTTCAGCATTGGACAGATCATCCAGACAGAACAATCAACAAAGAAACATTGGATTTAATCTGCACTATAGACTAAATTGACCTAATAGATATTTACAGGATGTTTCATCCAACCGCTGCAGAATACATTTTCTTCTTCTAAGCTCATGTATCAGTCTCAAGGATAGACCATATGTTAGGCCACAAAACAGGTCTTCAAAAAACTGAAATCATATTAAGTATTTTCTCTGACCACAATGAATAAAACTAGAAATCAATAACAAGAGGAACATTGGAAACTATACAAGCACATAGGAATTAAATAATATGCTCCTGAATATGAAGAGACTAAGAAGGAAATTTTAAAAATTCCCAAAACAAATAAAATTGAAAAAACAACATATCAAAACCTATGGGATACAGCAAAGGCGGTACCAAAAAGAAAGTTTATAGCAGTTGGTGCCTACATCAAAAAAGTAGAAAAGCTTCAAATGAACCACCTAACAATGCATCTTAAAGAACTAGAAGAACAGGAGCAAACCAAACCCAAAATTAGTAGAAGAAAATAAATAATAAAGATCACAGCAAAAATAAATGAAATTGACACAAAAAAGCACAAAAAATCAACAAAATGAAAAGTTGGTTTTTTGAAAAGATAAACAAAATTGACAAAACTTTAGCCAGACTAACTGAGAAAAAAGGAGAGAAGAACCAAATAAATAAAATCAAAGATGAAAAAGGAGATGTTACAACTGATACTGCAGAAATTCAAAGGATCATTGCAGACTACTATGAAATTGGAAAACCTAGAGGAAATGGATAAGTCCCTAGACACATACAACCTACCAAGATTGAACCAGGAAGAAATCCAAAACCTGAATAAACCAATAACAATTAACAAGGCAGAAGTAAGAGAAAGTCTCCCAACAAAGAAAAGCCCAGGACCCAATGTCTTGACTGCTGAATTCTACAAAGTATTCAAAGAAGAACTAATACCAATCCTACTTAAACTATTCCAAAAAATCAAGGAGGAGGGAATACTCCCAAACTCATTCTAGGAGGTCTGTGTCACCCTGTTACCAAAACAAGACAAAGATATAACAAAAAAAGAAAACTATGGGCCAATATCTCTGATGAACATAGATGCAAAAATCCTCAATAGAATGCTAGCAAACATAATTCAACAGCACATTAAAAAGATCATTCATCATGATCAAGTGGGATTCATCCCAGGGATGCAAGGATGTTTCAATATATGAGAGTCTGTCAATGTGATACATCATATCAACAGAACGAATGACAAAAATCATTTCAATTGATACGATCATTTTAATTAATGCTGAAAAAGCAATTGATAAAATTCAACATCCCTTCATGATAAAAATCTCTCAAAAAACTGGGTATAGAAGGAACATACCTCAATATAATGAATGCCATCTATGACAGACCCACAACTAGTATCATAGTAAATAAGGAAAAACTGATAGCCTTTCCTCTAAGATCTCAAACAAGACAAGGGTGCCGACTTTCACCACTGTTATTCAACATAGTAATGTAAGTTCTAGCTAGATTAATCAGACAAGCGAAAGAAATAAAGGGCATACAAATTGGAAAGGGAGAAGTCAAACTATCCTTGTTTGCAAACAATAGGATCTTACATCTATAGAAACCTAAAGACTCCACAAAAAATTATTAGAACTGATAAACAAATTCAGTAACGTTGCAGGATGCAAAATCAACACACAAAAATCAGTAGTATTTCTATATTCCAACAGTAAAAAATCCAAAAAAGAAACCAAGAAAGTAATCCCATTTCCAATAGCTACAAATAAAATAAAATACCAAGGAATAAACTTTTCCAAAGAAGTGAAAGATCGCTATAATGAAAACTATAAAACACTGATGAAAGACATTGAAGAGGACACACACACACACAAAATAAATAAATAAATAAATAAAAAGATAGTCCATGCTCATGGATTGGAAAAATCAATAATGTCAAAATGTCCAGACTACCCAAAGCAACCTACAGATTCAATGCAATCCCCATCAAAATACCAATGACATTCTTCACAGAAACAGAAAAAAATAATTCAAAAATTTATAGAACCACAAAACACCCAAAATAGCCAGAGCCATCCTGAGCAAAAAGAACAAAACTAGAGGAGTCACATTACCTGACTTCAAATTATACTACAGAGCTGTAGTTACCAAAACAGCATGGTACTGGCACAAAAACAGACATACAGACCAGTGGAACAGAATAGAGAACCCAGAAATAAATCCACAAATCTATAGTGAAATTATCTTTGACAAAGGTGCCAAGAACATACAGTGAAGAAAGGACAGTCTCTTCAATAAATGGTGCTGGGAAAACTGCATATCCATATGCAGAAGAATGAAACTAGACCCTATCTCTCACTATATACAAAAATCAAATCAAAATGGATTAAAGACTTAAATCTAAGACCTGAAACTATGAAACTACTAAAATAAAACATTGGAGAAATGTTTCAGGATACTGGTCTGGGCAAGGACTTCTTGAGTAATACCACCAAAGCACAGGCAACCAAAGCAAAAATGGGCAAATGGGCAAATGGGCAAATGGGTTCACATCAAAGTAAAAAGCTCCTGTACGACAAAGGAAACAATCAACAAAGTGAAGAGACAACCCACAGAATGGGAGAAAATATTTGCAAAGTTTCCATCTGACAAGGGATTAATAACTAGAATAAGTAAGGAGCTCCAGCAACTCAATAGGAAAAATCAAATAATCCAGTTAAAAAATGAGCAAAGGATCTGAATAGACATTTCTCAAAAGAAGACATATGAATGGCCAACAGGTATATGAAAAAATGCTCAACACCATTAGTCATCAGAGAAATGCAAATCAAAACTGCCATAAGATATAATTTTACCCCAGTTAAAACGGCTTTTATTAAAAAGGCAGGCAATAATGAATGCTGGTAAGGATGGGGAGAAAGGAGAACCCTCGTACACTATTGGTGGGAATGAAGGTTAGTGCAACCACTATGAAAAATAGCATGGAGGTTCCTCAGAAAACTAAAAATAGAACTACCATATGACCCAGCAATCAATCCCACTGCTGGGTATATATCAAAAGAAGGGAATTCAGTATATCAAAAAGATCTGCACTCCCATGTTTATTGCAGCACTATTCACAATAGCCAAGATTTGGAATCAACCTAAGTGTCCATCAATAGATGAATGGATAAAGAAATTGTGGTACATATACACAATGGAATATTATATAGCCATAAAAAGAATAAAATCCTGCCATTTGCAACAACATGGATGGAACCAGAGAACATTATGTTAAGTGAAATAAGCTAAGCACAGAAAGACAAATCTTGCCTGTTCTCACTCATATGTGGGAGCTAAATATTATAACAATTGATCTTATGTAGACAGCAGAATGATAGTTACCAGAGACTGGGAAGGGTAGCGGGGGGGGGGGGGGGATAAAGTGGGGATGTCTAATGGGTGCAAAAATATAGTTAGATAGTGTGAACAATATGTGATAGCATAACGATGTGACTATAATCCCCAATAAGTTAGGGTCTACTTTAAAATAACTAAAAGAGTGGAATTGGAATGTTCCTAGAACAGGGAAATGACATATGTCTGAGGTGATGGATATCCTAATTGCCCTGAATTGATTAACACACATTGTGTGCCTGTATCAAAGCATCACATGTACCCTATAAATTATATACAAATATTATGTAACTATAATAAATAAAATTTTTTAAAAAGAAAATAAACCAAAATAAAAAGTGGGTCCTAACAAAAAGATTTGATTACATGAGGGAAGGGGAGTCTTAGCTTGAAGATGAAGGAGATAATCATACTTTTTAAAAGCTGTGCTACATGTTACAAAGGACAACTTTTAGAAAGAAAGCATTGGCAGTTCTTAAGGCAAATAAAGAAAATATAGATTGTAAGAATAAAATAGTTGAGATGAGAGGAAAATTAGCTGATATGACAAAGGACTTGATGAAATATAGGCTCAGATAAAGAGGGAAGTAGCTGAGAGAGAGGGAAAAGCAGCAAGAGATATAAAAATGTAATAATAAAATTTAAATTCAAAGCCCAATCAGGAAAGAACAGATTTAACACTGCAGGAAAGCAATCAGTGACAAGGAGAACAAATTTGAGAGGCATTCAATGAAGATAGAAAAAAAATAGACAAAAGACAATATCAAAGAAATAGAAGAAGGTAGATTTGAAGACAAGAACATGGAGACTTTTTTTCCCAAAGAAAATCCATGTCCCTGAAGAAGAAACAAAAGGAATAGTACAGTAATTGGTACAACAAAAGAAAGTGGTCTTCAAGTGCTGAATACAAAACATGATTAATGAATATAAACTCATGTCTGACATATTCTGGTGGGAGTTTTGAATTTTGAGAAAAAGGAAAAATGCATTTGGGTAGAAAAACCAGGTTACCTAAAAAGAATAAGAATCTGACCAGCCTCATATTTTCCCTGCACCATTAAATTCCAGAGAGCAAGTAATAGCATCTAGCTAATGTTGAGGGGGAAAAGTTTGAGAGAGAAAAATTATTTTTCAGGTAAATTTGCTATTTGTAGTAGATGCTATGGATCTCTCAGTAGAGGACAGAGGTACTTATTCTCCTACTTGCTGGGAGTGCTGACTGCTAAGGGCTCACAGCTGGATCCCTCTCTAGGAATCTTTAGCAAATACAGCCCAAGATTACACTCCTTCCTGAGTGTAATCCCAGGGACTGGTCCACATGGAGGTACAAAAGCCTGGTCCCCTTGCCCCAACTTCAGAGTTTGGGCAACTCTGAAGGGCCATCCCATCCCATCCTTGATCGACCTCCAGCATGTATATCTCTGTCTCAGAGTCTGTTTCCAGGGAACTTGCCTTAAGACAATATTCATTTACCAAAAGGGAAATACTTATTCCAGTACTAATTGAGTAATGAAAATAAATAGCTAAAGAAAGAAAAAGTAGTGATATAATACTCTGAATTTAAGCATTGAAACTAACTAATCATGTAGCTATTGTTGAAAGTAGGCCACAAAAGATAATGAAAATATAAAAAATAATTTTTGAAATAGATGAGATATAAGTTAAATATATACTTAGTAATAATCATCTGGCTCCAAAATTTCAGATAACATTTTCTAAAACTAGGAAGTACAAAAGAAAGAGCTATGGGGAAAAAAAGAGTTCTGCATTTCTCACTTTGCATACGTAGCAATTGAGGTTAAAAGACTCAAAAGACACTACGTATTGCCTATATTGAATAAGTAGATAACTATAAGATAATTATAAACTCAAATATGATTCTGACAGAAGTGCAAAAATTGAAAAATTGAAATATCCAATTTTCATGAAGATGATGAGACATTTATTATCTTACACTGTCAGGAGAGGTACGCATTGATAAAGCCATTCTGGAGATATATATATATATGCATATATATACACACATATATAAACACACTTATATATATTGCATTTCCAGTTATATGGCAATCTCTCCATATAATCCTTACACTGGAATATAAAGATGCATGCAAAGTTTATTGAAGCATTTTTATCTGAGTGAAAAATTGGAAATAACCTAAAACTTATCTTAGGTCTATCTGAAGTCACTGCTATAGAATGATGTCAGTAAATTAAAAAACTGTTACAGTACAATGTATACTGTCCATTTATGTATAAACCCCCATATAACAAAACAACATATTCCTCATGCTCATATATGCACCTAAATGCACAGAAAAACTGGAAGGATAAGCACAGAACTGATAAAAGTTTCTCTGGAGGAAAAATAAAATTGACCGTCCATGGGAGATTTAGTGGGGCAATTTTCTTTATCTACATTCTCAGAATTTTCACAATGTAATGTACTCATGCATTACTTGTATAATTACTTTACTTATATAATCCAAAATGTATAAAAAGAATAAAATTTTCCTCCTGATGGGGAAAGGTTTGATTATTTAATAACCTAATGTTGATAATATTGGCTAAATACTTTGAAACAATTTATAGATCCTTCCTTCACAAACTACATAAAAATAAATTCTTTTTTTTTCAGGGTCAGAGTCTTGCTCTGTCACCTAGGCTGGATTGCAGTGGTGCAATCACAGCTCACTGTCACCACGAATTCCTGGGCTCAAGCAAATCCTCCTGCCTCAGCCTCCGAAGTAGCTAGGACTACAGGTGTGTCCCATAGCACCAATATTTTTTTGGTAGAGATGGGGGTCTCACTGTGCGGCCCAGGCTGGTCTCAAACTCCTGGCCTCGAGTGATTCTCCTGCTTTGGCCTCCTAAAGTACTGGGATTATAGGCATGAGCCACTGCACCTGGAGCAAAATAAATTCTTGATGGATTAAAGAGTTGGCTGTAAATAATATGGAACCATAAAAAATAAAACTTTAAAACAATTTACAAAAATATATGTGTCTGAAAAAATAGTAGAATTTAACAAAGGAAAAAAATATAGCCATCAAAATAAATGGTCAACTCAAGGAATGCAAACATTCTTGCCCACTCACAATGAGTAAAAAACAAGACAACAATTGTAACAGCATCACTACTTTGGCTCTAGGCATCCTGGTTATCAAAGTAGATGAACAAAAACTGAACAATAACAGCAATAATAATTTTAAAAAACCACTGGAATTGGTTTCATAGTTTCTATTCTTCATAAGTAAAAAAAAAAAACAAATGCGCACAGTATCTCAGGGGAAGTGAAACATTTTCTCTAAGATATGTTTCTGAGATAGGAGATACTTGAGTTGTTGACAACAAGATGTCAGTCACATCAAGTAATAAGCTCTTGTAACATCACTCATTGAAATCTGAAGATGTAGCAACTCAGTGTAAGCAGCTCCATAGTGAGGACAAGACAGTTCGGTACAAAGGTGTAGTTTCAATGGTCTAACTTGAACCAGAGATAAGTCATAGGCTGTCTAGCAAAATAGTTGGCTTGAATATCCTTACAACAATCCTCCATAAAGACCAATTTTTTTCATCCAGGCTTTTGATAAACTTTGTAAGGTGGTCCCTTTATGTCATACTCTATTTAGGAATATACACAATGCACATGAGTATCACGTGAGTAGAACCAACAATCAGATCTACGAAAAGTAGTTCAAAGGAGGCAGAGGTCACTTTCAATCGGAATGATGGGGCAAACTATGCAAGAATTATGCTCTGAGTCAGGCCTTTAAAGGATTAGGGAGATTTTCAGGGCTTGGAGTTTAGGTGGATGGGAGTGAGTGAAGGCGTGCCCACGAGGGAGAGAGCTATATTGAAAAGTACACTAGACTTGAACTAAGAGATATGGGTGATAAACAGATATTTTATGATAGGCATGAATGAAACAGCTGAGTTGATAAAGTAGAAGGAAAGTTTGGTGGAACACCGAAGGTGGTTCTGCTGGATTGAAGCAGAGAATTTGCGTAAGGGAAAAATAAGAGTTGAGCTTGGGTTGGTTTGAACCATGAGGTGGCAACAATCAATATGCTCTTTTTCACTGTGTGTCTAGATTCCAACTAACATTCCTGGCAAGTAGGCAAGGAAGGCATATTCTTTGTAAATAAGCTGCAAAGAAGCTCAGACAGAAATCATTTAGTCGACTCCTTGATTTCAGAGACGAAAAATCTGAGGCCCACAGAAATAAAGCATATCACAATAGTTCCTCCTGGAATGTGTCCTTTTTGAAGCCAGAACTATGCTGAGAAGATGCTAGACTATTGGATGATGAGGGAGATCCTGGATGTTCCAGACCAAGCTGAGCTCTGAGCAGGAATCATTGTTATTTTAAGTCACTCAGTTTTGAGGTTGTTTGTTACATAGCACTAGATAACTGAAACAATGGAGATAAGTGACTATATATTTTCTAGGCTTCTTGTGCTTTTCTGGCAAGAGCCTGTTTCACCCCATTCCTATCTTCTTCTCTTATCCCAGCAAACTTTTCCTCCAAGTTCCATCACTACTTGATCTCCCCAGAGCATTCTTTACTTCTCTACCCCACTATCTCGAATGCATCTTATCTATCCTCTCCTTATCTAGGTTACACATTGTGCAAAAGTGGAAACATGACAAGTAGATGCTATTTCTCACTAATAAGAGCACAGCAGGAAGAAGATTGGCCCTGCTCCATCTCATTACCACAATCATTAGCCAGCACACAGGTGAGTAATTGCCAGATGTTGGATATTTCTCAGATTTCTCCTTTTTCAGAATGTGGGTAAAGAGGATGCTCAGTCATGGGTCACTGGTGGCTTTAGCAAGTGACCCTTCTGACCTTTGCTCCTCTGTCTCCTACCTCACTCCTCTCCCCCTACCCATGGTGTTCTGTAAGAATGACCCCTGATCACATCAAATGCTGCAGGCAGACCTAGTATTTCCTATGTAGTTGTCATCACCTCACCTTAGAACAGAGTAAAGGTTCCTTTGGGGTTTGGGGGAGAGGGGGATGGGAAGGCAGAATTCACCTTCCTTCCATTTCATATGGTAGGGTTCCTCTGATAATAAAGTATCTGAAAAGCATAATCCTAAAGCTTAGTTCCCAAAGCCCTCAAAGACATGAAGAAAGCCAAATTTTTAGAAGCAAATCAGTCTTTTCTAGGGAGCCACACACAGTATCACGGGTCTAGTGGCAACTGAACTTGGACAAGCAAGGGATATTGCCTCACAGAAGCCAGTTTATGTATTACTCTCCTTCCCTTGAGATGGCTTTAAATCTTCATTTTTATTTTCTGAGAAGTTGGTTCTGTCAGATATCAACAGGTTTAAATAATGTTATTGCACAGATGACATCAACTCAAAAATAGCAGCAGTGTCTCTGCTTACATTCTCACAAGGATCTGAAAGAAGTTTAGATGTTCACAGGGAAACTCCAGTGAGCATGGTTAGGTGGTATTTTGACTAAGCTATTGTTTGTTCCTAGGAAATTTGAATTATTCAAAAGAACTTATCTCAAAATTTAGAACTGAATGTGAAGATCATCTGGAATCCTGAGTTAACTTTACAGACAAATCAAAATAACAGAGTTAGGACAAAATTAGTTATATATTGCCAGCAATAAAATTCCATTTGTTGTCAATGGAGCTTAATGATGGGGAGCAAAAATAGCCAGTAACTAACATTAACTGGCTTCCTTACTACTTCTGCACTTCCTATGGGAAAACTGACTTGGTAAAGCAGAATTTTTCCCTAAGTGATTTTGGTAGGTTGTTCATATAATTTGTCATAAAAATTGGGGAAATTTTGAGAGTACAGGGAGGTTCCATGAATAATTGCTGCAGGGCAATAGGTATAAAATGGGATTGTCCTGGGAAAACCTGGATGCATGGTTTCCCTAAATTTGGGGAATATATAAAATACTTCTGTACTGAAAAATATCCTCTCAACTGTTTGTCATGCTGTTCACCAAAGGAGTGCCATTCCAGGGAATCCTTTTAATGTGCAATACCTAATGTGCTTCAAGAGCAGCACTTATTTTTATCAGCCACACTTCAATGTAAATAAGTATATGAATTTCTTCCTTTTTGACAGGTGACAAAAATCAAAGCAATGCATAAAGAAGAATTTTAAAAAGGAAAGGAAAAGATGTGGAACCACATCACTAGGCTCAATTTTAGGAGAACTGGACTGGTACGGTGCCCTTGTTGAGGAATCCCAATGGAACTAGGTTTCTGAGAGTAGACTCACATCAGAGAATCTAGAAAGGGATCTGAGTGATGCAGAGGGCAAACTCCATTTGGTGTACAACCTTTTCTCAAGCTATCTCAGACAGTCTTTCTTGTATTAATGTCTACCCACATTAATGTTTGAACCTACCATGTTCAGTACTGACACAAGCAAAAGGATGTTGAAATGGAAAACTTAGGAGAAAAGCAACTGAGGTTTTTGGATTTGATAGTTTACTTACACTGGATAGAACAGACCAAGAAAAGATAATGGAGCTGAAACATGAAAAATTTTTAAAAGAACTAAATTCATATTGTTGGAGATGAAAATCTAGGGAATGTTTTGGTAACAATTTCTCAGAGAGTTCCTCTGATGTGACATTTCTTTGAGTTAATGCTGCTGCTGGATTCTGAAGAAGGTGGAGGGGTGGTGGGAAGTGAAAAAAAGAGAAGAGGTGTCCTGGAGCTTACTGTATAAGCCACACTAGCCAGCTCCATCACCACCCGTATGCCAACTGGAGTTATGGAAAACAACGCAGATCAGTTTAAAATTCAACAGATCAGATTCAGATGGGGAAGTTCGATAGATATTTACAGATAGGCAAAGGATTACTTTAGTTTCTGTATTTAGTTATCACCTCTTCCCTCAGTGAACTGGTATAGTATGACTTAAGTTGGCTTTAGTTTATTTTATTAAAGTTATTATCTAAAAATACTTTTAGATTTACAAAAAATTGCAAAAATAGTACAGAGAATTCCCTTATACCCCACACTCTATTGTTACCATCCTTTATTATGATGGTCCATTTGTCACAATTAATGAATCAATATTGATACATTATTTACTGAAGCCCATACTTTATTCAGATTGTTTCGGTTTTTATCTAATATTCCTTTTCTGTTCCAGGATTCCATCCAGGCTACTATAGCACATTTCAGTCATCATGTCTCTTTAGGCTCCTCTTGGCTGTAACAATTTTTCAGACTTTCCTTGTTTTTGATGATCTTGACAGTTTTGAGGAGTACTGGTTAGGTATTTTGTAGAATAGCCCTCAATTGGGATTTGTCCGATGTTTTCCTCATGATTAGACTGGGGTTGTGGGTTTTGGGAAGGAAGATCACAGAGGTAAAGTGCGCTTCTCATCTTGTCATATCAAGGATGCATACTATCAACATGACTTATCACTGTTGATGTTGACTTTTATCACCTGGCAAAGGTGTTGCTTGTCAGGTTTCTCCACTGTAAACCTACTCTGTTTATGTCTCCCTTTCCATACTGCACTTTTTGGAAGCAAGTTACTAGGTGTAGCCCATACTTAAGGAGTGAAGACTTATATTTCCCCTCCTTGAGGAGGAAGTTATCTACATAAACTATTTGGAATTCTTCTGCATGGGAGATTTGTCTATTCTCCTTCATTTATTTATGTATTTACTCATTTATTCAATCTTTTATATCAATATGGATTCATGAATATTTTATGCTTTGGGCTGTAATCTAATACCTTTTTTTAATTGCTCGAATTGTTTCATCTTTGGACATTGAGAACGCTTTCAGCTGATTCCTGTACCTTTTTGACATATTCCAGCATTGTGGCTATTTTTGTTTGTGTTTTGTTTGCACACTTCCTTAGTCTCTGGCACTACAAGACTCTCCAGGCCCATTTTGTATAGTCCCCTGCCCAGTCCTAGAATCAGCCATTTCTCCAAGGAGTTCTGGTTCCTTTCATGGGAGAATGGTGGTAGAAACCAAGATCTGAATTTCTAAATTTGTTTTGAAGGAAATTTTAAAGGAGTCTTTTCAGGTTGGCATGTTACCGGCAGCATTTATATTGTCTAGTTACTTTTTATATTTATTAAAGAAATATATTTTTAGGATGAGTAGAGAAGTTGGAAAATATCTCTTTGGATGCTAAGAAGTGAAAAATTATTGAAGATTCTAAGGAACATTTTAATATATCTAAACAAGAATTTGAGACATCGAATAAGGACTGAGGGAGAGGAAGAGGGAAAGAGAATGTTTAAGAAATGTCATGTGGCTGTTTGGTTGATTGACTGATTGATTTTACTAATATGTTTTTGGCCTATACAGTATTTGAAAAATAATTGAAACACATTTCTTCAGTTGAAACTAAACCCTGAACCTCTCATAAAGAGAGGAAATGAGGTTTCTGTTCCTAATTTCTGGTTTCAATGGCAACACTAGGATTTTTATAGGTTAGACCTAAGAGTCACAAACTGCATGGAAAAGAGCTAGGAGACATTGTTTTCATTGCAAAGATATTCATTTGTCTTTATCAAATCAATAAGCAGGAAGCTCATATGCTTCACCTTTACCCTTTTACTGGTTATATAACTGGAGACAAGTCAATTGGCTTCTCTAACCTCATTTCCTCATCTGCAGAAATGTAGGAACAATATTATTTACTTCTGTGAAGATTAAAAAATAAAATAAAAATATATCAAGAACTTAGCAAATTGCATAGCATAAAATAAATGCTAACAGATGCTTGTTGTCTTTCATTGAATTGTAACAGAAGCAAGGGTCTGAAAAAGGGCAAAGTGTTTTATGAGTTGTCTTTTTAAAACCCCACACCCTTTTTGAGGAATTAAAGCCTCCATTAGTGTCTGAGGCTAGTAATCAGAGAGGCAGAGGAGTGTTCTTTGTTCTTTGTTTTCTAATATCTTAAACCACAGGAGATGGCTCAACAGAATTATCCAGACAGAGGTCATGAGATCATCTTCACCAGAGATGCTATAGTTAAACAGCTATAGCCTGAAGCTGAAAACCCCCTTTAAAAACCCTATGTTTCTGCTTAAAGGGTGTACGATGGTTCTTTAAGATGAAAGTCTGCCATCCTCCTCATTTGCTGGCAAATTAATAAACTTCTCTTTCCTTTTCCTCAAACCACTTGTACTTGTTCTTTGTTTGGTGTTGGGGACAAGTACCGAACTTTAGGTAACAGAATGAAGTGAGGTCTTTGATCTTACTGGCCTCCATGTATACCAGAATATTCTTAGTAAACACTGTTGATCTTGAGCACCATGGTAGGAGACTTCAGTGTAAGTGAGATGAAACCATCCTTCTGCTTTTCATCTATTAGTGAAGTCCCTTTTAGGTGGGAGGAGTAGGGAAGCTAAAGGGAATGCATCTTAGAAAAGATGTCTTCCATAGTGTGTTCAACACATCCCCAAATAATTAGGAATCTGACTTGAAAGTCCAGGTATTGACTTACTGCCCTTTTTTTCTTCCCCTTCAGAGGTATAACAGATTCCCAAGAAAAGTTTATTCCTTTCACTTGCCTAATACA
The DNA here is from genome assembly GCA_023783475.1 of Daubentonia madagascariensis. Lineage (NCBI taxonomy): Eukaryota > Metazoa > Chordata > Mammalia > Primates > Daubentoniidae > Daubentonia > Daubentonia madagascariensis. The sequence continues at coordinate 164,104 of JAKFHU010000745.1, forward strand.
ATATCCCCAGAGACTGGAAGCAGGCTGGAAGCAGACCTATTATTGCATTGCAGTTGAGTTGAGGGAGGTTCTTTTTCACTAACTGCCTGATTGATTTTAAATGACCACAGTGTACTGCTGTTAGGGTTTCAGGGTGTGTTTATTAAGAACATGATTATGTTTTTTATGACAAAGTTAATTTTAGTTTGAATTTTACAATAAAGCATTCATGCAATATTATCCCTCCTCAAAACCACCTGAGCTGAGAAGTCTTACTGTGTTAAGAACCACAAAACTGCTAAAGAAAAAAATGTTTTTAATATTTAATAATAGGCAGGCTATAGCTTTTAAGCCCATGCTGTCATCTTCTCTGAATACAGGTCCTATAACCCAGGAGACCAACTAGCACATAGCTGTTACTATCTCTCCTTTTCTTTGTAAAGTATTTCTGTAAAAGTATCTTCATCCTAACACTCTAGGACACTGCCCAGAAATAAGGTGGAGTGGAAGGAGCATGAACTAGGAGTAAAAAGGCTAGTCTCCAGTCTAGCAATACCCTAACCTTGCAATTTTGGTAAATTACTTCTTCCAATATGGTTTTCTAATTTTGAAAGGCTATAATCAGGACTCAAACCCCAAACTACTAACTGCTATCCCAAAATCCTCTCCCCTTTTCAATATGCCACCCCACCACTGTTTTATAACTATTTTAATTTCTTGTTATTTTTATCCAAAACACTTCATTTTCTCTTCTGTTATAGCTCTAGGTCATATACAAGTAGTATAGAGTTTTACATTTGACAAGGATATTCTTTACTTGCCCTAATATTTCTACCGTCTTGTATAGTCTCTGACATTTTGTGGGTACTCAACTATTGCTCATTGAATTGATGACCCTTATGCTTTTAAATATTTTAAAAATATTTCATATTAAAATTTGTGTTTACTTCCACCAAAAGCATAGAACATTGTAGCTCTCCACACACTTGTCATATTTGATTCTCTCTCTATTGTTAATCCTCAGCCATTTTGACAATATGCTGTTTGAGTAACCCTTGCTTCTCCAGGTCATAGCATGCAAATTTGGGGAGGATTTGTGAATCTGGGGAGGTCATGTATTAGAGTACTGATAATAATGAGAATACTCACCGGATCAGAGCACCGCCCAGAAGAGTTGCTCGGACCTCGAGCAAGCCTTTCTTCAAGTCCCCTCTTTTCCCCTGGCTGAATAAGTACAGCCCTGAAGAAGGCTTATGACTTCTTCTTGGTCATTACAATTCATCTGTTGCATCTGATAGTGCCACATCCTTCTGGCTTCATGGGGCTTTAAGTATCAGGCATTGAATGAGGGTTTGTCATCATATTCACTGCCAATATGGACCTGGTAACACTGAGCTCTTTGGTGCTCTGTATTCCCCACCCCAACACACACACATACACACACACACACACACACACACTGACTGTGCTCGCAATTGGGAGGGCTCTCTACCACCAGTATTACAGCTCTTTTAATTAAGAGCTTATTTTCCCAATTTTATGCATACCTCATACCTTCTATAGATCCATAGGTCAGCTCTTTCAGTGTAGGTTAGAAGGTTTGAGGCTGCCATCTGATACTTCAACCAAAGTTGGTATCTTGCCAGTACCCAGGCATAGAACCAGGGTAAATGAATTATTCTCTTTCTCAAAGTGTGTCAACTGCCCTTCTCAGGACCCTCACTTGTCCAGAGGATGAAAGTAACCTTTGCTGCCATCCTTGTTTGATTCTTAAATCAAAGGTCCAAGGATGAGGCCATTAGTCCAAAGTCTCTTGAAGTTTCTTTTCCTGTGGTTCATCAAGATTGTACTCAAAGGAACACCTGGTACTCCACCTTGGCATGAGCAAATTCTAGAGTTGGGTATACATATCTGCTCCCCAACCCCACAATCTACAGAACCTCTGCAAGAGGTTTTTCCCCTTCCCTAAGTCACCTTACAAAAGAACTGCACTATATATATATAAAAATATATAAATATTCTCTGATATATATATATTTTAAAAGATTTTAAACTATTTACGTGCAACCTGAAATGTCAAAAATCCTTCCATGCTTTTAAAAAATGAAATGTTTATCTCATTCTAAAAATCAGAACTTTTGTGCTGAATGATAAAGCTACACAGGCTATTTCTGCCATTTTCTCTGAAACACATTCTTCTCTTTCCATCCTCCTGAGGTCCTTGGCCTCAAACCCTTCATTTTTGAATTGGAGATTTTAATATGACCTTCTAGAATCAGCAAAACCACTGTCAAGTCAAAGAAATCTGAATGGGAAACATGTTATAAGTCACCATGATTAAGGCTTCTTGCTAATGCTGGAGGAAAACCTTGACAATCAAGATATGTAAAACTCCAGTCAGTTAAGTAGAGGTCCCATTACTGGTCTCACTGTAGTATTATAAACACAACACTTGGGAGTGTTCTTTGACTGTTTTCTGGTCCTCTCCTTCTATTTTCTGTGACATATACATGCATAGGGTCTGACCCTAACCAACAGCACTGTACACCAAATATAGTGGCCTCTATTTCTGCCTCAGTAGCAAAGAAGAGGGAAGAGATAGCTGGTAAAACAAATGGCTCTTCAACTCCTGTTGTACCATCTCCCTAGGGAAGAAGGGTGGAAAATAAATATGGAAACCAGAGCTTTACCTATATCCAAATATTTAATGATACAACAGACATCTGTGCCACCCTAAGGCTTTTGAAGAGCAAACCCACCCCTTCCCAAGATGCTGATTGCAATGTTTGTCAATACTGGATGCTTGCCAGCTTCTCTGGTGTTTTATTCTTGACTTTGGGCTCAACTGCATAAATTGTATATGATTATTTATATATAGGCAATTCTCATTACTCAGGGTAATTATGCTCTGCAAAGTTGTGGGGAGCTCAGAATTAACGAAGACTGAGCCATTGCTTCTAGTGGAAATTAGAGTTAGCTTCCTTTGAGCCTCTGATCACAACAATTTTGTCAATGTATCAATACATAAACTTGTTTTATCTGTGTTTAGTTTAATGACATCTTATTTAATATATATTGTTGATTTCTTAACATTGAGCTCATGGCCAGCAGCACTATAATTCATGCCTGACTAAAGCTTATCTAACACATGTATTTCCTCTTCAAGACACATCACAGCCTTCCTGAGCTTAGGAATGCTTGACAGAACTTCGACACTACATTTGGGGACCACTTTAAACAGCAAAATCACCAACCAAGAGCACAAAAATGCAAAAAACATGGCATGAAATAAATCACAAAAAGGAGACTTGTTTACAGTAGAAGAGCTGTTAACAAAAAGGCAAAGAGTCATCTTGTTCGACCCTGACTGGGGACGTGAACTTAGGCAGCTTAAATTGTTCACCATCCCATGCCAATCCCCCACCTCCCTCTCCCCAAGCAACCATTGATTTGTTTTCTGTCACTATAGTTTAGTTTGCATTTTTTAAAGTATAATATAAGTGAAGTTATACAATACTTATTATTTTTGTCTTACATTTTTCTCTCAACATACTTTAAGGCTCACCGATCTCATTTGTTTGTATCAATATTTTTTCCTTTTATTGCAGAGTAGTTTTCATTAAATGAGCATTCCACAATTTGTTTACCTATTCACATGGGGTTTTTTTATTCACATGATGATGGACATTTTGGTTGTCTCTAGTTTTTGGCTATTCTGAATAAAACTGCTATGAACATTTGTGTACAAGTTTATGTATGAACGTGTGTTGTATTTTCTCTTGGCTGGATCATATAGTAGGTATAGATTTAACTTTTCAAGAAACTGCCAAACTGTTTTCCAAAATGGTAGTACTATTTTATATTCTTATTGGCAATTATGAAAGTTCTAGTTGCTCTACATTCTTCCCAGATGATCAGATTTTGTTTTGTTTTGTTTTGTTTATTTTAGCCATTCTAATATATTTGTACTGGTATCTCATTGTGGCATTAATTTTCATTTCCATAATGAATAAAGATAAGGAACATCTTTCCATTCGCTTATTTGCAACTCATTTATTTTCTCTAGGGAAGCGTCAGTTTAAAACTTTGCTCATTTTTAAAAAGCTTTTTATTTTGAAATAATTTTAGATTTACAGAAGAGTTGCAAAGTTAGTATAGAGTTCCTATATAACCTTCACTCAGCTTTTCCTAACGTTAACATCTTATGTAACTATCAAAACTAAGAAATTAACATTGCTATAATACTAATAACCAAACTACTGACTTTATTCAGATTTCACCAGTTCTTCCACTAATGTCCTTTTGCTTTTCCAGAATCTAATCCACATCACATTTACTTGTCATGCCTCCTTAGTCTTCTCTAATTAAGAGCTATTTCTCAATCTTTCCTGGTTTTTCATGACCATGGAAATTTTGAAGAGGAAAAGTCATGTATTTTGTAGAGCAATTCTTGATTTGGTTTTGTCTGATATTTTTCTCATGATTAGATTGGGGTTATGGGTTTGGGGGAAGAATTATAGAGATGTGAAGTGTCCTTTTCATCACATCATATCATGAGTATATGATATCAATATGACCACTCACTGGTGACATTAAACTAGACCACTTGATTAAAATGATTTCTGCAAGTTTTCTCCTCTGTAAAGTTATTATTTTCCCCTTTTTGTACTCTATTAGTTAGAAGCAAGTCACTAAGTCCAGCCCACATTCAAGCTGAGGGGAATTAAGCTCTATCTCATAGAGGGAGGCATATCTAAGAATGTGTGGCCATATCTTAAAATCACCAAAGTAATTAATAATGGTAATTAATTTTATATAATTTTTACATGGAATATAATATGTAATTAATAAATAAGAAATATTACAGGTGAGATATTTGAAACCACTTGAATATCTTATTTCTCTTCAAAAATTCATTCACTAGCTTTAGCCTTGCAGCAATTTTTACTGTGTTATGCTAATGGTGATTTCCTGTTTGCCTCATTCCTTCTACACTTACTTGGAATTCTTCAGTGAGGAAGATTTGTCTCTTCTCCTCCATTTATTTACTTATTCTATTGTTAATTTATATCAGTAAGAAGTCATGTATACTTATTTTATTCTTTGGGTTGTAATCCAATACTATACTATTTATTTTGTTGCTCAAATTGTTCCAGATTTGGCCATGAGGGGATCTTTCAGGTTGGCTCCTGTGTCCCTTTGACATTCCCCCATTCTTTTGTTTGTTTTGTGAGTACTCCCTTACTTTCTGACACAAGATGAGCTTCAGGCTTGTTTTGTATTTTTTCTGCCTCAACCCTAGAATCAGCCATTTCTCCGTGGAGCAAGCCCTGGTTTCTTTTATTGGAGAATGTTATTTATTAATAGAAACCAAGATCTGGACTCTGGGTATGCTCATTATTATTGGGATGTCATTGCTACTAGGCCATCTCAGTAGACAGAGCTAGGCAATTTATGTATGTATACTGACCCATGTATACACACACACACACAAATATTTCTGTGTTTAAATATATATATGAGTATAAAAATATGAGTTCATACTAATACTCCCAACCCTAATTCAGAACCTCAAGGTTCATTCTGATCTTCCCCCTTTGCCTATTTTTAACTTCTCTGACATAGAAAAATCTAGTTCTCATTATCTACAATTTATTTATTTGTTTAACCCAAGTATATATGCAATGTAGCTTCAAAATAGAGCAACACATTTATTAACTAGAGTATGGTGTTTATATATAGCTCTTTTTATTTTTAGCCCTACAATAACCAGTCAAAATACATCCTGGTTGGTATTTCTATATTCATATATAGTAATGTCCACTCTTTGTGTTGTACATTTGACTTACACAGAGTCATATAACAACTACCACAGTACCATAGAGACATTTATATCACTCTAAAAATTCCCTTGTGCTTACTCTTTTTAAAGTGAGTTCTTTGTTTTCTGTATTCTGGATTCAAGTCCTTAAGTAGATATATACCTTGAAAATATTTTTTCCTAGTCTGTCATCTGCCTTTTCATTCTCCTAACAGTGTCTTTCTAAAGGCAAAATATTTTAACTTTGATAAAAGTTCAATTTATCAATTATTTATTTTATAGATCATGCTTTTGGTGTTATATTTAAGAAATCATTGCCCAACACAAGGTCACAAAGATTTTCTTCAATGTTTTCTTCTAGAAGTTTTATGGTTTTAGGTTTTACATTTAGGTCTATGAACCATTTAGAATTAATTTTTGAATATGGTGTGAGGTACAGATAAAAGTTTTTCATTTAGCATATATTATTAGCATATTCTATTCTTTCAGCACTATTTGTTACAAAGAGTACATTTTCTCCACTGGATTACATTCATACCTTTTCAAAAATTAGTTGTCCATATATGTGTGGGTCTATTTCTGAATTCACTATTCTATTCCTCTGATCTGGTTGTCCATCTTGACATCAATACCACATTGTCTTGATTACTGTAGCTTTATAATAAACCTTAAAATGAGATAGTGTTAGCTCTCTATCTTTTTTCAAAATAGCTTTGTCTAAGTCCTTTGCATTTCCATATAAATTTTAGGATTAGCTTGTCAATTTTTACAAAACATTCCACTGGGATTCTGATAGGGATCACATTGAATCTATAAATCAATTTGGGGAGATGTGAAATATTAATTATATTGAGTATTCCAATATTTGAAGTTATATCTCCCCTTTTCTATAGGTCTTCTTTAATTTCTCCAAGCAATGTTTTGTAATTTTCATATTTGCATATCTTTTAGCAGATTTATTTTGAAGTATTTAATATTTTATGCTATTATAAAAATATTATTTTTAAAATTCTAAATTCTGATTATTCATTGCTAGTATATAGAAATACAGCTGACTTTTATATACTGATACTATATTTTGCAAAAATGCTAAATACGCTAATGAGTTCTAGTAGCTTTTTGATAGATTCTATTAAATTTACTATACAGATGATAATGTTTTCTATGTGTAACTTCTTCCTTTTTAATATGGATATCTTTTATCTTTTATTTATTTTCCTTATATAATTGCACAGCATAGAACCTATAATATAATTTTTTTTAAATTTCAGAATATTAAGGAGGTACAACACTTTGGTTATATATATTGCCTATGCATTGCTCAAGTCAGAGCTACAATCGTGGACATCCCCCAAACTGTGTGCCCCACAACCATGAGGTGAGAGTTTTCCCAGCCAATCCACCCCATTCCCACATGCCCGAACCCTGATGAATATTATTTCCATGTGTGACATAAGTATCGATCAGTTACTACCAATTTGATGGTGAGTACCAGTGTTGCTTGTTTGTCCATTCTTGTGATACTTCGCTTAGAAGAATGGGCTCTAGCTCCATCCAGGATAATACCAGATATGTTAATTCACTGGTTTTTTTATTGCTGAGTAATACTCCATGGTATACATATACCACATTTTATTAATCCACTCATGTATTGATGGGCACGCGGGTTGTTTCTTCATCTTTGGAATTCTGAATTGTGCTGCTTAAACATTCACGAGCAGATGTCTTTATTATAGAATATCTTTTTTTCCTTTGGGTACATACCCAGTAGTGGGATTGCTGGATCAAATGATAGTTCTACTTTTAGTTCTTTGAGATATCTCTGTATGATTTTCCATAGAGGTTGTACTCATTTGCAGCCCCACCAGCAGTGTATGAGTGTTCCTATCTCTCCACATCCAAACCAACATTTGTTGTTTTGGGGCTTTTTGATGTAATCCAATCTCACTAGAGGTAAGTGATTTCTCATTGTGCTTTTGATTTGCACTTCCCAGATGATTAGAGAAGTTGAGCAATTTTTTATATGTTTGCTGGCCATTATTCTGTCTTCTTTTGAAAAGTTTCTGCTCATGTCCTTTGCCCATTATTTAATGGGGTTGTTTGATTTTTTCTTGTTGATTTTCCTAAGTTCTGTATAGATTCTGGTTATCAGCCCTTTATCAGAGGTGTAGCATGCAAATATTTTCTCCCATTCTGTAGGTTGTCTGTTCACTCTAGTGATAGTTTCCTTGGCTGTGCAGAAGCTTTTTAATTTGATCAGGTCCCATGTATTTATTTTGGTTGCTGCTGTGATTGCTTTGGGGGTCTTCTTCATAAATTCTTTGCCTAGGCCAATGTCCATAAGAGTTTTTCCAATGTTTTCTTCTAGAATTCTTATGGTTTCACATCTTAGGTTTAAGTCTATTATCCATTGTGAGTTGATTTTTGTGAGAGGTGAGAGGTGTGGATCTAGTTTCAGTCTTCTACATGTGGCTGTTCAATTTTCCCAGAACCATTTATTGAATAGAGTTTATATTCCCCAGTATATGTTTTTGTATAATTTGTCAAAGATCAGATGACACTATGAGGATGGTTTTATATCTGAGTTCTCAGTCTTGTTCCATTGGTCTATGTCTCTGTTCTTGTGCCAGAACCATTCTGTTTTGGTCACTATAGCCTTGTAGAATAGTTTGAAGTCTGGTAGATTGATGCCTCCCAATTTGTTCCTTTTGCTTAAGATGGCTTTGGCTAGACGGGGTCTTCTCTGGTTCCACACAAAGCGTAGGATTATTTTTTCTAGATCTGCAAAAAATGATGTTGGTATTTTGATAAGGACTGCATTGATTCTGTAAATCACTTTAGGCAGTATAGACATTTTAACAATGTTGATTCCACCGATCCAAGAGCATGGTAGGGTTTTCCATCTGTTTACATCCTCTGCTATTTCTTTTTTCAGTGTTTCATAATTCTCTCTATATAGGTCTTTCACCTCCTTAGTTATATATGTTCCTAAATATTTAATTTTCTTTGGTGCTATTGTGAAAGGTAATGCATCTTTGATTTGTTTCTCAGATCGACTGCTACTGGCGTATATGAAGGCTACTGATTGGTTTGCATTGATTTTGTATCCTGAGACATTGCTGAATTTATTTATGAATTCCAGTAGTTTCTTGGTTGAATCTTTGGCACTTTCTAGATATAATATATCGTCCATGAAGAGTGAATGTTTGATGTCTTCTGCCCCCATTTGGACACACTTTATTCCTCTCTGTTGTCTGATTGCTCTGGCAAGGACTTCCAGCACTGTGTTGAATAGAAGTAGAGATGGTAGGCAACCTTGTCTGGTTCCAGTTTTAAGGGGGAATGCTTTTAGTTTTTCCCCATTCAGTATGATATTGGCTGTGGGTTTACCATATATGGCTTTAATAAATTTGTGGTATGAGCCATCTACGCCTATATTGTTAAGAGTTATTATCATAAAAAGATGCTGACTTTTGTTAAAAGCCTTTTCTGCATCTATTGAAAGGATCATATAGTCTTTGTTCTTGCTTTTATTATGTGGTGAATTACATTTATAGATTTGCATATTTTAAACCATCCTTGCGTCTCGGGGATGAACCCCACCTCATCGTGATGAATTATTTTTTTGATGCACATTTGAATTCTGTTTGCTAGGATTTCATTGAGAATTTTTGCATGTATATTCATAAGGGATATTGGTCTGTAGTTTTCTTTTCTTGTTGTGTTCTTTCCTGGCTTTGGTATCAAGGTGATATTGGCTTTGTAGAATGAGTTTGGGAGGACTCCATCCTTCTCAATGTTGTGGAATAATTTCTGCAGTATAGGCACCAGTTCTCCTTTTCAGGTTTGGTAGAATTCAGGTGTGAACCCATCTGGTCCAGGACTTTTATTTGTTGGAAGATTTGTTATTACTGCTTCAATTTTGGTGCTTGATATTGGTCTGTTTAGGAATTCTGTTTCTTCCTAATTGAGCCTAGGGAGGTGGTGTGTTTCTAAGAATTTGTCTATTTTCTCCACATTTTCATGTTTTTGGGCATAGAGATTTTTGTAGTATTTGAAGATGATGTTTTTGTATTTCCGTGATATCAGTTGTGATCTCTCCTTTTTCATTTCTATTTGAGCTTATTAGAGTCATTTCCTTTCTGCTTCTGGTCGACCTGGCAAGTGGCCTGTCTATTTTGTTTATCTTTTCAAAGAACCAACTTTTCATTTTATTAATTTTCTGCATTGTTCTTTTATTCTCAATTTCATTTAATTCTGCTCTGATCTTGGTTATTTCCTTTCTTCTTCTGGGTTTAGGATTGGTTTGCTCTTTCTTTTCCATTTCCTTGAGAAGAGTCATTAGTTTACTGATTTGTGAACTTTCTGTCTTTTGGATGTGGGCATTTAAGGCAATAAGTTTTCCTCTCAGGACTGCTTTTGCTGTATCCCACAGATATTGATAATTTGTGTCCCCATTATCATTTACTTTGAAGAATCTTTTGATTTCCACCTGAATCTCCTCCTTGACCCAGTAGTCATCCAGTAATAGATTGTTTAATTTCATGTTTTTGGATAGAGATGTATGTTTCTCTTGGAATTGATTTCTAATTTTATTCTGCAGTTGTCTGCTGTTATCAAAGGTACATGGTATGATTTCTATTTTTTTGAATTTGTTGAGATCTGTTTTGTGGCCTAGGATGCGATTAATTTTAGAGAAAGTTCCATGAGCTGATGAGAAGAACGTGTATTCAGTGTTATTTGGGTGGAGTGTTCTGTAGGGGTCTATTAGGCCTAAATGTTCTAGCATCCTGTTTATGTCCATTGTTTCATTGTTTCTTTGCTCATTTTCTGTTTGGAGGACCTGTCCAGTTGAAGTCCCAAGCTATTATGGAATTGCTACTTATTATGTTGTCTAGATCAAGCTTTATGCATCTGGGTGCTCCCGTGTTGGATGCATAAATATGTATGATTGTTAGGTCTTCTTGTAAGATTTTTCCCTTCACCACCATATAGTGACCATCTTTGTCTTTCTTTACTTTTGTTGCTTTAAAGTTTATAATATCTGATATAATAATGGTTACCCCAAATTTCTTTTGGTTTCCATTTGCCTGGAAAATTGTATGCCATTCTTTCACCTTGAGTCTGAATGAGTCCTTGTGCATAAGATGCATTTCCTGGAGACAGCAGATACTTGACTTGTATTTTTTAATCCATTCAGCCAGGCTATGTCTCTTCAATGGGCAATTCAAGCCATTCACATCTATTGAGAGAATTGATATTTGGGGTGCATTTCTGTTTATCCTGTGGGGTAGACTCTTGTTTTGTTTTATCTCTTGAGCCATTGTGGAATCTGGGTTCTGGAATTTTAGCTTTTGGGTAGTTTTACACTGGTGGGTGTCTGTTGTGCTGGTTAGTGTACAATGTAGGTCTAAGCACTTCTTGAAGAGCAGGTCTGGACTTTGCAAATTCTATCAGTGATTGCTTGTCTGGGGAAGTCTTTATTTCTCCCTCATATAAGAAGCTTAGTTTTGCAGGATAAAGAATTCTGGGTTGGCCATTATTTTGTTTTAGAAGGCTGAGGACGGTTCCCCAGTCCCTTCTGGCTTGTAAGGTTTCAGTTGAGAAATCTGCAGTTCTGAGAGGTTGCCCTTTGTAGGTTACCTGCTGTTTTCACCTTACTGCTCAAAGAAGTGCCTCTTTCAAGTTTACTTTGGCCAGACTAATAATTATGTGGCGTGATGAATGTCTTTTCACGTTGAATCTCCCACGAGTCCTGTGTGCTTCTTGTACTTGGATATGGAGATTCCTGGCTAGGCCACGGAAATTTTCCTCTATTATTCCTTCAAATAGATTTTCCAACCCATGCAAATTTTCTTCCTTGCTCTCCGGGATGCCAGTGATTCTTATGTTTGGCCTCTTTACATAATCCCACATTTCTTGTGTGCTTTGTTCATGCCTCTTGTTTTTGTGTTCTTTCTCTTCAACTGATTTATTTAGCACATAGGAGTTATCTTCCAGCTGTGAGATTCTTTCTTCTGGGTGATCCAGCCTATTCTTAAGGCTTTCCACTGTGTTTTGTAGATCCTTGAATGGCTCTTTCATTTGTAGAATTTCTATTTGATTTTTCCATAATAGTTTGATATCTTTAGAAAATTTTTCATTCATTTCTTGCATTTTTCTTGTGGTTTCTTTGTGCTGGGATTCAATTTGCTCTTGAATTTAATTGAGCTTTCTTATAATCCATAAACAAAATTCCTCCTTTGTCATTCTACCCATTTCATTTGAGTAGGTATCCATTGCAGAGAAACTAATGATTTCTTTTGGGGGTGACTTTTTGCTCTGATTTTTCATGGTTCCTGAGTTCTTTCACTGACTCTTTCTCATCTGGCCTCTTGGTTGAGAGCTGGGGGTGTTAGGGCTTGTTTATGGCCCTGTCTCTAAGCCCCTGTGGATCATTCCTTGGCACAGCCAGGGAGAGGAGTACTGGTCTGTATTGCCTTAGGTGTATTTTAGCAAGTTTGGTGGACCTCTTGTGTTACTTCTGACCTGTTGTCTTCACCTTTTCCCAGGAGAGTGTAGTGAGTTTGTTCTCCCAGCTTGAACTCCAAGCTGATGGATTGTACTTGAGGGTATGAATCCACTGCTCCCTAATAGCTTGAGATGGAAGGCAATATTTTTAGCTGTGGGGTTGTTCCCACTGTTGTTGATTGTAGTTTGTGTGGCGTAGCCAGTTACTTAGGTATTCTGTTGTGCTTGTGGCAGGCTCTTGTTCTCCAGGTTGGGTATATGAAAGCCCCAAGTTTTGGGAGGGGCCTTGTAGCTCCCAGGGCCTACTTTGACCCTGCTCCTCCTGAGGTGGGGGTAGAAACAAAATAACTTGCGGCTGCAGTGTGAGAGCTCAATTGGGAAAATTCTACACAGCTCAGAAGTTGCTTATCCAGCTGCTGGGGGGGGCTGCTGCTATGGAGTTCAGAGCTCTCTCTCTCTGGGGTTGGACAGCTTCTTCTGATGGGAGGGGCCCACTGGTAGGATTAGTGAGGTCTCTAGCCAGGTTTTTTTCCTCCTTGTCCTCAAGCTTGGGCTCTTTCTCCTCCAGACCACTTGTGGGCTCTCGAGTTTTCCCACAGTTCGTGTGTCTGGCCCTCTCACATGCATCTCCACATGTCATAGGCTGATTGGGGATCTCCAGTTGTGTACCCCTTTTCCACCACTAGACTCCAAGGTGAGGTGGGTGGGTTTCTCTATCCCCAGAAGTCTCCACCAGGGGGATGTTCCCACCAGGGGAAATAGTGGCAGCTGGAGGCACTCTTGGATTGAGCAAAATTCCCTAATAGAGTGGGCAGGGTTAGGGGGAGCTGCTCTGGTTTGGCCTGTGGCACTTGAGGCATTCGGTTGCCATGAGAACTGGTACTAATACAAAATGAGTCACTATGGCAAGTAACCTTCAGAATGACCAATCTCTGGGGTACAGGAGGGCTGGGACCTCAAGAGCAGGCACTAGGACTGGCACGTAGCAGACACATAGGAGGCCAGAGCCAGAGAGGCGGGACCGGATGGATGGACTGCAAACTGTTTCCAATACACAAAGGTCCCATGGATACTGATCCAGGACTTTGTCCCACTTGGAACCCACAGAGGCAGCTGTCTGTGGCCACCAAGGGTGTAGCCTATTGTGCCCAGGCTGAAGGGCTCCCGGGTCAGGGGTGGGGTGAAGCTAGAGACCTATCTAACAGTCAGCTCCAGGTGGGAGACCTTAAAGATGGATGCCAAGTGCCAGTCTGGCGTACAACACGGCTCAGATCATGCCATGAATGCAGCTTTTCTCAACCAGCCTGGGTCCCGCAGAGGCAATTGCTGGCAGCCCCTAAGGGCGTGTCCTGTTGTTCTCCATTCAACTCCTGTGCCCTGGTCCCACTGACTTCCACTGGCAAGGTGCCAGCCTCCAGATTCCCGTGTACTGTCCCAGGAATCTGTATCTCAGCCTGGTCCCTACCCAGCCCTGAGCAGTACCTGTATATTGCACCCAAGAGTTCTGTATGGCTGCCACAATTGCTTCCTTTCCACAGAGCCTGCTATCTCAAACAACAGCTTTGCACCAACTCTGGGCTTGTCCTTGACTGAGTGGATGGGAAGTCTGTGGGGATGGTGAGTGACCACCTGTATGTCAGGTCGCACTGTGCTTACCTAACGAGTGCATCCTTCCCATGCTCTGGTCTCTATTGTATTACCTGCACTCTCCAATATTTCTGAATGTGTCTCCCAGTCACCTGTTTTCTTGGGCTGAGTGACATTTCTCTGTAAATTCACAGTGCTGTTTTGGGAGTGAGAGATCCGCGCATGGCAGCTGATGGTGTTTTTCACCTCCATCCCTGGGAGTAGTGAGGTGGGAGGTCACCATCAGACCACCATTTTTTTCCAATCGAACCTACAATGCAATTTTAAATAGAGATGGTGAGATAAGATATCCTTATCTTTTTCCTGATGGTTAAGAAAAATAATTCAGTATTTCACCATTAAGTATGATGCTAGATGTAGGTTTTTCATAGATGTTCTTTATCAAGTTGAATGTCCTTTCTATTAATTTGCTGAGAGTTTAAACAAGAATGTGCATTAGATTTTGTCAAATGCTTTGTACTATGTCTGTTCATATGCCTTTTCTTTCTTAGCTTGTTAATGCAGTGAATTCCACCGGTTTATTTCCAAATGTTAAGCCAACCTTGCATTCTTGCAATATACCTCACTTGGTCATAATGTACTACCATTTTTACATATTGTTGAATTCTATTTGCTAAAATTTTATTTAGAATTTTTATCTTTAAGTTCATGAAGAATATTGGTCTATTGTTTTTTGTTGATTGATTTGCTTTTGTTTTTCCTGCAATATCTTTTTCTGGTTTTAGTATCATGGTAATGCTGGAATCATAAAATGAGTTGGGAAGTATGCCCTCCTCTTTAGTATTCTGAAAGAGCTATGTATGATTGGCTTTATTCCTTCAGTATATATTTGATAGAACTCACTGGGGAAGCCATCTGGGCCTTAAGTCTTCTTTGTTGTAATGTTTTGAACCATATATTGAATTTCTTTCATAGATATAGGGCTATTCAGTTTATATTGTTCTGCTTGAATGAACTTTAATAGTTTTTGTCTTTCAAGAAAGAAATGTGTCCATCTCATCTAAGTTGTCAAAATTACAGGCATAAAGCTGTTTGTAAAATTCTCTTATCATCTTTTAAAAATCTGTAGATTCTGCAATGGTGAGAGAGTTAACTTCTTTTATTTCTGATATTTTTAATCTATATCTTCAATATTTTTTCCTGAACAAATTGGTTATAGGTTGATCAATTTTTTTATCAAGCTCAAAAAAAAATTTTTTTGTCATTGATTTTCTCTGTCTTTTCTGTGTTAATTTATTGATTTCTGTTCTGGTCTTTATATTTCCTTTCTTCTATTTATGTTGAGTTCTTTCACTCTTCTACTATTTTATGGTAGAAACTGAAGTCACTGATTGGAAATTTTTCTGTTTCTCCAATATAAGCATTTTTTAAATTTATTTAATTTTTTTGTGTTTCTAAACTCTTTATCTTTCTTTTTTTATTTCAGAATATTACAGGGATGCAAACACTTTTGTCACATAAATTGCCTTTGCACTGCCCAAGTCAAAGCTACAAGCATGCCTATCCCCCAGACAGTGCACATTGCACCCATTAGATCAGGTGGGAGGGGGGAGGAGGGGATGGATAAATTCTAATATAAGCATTTAGTACTGCAAATTTTCTCCCAGTGATGCTTTAGTGGCACCCAACAAATTCGTATGTATACATTTTGTCTTCATTTTCATTCAATTCAATATACTTTAAAATTTCTCATTTAATATCTTCTTTGAACCATGGGTTATTAGAAGTGTGTTATTTTTCCAAATATTTGGGGTTATTCTATAATCTTTCTGATATTGATTTCTAATTTAATTCCCTGTGGTCAGAGAATACTCTTTATGTGACTTTAGACTTTTAAAATTTATTAAGAATCTACAAAGAACGCAAGCAGATCTGCAAGAAAAAAAACCAAACAACCCCATTAAAAAGGGGGCAAAAGACATGAACAAAACTTTTCAAAAGAAGATAGACTAATGGCCAAAAAACACGTGAAAAAATGCTCAACATCTCTGATTATCAGGGAAATGCAAATCACAACCACAATGAGATATCACCTATCCCCAGTGAGAATGGCTTTTATAAAAAAAAATCCCCAAACAACAAATGCTGGCATGGATGCAGAGTGATAGGAACATTTAAACACCATTGGTGAGACTGCAAACTAGTACAACCTCTATAGAAAGTAGTATGGAGATACCTCAAAGAATTAAAAGTAGAATTACCATTTGACCCAGCAATCCCACTACTGGATATTTACCCAAAGGAAAAAAAAACATTTTATAAAAAAGACACCTGTACCCGAATGTTTGTTGCAGCACAATTCACCATTGCAAAGATATGGAAACAACCCAAGTGCCCATCAATACATCAGTAGATTAATAAAATGTGGTATATGTACACCATGGAGTACTACTTAGCCATTAAAAAATGGTGAACTAATACCTCTTGTATTAGCCTGGATGGTACTGGAGACCATTCTTCTAAGTGAAGTATCACAAGAATGGAAAAACAAACAGCACATGTACTCACCATTAAATTGGAACTAATTGAACAACACTTGTGAGCACATATGGAAATAAAAGTCATCAGAAATCAAGCAGGTGGTAGGGGGAGGAGGGAATGAATAAATTCACACCTAAAAGGTACAATGCATACTATCTGGGTGATGGGCACACTTATAATTTTGACTCCAACTGTACAAAAGCAATTTATGTAACCAAAACGTTTGTACCTCTGTAGTAGTCTGAAATAAAATAAAATGAAAATTAAAAAAATAAAAAAAGACTTGTTTTACAGCCTGAAAAATGGTTTATCTTGGTAAATGTTCTATGTGCCCTTGAAAAGAATATTACTTGGGAATGGTTTAATCTTTTGGGTCTTGTTTTTATCATTTATAATGCAACTACAAAGCAGTGATTTGTCTAAGTCTAATTATCCCCCACTACTGAGTCAAGACCTTCCTAAGTACTTTACCTAATATTCCATGAATTACAGGTTTTCCAGTCTGACTGATGGTACCAGGCACTATTCTTGGCCTTGTATGAATACCAGGCACTGCTCTCTTTAATTCTTTTGGAGGGTTCTTTAGCAGTCTTGGGTAGTTTCCTCACACACATGGACTCATCGGTACTCTGCTAAATAATTGTCTGTAGTTTTCTAGAGTTCTCTCTCTGCCTATTTCTCTCCTCTTTGATATTTTGTCTTGTAAACTTTATCTGCTTCCATGTCCCTGGAGACTTGAGTTCATCTCTAAAACTCAGTCTGCCAGGCTCTATCTTAGTTTTCCCTCTCTTTACCGTGGCTGGAAACTCTCTCAAGGCAGTAGAGTAAAGGAATCTCAGGGATCGCTCCATTTGTTTCTCATCTCTCAAGGATCATTCTCTTCACTGCCTGTTGTTCAGTGTCTTGAAAAGCATAGTTTCATTTATTTTGTCTGGATTTTGGGTTGTTTCAGGTGGCAAAGTTAATATAGTCCCTGTAACTCCATCTTGTCTACAAGCAGAAGTTCCACTTTCTCAGGTATAAAATTTTGGTTATAAATACAGTTGAGTTTTCTACATGTCCTACACCAACAAGAAAATCTAAACAAAATTCTATTACTTAACACACTGTTAATCATTTCGCCCATAATATTGAGAAGAAGTTCTTTAAAAGCACTTTCCAAGATTCAGTCATTTTCTATAGATTCAGATTAAAAGAATAAAATGGCCTATTCAGATAAACAATTTGCCTGGGTTGGATGAAACTCAATGTCTATATTTAGCTGTGATTTAATGCCTGTTTGCAAATGAGAATAAATCTTCCCTAGTAGAGATACTGGCATCTGTCTGCTCTGTTTCAGCTCTATGGAAAGTAATAATTCCCCGTCATGGTGTAATTTACACTCTATACCTTCACACGAAAAAAGGATTGAGCGCTCCTTTCCTAGCCCAATTGTCCCAGAAACATCATAATCATAGTTCTAGGGCCTTTCCTCTCTTCATAGAAATCCAAAAACTGTAAGAAGTGGTTTCCCCCAACCAGTATCTATATTAGACATTGTTATAGACTGAGTGCTTGTGTCTCCTCCAAATTCATATGTTGAAGCCCTAACCCCCCATGTGATAGTATTTAGAGGTAGGGCCTTTGTGAAGTACTTAGGTTTAGATTAAGTCATGAAAGTGGGATCCTCATGATGGCATTAGTGCCCTAATAAGAAGAGGAAGAGAGAGAGAGAGAGAGAGATCTCTTTCTCTCCATGTGCATACATTGAGGAGCAGCCACATGAGGACATAGAGAGAAGGCAGCCATTTGCAACCCAGGAAGGTGGGCCTTACCAGAAACTGAACATGCTGACACCTTGATCTTGGCCTTTCCAGTCTCTAGAACTGTGAGAAACAAATGTCTGTTATTTAAGCCATTCAGTCTATGGTATTTTGTTATAGCAGCCCCAGCAAACTAAGAAAAACATACAACATAAATGCAGGAAATTTTAATTTCAGAGCTGTTTATAATTCTGATGGGCTAATTAAATATTCAGCCTATAACTCAGTTTTGGGTCAGCAGTATTAGGATAGCAATATTGAACCAACTTAAATTTTGTATAGAGTAATCTATAAAATTAGATAAAGCAAGAATAAACAAGAATATTTTAAAATTGAGTTACTAATATTTTCTAAAAGATTTTATACAAAACCACAACTCAAGACCCAGGAATTCTCACACAATCATTATAATAGTAATATTGTATTTGTTTTTATTTGTCCACATGAATGACAAGAATGTTATATTTATAGAGAGGACCCTCTTGCAATGTTGTCTAAGTCCCAGGTAGCCTATCATATTCACTTCAGTGTCCAAGTTGAACAAAAATATCACAATTCTTACCTTCATTCTCAGAAATTTTGACTAAGTGATTGAGGTGAAAGTCCTTATGCATCAGGAACAAAAATACTTTGGTTCTACCCTGCAAGAATGAAGAAAGAGTGTCTAGAAGGGAACCTTCTACCTGGTTGATTATGAGGGGATTCAGAAACTTATAGCTGGAAATGATAGCTCTTGGATTTTGAGACATCTGTCTCTTTCGCATTTGAGGCTTGAAATGTCCACTGGTCATGTCAAATGGAGACTTGAGGCAATTGTCAAAATAATTAGGGGGGAAAATGCATGCAACCAAAACACATCACAGAAATGCAGCCAAGCATTTCAGGTGAAAATAGTGAGGTATGGATTTCCTTTTGCCTGAATTAGTTGGATAATTTCTTCATCTTTTTTCTTGTTCATTTGTCAGTAAAGACCTGGCAAGAGAATATTCATTCAATAATGACTCCAGTGTCACATAGAAATATAATTAGTGTGAAAATAATGATCTCCAATAAGGAAATCAGATAATTCATCTGGGAAGAAGTCTTTTTTTAAAGAGCCTTGGTTAACTATATTTTACATTATCCTGAAATTGTATTCCTGGTTAACTCAGAATTTAAATTTTAAGATTTGCTAAAGGTAACCTAGCTCTAATAAGCCAGGTTGTTTATGTAATGACAGGTAAAATAACTGTTTAGGTGTGCTGAAATAGTTGTTTTACCTGTAATTATAGTTAGAAATGACTGTCAATAATGGTAATCAAGACCTCTGTCTCAGGTATAACCAAATATGTACAATAACTGGTGGCAAGCACAGAATAAAATTGCTTACATATAGCTGTAAATTCATTAGTTAGAGAAGTGTAAAGTTTAGAAATACATGAGTTTTGTTCAACTCATGAAAATGTAAATGATAGAATAAAATGTGAATAGCAGAAGAAATGAAATACTAGCCCTAAGAGTAGAAATTAATGAAATGGAAAAACTAAACAGATAGTGTTATCAAAACAAAAACTGTTTTTGGAAAAGATTAATGAGAAACATACACTTCTGGCTAGACTGATCTGGGAAAAAGAGAGAAAAATTGTATTTATAGTATTTATCACAAAATAGGGTTTCTATGCAAATTATAAATACAAATGTAAACACTAAAAGTATGAATTTCTTAAATGCTAAAAATTAATAAAAAGCAGAAAAGATCAACCAAAAAGAGAACAAAACAAGGTAAATATAACAAAATAAGAACAAAAATTATAGCATAAATTAATATGAAAAATTGAAACATATCAGTCATATCAATAAATGTGAGCAGGCTAAACTCACCTGTTGAAAGAAACAGATTTCTAAATTGGGACATGAAGCAAATCTAACTCTGTTTCGTATACAGAGAAATATTGAAAATGTAGGGATTCCAAAAGTGTAAAATTAAAGGTATGAACAAAAATTTACCTTTGAAATGGAAAAAATAAGACAATAGAAAGTTGCAATCCTGTCACCAAATTAGAATTCAGGCCCAAAAGCAATAAACGAAACACAGAAAGACACTTTATGGTGCTAAAAGTCCCAATCCAAATTGAAGATACAATAGTTATGAATATCTATGTACCAAATAATAGCAATCACCTGAATAAAGCAGGAACTATAGAAAGTACAAAGATAAATAAATAGAAATGTACAATTAATAGGAGACTTAAAACACTACTCTCAGTACAAGATAAAGTGGATCATAAATTAATTAATTAATAATCTAGATAGCAAAAGCAGTAAGGCACACTGAACACTATACAGTGATAATAGAAAATATAATTTCTTCTCAAACACACATGGAACTTTTAAAAAAAATTGATGATATATTAGGGTACCTTCCCAAAAGATCAGCAGAATTCATAAAGTACAAATATTACTACAGATAAAACTTTGTATATGATCACAGTGCAATAAAACTAGAAATTAAAACACAAGTCACAAAACAAAACAAAAACAGCCTTCCGCCTGGAAATTTAAAAGTCTTCTGTTAAACAAATCTTGGTGAAAAGGTAAACACCCACAAAAATTACATTATTATTCCTCTGAAAAATAATGATAATGAAAGCACTACATATCAGAATCTATGAGGTACAACTAAAGCAATGATCAGAGGAAAATTTATAGTACTAAACACTTACATCAATAAAAGTTAAATTTTCAACTAAGAAAGCTAAGAAAAACAAAGTAAACCAAAAGAAAGCAAAGTAAGGAAATATTAAAGATTAAATTAGAAATTAGTGAGGTACAGAACAGAAAGATAGTTATATTAATAAATCAAAATCCTATATCTTTAAAAAATTCTAAAAATTAGACAAATCACTAGCTAGTTTAATTAAAAGGGGAAAATCATACAAATAAGAAATAACAAGGGGGAAATAACTATTGATACAAAGGAAAATTGTAAGAATCTACTTTGTGCACACCTTTGCAAATAAATTTGAATAACTAGATAATTTTTAGGAAAATATAGTTTACAAAAATTGACCCAGTAGAAACAGGAAGCTTAAACACACCAATTTCCATAATGAAAATAGAAAAAGTTACCAAGAAACTACTCCTTATAAAAGCACATAGCTCAGATGGTTTCACAGAGTAATTTTACCAAACTTTTAGAGACCAGATAGTCCTAATGAGAATGAATTATTATCCTATGTCTTCTCTGTGTTGTGTTACACAACTGTGAAAAGTTTTATTTTGTTTTATTTTTCTTTCCAAATAAAATAACTACCAACAGAAAAAAAAAGAAGCAAAATTTCCAAATTCTTTTTACGAAGCAAGTATAACACTGGTCCCATTAAAAAGTTGGACTGATATCACTTATAAATATTAATACAAATATTCTTAATAAAATATTAGCAGCGTCCAAAGCCATACTATATAAAAATTATATACCAACTGGAGTTTATGCCAAGAATGCATTATATTTTTATATTGTTTATTCTGCATTCTGCCATGTGTTTCACTAGGTGCTGTGTCAAGTAAGAGAGCTGGAGAGTTCAGCTTGCTATCAGGTGATTTATCTGTAGTTGTTCTTTTCTTGAATTTTAGTTACTGGTGCCTACCCAAAGATTTAAACTTTCTTCCAAATCTCAGTATGACTCATAATTGAAATTAAATTATTTCATGACTGTTGCCCTGAGATGCAAGTCTCTAAAATTTGGCAACAGTGAGATTCCTCAAAAGGCATCGGTTATAACAACTATCAGAAACTTGAGTTTATTCATTTCAAAGCAATTTTCTAAAGACATATCAGTGTCAAAGAAAGACTGGGAATAATTGAGTTGCTATGCGGTTATGAATTTGATCTTATCTTATAAATATTGGACTAAAATGGAAAGTGGTAGAAAAATATACTTTTATTCAGTATAGTCCTTGGACTGCTCTTTAAAGAAATCATCTAAATCTTAGGATCTAAAATAATCAATAAATTAAACTGGCAACATTATAAATAAACACCAACCTGATTAGATATTTTATCAATTGATGATAACTTTGAGGCTTTATTGTTCTTTCTTTAGGAAGGTATAATAAAAATTTGTTTATTGGTTTTCAAGAGTTGTACCTATATGATGAATCACAGCAAGTGTGCCCAAATTCCACAGTTTGGAGCCCCATCTATTGTTGTTTATTGAGAAATATTAGGAAGTGGGATTAGTAGGAGAGAAGGTGATTTTGCCTGGTGGATTTGATAAGATGTAAGACTGTACACACAATTAGTTATCATACCTACTAACAAGCTTACCACAAACCAAAGCATGATTCATAGGACTGCATTTTTTCATTTCTGTATGAACCCATTAGGGTGATTTTTGGTGACCCAATTTCGCTTCAAGGTTGTTCTTAATGTTAATATAAATCTACTTTTATCTATATAGTACCATTACAGACACAGGGAAATGGAATGGCCTCTGTAATTAGCCCAAATGCCATCACCCCTGAGGACTGACTCTGGAACCCCCCACTCACATAAAGATAGCTCTAGATGTTAAATTTTGCTGCAAGTTTCTATGGCAAACTTGGAGATAAGATAACAAGTGAACTAATTTCCACTACCTTTATTAATGGTCCATCCAAGTTGAGTATAAAATGAGGGAAAATGATAGAAATTGAAGTCACACAATATTCATTTGTGTCTGTGGATATATTTATACTCATAAAGTAAAAACAACAAATACTTTTGAGCAACCACTAACTAACAGATACAATGCCAGACAGGATGGTGGGCAGGCTTTATCCTTTGGGTTGAAAAATGTTCACTTATGTTAAATGCTTCCTGCAGTAGACACTGATGTTCCTTTTCAATCCCTTTGGGTCTGTTTTATCATTCTGGGCAGCCCTCCCTCAGCTTCGGGATCCTTTCGCTTCCAATATTTGACATCCGAGAGACTCCTTGAACTCTGAAATCACTTGGTTGCAAATCATTTTGTTGCCTGGGAGTGTACTTCCCTACGTACCTCCCCAGTCGGGAGCCTTGGCCAAGTGACTGGTTGGTGGAAAATTATGAAAGCCCAGACCCCTCGTTCCTGTCAGGACAACAGGAATAGAGTTCCCCTTTGCAATCAGCTGCTCTCAAGGGACTTGGCCTGAAACCTGAAATTGTGCCCTGAATTGTCTTCTTCACAGTCCCTGCTCACTTTCTTCCAATTATTAATTGGTTTATTCCTGCAGCACTTCCTTAACCAATCACTTGCACATCCATCCTCGTCTCATAATCTGCTTCTAGAGAACTCAACCTAAAATACCCCTTCCCCCCAAAATTTAAGAGCTTAAAAGTGTTCAAAACCCCCATTAATTTCCCAAAACAGAAAGAATTAAAAATTCTTTAAAGACCCATTCAAGAAGCAAGCAATTACAATTTCCTTGAATAGCTAATTGTGGGAGAAGGAGTGACTCAGTGGGTCGTGATGTCCATCAAGAGAGGATTAATTTCAATATGATATCATTCTTTCTGCACATAAATATATATGGGCATGGGACAATGGAAAAATACGGCAGGTTTTGTCAAGGGCAGAAGCAGGAACAAGAGGCAGGTGAATGTGTACAGAAAGAGCTTTTTAATAAGCTCTTTTAAAAATCCACCAGGAGAAAAATATGACAACGGAGGAGAGAATAATGAAATCATTTTTATTCCCTTCCGACTTCCCATTATCTTTTTCTCACTCCGTTTTAGGAGAGGCACCTTTCTTATATTGTTTATGTGGTATAAATCTGGAGAAGTAAAAAAGAGAAATAAATTGGCACTTTATAAAAACTTTAAAATACTAAAGAGCAGCCAAAAGAAGTATATCCTCCCAGGGTTGGTATGAAACAGTCCATGTGTGTAAATTACTTAATATTATCACAATTCCGTTCCCTTATTTTAAAAATGGGGATCATACATGATAGATAGATAATTCTATCTTTATAGTATTCTTATGGGCTTGAGTAGGCGTCATTGAGATTGAATTCATCACTAGACTCATGCCACATTATGCAGATGAAGAAATGTTACTAGTCTGTCAGTGAGTAATAAATTGACTGTCAAAGTCTCTTCTAATTGGGGCACATGTATCCTGTTATTGGGGGTATATATATCCGGTAAAAGCATCAATTGTGAAAAGAACTTAGATCTGGAACTGCCAGGGGAAATTAGGGAGGAGGGAGCATAATATGGGGACTCAGAAGGAGATCAAAGAAATGCACTTTAAATCTTACAGGCCAATTTAGGGCATAGGGTTCCTTTAAAAATTTTAAGAATGTACCTTTGCTCTTAATGCTGTTACTTAATGCTACTATTTTAATTAATCTACTAAGTGAGACTTTAGCTCTATCCTTGGGAGATAGAGGAAAAAAAGCAGTAAAGTCTAATGCACAGAGGGAAAATAGCTACTTAAACACAGGAGACAAACATGGACAATCACTATTCAGGAACACAGAATATCAGTGGGATGGATAGGACATTCTGCCCTGCTTGACTGAAAGCTTTATTAAAGCCAGAAATGGGTCTGCTGTGCTCACCATTGGAGCGTTGTAAGCTACCTGTACATATTTGTTGAACTGATCATCTTATTAATTAATTAATCATATTACAAACATAATTGTAGTTTATTTATTTACCAAGGATATGTACCTTATGACTTAGCACATAGCAAGTACTCAAAAATATATGTTGAATAAATAAACCCAAATATCAGAACTGGGACACATGGCCTGCCAAGTAGGATTTCACTCATAGGAATATGGCAACAAATGTTTGAAATCATGACTCTTGGAAAATTTAAGATGTATGGATCTGATTAAAACCTATTTGCCCCAAAACCTACAGAAAAGAAGTACCCCATGTTTAGTCTTAGGCCTGAAGAAGGCCTAATAATGACTCTCTATCTTCCCATTTAGCCTAAATAGTTAATATAGCAGGAGTGGTTATCATAACCTAGGTTAAAATAAATACTGGGAAATTTTAAAGAATATTTAAAAGATGATAAAGTTAATAGAATTTCACAGATATCTTTGAGACCAAGGCTTACTAGAATATGGGAAAGGACTAGAACAATGCAAGAGAGAGCATTTTTATATACAATATCTAATCTTGCCTATAGACAATATCTAATAGATGGAGAAAAAGAGGTGTATTAGGCCTTAAGTAGCATTAAGTAACAGCATTAAGAGCAAAGGTACATTCTTAAAATTTTTAAAGGAATCCTATGCCCTAAATTGGCCTGTAAGATTTAAAGTGCATTTCTTTGATTTCCTTCTGAGTCCCCATATTATGCTCCCTCCTCCCTAATTTCCCCTGGCAGTTTCCAGATCTAAGTTCTTTTTCACAACTTTGATGCTTTTTACCGGATATATATACCCCCCAATAACAGGATACATGTTGCCCCAATTAGAAGAGACTTTGACAGTCAATTTATTAACTCACTGACAGACTAGTAACATTTTCTTCATCTGCATAATGTGGCATGAGTCTAGTGAATGGAATTCAATCTCAATGGACGCCTACTCAAGCCCAGTAAGAAATACTATAAAGATAGAATTATCTATCTATCATGTATGATCCCCATTTTTAAAATAAGGGAACGGAATTGTGATAATATTAAGTAATTTACACACATGGACTGTTTCATACCAACCCTGGGAGGTAGCTCCTATCACCACTGTATGGATGAAATAGCTGGCTCTCAAGGAAGATAGGACGTTTTCGTACTTTCCCAGGGTTTAAGATTTCTGCTGCAGCTCAAATGTCTTGGCCATGTTGGATGGCATTTTTTAAAAAAGGCTATTGTGTAAGAGCTTTGTTTAAAAAATCTGTATTATTAAATTTTTCTTCTCCTTAAATAGGCAACATTGCCCCTTCTTGTTTAATGAAAATTGTTACTATAACTAATTAATTCCTTCTTGAAGAGTTCAGTTAATATGCTAAACTTTTTTTTACAGAATTACAATTCTCAATTCTGGCTTTCTGCCAGCAAGAAGAAAACAGAAAGGAAACAGGAGAAGGAGGAGGGGAAAAAACACATGACATATCCAGGGCACATCTGAAGGTGAGAAGCACCATTAAACCAAACTGCCTGGGGTACCAGGTTGAGGTTTTTCTTCACAGAAGCTGAAGCCATTGGTCCTTTCCTGTCTTGAGAGGTGGTGTTTGCAAGAATCAAGGAAATGAGTGACAAAGGGTGAAACACATTTCAGCATTTAAGTATTTTCTTTCTCCTCTTACTGGACAAAAATATCCTTGGTCCTAAGAAATACTTTATCATATATGCCAGTTGGAGGAACATCAGGTCCTAGACTAAAAACAACTATTGTAGGTCAATCAGCAGAATACTACTGAAATCTTGAATGTATCTTACAAATATAATTAATAGTAAACATATGTCTGCCACTCTTGACAAAACTTGAGAATCAATCACACCAAAATTAAGAAAAAATTTATTTAAGGAAAGAAATATTCTAGCTTGTGAGGACAGACTTTTTCAGCTCAACTTTAATTACTTCCACTAATTATCAGATGTGTTATTTCATGTTAGTGGATGGGAAAGAAACTAAATACGTCCTTAAAAGATAAAGAAGCAAGATGAGAACCTTTCTCCCCGCCACCAAAAAAAAAAAAAAAAAACCTATGAGAGTAACTGTAAGACACTCAAGTAATATAAAAAAGCGATCCTTTAATAAGTACCCATGCTGAGTCCTGACATGACAACCTATAACTAGGTCCTTTTAGATTTCACAGTAGAGGAAATAGAGGTTTAACATGATTAGAGGAGATTTATATGTGGTGTGGTGATTATGTCAGGAACATCAGAGACAATTCTGAAACTAGCAAATAAAAGAATGTCTAACCATGACGTTGCCATTGTAGATAAGAATACTCCTACCACTGAACTTGATTATGCCAGGAGACCATGATTTGCCTGGGTCCAAGTATTTGATCCACAGGATTCTAATGCCTACCTCTCACATTGCTTAGATAATCAATAAAATTTGAGAGATCATAGCACTTTGGTAGGCTGAGGCAGGAGGATTGCTTGAGGCCAGGAGTTTGAGACTAGCCTGAGCAACATAATGAAACCCCGTCTCTACAAAAACATAGAAAAATTAGCCGGTGAGGTAGCATGGGCCTGTAGCACCAGCTACTTGGAAGGCTGAGGCAGGAGGATAGCTTGAGCCAAGTAGTTTGATGTTGCAGTGAGCTGTGATGATGCCACGGCACTCTAACCTGGGCAAGAGAACAAGACTCTGTCTCAAAAAAAAAAAAAAAAAAAAAAAAAAGATTTGAAAGAAAACAGGTAAAATAGCCACCAAAACCACAGAGCCATTGAAAAACAGTTCCTTCCTTGGATATTTAGCTTTTTTCTGTCTTGCTACTTCCCATAGACATAATTGAGTCTGGTAATTCATTTTTGAAAATGGAGAATAACCCAAAGCTAGTTCAATGTGGCAGGACACCAACCAGTGACTACAAGGGCAATTCAGTCTTAACAAAACAGGAGAAAATGTTTATAATTTCTTTATGTTTAATGTGACTCTTAGACCGCTTATCAGCTACCAGTACATTAGTTTCTGTCTAAGAACTTGAAATTCCAGTATATATCTCTTACCTAATAAGCCAGTGATTTTTCATATAATTTTTATGTTATTTCTTTCTTTGAACAGCATTTAGAACTAAATTAAAGTTGATAATTTCAGTGCATTCATTAAAAAAAGATGTTATTTATATAGGACTTATTTTTAGGAAATACAATTTTTTTTAATATTCTCTTTTGCCACTTACTTTGTATTTATTACACAGAGGATATGGAAGATATTTGTTGGATTATAATGTTAACCTTACCCACAAAATACTAATTTTTACCTTCTAAATGATAAATTGCCCTATTTTTAAGTCCGTTACTTCCTGCATTCCTTCACCACATGTTCCTTTTCTTCCTGTTAGTCATACCTTTTTTCCCATGAAATAATCAAAGACTTCATTATATAGGTCCAGAGCTAAGCTGTGTCTTTAAGTGCTTTTATACATGTAGGCCTTGTGGGGTTTTTTTTTTTTTTTGGTTTTTTTTTATGGTTTTCAATCTTTTTAAAATTTTTTAAATTTTATTATTATTATTTTTTAATTTCAGAATATTATGGGGGTACAACACTTTGGTTATATATATTGCCTATGCACTGTCCAAGTCAGAGCTACAATCATGGACACCCCCCAAACTCTGCACCTCACACCCATTAGGTAGGCTTTGTTAATCATCATAAGAGATTAGTCTTTAGGTAGCCAGGCAAACCTTTTCTTCTTTAACATCTGCTTTGTGTCTTTTGGGCTCCTGCTTTCTTCAGATGTACAGAGCCTAACATCAGTTTTTGCAACACCTCATTCTGTATTTCAGCTTAGTCTGGGTTTGAATGACAGCTGAGAGTGGCTAGAAGCATGACAAAGCCCTGCTATGTGGAAAGATTTCTATTTACATGAACACCTTCTTTGAGTTGAGCTCATTATGGTGCAGCCTGAAGGACCAGAACTTAATAAGACAGCGACACGACTGCTGTGGAAATTCTATCATCCTTAACAGGCCAATTTCTCCCTCATTCTCCCCACCCACTCTGACATCTGGCAGAAATCCACTCCTTACTGAGTGATTTGGGGCAAGTTCCTTGACTGCTCTAAGCCTTCATTTTCTCATCTGTAAAATGAGCACAGTAATAGGGCCTACCTTATCAGGTTTATTTTTAAAAATTGTTTTGAAAGAAATTGAAAATTACAGAAAAGTACAAAGAACTCCTGTATCCCCTTTATCCAGGGTTTTAATTGTTAATGGTTTATTTCATTTGCTCACGCTCTCTCTGTCCCTCTGTCTCTCTGTGTCATTCATTATCATTAGTCTTTTCTGAATTCTTTGACGGCCACCTCTGATGTAATGTTAATGTCTCATCACCTCAGAACATGTCAATATATATTTCCCCCAAACAACGACACTCTCCTACATAACCAGTATAAATCCCTCCAAATGAAGAAATCAACACTGATGCAACGCTAACATCCAGCACAGACTCCAATTCAAATTAAAGGCTGGGGACACATCTGTAATGGCCTGATTTCCTGTTCACCCCTCTGCTCTCTACCCATATTGCCTGCGCTGGGGTTCATTGATCAACCACTTGCAGGCTGAAGCCTCCTTCAGGCAGCGGGGGCCAATTCCATGCCTAAAGAGATAGATAATGAACAGTTTGAGTTCAGTAACTGGAGACTTCGTCTTGAGTCTGGCTTTCAGCGCAGTTCCATTTAATGTTCTCACATTTGTGACCAAGTCCCTTTACTTTGTTTTCCTGTGCTTGAAGCCCTGTCTCTGGGGTTGGAGTCAGAGACAGATTTAAATATTTTTGTTTTGTAGTGAAAGGCTTTCAAATAAAATTACATTGAACCACTACATCTATGCACATAGAAACAGTTGGGTTGGAAATATGATTCTTCTATTTCCTCACCATCAGGGATTATTTAACTTATTTCGGTCTCGGTTTCCTCATCTGTGAAATGAAGCACTAGCTGAGGCAGAGCATTGAGGTCACATGGTGGAAATACATGAAAAATAAGTTTTTGTTGATGCCCTAATAATTGATCCATTAAGGAAACTAATTCTCAGTAACCAGTGGCACAAAATCTGATGTATAAACAGAATGCAAGTTCATTGCATACGGTGCAATAGCCAAGGAGATCCCATCCTGCTTGATCAGCACATTATATTTCTCATAGGAAACCTACATGGGAAGCCAAATTATAATAGCTGATTGCTTAGCAGGCATAGGGCTAGCCTTATCACACTGACTATTCTGATCTCCTTACCACAATGCCTAATAGCACTATATTCTCTATAAGACTAGAATTTCCAAGTTTTCCAGATGCTTATTAGGGTTGCTCAAGGAAGCTCCTTCTCCTGGCTTGACAAGTTTAGTGTCTTTGGGTTCTCATTTTCAAGAATTTATAGTCTTTTTTCCTTGATTGGTTATGATACTAGTTTATTCAATATGAATTATACTGTGGTGACACCTCCCCAGTAACCTTGATGGTGTTTGGGGGTTACTAAATCTCTTTTCAATATTATAAGGCAAACTTGTCAGTAATAGAGAAGTCAAGACACTTTGAAGGACCACCAGGTAAACCTTTGTTTGCTGTCATAGTCAAAGTCATGCAGCATTATGCAAGATAATCATATTCTTAGAGCTGAACAAAACTATGTATACCTGATTGTGGTAGACAGAGCCTAGGGTGGCCCCCATGGTCCCTGCCTCCTGGTATTCATGTCTTTGTGTCATCCCATCCCCTTGAGTGTGAACAGGACTTGTGATTTGTTTCTAACCAATAGAATACAGCAAAGGTGATGAGATGTATATGATTATGTGTACATGATTATGTTATATAAGGTTGTGACTCCCATTTTCTGAGAGACTTTCTCCTGTGCTGGCTTTAAAGAAGCCAGCTGACATGGTATGAATTGGCCAAAGGAGTGGGCCATGTGGTAAGCAATAGAGGGTGACATCTGGCCAAAAGCCAGCAAGAAACTGAGCCGCCCTCCCCCCAGTCCAACAGCCTGCAAGGGATTGAATGTTGCCAACAACCATAAGAGCTTGGAAGGGGATCCTTCCCTAGTTGAGCCACACATAAGACTGCTGCCCTAGATGACACTATGATTGCAGCCTTGTGAGACCTTATAGCAGAGGACGTAGTTAAGCCATCCATGGACTCCCCACCCACAGAAACAGTGAGAAAATCAGTGTATGCTGTTTTAAGCCACTGAGTTTGTGGTAATCTGTTCCAAAGCCATAGAAAACTAACATACCATTAGTCTTCTCCCTTTTTAATGTAGTATGAGTTTCCCTAAGTCATGACACCCCACTAGATGTTAAATAAATGTTTCTACAGAAAACCTCTTTTATACATTATCAACTATCCGATAATTCAGTTTGTGGGGTGGTGCTAAGGAGTGCTAGAAAGTGAATGCATGTATTTAAGACTCTAGGAGAGTAGCCAGAAGAGCAGCAGAAGCATTTGGGAGCGATGGTGAAGATGGCGGTGGCGGGGAGAACTACAATGACCTGCACAAAACCGCTGCCTCCCCAATAGTCTGCATTAGGGGCCTGATTATGGTGTGGTGGAAGCTGACCTTGTGGAGGCCTTGCAGGAGTTTAGACCCATCAGCTATGTGGTGGTAATGCCTAGAAAGAGACAAGCGCTGGTGGAGTTCGAAGATGTGTTGGGGGCTTGCAGTGCTGTTAACTACGCAGCCGACAATCAAATCTACATTGCTGGTCACCCAGCTTTCGTCAACTACTCTACTAGCCAGAAGATCTCTCGCCCTGGGGACTCGGATGACTCCCAGAGCATCAACAGTGTACTTCTCTTTACTGTCCTGAATCCCATGTACTTTATTACCACGGATGTTCTTTGCACTATCTGTAATTCTTGTGGCTCTGGCCAGAGAATTGTCATTTTCCAAAAGAATGGAGTGCTAGCCATGATGGAATTTGACTCTGTTCAAAGTGCCCAGCAGGCCAAGGCCTCATTCGATGGAGCTGACATCTATTCTGGCTGTTGCACTCTGAAGATTGACTATGTGAAGCCTACACGCTTGAGTGTGTTCAAGAATGACCAGGATACTTGGGCTTACACAAACCCCAACCTCAGTGGACAAGGGTAGAAAACCACTAGCTCTTCCTGGAGATAACAGAATATGCAGCCTCCACCACCTCCCCAGAAACAGCCGCAGAATTGAACTCACTTCATCAAGAACACCACAACATGCTCCAAGGAACAGCTACAAGCACAGAGACAGAGGCAGACAGAGACAGAGAGAAAGAGACACAACACGGCAGCAGACATTTCTTTTTTTACTAAACACTAAAAAAAAGTCAAAATCCAAGCAAACTTGAACCCAAGAATGTACACAGAAGTAGGAAACAGAGAACAGAGCTCTCCCAGCCAGCCAGCGGTGCTCTGTTTGGAGAATGTTTCATAGACTGAAGTAGTTTCCATGAGCCTCCAAGACAACAGGATCCTTTCTCCATTCCTGGCCACACGGGTTTTGTCTTTTAAGTCCTTTGGTTTGGGGAGGGCCTTCTTTTTTTTTTTCTTTTCTGTTTTGATATTTTTTATTTTTTCTGCAGTCACCAGTTGCCAAAATAATCTGCACCAACTAGAGATCAGAAACAACCCCCCCCAAAAAGCTTAAACCACCAACACCACAAGAACAACAAAATAAAAAAACCAAAAGAGACCTAAAACCAGGCAGCCAAACAGCTCAGAGACACGCAGTTACCTGCTGGTGGGTAACTGGATGCATTCCCAAGGCCAAAAGCGTGAGCATAGTGGGGCCACTGGCACACTTCACACCCAGGAGATACGCACATGGAGCACTACACAGCCAGAAGCACTGCACTGCAGCACATAATGTGAGGAAGTGACAACACAGACATTACTCACTTTATACACCTTTATTTCCACTTTTCTGATATCTTATGAGGACAGAACATCTGTAAGCCATTTTTGATTTAATGAAAACATTGGCGTTAAAACAGTTCTTTAAAAAAATTGTGGTGGATGTGTACTGTAACTTCTATTTATGACTGTAAAACCATTTTATAAATGAGATACTCTAACTTCTAGTTTTATATAGCAGAAAAGAAATCTGTTTCCCTGTGGTTATCTGCTTATTTGTACGTGCTTTGTTCTTTCTGTCTGGGAGTTTCCAAGATACTTTATCCTGAAATTTTACCATATATGTCTAGGAGCATATATTTTGTCTCTTTAATCCTGTTTGGTACCCAATGAACACTTTTTATCTGAAAACGTGATTACTTTTGAAGCTCAGATAAGTTTTCTTTCTAACATTTTTTGAATTATTGCTTCCTTCCCTTCATTTACCTTCTCTCCTTCTGGAAATTCTATTCTTGGCATGCATAAATCTGTTGGCTTGTTCTATGATATATATTCTTTTTTTTTGAACTCATGATTTCTATTTCTTCATGTTTGTTTCTCTTTTTTAGATAGTTTCTATATTTGAACTTTCAAATCACCGATTCAGTTTTCAGTAGTGTTGATTTCATTTTTTTCACTTCCTTGGACTCTTTAAATTTAAAAATCATTTTTTTCAAAAGCTTTATGATTTCTCATATTTTCTCTGCTGTATTTTATTTTTCATAGTAATTTTCATTACAGATTATTTAAAATTTTTTTTCAATGTTATAACTCCTTTCCTTTGAAGCACTAAGTCCCCTTAATTGACCTGTGAATTATCTGTCCATTCATTTCAGCAAGTTTAGGAATCTCAGAACCTTTGCAGGTGAGATTATTGGATACTGTCAGGCTGTGGTGGCTTTGCAGAAGAATGAAGTAAGTAGTGTTTCATGTTTAACCATTGGTAAAACAACTGGATTGATTGGTGCTGAGGACTCTACTATTTCAGTCTTCTCAAAGTGTGAGCTTTGAGTGGCTCTCCTTTTTTTTTCCCATTGGAAGGGGAGCAGTTCATAGCAGCAGTTCCCCTCAAGGGTGGTGAGAATCCATGGGATCAGCAGGGTGTCTCAGAGATACAGTAGTGAGCAGGATGGAAGGGCTCATCTCCAAGTTTTAGACAATCCCTGGAATCTGCTGGCTACCTTTTCAGAGAGCCTTGGAGTCAGAGCTCCTTACTTTAGGCTACAGCAGAAAGAGTGGCCTCTTTTCTCCTGGTAATTGAAATCATGCTGCAGAGAAGGAGTCTTTTCCTCCTATCCTGGTTTCTGTAAGGGCATCTGGGAAGTCTAAAGATTCCATATGTATGAGATACCCCACAGGCTCCTATGATGAAACATAGTCATCTCTGCACCACCTTCCCAACCCTCCCACCCCTAAAGACAGACAAACAGGCATGCACACACACACACACACTTTAATTTACTGGTGAGTCACTCCAGCAGAAAATTAGAAGAAACAAGAATTAAAAAACACATGCTCAGACTGTCATCTTCCCAGAATCTTTCCTCTGGGTGTCTTTTTTTTAATTTTTAAAAATTTACTCTTTCATCTATACTAAAATTTCCCTGAAGGTAAGAATGTTAGGTAGTCATGTTTTTGTAAGGTGAAAATAGTGTGATTCAACTTCAATAGATAGTCCCTAAAAACACTGATGGCATTCTAAACATGATTCATAATTAGTAAGTGTGTGAGCCAAGCAAAAACACATACCTTGGAACTAACAACTAAGAAATATGGTCACATTAGCACCAGAAATTGATTTTTTTTCTCAAGCTGTTTGCCAATTTTGTATTGATTAGTTGCTGTCCTTGAAAACCAAGATACTGTTGATCTGCATCAAGTACTTTAAGAGTCCTCAGGAAATATTTGTGGATTTTGATGAATTACAAAATAGAGTAAGACGATGGTAGACTAGCGTATGCAGTTTTTGTTATTTACATTTTCTTTGCTTGTTAACTGAATCATCTAGATAATAAAACCTCTCTGATTTCTAAATGGCTTCTAGGCTTTGTGAAGTGGTTTTGGCTAGTTTTATGATAAATCATCTTAGAAGATGCTTGACCTGCCTTAAGGTCTTGAATGTCCTAGTTCTTCAGTTGAGCAATAGAAACACTCTTGAAGATGTATAGTTGAAAGTATAAAGTACTTAAGACCATGATTTTTTTTCTGTTGTAAATGTAATTGTCTCTTATTTTAAGCAAAAGCACTTTGAGAAGATAAGAAAATTGAACACTGCCACTCTTTGGATATAGAAATAAGGAGTGAGAACACTCTAAATGAAGTCAGAAGGAAGGAGTGATAGAAGTAATGATGAAATAAAGGTAAGAGGTATGTTTGCAAGATTAATTGGCTCACTACTATTGTGAAGAGTATAGAATATTGCTAAACGTTAAGTAAAGAAAATTACCAAACCACCTAACGAAACATTCCTATGCAAGAGTCAAAGGTCCATAAAACTGAGCAGAAAGAATCTACTTTTTCTTTCTTCTGGTACAAATAATGTGCAGGTTTTTCTCTTTCTTTTCTATATTTGAATGAGACTAAGGAGGCTCAGGTGGCCCTGAGCACCTTGGAACTGAGATTATTATATAAAGATGACAGCTAGAGAAGTCTCAACCTGGGGTTCAAATTAATTGGTTTCTGTCTGCAGGACCCCATATTATTTATCCCAATATGGTTCCAAAATTCTCTGCTTCCCTGAAAAGTAGATGTTCCCTAAGATTACCTCCTGCCTACCAGACTGAGTCTTTATTAGTTGAAATGTTTTGTAATAGTTGCTGCTTCCATTTTAGCTCAGCTGCATTCAGCAAAGGAAAGGGCCTGGGTAGCCAGTGTGGATTTAGAAAACATTGGGCTGTATCTCACTGATATGTGCTTTAGGAAATAGCTTTGTGTGGTTCCCACTTGCCCTGATTATAAATTTTTGCCACTACATGGGGCACTAGTGGTCTGTTAAGAACCTGGCAAGAACATAGCATGCTCGTGGATAGGTAGAATAAACATTGTTAAAATGTCCATACAACCCAAAGTGATTTACAAATTCAATGTAATCCCCATAAAATTACCAAAGTCATACTTCACAGATTTAGAAAAAATAATTATATGCTTTGTTTGGAACCAGAAAAGAGCCTGAATAGCCAAAGCAATCTTAAGCAAAAAGAACAAAACTACAGGTATCATATTACCAGACTTCAAACTATACTACAAGGCTACAGTAACCAAAATGGCATGGTATTGGCACAAAAACAAAGGCATAGACCAATGGAACACAACAGAAAACCCAGATATAAAACCATCTACCTACAATCAATTGATCTTTGACAAAGCAGACAACAATGTACACTAGAAAAAAAGAGCCCTTTTCAATAAATGGTGCTGGGAGAATTGGATAGCCACATGCAGAAGAATGAAACAGGACCTCTACCTCCTACCACTTGCAAAAATTAATTCAAGATGGATAAAAGACTTACATCTAAGGCATGAAATCATAAGAACTCTAGAGGAAAATGTAAGTAAAACTCTTCTAGATATCAGCCTAGGCAAAGAATCTGTGAAAAGACCCCAATGGCAATCACAGCAACAACAAAAATTAATAAATGGGACTTGATTAAACTAAAAAACTTCTGTACAGCTAAGGAAACAATCAACAGAGCAAACTACAGAATGGGAGAAAATATTCACAAGCTACACATCCAATAAAGGGCTAATAACCAGAATTTACAAAGAACTCAAGCAAATCAGCAAGAAAAAAACCAAACAACCCTATTAAAAAGTGGAAAAAGAGATGAATGGAAGCTTCTCAAAGAAGAAAGACAAATGGCCAATAAACATATGAAAAAATGCTCAATGTCACTAATCATCAGAGAAATGCAAATTAAAACCACAATGAGATATCACCTTACCCCAGTTAGAATGGCATTTATCAAAAAGTCCAAAAACAGTAGATGCCGGCATGGATGCAGAGAGAAAGGAACGCTTATACGCTGCTAGTGGGACTGCAAATTAGTACAACCTCTATGGAAAACAGTATAGAGATTCCTTAAAGAACTAAAAGCAAACCTAGCATTTGATCCAGCAATCCCACTATTGGGTATTTACCGAAAGGAAAAAAAGACTTCATCAAAAAGACACCTGCACTCGAATGTTAATTGCAGCACAATTCACAATTGCAAAGATGTGGAATCAACCCAAGTGCCCATCAGTTCATGAGTGGATTAATAAAATGTGGTATATGTACACCATGGAGTACTACTCAGCCATGAAAAAGATGAATTAATACTTTTTGCAACAATCTGGATGGAACTGGAGACCATTCTCCTAAGTGAAGTGTCTCCTAAGTGAAGTGTCTCAAGAATGGAAAAACAAACACCACATGCACTCACTATTAAATTGGAACTAACCAATGAGCACACATGTGCACAGAGGGAAGTAAAACTCAGTGGAAATGAACCAGGGAGGAGGGTGGCAGAGGGGAGGGGCAAAAACCTACCTAACAGGTATTATGAACAGTATTTGGGTGGCGAGCACACCTTTAGCCAGGACTCAAGCATTACAAAAGTGATCTATGTAACCTAAAACATATTTACCCCTTAATAGTTTGGGAAAAAAGAAGTACCTGGCAAGAGAGACCCCTGACCTGAAACTCTTGTTCCATTCTGGCCCTCTGTAAACTGGTACCCTGCTACACAAGATGTAGTCCATGGGGGTCAAGGGGTCTGAGAATTCTAATTTGAACCAATATTTCCAGATTTTTATGAAGTGTATTTGTCAATATAAGAGGATGAAATGTATTTTAATTAGCAGTTTGCTAGTTTGACTTATAAGATTTATATATTTAGGTAAATAGTATGTGGGCATTCATTGTACTCTTGACCTGGGCCCTACAAATATTAGGAGCAGGCCTGCTTGTCACTAGTCCTTTGGAGCAGGAGAAGACTTCACCTGACCAATTCCTGGACCAGTTCCAGTACTACTCTTCTCCCATCATGGAACAAGGCTTTCAATGGGTCCTGGCTCTCCCACTAATTAATTGTTGGACCTTGGCATGTCATTTCTTCTTAGTGTCAGTTTTTCCATCTGTGAAAAAAGGAGGTTGGACAAGATGAGCTAAAGATTCCTTCCAGTTCTGCCAGCAGTAAGAAGAGTAGACAACTATTTTGGGCTTTTCAGGGCTTATTGGAGCCTTTAAATCCTTATAAACCAAGGCTTTTGTGGGTAAAGCAGAGTGGACCCTCAATCCAATTTGTGTCATAAGAATGCAATGGAGTTGCACTAGGTCTCACCAACTTGTGCATATGAAAATGAATTTGGTAACATTTATAATACCAGTTTAACCAGTTTCTATGTATATGCTTAAGGCAAGGACCTCTGCCCTTCTCAGAATTTCACTGAACTATTTATGGGCATCTCTGGGGTTGCTGCAGGTGAGTTTCTTAATACTTCTTAGGGTTTTTCACTCTAGGATGCCACGTTAGTGTCTGCTGGAGAGTGCCTTTCCCCTTGACCTACCACATGTAGCCTCTGTGAGTTAAAGACAGAATGGTTGGTGGTGCCAGTGCACCATCTCCTAATGCCTCCAAGGCTATAATCCTAAAGAATGAGCTACAGCCATGGCGTGTATCATACTGACAAAGACGAATGCCCCTCTTCCTTTCTCTTAATTTTATTTTCTACTTTGCCCCTGGGATACCAAAGCAGAAGTAATTATGCTCCCCTCTCTCATACAATCTCATGTGAAAGCAGGGTTTCTCTCAATAGGACTCAGACACAGATCCAAGGATCACAGGACAGACCCTGACACTGGCCGCAACATCCCTGTGTCTCCCCAGGTGCTGAATATGCTGAGGTACTTTCTCCACATGAATAACAATCAGGTAGTTGTCCATGGATTATTGGCCCACCAACCTATCAGAAATACTAGATATGAGAACTGGGACACATCAAATCAGTGAATAAATAAATGAATGAATTAATGAATAAGATGCCTAAATACCAGGAATATGATGGAGTGCAGTGATATAAGAGATCAAATGTCATTTCTGATATTAGGATACCAGAAATTCATTTAGATGCACATTGCTTACAGATATTAGCTGTTTGTTTTAGTCCATAGTGAATGGCTTTTGCATTTTAGCAATCAAGAAAGCTAAACATTAATATTCACTGAGTACTTGTGATGTACCAGGAACTGGGCTATACATTTATATGCATTATCTTATTTATTCATTTAGGTCAGGGGTTGGTAGACTATCTGTAAAGGGCTGGATAATTCAATTATTTTCAGCTTTGTGGGCCATAACACGTCTGTAACTCTATTCAGCTCTGAAAGCCAAAGTATAAACAAATGGGTGTGGCTGTGTTCCGATAAAATTTTATTTACAAAAATAGGTTACAGGCTGAATATGGCCCACAAGCCATAATTTTGTTGACCCCTGCTTTACAGAATTCATGAGGTTGTGAGAAGTAAAAATAAAATCTTAAGACTCTCAAGCAACAGAATGTATCCTCCTCTTGGCCAAGGGGACCTCAGAGAAACCTTAAAACTGAGTTCCTGGCCATGATGGGAGGAGAGGTCAGACTCACCTCATTATACCCCCTCCCTCAACTGCCATCGGGCTTTCTTCCCTAAGATTTAAACAGAACCAGCTTTTTGAAAACACTTGGTCCACCCCTGATTTTGATCAACTGCCTAGTGCTCCTCCTCCCTTTAGCAGTTTTGGCACAACTGACCAGCATTCCTTCTTGATAAGAGATCACTGACCATGGAGTGGTTTTGATCAGTCTGCGGAGGCTGAGCAGTGAGGGTTTCCATGTCCTCTGCTTCACTTTTTGACATCAGAGGGCTGAAAATTACACCTTTAGATCATGCTAATGCCACCATTTTTTGTACATGCGACCTATGAAGGGGCATGAAGCTCAATTGTACATGCCCATATTTCTTTTTTCATAAATATTCATGACTCCTCCTACAGTTTGTTAAGTATGTATATTTGGCCACCCTGCTCAGCATAAATTCCTATTC
Source organism: Daubentonia madagascariensis (assembly GCA_023783475.1). NCBI lineage: Eukaryota > Metazoa > Chordata > Mammalia > Primates > Daubentoniidae > Daubentonia > Daubentonia madagascariensis. The sequence goes on from JAKFHU010000745.1 coordinate 203,907, forward strand.
CCACTGTCCCTCCCTCATGAAGTACACGCTCTCAGCTTCTTCCTGGGGCTATGCTTCCTAGTTTGCAAGATGGCCAGCCTACAGGCTGCAACACTTTATGAGAAATAAAGCTCTCCTTTCCAAATTTATGAACCTTGTCATTTTCTCAGTTGACAGTTGGTGCTGTTTGCATCTTCATTTAACAGACGAGATTGAGTCATCTAAAGAGAAGCTAAGCAACTTGCCCAAGGTCTCAGATACTAAGGAGCATAACTGAGATTTGAATCTAAGCAGTCTGATTTCAGAGCTCAAATTCTTTAGTATTGAGTCATTCCTGGCACTTGGTAGTAAGTTGCAGATCACACTTAGGTGGAAAATGTAAGATCTGGGACCTGCCTGTAAACCTGCTTTTTGTGTGGGCTTAATGTTTCCTTCCTTAGTCATCATCATCGCCAACACAGAGCTTGATATAAGCTGATTATCTGTTAAAGGAAAAAAAGCCAGTAATAAATGAAAGGTCACTTTCTCGATTTTTAACCATCAACTCATGCTTTGAAATATCAAGAATGGGTAGTGTATGCTCCATGCTAACAACTTTTAATTAGAGAGTTGCTGCATTCATGACCTTTTAATTGCACTTACTACTCATTAATTTCATTTCCAGCATGGCCCCTCAGTCCAGCTCCACTTTTCATCAGGAGGCCATGAGTCAGTAATAATAATGATGATAATAATGATAATAATTCCATTAATAACACATTTATATAATACACTCTAAGCCACTCACTCTTCTAAACACTTGAATATATTAATTCATTTAACCTTCACATCAACCATTTTACAGATGAAGAAACTGAGACCAAGAGAGGTTAAGCAGTTTGGCTAAGGGCAAAATGCCAGTGAGTGGCCCAGCTGGGATTCGAAGACAGGCAGTCTGGCTCCAGAGCTCATGCTCTTAATTGCTATTCCCGACAGCCTTACAAGAAGTATTTTTAAATATAGTAAAAACCAAAATTTGTCATTTTGGTTGGTCACCTGTGTAGATACAGTAAATTGCATTTGGTGATTGATTATGGAATAGTCTGCTAGAGTCTTCCTTTATAGAAGGACTGTAACATTCCTTGAGTGTGAAGGGATGGGAACTCCCCATCACCAGTCTCTCTTGTTCACCACTCTTGACACTGGTAATCTGTGCAGATGCTGGTGCCCATCCCCTGAGATAATGTAGAGAAGCAATCATTTGAGTGTACGTGTGGTGGCGGGAGAGGAGGAGGGACCATGGGGCACCTAGGAATGCCCAGGGACATGGATGAAGATATATTAACATTTTGAAATGGAGGCATTTTCCTTTACCACTTTCACAGTTTTCTACCTTGAATTTTCCCTCTTGAAATTTTACTCCCTTCAGAGATGCAGCAGTTACGTTGCTGAACCTACTATATCTCCTTGCAATTTGCCATTTCCCCTATGTGCAGTCCAGCTTCTTGTCAGCTCCTGTGACTCTTTGCCTGAGAGGTCTCTCTGGCCTCCAGAGCCCTCTCTGCCTACATGCCTGGCAAGGTGGAATTGCCAGGGAACTAAGATTCCCTGAAAGCAGCTCTAACCAATGATTGGTGGAAGTTGGTATATAAATATTCCAGCACCATCACCCCTAGGGCAGAATAATTTTGAGGGATGTGTGCTACACTGGCTCTCAGAATACTTCAGATGATTAAGTTCCAGTTGTCCACAGTGGAAATTGGCTTGATAATTGTATCAGTCAGGATTCCACCAGAGAAACAAAACCAGTGAGATAGATAGATAGATAGACAGATAGATCTGTTTATTTATTGGAAGGAACTGGCTTACCTGATGGTAGGGCCTGAAAAGTCTGAAATCCATAGAGCAGTTCATCAGGAGGGACAGTCTGGAGCTTTCAGGTAGGAGCTGATGCTGCTGTCCACAGGTAGAATTTCTTCTTTTTCAGGGAAACCTCACTTTAGCTCTTGAGGCCTTCAACTGACTGGGTCAGGCCAACCCAGATTATCTAGGAAAATCTCCTTTACTTAAAATTATCTGATTATTGACATTAATTACTTCTACGAAATTAGAATTAGAAATTACTTTGCAGCAACACCTAGGTTAGTTTTTGATTGAATAATTGTGGGCTATAGCCTAGCTAAGTCGCCACATAAAACTGACCACTACAACAATGTACTATTTATTGGTTACCTTCTTTTCTCTGTCTCAGTTCTCTATAAGTATTTTCCTGGATTTCCCTCTCAAGTAAACTACTTGTACTTGAATTCTTGTCTCAGGGTCTTTTTCTAAGAGAACCAGTCTTAGACAAGAGGACTGATGTTCTCATGGCTTCTTTCTCTTTCTTATAGAAATTGCTTTTAAAGGGAAAAGTCCGAATTCATAACTCATAATTGACTTACATTCTAATTAAATGTGATCTTCATCAGAGACAAGTACATTTAAAACATTCTTTATTGTTGCAAATAGTGATGCATCCCATGTGGACCACGCTGGTATATACTAAGTGTGGGAAAGGCATGATGCAGATTTTTTTTTATCAAGACCAAAACATTTACCATTTTTAATGCACCTATAATCACAGACATTTACAGATTTCAGGAAATTAAGAAACCATTTCAGTGCTAATAAATTATGGGCTACTATAGGGCAGAGTGGTCTTTGTAAGACACAATTCTGGGGATACCATTCCCTGATGCAAATTCTTTCAATGCCTACTTTCAACTTTTAGGGAAAATTTCAAACTCCTCAGTCTGATATTCAAGACCCACCATATCCTACTCTTTACCCTTGTCATTCTTTATTGCCTCCCATGATCCAAACACGTGGAGCCAGCACTTCTTGGCCTGTGTGATGCCTCCACCTCTCTGTAGATTGTTCACCTGCCTTTGATGTAGATGTGCTCACAGGTCCTCACACAGCCCAGTTCTTAGCTGGTTAATTGCTATTTTCACTTTCAGAGTCTAGGTGTCACCTCATTCAGGAAGTCTTCCCTCACCATTCCACAATCCTGTTTCGACTGGGTGCTTCTCCTCTCTGCTCCATCACATATGTCTCATACCTATGTGATAGCACCTCTAGTACAATTGTGTACGTCCTACTTGAGGAAAACCACTGTTGTTTCTTGCTCCCTACCTCCTAGTCTATTGCCTGATACAAGATGGTCAAGAAATGTTTGAAATAAATTGAATGGACCCAGTTAGCTCCTGGAATCAATATCATGTGCTTCCTTTGAACTGAAAGTATATAGAATATATTTGCATTTCAAGTGTCACAATTTTCATAAAGTATTTGTCATTCTCTAAATAGGGCTTTTAAGTTAACCTTTTTTCTGGTTATCTACACTGTTCAGGACATTTTCATAGACGGAAGGAAGAGTTTTTCCACATGTTGCCAACTTCCATATCACCCTTCTTGCTCCACTCCCAAGAATACTCAACAAGTTCATTATATTCACAGACTTGCAAAGTAGCTTTCATGAGTAAGACTGCCATTCATCTATGAGAGCCCAGAGCAGGGTTTGCTGGAGACAACTTGCCAGGAAGCCAAAGACATCTGAGTGGTTGATAGCTCATCCAACCATCTATTGGAGTTCTCTATTGTAAATCAAAATAATTGATAAAAATGGATTTCTAATCAGTGGACTCTTGATTGAAACCTGAAAAAGTCTAGGAGCCAACTGAGGGTATTTTAAGGCATTATCTATACATTGGTCACCCACTGGCCCTTTTCCTGCTCCCATGAGCCTCCTTTTCCCATGGAAAGAGATCCACCTGTAGGCTTGCCTTATCCCAGGCTTTGAGGCCTAACCTCATGTGTGCTATATGAATATGTATAGAGACGAAAGGATGGAGATCCCTTTACCACAAAGTCTTAAACTTTAAATTTCAAGTAAAGAGAAGGAAAGACTTGCCCATTCTTGTTTTGAATGATATTTTACTGTTCCTTGTGCCAGCAGAGCTAATAACAATAATAGTAACAACTCCTATTCATCAAGCACAATTTACCAGACATTGCACTAAGATGTTTACATAAGTGTCAACATACAATCTTCACAATTAGCCTGTGCAGTAGATTCTGTGAGTCCTGTTTTACAGCTGAGGAAACTGTGGTCACATAGGTAATACCTTGGGGGGAAAGTTAAGGAATTTGAGTTTAATTCTTAGATGCTCTGCTTTAAATAAAACTTACTGTGAGTCCTGCTCTGACCTTTTGCTTTAGTTCTGAACCTGAGTCTTTGTCTTGATGAAAGTGTTGATGATGATGATGACCCTAACTTTAATTTACTGAAGCCCTACTATTCACCATGTGTTTTGCATTTAATTAACCAAGTGATGACATCAAGATTGAAACTCAAGGCAATCTGCACCAGAGCCTGGGATCTTTCCATGGCAGTGTGGACTTATGCTGAGGCTTAGTCTTGCTTTCTCCAGTCCTCATAGTAATTATGGCCTTGCCTGGGGACTCCAGCCATATGATTGACAGCTGGCTTCTTTCCTGATCTCTGCTGCTTCTTTTCCAGTTGTGGATCTTAGCCTACCTTTTTTCCCAGATCTGTTGTGGCAGATCTTCTGATACCATTGGCTGCCTGTCTGCTGAGCTTCCCATTACTACCTCCTTGCCCAAAATACCTGGCTCCACTACCTCGGGTCACCTGTCCTCATGCTCCCCTGCCTGACTGGTCTCCCCTCTCCTATACATCTGGACCTATCCACAAACACCTGACTAACCTCCATTTTTCAGGTCAAAGCCTCAACTTCTCTGGCCTAGCCCTAGCTTTCAAGCTATGAAAGCCCATTTGGAAGAACAAGGGGCAGCCTTGGTCTCTAAGATATATCTATCAATGAGAAATCAAGAAATGAAGACTTTCTTCAAGATATGACTCAAATATCACTTTGGAAGTGACTGAACTCCCAAAGTACTTTATATTTACCCCTCTTGAGCCACATAACAATTTCTATCATATTTAAGCACATTTAAATCTTGTACATTGAATCTCTCCATTCAGACCACATGCCCCCTGAGGGCAAGAATGAGGTTTAATTCATATTTGTGATGCTCAAAGAAATAGCATCACAAATATCTTGAGATGTAATCCCCTCAATGACTCATATAATCTTCAAGTACTCAATTCGTAAACATTTAGAATTTGTCAAGGCAAAGCATTTTTCTCATACAAAATATTATTACTAATGAAAATTAGGTAATGTTTCAAACACTAACATTAATTTAAACAATAATTCACAGAGACTCATTAAAAGAAGAGCATAGCTTATGCTGAAGATTGATATTAAGTGATAGATAGATATGTTTTTCTAAGATTTGTAAAATCTTGGACTCTGTAAAGTCATACAGAGTCAACCTGTGAAATACAGTCCATTAAAAGTATTTATTCTATATTGAAAATGCTCAAGATTCAATATCCGTCATGAATGAATATTGAAATTCCAGTAAAATGTGAGTCAAACTCTACTCAAAGTAATCAAGTACACAATGATCATGGAGAAATTCACTGATATGTGCACTACAGTATTGATCTGTTTTGCCTGAGTCATTTATTTGGGACAAAAATAAATTCTACCATTATATCCATGAAGTTAATCAAACGCAGTCGCCTGCCACATACTGACAATACTGTCAGTTTCCAGTCTATTATAAGTAAAAAATGGCCCTCCCTGCTACTATCTCCATAAGTGGGCTTATTTTCCTACCATAATCACCTGAAGTCTTTATAATTTAAAGGCCTAATTTTCTGCCCTCGTTTTCACAAAGATTTTTATAGCAGGCACAATACACTCCGGTGGGTAAGTAATGTATCATTACCTTGGTACATGCGAAGATTATTTCATTAATTACAAAGAAAAACTTTTTTTTTTAAAAAAAGGCCATCTCTTTCTTACAACCTGTTCGCAAAAAAGGCCATAGGTGGCCATTTAAAATTATTTGGGTGTACATAAAATTATCTTAAACATTGGTATCTAATTTTACACGTACAGAGTTTTAAAATAAAAAGTTTCTATAAGGTTTATAAAGAAAACACCAGATCCTTTCCTATCCCTCACAAGCTGATAAGCTCCTAAGCTCTTAGGAAGCAACCACTTTAAACTGCTATGGCCCTTTCCATTTAGGTATATAATATCCCAACTGCTACTTCCTGATTTTTTCTTTCTGTTTTCAATATTGTGTCTTGATTTTCTACCATTGGAGATGAAGATTCAGCTCTCTTAGACACCCCTTTTCCACCTATAGGGGAAGAATAATAATTATTTCTTCAACACTCATAGGTTCTTAGTTGGAATGGACCCCTGTAACAAAAAACAGATTAACAAGAGAAAAACAAACAGAAGTTTATCAACATGTACATTTCATATATACATGGGCGATCCCCAGGGATTGAGTAGTTCTCAAAGAAGTGGCTTTGAATTCCAGCTTATATAACATCTTCAACAAAAGACAGTCAATTTTTGAAAAGTGACAAGGCAAGAAAAAGGACTTTTTTATTTCAAAATATTAAAGGGGTATAGATATTTTTGATACATGGCTTGAGTCAGGGCTATAAATGTGCCCATCACCTAAATAGTGTTCATTGTACCCATTAGGTGGGTTTTTGCCCTTCCCCTTCTCCCCCCTCCCCCACTGATTTCCAATGACTTTTACTTTCCTCTGTGTAGTTGTGAGCCCATCGGTCATTTCCAATTTATTAGAGAGTACATGTGGTGTTTGTTTTTCCATTCTTGAGATACTTGGCTTAGGATAATGGTCTCCAGTTCCTTCCAAAGTGCCACAAAAGGCATTAATTCAACCCTTTTTATGGCTGAGTAGTACTCCATGGTCTACATATACCACATTTTGTTAATCCAGTCATGAATTGATGGGCACTTGTGTTGATTCCACATCTTTGCTATTGTGAATTGTGCTGCAATAAACATTCAAATGTAGGTGTATTTTTTATAAAAAGACTTCTTTTCCTTTGGGTAGATACCCAGTAGTGGGATTGCTGGATCAAATGGTAGGTCTACTTTGAGTTCTTTGAGAAATTTCTGTATTGTTTTCCATAGGGGTTGTAGGAAAAGGACTTCCAGGCTTTAAGAGTGGCAACTTGGGGAAAGGCAAATAACTGGCAGGTAAAGGCTACTTAGTGTAAGTAAAGATTGTTAATATAGATTCCTCTGGTACCATCTCCAGATGATAAGGTTCTGAAATTGTCTTCAGTGGTTAACCTTTGTTCTCTCTGGTAGAGAAGGAGGAAAGCTACCTTTTGGCTTTGTAAATATATGTCCTGCTTTTAGACAAATAGCAGGAGGGCAGAGAGCTTTCCTGTATCTGCTCCTTCTTAATTGTCTTCAGCTCAATAATCCTTTATAATTTGGGGTGGCATATTCTGGTGTCCCACACACCTCAGCTTACAGACACAACCCTCCTAATTGGGACTTTTCCATTCTTATTTTTTGGAAAAGTCAAAATTCTGTTCTGTGTTATTATTACAAATTTAACATAATTGATTGAGCCACATAGTTGCCATGCTTGTATTTCATCTCTTGTAAGACTATTTTTTAAATTTCCTTGGAATTAATTTTTCTTTTTTCTTTCTTTATTTTTTTCCTTTAGTTTCCTTGGTTTCTCTGTGCCAGATTTCTCAGAGCTGAGTTTGAAAGGGAGTTGAGGGAGGGTCTCACAGTTCAGATGTTCAGATTTCTTTTTGCCCTCACTCTCCAATTTTGAGCTTGTGACCAACTCTCCACAATGTCTGATGTCCCTGAGGGTAGAGTCTCTCTGGTTTAAGTTTTCCACAGAGTAAAATCTTTGGTCTTTGTCATAGACCAGGGATAGAATGTGAAATTCATTTAAGTGCTGCTTATGCAGTCTATCAATCAAGTCTCCTCTTTTAAAACCTGCTTTCCATCCAATACCATTCCTGAGTATTTCTGGGTTTCTCTGGTTAGACTCCATCTACTTCTCTGCCTCCTGTACTACATACAGTCCAAGCCATCAGCTTTCTCTGGTCTGTTAGAACAGTTTCCACTTGCCTAATTTCCTTTCCAATTTATTAGAGAGTAGATGTGGTGTTTGTTTTTCCATTCTTGAGATACTTGGCTTAGGATAATGGTCTCCAGTTCCTTCCAAAGTGCTACAGAAGGCATTAATTCATCATTTTTTATGGCTGAGTAGTACTCCATGGTCTACATATACCACATTTTGTTAATCCAGTCATGAATTGATGGGCACTTGTGTTGATTCCACATCTTTGCTATTGTGAATTGTGCATATCTTTACTGTTTGCATTTCTTTACTGTTGTTTCCTCTCCTATTGTCTTTGTCTTTTTGTGAAATAACTCTTTTCTTCCCTTTACTGACAGCTTAGTGGCTTTGGAGAGAAATGGAAATAAATACATGTGTTCAATTTACTAGAAATTACTAGAATTTCTCATAAAAATAATTGTTATTTTTATTAAATTTATATAAATAATCTGTCACCTAAATTCTTTCTGAATTCAGATTTGGGAGTTCTAAACGTAAGAGATAAGTTGGTATTTCATATTCACCTACAAAGTTTCAGGACCCTAGCCCCAAATGGCAAAAAGAAAAAGAAGAAAAAGAAGAATCAGAAGCAGCAGTGAACAAACAAACCCACTCCCTTACACATTATGGTGAAGTGTTCCTAGGACATTGGCTTAATGACAGAACTAAATGGCGAGACAAAGTGATTTGTCAAGACATTTTCTTTACACTGGCTTATTATGCCCTATTGATGGGAAGTTTCTAGCTAAAACAACACACGTTCTTGTTATGTAAGAAAACAAAAAGGCAAGCTTCTGCAAATAGTGGATTCCCTTAAGTTGAAGGGCAATCTTTGATTTTTTTACCTCCCATTCTTTATTCAACTGCCACCACCCTGCTAGTACTGCCCCACAAGGGCCACAGATGACTTCCCACCTGCTAATAATAATAGACTGTTTGGGAGCCTCTGAGAAACATTTGACTTTGGGAGACCATCTACATTCTGGAACTCTATGGTCCCATATGGCTCCTCTCTGCTCTCCATTCACTCCTTTTTAAAATTTTAATCCTACTGCTCATTTTTTTTCCTTTGTTGTCATTCACCCCAAAGTTTTCAGCCCTTTTCTGTGGCATCAACTCTCACCTATGAGTGTCTACTTTGCTGAGCTTTGTTTCCTTCTTTCTGACAATGCTGCAGAAAGGCTGGTTGAGGACAACTTCAATTCTCCCTGATATATTGAAATGCTTCAATCACATTAAGCAGTTATACCAGATGCTTTTATAAAAGGTTCATTGGTGGTTGGGGGGCAACGCTGTGGTGGATACTATGGTGTGCTGCCTGAATCCCTTTGCTTTCCCCCCTTCAGGACTGAGGCTCCTATTCCCCCATCTGCTGGGAGTTTTGGCAGTTGAAGGCTCTCTGCTAAGATCCTCTCTCAGAAATTTGGAATTTTGTGCAGCCAGTCCAGCTCAGGTCGGTCTCCTGGGGCAACATGCTGGTGACTTCCTTCACACCCCACAGTGTTGACACCAAAAAAGGGACTCTCCTGTAAACTTCCTGCAAGTGAATATCCACTTTAGAATCTATTCCTAGGAACTCACTCAAAGAGCTGCATATTAATTTGAGCATTTGAGGCTAAAGCAAAATGGTACCATCACAAATCCCATTCTCCCGGGGTAGGATATTTTAAGGACTGGACAGTAAGGAGCCAGTTTAATAACAATGCTAAAGTTGTTGTGTCTGGAATCATATTGTGCATGTTTGCAACCTGAATTTACAGCCTACCAGCTCTATGGCCTTGCTCAATTTTTGTTTAGTGTAACTGTGCCTCCTTTCCTCATATATACATGGCAATGATAGTATTGCCTATGCCAATGTAGAGCAGGGGTTATCAAACATCAGCCTGCATCAAAGTCACATAGAGGGCTTGTTGAAACACAGATGGTCAGGCCTAACCCCCAGAGTATCTGATTTAGTAGTTCTACAGTGGGGCCTGAGAATATGCATTTCTAACAAGCTCCCAGGTGATGCTAATACTGCTGGTCTGAGAACTACACTTTGAGATTCATAGGTACAAGGTTATATGGAAATAAAATAAGAGAGCATCTGCAATGCCCTGAGCTTGGGTCATAGTAAGTGTTCAAAACCTTAGTTGTCTTTGCTGTTGACATTGGAAAAGCTGTAATTTTCCACTTATGAACTTTAAGCTTAACCTCTGTGCCTAACGACAGTTTCAGAAATCGAGAAAAGCAGAGAGGAGCAATAACATCAGAGGAGCAGATGGTTGTAAACAAATTCCACAGACCATACTAAACCAGAGCTGGCTAATCATAAAAATATCACAGGAATGTTGAAAAATCACAAGCCGTAGAACACTCTCTTTGAATGAGGTGAACATGATACCAACTGCATCTTTGACTAGGCCCTGGGCCTCCTATAGTGCCATCAACACCCCTGCCCAAATTCACACTCTTCCCCTTTTCTAATTTCAAGCTGTCAGAGTGGGGGCCTATGGAAAGGAGGTGGGGCATGAACTAATTATTTCTAGCTCAATTGCTTTATCTCATTGAGAAAGATAAGCTTAATAAATCAAAATATTATTCTGGCTAAGTTGTTTTAATCATTACAAATACTACTTTTTATTCATGACAAGTGGAATGATTCCATTCATGCAATTAATTATATGCCAATTTAAAGCCCCTCCCTCTCCAACTCCACCCAAAAGGTGATTCCATGAAGCCTACACCCAAAGTCATGAACAATATCTGCTCATTGGGTTCACATCAGGAAAAACTAACTTGGAAAAGTAGGCATTAGTTAGCAAGGATTTTAGGTTCTTCTAGACATTTCTCTGCAGCTCTGATCCAGTAAGACTTAGATTAAAATGTAGCAAACATTTTATGAGCTCCTACTATGTGTCAGACCTTGTGCTAGATGCTTGTCCAAATGTATCTTCTTTAATCCCCACAACAACAAGCAAATCTACTATTATATATTATGGTGATAGAAGCTTAATATTATAATAGAATGGAGTAAAATCTGCAGAAGCACAAAAACATCAGAAATCTCTGCCTATCCTTTACTTTCAGTGAGTTATTTATTTTAAAGAAAAATTGGTTTGGATGCCAGACATATGGACACTGACTTTCATTTTGTTCCTTTCTTTAGTATAGCTCAATGGCTTGCAAACTCTTGTGTGCATATCAATTAATATAAAGGATTGTACATTCAGAACCAGATGTACCATACCTTATGGTTGATTTAAGGGTTTTTCAAGGATATTTTTGACTATAGGGAATTTTCATCTTAACGGCTGACTTCCAAAACTCATTCCTTTATGAAATGAGACTTTTATGAATATATTAAGCAAAAAAATTCTAGTTATCTGAATCCTAGGCATGTCAATATGACCTTTTCTCCTCTTTCATATAGTGCAGGAATGGACCTCAATCAAGAATAAAGCTGGGACTGCTGGGGAGATGGTTCTAAAGAAATGGCACCCACTTGACTCAGATTTGAAGACAACCTTCAGGATTATTTTGGAATCATTTTAGTCAATTTGTTCAACAGATATTTACTTGGCCCTGAATACATGACAAGCACTGCTCTGGGTGCTGGAGACATAGCAGTAAATAATGCATAATTTGTTGCTCTCAGGAATTTTATATTTTAGAATAAGAAGAGACAGATAAATAGCAGATAAACAAATATATATGTAATATGTCATGGTGTACTTCATCACGTGAAAGGGATAGAAAATTCCTGTAGAGATGTTACTTTATTTAACACCATCAGAGAAGGAGGAGAATCAAGAGAATAGCATCCTAGAAACAAAACGGAAAAAGTATTTTTAATAGGAGAGAGTGATCAGCAGCACTGTATGCAGATGATAGATACAATAAAATGAAAACTGAAAAATAATCATTGGATTTGGCAACAGGAAGGTCACTGGTGACCTTGACAAAATAGTTCTGTTGGACTGATGGGTATGGAAGTCTCATCACAGTGGGCTCAAGAGAAAATAAGAGAAGTGAGGAGAGTATATAAGAAAAAGGTACTGGGGAGTTTTGTTAAAAATGGCAACAGAGAAATGGTACAGTAGTCAGAGGGGAATGGACAATTAAGGGAGAGAAATATGGTACATGTGCATGCTGAGAAGACTGATCCAGTGGAGAGGGAAAAGTTGATGATGCAAGAGAAAGGAGGACAAGTCTTAAGCCCCGTCCTTGAGTTAAGAAAGAGATCACATGCACAAGTAGAAGGTTTGATCTTATACAAGAGGACAAATAGCTCATTTATGTGACGCAAGGAAGATGTAGAATAAAGGTACAGATACAAAAGATTGAAGATGAATTTGGAGGGAGGATATAAATGTTCCCTTTTGAATGCTTCTATTTTCTCAGTGAAATAAGGAGCAAAACCGTCCATTCAGAATGAGAAAAGGCAAGAGATATCGGTGGTTTGTAGACAGAGAAAAAAGCTTGAAAATAATCATATAAAAGAATGGGAGAAGGGCATCGACTTGGGAAAAATCACAGAATTTCCCAGCAGCTTTAAGGGTGCACCGGAAGTCAGTGCACATGCGAATTGCATCCTGTGAGCTGGCTGGCACAGAGCCAGTCTCTAGAATGGCAGGCAGTGGGAGGTCCTAAAATGTTGCACCTCCTCTATCTGAGGGTATGCTGTGTTATTTCTTGCTTTGTGTAACCATCTCCATAAATTTCCATGACCTTTGCCATGAAAGAAAGTTGACATCCTCTAGCAGTGACTGTTTGCATCTTTGCATCAATGACAACACTGTCCACTGTGACAAGCAAGCAAGGAGAGACTAGCATAGCAATATTCCTCAGGCACCTTACCAATACAAGGAAGGCAGAAACTCTCCTTATTCATTTTTCAAGAGTGAAACAAACAGCTCTGCCTGCTGGACATGGATGCCACTCTACCAAGGCTTCAAAGCCAATGTTTCTAAACCAACACTGGTTTCCCCCTTCTCCAATCAGGCTTTCCTCCTAGTTCATGGTCTGACTATCCACTTAATTCCCTGAATATTATTATACTCATATCTATGTATGAAAAAAATCACTACTTTGCTTCTAAAGCTTTGGTGGCTCCTCATTTCCCAAATTATAAGTTTTAAACTCATGAGCATGACATGAAGAGCCCTTCTAGTCTATTCATCTGACTCATCTTCCACCTCTCCCCACCTCACACTGTCCTCTGCCCATCCATTTTATACCCCAGACCTACCTTATTGTGTTAAACAGCCATGTCATAAGGTAGTTTAGGCCCCAAAGAGAAGTCAAGTAACCCAGATGCTCTTGATATGGAAAAATTGAGGCTACTTCCATCAAAATACTTGCCTTGAATTAACTAAGAGAAGAATTTCCCTAATTTCCCTCCACATGTGCTAGGGAAGCCTATCAAACCCTTCTCATTATACCTAGTCATATGGCCCTCAATATCTGTCTGTTCTAGAACACAGCCAAAACTAAGAGAACTTCTAAAATTGGATCCTTCTTGCCAACTTCTCAACTGTGGCCCTGGGGTACTATAGTTCAATTTATTTCAACTAAGACTATGTTTAAAACAAACAAGCAAACAAAACAAAACAAAAATCAGTTTTTGCATTGTATCATTTCCAGTCTTCCAGAAAGCAAGTGCCAAGTCAGAATTAAAAGTGTAAGAGGAGTATTGAGGGAAATTTCTGAGAATGATGAAGGAGGGATGGAACAGGAGGAGGCAGGGAGGGCCTTCAGGCTGGGAAGCAAGTCTGACCCCTGTGAAGGGAGAGGAGAAGGAAGGAGGGGTGTGTAGGGAGAGCCTCAGCCGGCAGTACAGCTCTAAGGAAGTCTTGGCCAGGCCAATGGGGAGCCCAGGGCACAGACTGCCCCATCAGAGAGGTCCCATGTCAGGCAGGAATGGCCCAGTTCTAGTCTCCCTGCTGTGCTCTGTCATTGGATGGGAACAGCCTGGGGAGAGGGTTGTCTTGGCCAGAATGCTGCAGCTGGTGGCTGTCAGTCAATGGCTCTCCTTGCAGCAGTTTCTCTCTTGTAGGGAGGTCTGTGTTTGCACTTCCATGGCTGCCACAGGAATCTACATTACCTATATTCCTGATCCTAACTCTGTTTTTGCAATCATTACCAACAGACAAAATTATCTTTTGAATTCCACAAACTATAATATGTCAAAAGTTTTGCCAACACTGTTCCCTCTCTCTGCCTTCCTTTTCTTCTCTGTCTGGTTATCTTCTATTCAATCTTGAATGAGTCAAATAATGCTTCTTTTGTGACTTCTTCCATATTCCGTTCCCTTTATGTCCCCCATAGATTTTGGCAATACTTTCAGCAAAGCATTTATAATATCTTAGTAAGTTGTTTTCATGTGTGTACAGTGCTAGATTTGATAGCTCCTTTAGAGAAGAAAGTATATTTTATTTATTTTTGTATTTCTAATGTTATGTATGCCCAGGTGTCCCAGAGTGCCAGTGTAGTCACAGAGGGTGTCATGGGGTAATTTAAATTTTTGAGGAAAACAGAATGATACAGCACAAACTACAATTATTAAGTTGCCTGGACCCAAGTACTTACTTAATAAGCAGAATTGTTGGGTATTTCTCTTGGCCTAGGGTTGCAATGAAAAATCGACTGAGATACCAAGGGCTCTATAAAGTGAGAAAGTTTGGGAAACTCTGCCCTAACTCTCAATGAGCACAGTACTTGGCACATAACATATGTTTTGTATGTGACTCAACTATTGATTTTAGATAATTTATCTTACTTGTAAACATTTATTCAGCACATACATTCTCTGTGCCATGCATTGTTCTAAGTATATGCATTGTGTCATTTATCTTTCCAACAGCCCTGTGAGGTAATTAATAACATTATCTCCATTCCAAAGATTTGGAAACTAAGATATGGAGTGATGAAGTAACTTTTGCAAGTCCACACAACTAAAAAGTTGTGTGCTTAAAAAGTGGATTCCAAAGTCACTACATGCACATAAACTCCTGAAAGATTTTCATAATAACAAACACCGTTGATGGAAAATAATAAAATCACATTTACTTTACTGCAGTATATAAAGTGACCTTTTGAGAGTTAAATACATGAATTCATTATGGACTGTTTCTTCAACAACTATTATCAAGTATCTGCTGGGTGCAAAACACTATGAGGTACACAAAGATGAATAAAGAAATAGTTCTGAAACTGACAATTTTGAAGCAAAGTTAATTTTTACAACAGTTTCCTATTTTCAAGATACTTCATAATTCTGATATCAATCTGCTAATGAACCTTTGCTCTTATATCTACATTTTTTCAGAGATACTCCTGGGGACTTAGCTTTGTTCATTCAGTTAGCTTCTTCAGACTTCTTTCAACCGAGGTTGAAATTTTTACAATGTGTGGAAGCAAATGAACTCACCCTACCTAGGTTTCAGCAGCTTTGGGCAAGTGAGAGGGGATCTTCTATTCCTCCTTCCTAGTTTAAGAGGGGCCCCTAGTTGGTAAATGAACAGCAGCAGAGGCCATAGGGATCCACACACAAATAAAATGTGGTATATGTATACCATGGAGTATTACTCAGCAATAAGGAACAATAGTGAATTAACACATCTGGTATTATCCTGGTTGGAGCTAGAACCCATTCTTCGAAGCGAAGTGTCACAGGAATGGAAAAACAAGCACCACAGGTACTCACCATCACATTGGTACCAACTGATCAACACCTACATCACACAGGGCAATAATATTCATCAGGGGGCGGGCAGGCAGGAGGGGGGTGGAGGGGATGGGAAAACTCTCACTGAATGGATGCGGGGAGCACAGTTTGGGGGATGACCACGATTGTAGCTCTGACACGGGCAGTGCATGGGCAATATATATATATATATATATAGCCAAAGTGTTGTACCCCCATAATATTCTGAAATTAAAAAAAAAAACCTAAAAGTTGGTTAAGCAGCAGGTAGGGGCAAGTGTTTTGCTGTTCTCAGTTAGCACAGATGGGAGTAACAGGAGAACAAGGGTTGCTTTGCACGAGTGATTCCTCAAGTAACTAGCATTAGAATCACCAGAGGTCTTTTGAAATAGGGCTTGAAACTTCACTCCTGACCCCAAAATCTGAGTCTTATGGAATATGTACTCAAGTAAGTCTCACACTCCCTAAAATAAACTAGGCCAAATCCAGTATATTTGTACAAAAAAATTCAGATTGAGCTATACATTTATATTCTGCAATTGGTTAAGGGGAAACTTTGGCTACAAGTTTTGCACTGTTCTGACAGGTGGAAGATCTTATATCTTGTTAGGATTCTGATGCTGACTCTGTGTTTAACCTTGAGCAAGTCAATTGATAAGTCTGAGTCTGAGATTTTGCTTGAGTCAAGTGGACCCATGTCTTGTTTTACAACGTTGAAGTTCTATGGTTGTCTTTTGCTGAGCACAGTCACAAAATAATTTGAGTGGCTGTTATTGGACCTTTAAAAGACAGGATAAAGTGTTATAGATGATGTATGTAAAATAAATAACACAAACATAAAGCCCTAAAAATATAGAAGAAAACTTTTAGAAGGCACCATTCTCACCCAATGCACAAACACATATCCAAAGCCTTCTGAAATTCTGTATAAATAAATATAAAATAAAGGACTTGCTTCTATCCTGAAATTATGATATCAGCAAAAAAAGACCAAACTGAGTCAGTATCTATCTGGAGAAACTGATGAATTTTACATTGTTTTATGTGATAGATGTGATGCTATTAATATCAGTGAGGACATAGAATAAATCGAGGAACACAGAAAATAATTTTATCATCATGTAATCATATTTCATTGCTTGATTATATTTCAAATACACTTAATTTTTAGATGTAACAACGCAAGTTTAACCTGTTAGCACAAATACAAATATCAATGTAGTACTGGTGAGACGAGAAGGTGCAAACACTGGCCTTTCAAGTCCATAATTCCCTTCCTTAGAACATTGCAAACCATCAGGAAAAGCAAACAAACAGATAGATAAGATTAATGTATACTCCTGGCTGAGATTTCCAAGTGGAAGCTAAGTTTTTTACTACCCCTACTACCTTGGTGATGGTGTGGGAAGTTGGGATGAAAGCCAATAGGTTGAACAAATTAAGCTCTTTTATAATCTACATTCTTAAAACAGAAGGCAATTTTTTTGGAATATGGCCACGGAAACACACCTCTGAGAGTTTCCTGTTGCCCTAAAAGTGGATGCAGAAAACTGCAGATAAAAATTTCTCATGCACATAGAAGCAAAAAATTTTTCACAAGCTTAGAGGTTAAAACCTCAACAATATATTAACAAATTAAACTCAGAAATATACAAGATGAATTATAAACCACAAACAAGTGAAGTTTATTCCAGGAATGTAAGGCTAGTTTACTATTTGAAAATTAATAAATATGATCTACCATGTCAACAGGGTAAAAAAAATCACATGATCATATCAATTAATGCAAAAAAGTTGATAAAATTCAATACCCATTCATGATTTAAAAAACATACTCTCAGCAAATTTGGAATAGAGGGGAACTTCCTCAGGTTGATAAAGAAAATCTACAAAAAAAATCTATAGCTAATATTGTACTTAAGGTTGAAAAATTATTTTCCCCCTAAGATTGGAAACAAGGTAAAGATGTTGACTCTTACCACTCTTATTCAATATAGTACAGAAAGATCTAGCCATTGCAATAAGGCAAGTAAAGGAAATGAAGGCATACAGATTGGAAAGAAAAATAAAACTATCCCTATATTCAGATAACACCATTGTCTGGGTAGAAAACATCAAGGAATCTAAAAACATCTACAGAAAAGCACCCAGAACTAATAAGTGACTTTAACAGGGCAACAGGATGCAGGGTCGACACAAAACATCAGTTGTATTCCTATATACCAACAACAAACATGTGAAAACCAAAATTAAAAACACAATATCACTTACAATTGAGTAAAGACATAAGAAAGATATCTAACAAAACACATACGGGATCTGTATACTAAAGATACAAAATACTGAGGAAAGAAGGCAAAGAAGATGTAAATGAATGGAGAGATCAATTGTGTTCATGGATTAGAAAACTTACCATAGTAAAGATGGCAGTTTTCCCCAACTTGATCTATCAAATTCTCAGAAAGGCTTTTTGCAGATAGAGATGAGCATATTCTAAATTTGTATAAAGAGTCAAAGGAACTAGAATAGCTAAAATCATTTTGACAAAGAAGAATTAAGTGAGAGAAACCTGAGGTTATGACTTACTGTATAGCTACAGCAATCAAGATAGTGTATTATCGGAGAAGGAATAGACACATAGATCAATGCAACAGAAGACAGAATCCAGAAATAGACTAACAAATACAACCAATTGATTTTTGACAAAGGTACAAAAGCAATTCAATGCAGGAAGGATGGTTTTTTCAACCAATTGTCATCCATAGGCAAAAAATAACCTTGATCTAATCCTCACGCTGTATACAAAAATTAATTCAAAATGGATCATGATTTTAAATGTAAAACATAAAACTGTAAAATCTTTAGAAGAAAACATAGGAGAATGTCTTCGGGACCTAGTGCTAGGTGAAGATCTAGTGCTTAGACATGACACCAAAACGTGTTCCATTTTTAAAAAATGATGAATTGGACCTCACCAAAGTTAAAAACTTTTGTACTGCAAAAGAACCTATTGTGAGGATGAAAAGACAAGCTACTGACTGGGAGAAAATATTTGCAAATCATATATTTGGAAAAGGCCTTATATCTAGAATATATAAATAACTCTCAAAACTCAACAGTTTGCTTTTTTTTTACAAATAATTGTAGATTTCAATTATAAAATGGGTAAAAAACATGGAAATATATTTCTACAAAGAGAAGATATAGATGGCAATAAACACATGAAGATATTCAAAATCATTATCCATCAGGTAAAAACCAATTAAAACCCCAATGAGATGTCACTCACACACCTTTAAGAAAGCTAAAATTAAAAAAAAAGTGATAATGCCAAATTCTGGCAAGGATGTGAAGAAACTGGATCTGTCATACATTGCCAGTGGGAGTCAAATGGTATAGGCACTCTAGAACATAGTTTGGTAGTTTCTTACAAAAGTAAACATGCACTTACGTGACCCAGCAATTGCACTGTTGGTCATGATCTCAGAAAAATAAAAACATTATCTTTGCACAAAAACCTGTTCATGAATATTCATAGCAGCTTTATTAAAAATAGCAAAATACTAGAAACAACTCAAACATCCTTCAATGGGTTAATGGTTGGGAAGAAAACTCTGGTACATACATACAATGGAATACTACACAGAAATAAAAAGAAATGAACCAAAGATATATGTAACATGATCAGACCTCACAGGCATTATGTTTAGTGAAGAATGTCTCAAAGGTTACATATACATAATTCCATTTATATACCATCCTTGAAATGACAAAACTATAGAAATGAAGAAAAGATTAGTGGTTTCCAGGTAACAGGAAAAGGAGTTGAATGGGGTATGGGTACAAATTCAAGAAGGTAGTATGAAGAAGTTCTTCTGTGGTGGTGGAACAGTTCTGTACCTTGATTGTAATGATGGTTATACCAATCTATACACAGGATAAAATTATATAGAAATATATATGCATACACACATATACACATAAACGCAGGTTTAAAAATGGTGAAAATTGAAAAAGGTCTGTATTCTTGCTAGCAGTAATGTAGCAATGTCAATTTTCTGGTTTGATATTGTACTATATCTCTATAAGATGTTTACCATTGGGGAAGATGGGTGAAAGGTACGTGGGATCTTTTGGCCTTTTTGAAACTTCCTGTGAAATCTATAATTATTTCAAGAGAAAACAATTTCTAGTCATGCTCAACAGATCATTTGATGAAATTAAGTTAATGTAATTAAAATGAAGATTGAGGAATTATCGACTTTACCAGTTGGCACATGGGTATGTAATGTGAATAAAAAGGTTTAGAGATAATAAGTTTGGAAAAATAGACCTCTTCCCTCTATAAAGATAAGCCAAAAGCTAATAGAAGAGAAAGATCCATTAATGGCCTGGATTAGACAAGACTTGGCACAAAAACATGAAAGGATGAAGACCTTGTAAAGAAAAAAATGAAGGTTAGTTTCACCCAATTAAAAAGGTTCATAACGTGTAGGTAGGAGGAAAATGGAATCGCCAAGACACTGGGACACGTGATCTTATTAGCTCACTTGAAAAATGTTAATTCGTTGTTGGTTGTTGTTACATAATAAACAGACCAGTTGAGTTACGTAACTGGAAACAAAAAGCAGCCAGAGTTGAGACAGAGAGAGTGAGAGAGAGTAAGAGAGAGAGAGAGAACATCCCCATGAATGGATGTCACGAAGGATAAATATTTTGAGGTGGGCCTCAAAATATAAGTAAGTCTTAGAGGTGGTGATATGAAGATGACTTTTCTAGTGTAAGGTACAGTAGGAGCAAAGGCAAACAGGCAGGCAAGCCCAGCATGTTTTAAGCACATAGTAAGACCTCTAGTTTCACTGGTACACTGGAAAGTGGAGTAGTGGAATGAGAGAAACCAGCCATACAGTATGGGAGTTGAAAGAGGTTTTACAGATTATTAAGCCCAACCCTCTCATTTTATTATACCTGAGCAAACTATTGTGCAGGTTGTTGACAAGTCCTCAATTTACCTCCCTCCCCCCACAGGACAGTCTTTGTCATCCCTAAAAGCTATAAGGGGCCCTGAGAGAAGTACCTTAAAATCTCTACCATCCCAATTTAATTAACAACACTGCCCAAGGAGTGTCTTCCCCACCATTTCCTGGTCAAGGTGAAGTAGTGGGGGTGAAGAAAAATGTAGCCACCAACACTGATTGATTTATGTGACCAGCGACTGGGTCGGGGGAAAGAAAAACAGGTTATGCTAGAATATTCCATATACTCAGGCTTATATACTGGCACAAAAGCAACACCCCTCTTTTCTTTACCTCCCCCTTTGGATTCCATCTACTTTTCCATTTATTATCTATTAGTGCTGTCCTGGATATAGGCAGTCACCCCCTGTAAAGTCCTACGATGCTGCCTCTTCCAGGGATCACACCAGGCTTGACCATACTGACCAACTGCTTTGTCATCAGTACTACCCTTCATTGTGTATCATAACATAAGTCTTTTCTTCTGTGTGTGCACAAACTTTATTATGTTTTTGTGATCCATATTTTGAAAAGAATCAGACATTTACTTTCTATTTTAACCTTATAGTTGGTGTTAAATTGACCTATTTCTTTCTTCACTATCACTGTATTTGCCATTTAAGGGAAAGTTAATCTGCACCAAAAACTGAAGCAAACGACACTTGTTTCTAAAATACTATTTGATTTTGAACACACTAATATATTTTCTGTTCAGTTTTATCCCATATCATTTTTTTTAATTTTGATAGATTTAGGTGGTACAGGTGTTTTTTATTACATGGATGAATTGAATTGTATAGTGGTGAAGTCAGGGTTTTTAGTGTACCTGTCACCCAAATAGGGTACATTATACCCAAAAGGTAATTTTTGATCCCTCACCCTCCTACCCTCCCCCATTCTTAGTTTCCTATGTCCATTTTTCCACTTTGTATGACCATATAATACCCCTCATTTAGTTCCCACTTATAAGTGAGAACATGTGGTCTTTGTTTTTCCATTCCTGAGATACTTCACTTAGGATGGTGGTCTCCAGTTCCGTCCACATTGCAGCAAAAGACCCTATTTCATTCCTTTTAATGGCTGAGTAGTACTGCATGGTGCATATATACCACATTTTCTGTATCCAATCATCAGTTGATGGGCACTTAGGTTGATTCCATATCTTTGCTACTGTGAATTGTGCTGTGATAAACATTTGGGTGAAGTTGTCTTATTGATATAATGACTTCTTTTCTTTTGGGTAGATACCCAGTAGTGGCGTTGCTGGATTAAATGGTAGTTCGGCTTTTAGTTCTTTGAGGAATCTCCATATAGTTTTCCATAGGGGTTGTACTAATTTATATTCCTATCAACAATGGATCAGTGTTTGCTCTTCACCACATCTTTCATTTGATTACTTTTTAGTAATGGCCATTCTGACAGGGGTAAGTATATCATTGTGGTTTTAATTTGTATTTCCCTGATAATTAGTGATTTTGAGCATTTTTCATGTGTTTTTTGGCCATTGGTATATCTTCCTTAAAAAAAACTGTTCATGTCCTTTGCCCACTTTTTAATGGGATAATTTGATTTTTTCTTGCTGATTTATTTGAGTTCCTTGTAGATTCTGGATATTGGTCCTTTGTCAGATGAATAGTTTCTGAATATTGTCTCCCATTCTATAGGTTATCTATTTACTCTGTTGATTATTCATTTGCTATGCTGAAACTTTTTAGTTTAATTAAGTCCCATTTATTTATTTTTGTTGTTGCTGGGTTTGCTTTGGGGACTTAGTCAAAAATTCTTTGCCTAGGCCAATTTCTAGAAGAGTTTTTCCTACATTTCTTCTACAATTTTTATGGTTTTATGTCTGACATTTAAGTCTTTAATCCATATCAACTTAATTTTTATATGTGGTGAGAGATAGGGATCCAGTTTCAATCTTCTGCATGTGGCCATCCAGTTTTTGAAGCACCATTTATTGAATAGGTCATCCTTTCCCCAGAGTATGTTTTTCTTTTAATTTCACAATATTATGGGGGTACAAACACTTTGGTTACATATATTGCCTATGCACTGCCCAAGTCACAGCTACACTTGTGAACATCCCCCAGACAGTGCTCCCAACACCCATTAAGTGTGAGTTTTCCCATCCCCTCCACCCCCCTCCCACCTGCCCGACCCCTGATGAATGTTATTTGCATGTATGCACATAAGTATTGATCAGTTAGTAACAATTTGATGGTGAGTACCAGTGGTGCTTGTTTTTCCATTCTTGTGTAGATACTTTGCTTTGAAGAATGGGCTCTAGCGCCATCCAGGATAATAACAGAGGTATTAATACACTGTTGTTTTTTATGGCTGAGTAGTACTCCATGGTATATACATATACCACATTTTATTAATCCACTCATATATTGATGGGCACTTGGGTTGTTTCCCCATCTTTGCAATTGTGAATTGTGCTGCCATAAACATTCAAATGCAGATGTCTTTATTATAGAATGTCTTTTTTTCCTTTGGGTAAATACCCAGTAGTGGGATTGCTGGATCAAATGGTAGTTCTACTTTTGGTTTTTGGAGGTATCTCCATATTACTTTCCATAAAGGTTGTACTAATTTGCAGTCCCACCAGCAGTGTATGAGTGTTCCTATCTCACTACATCCATGCCAACATTTGTTGTTTTGGGACTTTTTGGTATAATCCAAACTCACTGGAGTTAAGTGATATCTCATTGTGGTTTTGATTTGCATTTCCTTGATGATTAGAGAAGTGGAGCAATTTTTTATATGTTTGCTGGCCATTATTCTGTCTTCTTTTAAAAAGTTTCTCTTCATGTCCTTTGCCCACTTTTTAATGGATTTGATTGATTTTTTTCTTGTTGATTTTCCTAAGTTCTGTATAGATTCTGATTATCAGCCCTTTATCATATGTGTAGCATGCAAATATTTTCTCCCATTCTGTAGGTTGTCTGCTCACTCTAATGATAGTTTCCTTGGCTGTGCAGAAGCTCTTTAATTTGATCAGTTCCCATTTATTTATTTTTGTTGCTGCTGTAACTGCTTTAGGGTTCTTCTTCATAAATTCTTTGCATAAGCCAATGTCTATAAGAGTTTTTCCAATGTTACCGTCTAGAATTCTTATGGTTTCATGTCTTAGGTTGAAGTCTATTATCCATCTTGAGCTGATTTTTGTGAGAGGTGAGAGGTGTGGATCTAGTTTCAGTCTTCTACATGTGGCTACCCAATTTTTCCAGCACGATTTATTGAATAGGGATTATTTTCCCCAGTGTATGTTTTCTTCTACTTTGTCAAAGATCAGATGACAGTATGAGGATGGTTTTCTATGTGGGTTCTCAGTCCTGTTCCATTGGTCTATGTCTCTGTTCTTATGCCAGTACCGTGCTGTTTTGGTTACTATAGCTTTGTAGTATAGTTTGAAGTCTGCTAGATTGATGCCTCCCAATTTGTTCTTTTTGCTTAAGATTGCTTTGGCTAGACAGGGTCTTCTCTGGTTCCACACGAAGTGTAGAATTATTTTTTCCAGATCTGCAAAAAATGATGTTGGTATTTTGATAGGGACTGCATTGATTCTGTAAATCACTTTAGGTACTATAGACATTTTATCAAAGTTGGGTCTATTGATCCAAGAGCATGGTAGGATTTTCCATCTGTTTACATCCTCTGCAATTCCTTTTCTCAGTGTTTTGTAGTTCTCCCTATATAGGTTTCTTACCTCCTTAGTTAAATATATTCCTAAATATTTAATTTTCTTTGGTGATATTGTGAAAGTTATTCCATCTTTGACTTGTTTCTAAGCTCCACTGTTATTGGCGTATATGAAGGCTACTGATTTGTGTGCATTGATTTTATATCCTGAGACTTTGTTGAATTCCTTTATCAATTCCAGGAGTCTCTTGGTTGAATCATTGGGGTTTTCTAAATATAATATCCTATCTTCAGCAAGGAGTGAAAGTTTGATCTCTTCTGCCCCTATTTGGACACCCCTGATTCCTCCCTCTTGTCTGATCGCTCTGGCAAGGACTTCCAGCACTATGTTGAATAGAAGTGGAGATAGTGGGCAACCTTGTTTGGTTCCAGTTTTAAGGGGGAATGCTTTCAATTTTTCCCTGTCCAGTATGATATTGGCTGTGGGTTTATTGTATATGGCTGTAACAATTTTGAGGTATGACATCTATGTCTATATTGTTAAGAGTTCTTATCATAAAAGGGTGCTGAATTTGTCAAAAGCCTTTTCTGCATCTATTGAGAGGATCATATAGTCTTTCTTCTTGCTTTTATTTGTATGGTAAATTACATTCACAGGTTGAACCATTCTTGCATCTCGGGGATGAAGCCCACCTAATCATGATGAACTATTTTTTTGATATGTATTTGAATTCAGTTTGCTAGGATTTTATTGAGAATTTTTGCATCTATATTCATAAGAGATATTGGTCTGTAGTTTTTTTTTTTTGTTGTTGTTGTTGTCTCCTTTCCTGGCTTTGGTATCAAGGTGATATTGGCTTCATAGAAAGAGTTTGGGAGGATTCCATCCTTCCCAATGTTATGGAATAATTTCTGCAGTATAGGCACCAGTTCTTCGTTGTATGTTTGGTAGAATTTAGGCATGAACCCATCTGGTCCAAGATTTTCCTTGTTGGAAGATTTTTTATTACTGCTTCAATTTTGGTGCTTGATATTGGTCAGTTCAGGAATTCTATTTCTTCCTGATTGAGCCTAGGGAGGTTGTGTGTTTCTAAGAATTTGCCCATTTCCTCCACATTTTCATGTTTTTGGGCATAGAGATTTTTGTAGTATTCAAAAGTGATGTTTTGTATTTCTGTGTTATCAGTTGTGACCTCTTCTTTTTCATTTCTAATTGATCTTATTAGAGTCCTTTCCTTTCTGCTTCCGGTCAGTCTAGCAAGGGGCATGTCTATTTTGTTTATCTTTTCAAAGAACGAACTTTTTGTTTTATTAATCTTCTGTATAGTTATTTTGTTCTTAATATCATTTAGTTCTGCTCTGACCTTGGTTATTTCTTTTCTTCTGCTGGGTTTAGGGTTGGTTTGCTGTTCCTTTTCCATTTCCTTGAGATGATTCATTAGTTTACTGATTTGTGATCTTTCTTTCTTTTGGATGTGGGCATTCAAGACGATGAGTTTTCCTCCTAGGACTGCTTTTGCTGTATCCCACAGATTTTGATAACT
The DNA here is from genome assembly GCA_023783475.1 of Daubentonia madagascariensis. Lineage (NCBI taxonomy): Eukaryota > Metazoa > Chordata > Mammalia > Primates > Daubentoniidae > Daubentonia > Daubentonia madagascariensis. The sequence continues at coordinate 229,817 of JAKFHU010000745.1, forward strand.
TGTGTCCCCATTATCATTTAGTTCAAAGAATCTTTTTATTTCCATCTGAATCTCCTCCTTGACCCAATAGTCATTCAGCAATAGATTGTTTAATTTCCATGTTTTTGGGTAGAGATGTGTGTTTCTGTTGGAATTTATTTCTAATTTTATTCCAGTGTGGTCTGAGAAGATACACGGTATAATTTCTGTTTTTTTAAATTTTTTTGACACCTGTTTTGTGGCCTAGGATGTGATCAGTTTTAGAGAAAGTTCCATGAGCTGATGAGAAGAATGTATATTCAGTGTTATTTGGGTGGAGTGTTCTGTAGATGTCTGTTAGGCCCAAATATTGTATAGATCCTGTTTAAGTCCATTGTTTCTTTGCTTATTTTCTGTTTGGAGGATCTGTCCAGTTCTCTCAGTGGGGTGTTGAAGTCCCTGGCTATTATGGCATTGCTATTTATTATATTCTCTAGATCTGTCAGTATTTGCTTTATGTATCTGAGCATTCCTGTCTGGGTGAACAAATATTTAGGATTGTTAAGTCTTCCTCTTGTAAGATTTTTCCCTTCACCACTATATAGTGACCATCTTTGTCTTTCTTTACTTTTGTTGCTTTAAAGTTTATGATATCTGATATAAGAATGGCTACCCCCACTTTATTTTGGTTTCCATTTGCCTGGGAAATTTGTATGCCATCCCTTCACCTTAAGTCTAAATGAGTCCTTGTGTGTAAGATGCATTTCCTGGAGACAGCAGATACTTGGCTTGTATTTTTTTTTATCCATTCAGCCAACCTATGTCTATTCAATGGGCAATCCAAGCCATTCACATTTATTGAGAGAATTGATATTTGGGCTGGATTTTTGTTCATCCTGTTGGGTACACTCTTATTGTTTTGTTTTACCTCTCGAGCCATTGTAGAATCAGGGTTCTGGACTTTAGCTTTTGGTTGATTTTACACTGGTGGGTGTCTATTGTGCTGGTCAGTGTATAATGCAGGTCTGAGTACTTCCTGCAGGGCAGGACTTGTCTTCACAATTTCCATCACTGATTGCTTGTCTAGGAAAGTCTTCATTTCTCCCTCATATAAGAAGCTTAGTTTTGCAGGATAAAGAATTCTGGGTTGGCCATTATTTTGTTTCAGAAGACTGAGGATGGGTCTCCAGTCCCTTCTGGCTTGTAAGGGTTCAGTTGAGAGATCTGCAGTTAATCTAATAGATTTTCCTTTGTAGGTTAGCTGCTGTTTTCAGCTTACTACTTGAAGGAGTGCCTCTTTCATGTTTACTTTGGCCAGCCTCATAACTATGTGGTGTGGTGATTGCCTTTTCACAGTGAGTCACCCAGGAGTTTTGTGTGCTTCTTGTACCTGGATATTGAGATTTCTTTCCAGGCCATGGAAATTTTCCTCTATTATTCCTTCAGATAGATTTTCTAGCCCTTGTGTATTTTCTTCTTCACCCTAGGGATGCCTATGATTCTTATGTTTGGCCTCTTTACATAATCCCAAGTTGCCTGCATGCTTTGTTCATGTCTCTTACTTCTGTGTTCTTTCTCTTCACCTGATTTGTTTAGTGCATAAGCATTATCTTCCAGCTCTGAGATTCTTTCCTTTTCATGATCCAGCCTATTCTTAAGGATTTCTACTGTGTTTTGTAGATCCTTGAATGCCTCTCTCATTTCCACTATTTCTGTTTGATTTTTCCATAATACTTCAATTTCTTTACAGTATTTTTCATTCATTTCTTGAATTGTTCTTGTGGTTTCTTTGTGCTGGGATTCAATTTTCTCTTAAATTTCATTGAGCTTTCTTACAACCCATAAACGAAATTCTGCCTCTGTCCTTTTACCCATTTTATTTAATTTGCTATCCATTGCTGAGGAGCTAATGATTTCTTTTGGGGGTGAATTTTTGCTCTGATTTTTCATGGTTCTTGTGTTCTTTTGTTGATTCTTTCTCATATGGCCTCTTGGTTGAGAGCTGCGGATGCTACAGCTAGTTTATAACCAGTCTCCAGACCACGAGAATTGTTCCCTGGCAGAGCTGAAGAGAGTACTGGTCTGTATTGCCTTAGGTGTATTTTAGCAAGTTTGGTGGATCTTGGGTTACCTCTGACCTGTTGTCTTCACCCCTTCCTAGTGGAGTGTAGTGAGTTTGTTCTCCCAGATTGAGCTCCAAGCTGGTGGATTGTACTTGAGGGTATGAATCCACTGTTCCCTAATAGCTAGAGATGGGAGGCAATATTTTTAGCTATGCAGTTGTTCCTCCTTTCATTAATTGTAGTTTTTGTGGAGGAGCCAGTTATCCTGCTAATCTCTTGTGCCCATGGCAGTCTCTGGTCCCCCAGGTGGGATGTACAAAAGCCCCAAGCTTGAGGAGGGGCCTTGGAGCTCCCAAGGTTTACTTTGACCCTGCTCCCCCTGAGGTGGGGAAAGGAGCAAGATAGCTTGCAGTTGCAGTGTGAGAGCTAGGTTGAGTGAACTTCCATGCAGCTCAGAGGTTGCTTATCCGACCACTATGGGGGGCCTCTATTATGGAGTTCAGAGCTCTCTCTGTCTGGGCTTGGAGGGCAGCTTCTGATGGGAGGGACCAACTGGTGTGATTGCTGAGGTCTCTAGCCAGGTTTTTTCTTCCCTGTCCACAAGCTCATGCACTTTCCCCTTTGATAGTACCACTTGTGGTCTCTTGAGCTTCCCCACAGCTCGTGTGTCTGGCCCTCTGATGTAAGTCTCCGTGTGTCACTGGCTGATAGGGGGATCTCCAATTGTGCACCCCTTTTCCACCACTAGATCCCAAGGTGAGGCAGGTGGGCCTCTCTATTCCCAGAAGTCTCCACCAGGGTGATGCTCCCATGGGGGTGTGCGGGGATAGTGGCAGCTGAAGCCACTCTTGGATCAAGCAAAATTCCCTAATAATGTGTGTAGGCTTAGGGGCTGCTGCTCTGGTTTAGCCTGTGACATCTGAAGCCTTTGGTTACCATGGGACCCAGTACTTATACAAATTGAGCCACTATGGCACATCAGCCTTTAGTATGACCATTCTCTGGGGTGGGCGAGGACGGGGACCTGGAGAGTAGACACTAGGGCCAATAACATAGGAGAAGGCCAGAGCTGGGGAGGCAGGACTGGGTGGACAGGCTGAAAACTGTTTCTAATACACAAAGGTCCCACGGATACAGGTCAGGGACCTTGTCCCACCTGGAACCCATGGAGGCAGCTGTCTGTGGCCTCCAAGGACTTAGCTTGTCATGCCCAGGTGGGAGAGCCCCTGGGCCGGGGATGGGCTGAAGCTAAAGACCTAGCTAACAGTCAGCACCAGGTGGGAGACCTTAAAGTTGGCTGCAGACTGCCAATCTGGCATACAGCAGGGTTCAGATCATGCCATGAATGCAGTTGTCCTCAACCCACCTGGGTGCCACAGAGGCAATTGCCGGCACCACCAAGGGTGTATCACAGCGCTCTCCATTCAAATACTTGTGCCTTGCTCCCACTGACTTCCAGGGGCAAGGTGCCCATCTCCAAATTCCAGCGTACTGTCCCAGGAAGCTGTATCTCAGCCCAGTCCCTACCTGGCCCTGCGCAGTCCCTGTACAGTGTACCTGAGAGCTCCATATGGTTCCCACAATTGCTTCCTCTCCACAGAGCCTGCTGTCTTACAACTTTGCACCTACTCTGGGCTTGTCCCTGACTGAATGGATGGAAAGTCTGTGGGGATGGTGTGTGACCACCTGTAGGTCAGGTTGCTCTGTGCTGACTTGGGGAGTGCGTCCTTCTCGAGTTATGATCTCTATTGTATTCCCTACGCTCTCCGATCTTTGTGAATGTATCTCCTGTCACCTTTTTTCTTGTTCTGAGTGTCCCCTGATGCTTCTCTGCAATTTCACAATGTTTTTGGAATGAGCAATCAGTGATCAGGCAGCCGTCTGTGCTCTTCATCCCCTTCCCTAGGAGCAGTGATGTAGGAGGCCTCTACCAGACTGCCATTAAATGCTAATTATTTGTAGGCTGTAGTGGTGAAACCCTATAGATGTGGGCTGGTTCCTTGCCTCCTGCTGACAAAGAGAAGTGGGGGGGGGGTCTCTGGAATCTTGCCTCTTTCCCCATCCCTGTGAACTTCTAGTAGCAAGAATTGTGTTGGGACATCCAGTTTTGTCTCCAGACCAGTTGGTGGCACTTGCAGGTAAGAGTCAGCTGAGCCCTGTACAATTGAGTCAGAAAATGATGAAATGGGCTGTACACATTGACCTCCTTGCCAGTAGGTTGTGCTGGCAGGAGAAAACTTGAAGTGGTGGTGTTTGTGGGAGCTATGCCCATCCCTAGTCTATCAGAGGAAGTACTCAGACATCCCCAGGGCTGAGCTGGGCCCTAGAACTCCCAGGGGGAACCTTCTCATGATCTGCCACCATTCAAGTCTGATGCAGGGGGCAGAGCTGAGTGGGGCTGGGTCAGGCAATTCTTCATCCAGACTCCCCAGAGGATGTTGTGAATACTGTCCCAATGATTATCAAAGGTCCCAGGCCACTGTGGGAAGCCTAGGGGGTACAGGGTACACCCCATGCCAAAGAACCTACTCATGGAAGTGGGGCAGTTCAGATTCTACAGTCTAGCAGACAGAAGTAGGGTTTAGGTTGCTCCTCCTCTCTGGCTTCTAGCCAAACCAGCTAGGTCAGTCAGTAGGCACTTGCACTCAGGCAACACAGCAGGCCCAGACTGCAAGCTTCTACGCAAAGACAGAAAAGGTAGCTGCCATTCCCGAGGTGAGAAGGGTTTCCCATGCATGCACCACAGCACAAATGCACTCTGTACCCTCCTCTTAATTCTATCCATGTGAGTTCCTTCCCCATTTGAGATCAGTCCACAAATCTCCACTCCATTCCCCTAAATGATGCAACTGAGTCCTGGAAGTATGAGAACAGGTCCATAGACCCATTCCTAGACCCCCCCAAATCTAAGTGTCACTCTGACTGAGAGAAGCAGGCTGGTCCCCAAGCTGCCTGGGGGAAAATTAAGCCAGCCTCTTAGAATTTCACTGCAGTTCAGTGTGGAAGAAGAGGGGAGGAGACACACCATTCCCCATGGAAGTAGCCAGGCGGGCAGCTCCAGGAAAATGCTAGCAGGCATGGAACTCCTGGTCCAAAACACCCTCAGTTCCACCCCAGCTCACAGCCATGGTGGGGAAGCTACATCCTGGGGCACAGGAGATTGCCCAGTTTCCTGTCTCCCTCTGGCTTCTGGCCAAACCAGCCAAGCCAGTCAGAGTACCCCATATCATTTATCCCCCAACACCATAATACATAATTTTGTCAGTTAGGTACAGGCTTGTGATATAACATTTTTAAAGTGGAGGCCACTGCTATTTGGGCTCTGAATCAGGCTGCCCCTACAGCACTGCTTTCATTTCCACCAGAAACCAAAAATGATGCTATTTCTCAGGGCAGCTTTGTCATATTCACATGTCCCAGCAGCCAGAGAAAGGTGAGCTTTCAGTATACCAACAGAGAAAAGTTTCTCTTTATGTGCATAGTGGAAATAATGTCGTGTATAAATATATGCTTGTCAAATATTTTAAGTCAGAATGCGAAGAAATTAAGGGCATATAACATCAAGAATATTTTAATTTTGTGATGTTGATATCAAATAATTAAAATAAAAGACAATGCTAAGTCTTAAAATTTAGATATCTAGTCTTGTATACTATACATGGGATTAATGCATCAGTTAAGACTGACTGACATTCTTTCTGCCATTTTTCCAGCATGTTCTTGGGCTATTTCATTATGTGTGGGAAACTCTTTTGATATCAGTTTGAAATTTTATAACACATTTTATAGGCAAATATAGACAACTTTGGGTTATTTTATACGGCAAAAGATTGACAAAAAATAAATGTCCAGCATGATAAGATCAGTAAGCTAGGGTATATACACCCACACAACTAAACTTGATACAGATATTAAAAATAAATCAGCTAGCTGAACTTCTAGCAATGTTCTACTCTTTTCATTCATTCAAGAAATAATTACTGATAACCCATTTTGTGCCAAAAACTGTGTTTGGTACTGGGAATCACTGGTGAGCAAAACAGTCCCTGTTCTTATGCAGCTTCCTCTTAATTGACCAATAAATCTTATAAATATATAGACAAAATTTATGATAAATAAATATCATGCAGGGAAACTATAGAATTATTTGGGAAAATATAACAGAGGTACCTGATATCAACAGAGATAGAGAAGGGTTTCCTAAAGTAACTTTAAGTTTAGATTAATGCCAATAATAAAGTATTTTTAAATTGTTTATATTTTTAAATTGTAAAATACTTCATGTTAGCTATTACTATTTTTGTTTTGTTTTGTTTTCACCATGTTGTCTAAAATGCTCTGGAGAAAAGAATGATTTAATACAGTCATGTGTCACTTAACAATGGGGAAACATTCTGAGAAATGTTTTGTTAGGCGATTTTGTCATTGTGCAAACATCATAGAATGTACTTATATAAACCTAGATGGTATAGCCTACTACTCACCTAGGCTATAACCTGTTGCTCTAGGCTACAAACCTGTACAGCTTGTTACTGCACTAAATACTGTAGGCAATTGCAACACACGGGCAAGTATTTGTGTATCTAAACATAGAGAAAGTACAGTAAAAAAAACAGTATAAAAGATAAAAAATGGTACACCAGTATAGGGCACTTACCATGAATGGAGCTTACAGGACTGGAATTTGCTCTGGGTGAGTTACTAAGTGAGTGGTTAGTAAATGTGAAGGCCTAGGAAATTACTGTACAGTACTGTAGATTTTATAAACACTATACACTTAGATCACACTAAATTTATAATTTTTTTACTTATTCAATAATAAATTAACCTTAGCTTAACTTTTTTACTTTATAAACTTTTAATTTCCTTTAAAATTTTTGACTCTTTTGTAATAACACTTAGCTTAAAACACAAACACATTGTCAGCTGTACAGAAATGTTTTCTTTCTTTATATCCTTATTTGATAATTTTTTTCTATTTTTAATTTTTCTATATCACATTTTAAACTTTTTTGTTAAAAACTAAGACACAAGCACACACATTAGCCTATGCCTACCCAGGGTCAAGATCATCAATATCACTGTCTTCCACCTCCACATTTTGTCCCACTGGAAGGTCTTTGGGGCAGTAACAAGCATGGAGTTGTCATCTCTTATGATAACAATGACTTCTTCTGGAATACCTGCTGAGGGAGCTGCCTGAGGCTGCTTTAAAGTTAGCTGTTTTATATAAGTAGAAGTAATACACTCTAAAATAACAATTAAAAGTATAATATAGTAAATACATAAACCAGTAGCATAATAGTTTATTATCATTTCAAGTATGATGTACTGTACATAATTATATGTGCTATACTTTTATATGACTGGCAGCACAGTAGGTTTGTGCTACAAACCAGCATCACTACAAATAAGTGAGTAACGCATTGTGCTATGTTGTTATGACAGCTATGACATCATCATTAGGTCGTAGGAATTTTTCAGTTTCATTATGTACTTATGAGGCCACCTTCATATATACAGTCCATCGTTGACTGAAACATCATTATGCAGTGCATGACTGCACATAAACCAGAAAACTAGAGAATATATATTTTTAACTTTTAGCTTAAATACTGCAAAACTGAGCCTTAAAATTTGTAAAATTGATTTTATAATCTGTCCAGCATGTATCCAAATAATTACAGAATTTCTTCTGAACATTAAAGCCCAATAAAAGGAAGTTTGCAATACATCTTTAATGTTCAAAATTAGCACTTTAATACATGAGACAGACATCAAATCCCATGGCAAAGTGGTTGATTTAGAATAATCTGAACAATATCTTCAAGATATTATGGTATTTATCAAAAGTATGTATATATTTAGTATTATACCCATCTGCAGAAAAGTAACAATTTACTATAGAGGAAGGACATCAGCACAAGTTGAGAGCATTTAGAAAACCTACTGATTTACAATCATTGCATTTAAAAGCAACTTGCTAAAACATAAACACTACAAAACTACCTTTCTTTTTAATTAAAATGAAACCTAGAAAAGTTAATTGACCATTCATTCATTCATTCATTTATTTAGTGAGTATTTATGGAGCGGGTATATAAGGCACTTTTCTAAATCTTCAACGACCAACCCCTGTCCCAGCTTTTTTGAAGAAGGACACTGTGTGTTTTAGGGGGATATTGGGAAGCCACTGACTTAGTCTGCCCTTCATACTCAGTGGTCTAATTCAGCGTTTTGTATTGTTACAGAACCAACCAATATAGGCATCTTGGACCTTCAGGGTTGTGCTGGGAACTTTCAGGTGAAGTAGGAAGTCATTACTCTGAAACACTGTGAATTTAGAGGGAGCCACTGACAAACTATTTTGCTACTTCACGTGCTTTTAAGATGAGGTATCATTAGGAAAAGCCACATAAAGCTGTTGCAGCTGTGTTATATAAAAAGTGGAGATAATTTAATAGAAAATGTCATCCTTTGCAAAATGTTGATTGCCTATTTTTTTTTCCATAAAGACTTCTCATCAGAGGGGCTCCAGCAGCTGTGAGAAGGCATCCTGTCACCGATGTTCCAAGACGTCCAGGCGTACAAAGCTCTCCATGTGCTGTTCGGCATCCAAAACATTCTGCATCCTTTTCCTTTTTTTCTTCCATACTTCAATATGGAATATGGAATATTTTATATTTGTGAGGATGGAGCAAGGACTGGCTTCTTGACATTGGAATTTGAGTATAAACAAGAAAAACATCTGCTGAAGTAATGAGGTGCTATTTTTCCATATTCTGGATCAAGGACCCCTAAAGCTATAACAATTCTATAATTCCATAATGTTAAAGATCTCTCCTTCACAGATGGCAGTCATTACAAGTTACTGCAGGGCATAACTCTTCAGAGGCTAAGATGAAAATTTGTCCCATGCAAAAAAGAAAAGAGATTTGATGGAGAAAAGGCAGGGTCAAGTGCTTTTTTAATCATGTTAAAATTCTCCAACTTGAAAATTCTATTTTCTCATAATTAGCTTTAAAAAGGTGACTTGGTCATAAATTTTACACCATAAAAATCACTGGGCTTCAGAAATGTAATAGCTACATGTCTTCACTAAGTTCAAAATAATCCCATAACTCTTGTCAAATGTTTTACATTCAACAATTTAGAGTTTATTATCACTGAGAGGATAATGGTTTATGCTATTTCTGTGTACAAAATGCTGAAAACTAAATATATCATGTGGTGTCATGGTTCAAAACAGTTGTCAGTGTCATGCACAGAGTGGGTGCTCATTTGTTCATTAATTCATTCCTTCCACAATATCTATTGAGCATCTCCTTTGTCCTAGGTACTATTCTAGGTGCTAAAGATACAATTATAAACAAGAGAGACAAAAATATCTTTTCTCATAGAGCATGCCACCCCCCTGGAAACACATACACACAGATACACATGCTAGTGTTAAATGAAGGAATGAAATACTTTAGGGGACGTACAGTGTGGTGGACAGACTTTAAGGTAGCTCCAATGATCCCCGCCTTCTGGTATTCATGCCTTTGTGTTATCTTCTCCCCTTGAGTGTGGGTGGGACCTGTGGCTTGCTTTTAACCAATCTAGTGGAACAAAGGTGATGGGATGTAGGTGATCGTGTGTACTTACTAGAATCTCTCTCTCTTTCTCTCTCTCTCTGTCTCTCTCACTCAATACCTCCTCCTTCCCCCAACTTTGAAGAGGCAAGCTGCCATGAATCCTATAGCTTCAAGAAAAAGAATCTTGTTAACAACGTCTAGGGAGCTTGGAAGCAGATCCCTCCCCAGTTGGGCCTCTAATGAGAACCCAGTCCTAGCCAAAACCTTGATTGTGGCTTTTGTGAGACACTAAGCAGAGGACCCAGCTAAGCCATGCCTGGACTCCTGACCCACAGAAATTGTGAGAAAATAAATGTGTGTTTTTTTAAGTTGCTACAGTTGTAGTTTTTTATATGGCAGAGAAACATAATACAAACAGAATTGTCATTATGCTTCTAGGACATAGAGTTAACTATCACTCTAAAATAAAATACCTTAAAGCCATTTTTGAATAATTAAGTTATGTCTTCTGTGAAGGAATATTTTTAAGAGTATTGCATCATTTGGTCAAATAATTGTTTTACATTAATATATTTGGCACACAGACTTTATGGCCTACACTAATCTGATGGACTGAGCCAACCACATAGGACCAGCCTTGTGTTTCCTGAATGAACTAATTTATAAACAAACCTATGAGGGTCTCATTTTTGCTCCCACACAATGAGCCAGGACAGTGGGCTCATTTAAATGACTTAAGAATAATTGTGTTTAATGTGTGTAGACCAATTTACCAAAAACTTTTACTAACCTCATCTCTTGTAATCCTCACAATAAGTCAGTAAAAGAAGAATTTTCCCCAGGTTTACAACAAGGAAACTGTAGCTGAGAGAAGTAACAAACTAAAATTATATAGTCAGTAAGTGGCATAGGTGGAACTGAAGCCACCACATGTCATCAGAAACATAATGCCTTGCTCATTTCAGTATACCATAGCTACCTGTATAAGAAATTGACTGCTCTGTCCTTGCAGTCTGCTCTGAGCCAACAGAGTCTTTCAGAGCATATTCTGAGCTGAGGCAGCCCTCCTCACTCCTTTACAGGAAAGGTAAGACAGCATCAATGCTCTCCTTTCTATCAGAAACAGCTATAAGCAGCATGTGAACAAAAGAGAATGAACAAAAGGGCATATATCCTCCTGAGAGTAACTGATTTAGTCAAAACCATTAGCTATATTCCAGGCACTGTGCTAGATACTGGGAATAGAAAGATGAGCAAAAACTCCCCTCCCTTACCTCCACCACCACCACCAGGAGCTTTTAGTCTGGGAGACAGAACTTACATCATTTCAACTTGATCTGTTGAGTCCTAAGAGAGGAATCTGACTACAAGGGCACTATAAGAACCACAGTGGATCCATAACTTTACCCATGGTTTTAAATGATGTCTTCTGAGAAGAGAAGGACCCTTAGTGGAGGTCTTCAAAGGCAAGCAAAGTTTTAATTATGTGTTCCAGGCAAAGGAAATCAGTAGGCAACTTATGGAAGCATGAAGCAACTGTAGCATACAGGAACTCTCAGCAGTTGAGTGTTAATAATAAATGAAGCATGGGGCATGAAGTAGCCAGAGAGTCAGCAATAACAACCATAGATTAAATTGCATATGTGCCTGATATATGGCAGGCTTCATGGTAAGAACCTTACTTGAAGACAATAATTCAATTTTAACAAAAACTGAAGTAAGCACCATTATGATCCCTGTCTTCCAGATGGAAAAACTTGAGGCTCAGAAAGGCTAAGTAATTTGCACAAGTTCCCACAGTTAATATCTGGCTGAGTTGAAATTTGAACTGTGGGTCTCAGAAAATAATTCCCCAAAATGAAGCCCTCAGAAGTAGCTCTCTCTAACCTTCTCCTGCCTTCCTGTCTCTTGCCTTCATTCTCCCCTGGGGCTAGCCATAGAAACTAGAATCCCTCTTCCTTAAGACAGGTCACAGAAACCAGAACCTGTTTTCCCCAAAGCCAGCCATAAAACCCAAAAATATTACTCCAACCCTCCCCCTTTCTGTGTAAAAACTGGCTATAAAGAAATTATCTGACCTACTTTGTTTGATTGTAGGTCATAAGACTCCCATTCCAGAGAGGGTCCTGCCCCATACCCAGAAGGAAGGAATATATGCTCAGAGAGGCCATGAGGAATCCAGACAGACAGCCCTTTCTGGGTTTTCCCATTGAGTCTATTAGCATTAGATCATACCCTTTTTGTTCAACCACATTTCTACACAGCTGTCTCTACTTTGTTGAGCCTAAGCATAAAAATGGACAGTTTCCTCTGTATCTTTAGGTCTTCATTCTGAAGGTTCCCATGTCATGGAAAACTATGATCAAATAAATGTGTATACCTTTTCTCCTATTGATCTTTGTTTTTTCAGTGATTTTCAGTAAACCTTCAGTGGGTGATGGGGAAGTTTTCTCTTGGCCCCTACAAAACTTATGTAATTCCAAACTCTTAGCTAAATCCCACATTGCTCCTCTAGGTAGGAGACAGGTCTGAAGAACATTGCACTTAATTTAGCCAATAGCAGGGGTTAGAAAACTTCTGTGTAAAGAACAAGATCATAAATATTTTAGGTATTTTAGGCTTTGTGGGCCATATGGTCTCTGTTACAACTACTCAATTGTGCTGTCGTAGCGGGGAAAGCAACCATAGACAATAAATAAATGAATGAGCATGACTGTGATCCAATAAAACTTTATTTACAAAAAAAGGCATCAGAATATATTTAGCCCATAGGCCACAGTTTACCAACTCCTGACCAATGGGAAACTATTAAAGGGTTTTAAGTAAGGAATGGACATGATCAGTTTCAGACAGAAGTTCTCTAAACAGTCTGATTCATGCCAGAAACATCCACAGGGCATTGAAGTATGGATGAAATGGCTCCTTCTAGCAAGTGTCAACTGAGACTTTTCATATTTTCACTTATTATTCATTTTATCCCTTTGTTCCTCAAATATTTATTGAGGTCCCACCATGTTTTAGGCAGTGTTAGGCACTAGGGATATAACAACAAACAAAAATAAAGTCGCTTCCCTAATGATGCTTAAATTCTAGTGGGAGGAAGACAGACAGACAGACACACACACACACACAAATATATATTTAATATAATATGTTAGGTTGTGATAAGTACTATAGAGAAAAGCAAATTAGGGATGAATAGTACTCAGAGGGGTAATTCTATATTAAGTAATTAGGAAAGTCACTCTGATAATGAGACATTTGAACAAAGACTTACCAGAAATGAGGGAATGAATAATGTGGATGTCTGGAGGGACTGGCAAGTTTAAAACCCAGTGTAGGAGTATGCCTGGAGCATTTGAAAAGCAACAAGGGTGTTGGTGTGGCTGGAGTCCATTTAGCAAGTAGGGTGTGATAAGAGATGAGGTTAGACAACTAGCCAGGGGTCAGATCAGAATCAGAAGATCACAAGAGGATATTTAAAGGGCATAGGGTCTTGTTTAAGGTGTGGCTTTCAATGTTGTGGCCTCACTGGGATTGGGCAAAGTTTGCACCATAATGGCTTAGAATTGGTAGTCTTGGTAAATAAACTAGTTAACAAATGAATTATTTCTTAGGAAAGCAGACTATTATCTCAGATGAATTGACTTACAGGAATTTCCTGAAGCAAAGACTGAAGCTATTTATTGGTTTACAGTCTCATCTTTCCTGGGCAAAGTTTTCCTGGAACAAGTAACTAAGTCACGTTGACACAGGTGATCTCAGTTCTTAGTCCTAATTGCTGTGTCATGTTGATGTAGGTGGACACATTTCTCCCACGCTTAAAAACATATTGCATCATGAGATGCATGTCACTGTCTTAGTCTGTTTGTGTTGCTATAACAGAATACCAGAGACTAAGTAATTTATAACAAACAGAAATTTATTGGCTCACAGTTCTGGAGGCTAGGAAATCCAATATCAAAGTGCCAGTATTTGGTGGGGGTCTTCTTGCTGCATCATCACATGGCAGAAGGGCAAGAGAGAGAGAAGGGGACCAACCTTGCCTTTTTATAAAAGGCATTAATCCCACCCATGAGGGAAAGAGCTCTCACAGCCTAATCACCTCTTTAAAATTCCACTTCTTAATACTGTTACAATGGCAATTAAATTTCAACATGAGTTTTGGAGGGGACAAATATTTAAACCATAGTAGGTACATTTCAAAGTGCAAGGAAGAGACTCCAGTGTTAATATACAGAGCACCTGCGTGAGGTTTTTTTTTCATGCATCATCTAGTTTAGTCTTCACAACATCCCTATGTGATGGGTATTACTTTCTAAGATTTTAGATGGGAAAACTGAGGATCTGAGAGTTAATATGCCTGTCTTAGTCCACTCATGTTGCTATAACAAAATACCACAGACTAGGTAATCTATAAATAACAGAAATTTATTTCTCAAAGTTCTGGAGGCTGGGAAGTCCAAGATCAAGGTGCCAGCAGATTCAGAGTCAGGTGAGGGCTGCTCTCTGCTTCCCAGAAGGCATCTTCTTGCTGTGTCCTCAGATGGCAGAAAGTGAAGGGCAAAAGGACCTAGCTAGTTCCCTCCAGCCCTTTTATAAGGCACTAATCCATTCATGAGGATGGAGCCCTCTTGGCCTAATCAACTCTTAAAGGCCACACCTCTTAATACTCTTGCATTGGGGATTACTTTTTAACATGAATTTTGGAAGGGCCACAAACATTCAAACCACAGCAATATCTAAGGTCACATAACCTGAAAGTGACAAAGCCAGAATTAAAATCTGGATATTTTTTCCTCCAAAGTCCATATACTTAGCCACTGCGAAACACTGTCTCCATAAAACAAAATAAAAAACTGTGTTTTCAATCTTTAATGAAAATTAGTCTGCAGTTACATGAAACTTCTCAGACCTGGGTGTAGAAATGGAAATTAGAAATGGGAGAAGGTATAAGAAGATCTTGCTGAAAACTGCTAGTCTTTTTCATAAAAAGAAATGAGTTTTTACTATTTGGACAAAAAATATAAATACAGGTTTTTTGGACAAATAACATACAAGTACAGTTATAAAATACACTTATAAGTTCACTTGTAAAATATAAGTACAGTTATTTTTTTGGACAAAAAATGTAAGTACAGAAATTGAGGTGCAAAATGGCCTCTGTTGTTTGTTTCCTTTCTAGAGATGACAGAGGGAGGAGTGGAGCCTAGCAAGTAAAAAAACAAAACCAAAAAACCCACGAGCTAGACAGTTCTCTATGGAGCTTGGGCAGGGGAGAGGGCAATCAGAAGGCAGCATCAGGTAACAGTAATAATAATAAAACAATAATGGTAATATATTTAAAAAGAACAGTATATAATGAAAAAAATTCTCTCCTTAACCAAACTCTAGTCAGGCTCCTCTGAACTCTCTTGTCAACTAGGCCCTGATTTGGGGCTTTTCTGTGAGAAATACAAATAAAATCCTAAGCCTCCCAACTGACTGAATGGACCCCCTCTAGGCCAAGGGGACCCCAGAGAAACCTTAAGACTGAGTTCCCAGCCCCAAGGAGATGGGAGGTCAGACGGGGCTTGTTACACCCTTTTCTTCAGTAACTGCCATTAGACTTTCTTCCCTAAGGGTTAAACAGAACTAGCTCTTTCTAAAGACTTCCCCCACCCTTGATTTCAGCCAACCACCTAATGCTACTCCTCCCTTTTTGTGGTTTCCGCACTACAACTGACCAGTATTCCTTCCTGATAAGAGACCACTGACCACAGAGTGATTTTTCTGACCAGTCTGTGGAGGCTGTGTAATAATAGTTTTCATGTCCTCTGCTTCACCTTTTGACATCAGAGAGCTGAAAACTCCACCCTTGTATCATGCTAATTCCGCCATTTTCTGGACATGGATCCCATGAAGTAGCATGAAGCTCAATTGCACATGCTCATATTCTCCTTTCATAAATATTCATGGCTCCTCCTATAGCTTGTTAGGTATATATATTTGGCCACCTCCCTCAGCATAAATTCCTGTTCCTGTTGCCTTTCCCTCAAAGCACATGCTCTTGGCTTCTGGCCAGAGGCTATACTTCCCAGCCTGTCAGAATGGCCACCTTACAGGCTGCAACCCTTATGTAAAATAAAGCTCTCCTTTCCAAATTTATGAACCTCATCATTCTTCAGTTGATGCCTGTTTTTCTCTGCATTGTCCAATTTAGTAAGAATCCTGATAAATGGGTTTTGCCAGAACCCCCCAATATATCTCTCTATTGAGAGATAACCCTCAATATCTGATAGGGTTCTTCATCCCTCACCAACCCCCAGGTGATGTCTGGTCACCCTGGCCTTCCTTCAGCAAGAATCCTGTTAGGTCAGTTTAACCAGAATCTCCCTTATCCCTGATGTGTTTTCTCAGTAATTTTCTGTCATGGTTCAGTCCACGGCTGGACTTTGAAGTGTTGCCCCAGTTCTTGGGCTCTTGGCTTGAAAGAATCTCAAGCCAGGCCCACACGATGGAGAGAGATGACAGGCACTCAGCAAGTATGTGTGAAGAATTTATTGGAAGTAGCGAAGTTATAAGATAGCGTAGGAGAGGAAAGCAAAGATGTTTCCTAAGGGGAAGCAGGTCTGTCTTTGCTAGTGGAGAAGACCCCGTTTAGTTCCATATTTTCCTTTTTATATGCTTTATGTTTAGGTGAAGGTTAGTTATAGTTAGGACTGAATTCCTTTCTATGTTTGGACATGACTTAAAGGTTATGTTATATGTACTTTAGGGAAAGTTCTGTTTCCATTCTCTGACTGGTGGTCAGTGTTCCATGGCCTAATTACGCCATTCTTTATGACTGAAACAATTGTTTCCCCTGGTTATTTTTCTGCAACCATTTCCTCCTTATTGTTTTCCTATAACTGCTTTCTTCTTTCTGTTTTTCTGATTTCCATTACCTGCCATTTATTTTTCTGCCCCTAACATTTTCCATCCACTGACCCTCACCCTGCTCCTTGGCTATAAATTCCCACTTTTCCCTGTTGTGTTTGAAGTTGAGCCCAATCTGTCTCCTCCACTGCAAAACTCCATGACAGTGGTCCCTACACCTATCATGATAATCCTGACTATAGTCTGCCTTACTGTTCTTTAACAAGTGTCATGAATAACTTTTTCTTTAACAATAATAACATAATACAACATAAATAATAATGTACTGCGTCCTTAAAATGTGCTAAAATCTTCATATACATAACTCATTTAATCTTCACCTTCACCCACTGGAGTAGGCATTATTGTTATCCCCACTTCCCAGATAAGAAAGCTGAGGCACGGAGCTTTTAGGTACCTCACCCAGGTCACATAGGTACCACAAAAAAACCTTAAATGGAAGCCTACCTAGGCTCCACGCTATGCTTTCCAACCATTAAGCCAGGTGTGCCCTGACTCTAGACATAAGATCTGAATAAAATCATCAGAAATGGAGGCTCTTCCCACAGACAGTTAACAAGTAAAAACATGCAGCTGCACTGATGCATTTTAACCTCTGAAAGCATGGGCCACAGGGGCAGTCTGAACCCTGCATTTTAAGTACAATTTGAAAGTGATTTTGCCAAGCATTTTTTAATCTGAATAAAGGAAGACAAGGAAGCCAGGATGAGCCCCAAACTTAAATTTAGTAAAAGGGCCACAAAAGGAAGCCTTTGCATCCCCGTGGGGTTTCTTTGTGTGTGTCTGAAAATGGGAAAGAGAGAGAAGGCAGAGGAGAGCTCTGTGTGTGATGTAAATGACCACAGCTTAATGCTTAGGAAAGCATCCTAAAGGGAGAAATTTCCTCCTAAGGGAGCAGAGAGCAAAACAGTAATAGCAAATATTAATTGAGTGTTTACTGCATGCCAGGCACCAGGCACAGTTCTAAGTGCTATTTTTTAAATCTGATTTCATCTGATTTGATCCTCACAACAAACCTATGAGGCATGTGTTTAGAAATTAGCCTTGTCTTATGGAGAAATATAATGTAACTTCAAAGGGAATCAAACTGGAAGGATAACTGCTGTATTTAGATGAAATACAATTAGGAAAATAAAGATAAATATCTCCTGCCTATAGAGTTCTATGTTTGTATAATTGCTGGAGAAAGAAATTTTAAAATTTACCCAAATAGAACTGTACCTATTATTTTTCAGTTATTTATTGAAAATGAAAGGCAATTGTATCACAACCTCTCCCTAACTACAAATTGGATAGTATTTCTATAAGATAAATATTTAGGGACTTCTAAAATAAAAACAAAACAAAAGAGGACCAAGAAAAAAAGAACACCTCAAGGTATCTGAATTGTTTCTAGATAAATGAGTGTTCTTTAAAATATCCAAGCAAATGTCAAATAAAATTCAAGCAGTGAGAGAAAGAGAGAGATTATATATCTTCTTATTTATTATAACTATAGATATGTTAACATATGTATAGTGTAGGAGACCAGAATATGCCACCCCAAAATATGCCTCTTTGGCATAAGGATTATTTTGAGCTGATTATTCTGAGAAACTGCAGACACAGGAGAAACTCTAAAAACAGAGAAGTTACCCTTTCACAAGGGAAATTTACATCTATAAAGGAAATCTACATTTGTAAGGATGTCTCCCTCTTTGTACCAGAAAGAGAAAGCTGACTTTAAAACACTAGAAACTCTTATCAATGGAGAAGGCACCTACTTAAATCTGTACAACAAATATTACCCTTGTTTACCATGTTTATCCTGATCACATCCCCATAACTGCCCCCCCAACACCTGTCTTTCTGTGTTTCAACTTAAGATGGTATTTAAGCCTGAATTAAAAGCCACCTTGAGGGATTTACTCATTACTTTGAGTATCTCCCATGTATACATGGGGTGTACATGTTAATAAGCTTCTGTTTGTTTTTCTCTTGTTAATCCATCTTTGGTTACAAGGGTCTGTCCTAAGAACTATGAAGGGTAGAAAAAAATTTATTTTTTCCTCACCTACAATAAAATGATCTCTTTAGTTTACACTGAAAAACTGAGACAAAGAGATATTTCTTCCCATGTGAAATTAATCCCAGCCACACCCAAAAGAAAGAATATGTAAAATGGAAGAAAGTTCCATTTTTAATGAAATCAAGAAAGAGCCACAACAACAAACTATAACTAAAGGAATATCCACCAAATGCAGTGTAACTTGAACCTAAACAGGGATAGATACAAAGATTAGACCAAAAATTCTCCACATATTGAGAAGTAATTGATAAGTATCAAGGTTATATTATATGCCAAGAAATATTCTAAGTATTAAGTAATTTAATCCTGACCAACCTGTGAGGTAGATACTATTATTATTGCCATTTATAAGCAATGAAACAGAGGTACAGAGACGGTAAATAACTTGCCCAAGATCACATAACTACTAGTTATCAGAACCAGAGTTTGAATTCTGGAATTTAAGTAGAGCACAAAGCTCTCCAAAATTAAGTGGCACAATAGTCCTTTGCTAACAAAGTAAGCTCTGGTACAGGGCTGGGCTGGGCTGGGCTAGGGGAGCCTCCTTGAAGCTACTCAATGACAGAGTGGCAGGGGAGGCAGTCCTGAACAAAGATATCTCTCAGAAAGAAACAGGTGGTCAGCCAGCGTGGCAGCAAGGGAGTGATAGTGGTGGGGAAGACAACCAGTTTGTAGCTGTTAATCTTTCTCAGGAGAAAAGCAAATGTCAAGTCATCACTCAAGAAGCCTATGACACATGGGGCTTTACTGCAAGACTGTCGGGCCAATCTTGTTAGACTGCGCTGTGAAATCCATGTAAACCCGTTCTCAGACTTTTGATTTAAATCCAAGCAAGCTGAAGCCTCATGTGCCCTTCACCACACAATTCTTCAGCAAGCAAATGGTCTATAACAAATGTCTCATAGAATATTCTGAAGATAGCTTTTATATCGTTAGGTCAAGGATGGATTACTGACAATGCATGGCATTGGCATGTCCTTAGAAAATAAGGTGTTGGGAAGGGGGGAGGGGGAAGTGGGGGGAGGGGGAAGTAGAGGGAGCCCTCCTTTACTCCTGTAGCCAAAATAAATTCCAAGGATATGATATGTTTAAATATAACAAAATGGAGCTTTTAAAATCCTAGAAGAAACTATGAGATATTTTAAGCAATAAATTTAGGATGTTTGATAAAAAAAATTTGGAAACCACTACTATGTCAGTTAAAAAAAAGCATATATCCCTCTCCCCAATATATCTGTTTCTTTCATGTATATATTATACATTATATATATACATATATGTTATATATAAAACATGGATTTATGCCTAAAATTATAGTCATTCACCATGCCCTAACTTTATATATATATCTATATACATCTATATAGATATAGAGATCTAGATAGATATAAATTTAATCCTCACAACTCTAAGAGGCATATGTCTAGAAATCAGCTACTCTGTCATTAGAAAGTCAATGTATAATAATAATGCTAAACTATAAATAATGGTTCACTTCACCCTATATAATATATATACAGTCATGCATTACTTAACAATGGGGATGCGTTTTGTGAAATGTGTTGTTAAGTGATTTTGTTGTTGTGCAACATCATAGCGTGTACTTACACAAACCTAGATGATATAATCCACTGTTCACCTATAGCCCATTACCTCTAGGCTACAAACTCATATAGCATATTACTGTACTGAATACCGTAGGCAATTATAACACAATGGTAATTATTTGTGTATATAAACATAGAAGAGGTACAGTAAAAATATAATATTATAATCTTATGGGACCACCACCATATATGTGGGTCTGTGGTTGACCAAAATGTTATGTGGTACATAACTGTATATAAGTATATATACAGTCCTCCTAGTATCTGTGGGGGATTAATTCCAGGACTTCCCTCAAATACCAAAATCCAAGGATGCTCAAGTCCCTGATATAAAATGGCATAGTATTTGAATATAACCTACCAACATCCTCCTATATATTTTAAATTATCTCTAGATTACTTATAATACCAAATACAATGTAAGTGTTATGTAAATAGTTGTTATACTGTATTGTTTAGGGAATAATGACAAAGAAAAAAGTCTGTACATGTTTAATACATACACAATTTTTTCTAATATTTTTGATCCATGGTTGGTTGAATCCACGGATGCAAAACCCAAAGATATGGAGGGCCAACTATATATACAAAATAAATATATAATATATAATCTTAGGAAGAGGTGAACCACCATTTACAATTATAGGCATAAATCCATGTTTCAAATAGTCTTTATAATTTTGAATATTTTTTTGGCCAACTTCTTATCACATCTGATGAGGCTGTCTGTATTTTTCACCCTACAATAGAGCTAATGAAGAACAGAAACAGAGAGAATCAGAAGGCCAAGAACAGGAGGGCGAGTCATCTGCTTGTAAGACATTCTGGCCAGCATGCTGCTACCCGTGTAGTGGATGTCACTGATGCTTTACACTGTTGCTGATATGGCCTCAGTGACTGTGAGGATGCCCTGACATTTCCTGCATTGCTGAGTTACTCTCTCCAGTCTCACAGTGAACACCCCCACGAGGGAATCTGGGTTACTAGTCTATGGCTGGCTACCCTGGGGTAGAGAGAGGGAGAAAATTTTCAACTTCCCAAATGCAAGACAGGGCTCTACATGAAATGGGAGTTTCCCAACAACAGGAAGGGACTGGATGCTGAATAGCTGCAATAATGAAAACTGTCCACTACTGCATGCTTTAGCAATCCATAGTGGCTGACAGCATAGGCACAGAGTCAATAGACTGGGATCAAAACTCGATTAGTATTTGTCAGCCCTGTGAACTGACTGCTCTTCTTAATGGGGTTCCGCCAGAGAATTAAGCACTGATGCCTTGAAGCAATTGTTCTATACAATGCATTAATTTCTCCACTATGTCCCTAGAATGGCACTAGCTATGTGTCCTCCTTGGAAGAACTGAGAAAACAGTCCCTCAAATACTTTTCTCTAGAGCTTAATTTTCTCACTGAACTCCTTATGAGAGAAGCTACAGGCCTAAATAAATCATTTATCTTTTCTATGCCTCTTTTTGGATAAAAATTGTGCCTTGTTTATAATTTTTAAAGAGAAATTAATGAGCTAAAACATGTAAAGCACTTAGAACAATGCAAAGCACAAAAATAAATGTCATTGCTATCAATATTATATTCATATTTGTATTTTCCACTTCTACTATAGCATAGGTGCTCAGTAAATAGTTAAGAAATAAATGGATATGTGCATGGGTGATGATGAACAGCAGTGGTGTGCAGAATAAATTAGGAGAGACAGGAGGCAGAAAGGCTTTTTGGAACCTGCTAGAATAATAACAAAAAGAGGTAAGTAAAGAGGTTTTGAAACAGGGAGACAGTAGTGAAAATGGAGAAAACAAAGAGACAGGACTTGGAATCTGATAGGGTGTGGGGAGTGGAAATTAACTCAGACTTGTGAGCTTGAATAACTGAGTGAGTGAATGGTGAAGTCATTCATAAAAAGGAAAAAAATTTCCAGAGACAAATGATGAGCTAAGTTTGGGACATTCAGGTAATTAATCTTATAAGTAACCTGAAAGAGGGCATATTTATCCAAAAAGATTTTGTTACCTTTTTATTTTATTTTTTTTTTACTTTTTTACTTTGTTTAAATCCAAAGGATCCTTCAACCAGGATTGCATCCAAGCCATTCCAAGAAGAGTGCCATGATTGGTGGCTTGGTCATATGGTTGTAAGTCACAGAGACAATTGTTATTACCTTTGGGTGAAGAAGTAGGAGGGTACAGGAATTTATTATTGTAATATAGGAGAATACTATGGAATTAATGGAAAAGAATACAGCAGAATCTCAGAAAGAGAATTGTTGGGAAAGAAAGCCATCAAGTACACAGAAAGGACTCTGTATCAGGGTCTTCTTTCTTGGGGTGGCTTCCTTATTCTCTCTCTGCAGACCAGCCATTTCTGCTACTCAGTCCACATGCCAGGAGGTGGCCTTCCACCTGTAGCAGATATCAGTGTTCTGTCTAGATCCCCTCCAATCCCTTTTTGCCCTTTTTGTGGATTCCCTAGCTTTGGTATGCTTTCCTTCCAATTAGTTCACAACTACAACTCTGTTTAGAGGACTGCCAAATGTAGCAGAGAGTCCCATTTGCCTGAATGTAGCAGGGATGGAATTTACATTGCCCCCACCCCTAAGGTAGCCCTTAGCCAGTGATAGCGGCTGAAGGTATGTGAATGTCCTGCTTCCTTGTTTCTAATCAGGAAAACTCCAAGGCTTACCTTACACTCCAGAGTACCACTGTAGGGTAAGATTGAGTCTCCCTACCCTCTGCAGAGCTTTTGCTTCCTTCCTTATCCTACCTTGTTTCCATCAATGCCTTACTGATTTCTCCTGTGAGCATTTACTTAATGATTCACTTATGGTTGTATTCTCATCTCGGTCTGCTCCAGAGGAACTCAACTGTTATGGATTGAACTGTGTTCCCCAAAAAAGATATGTTGGAAATAAGGTCATTGCAGATGTAATTAGTTAAGATAAGGCAATTAGGGTGAACCCTAGTCCAACATGACTGGTGTCCTTATAAAAATGAGAAATTTGGATATAGAGGCAGATATGTACAAACAAGGAGAAAATGACCCTATAACTAGAGTGATGTATCTACAAGTCAAGGAAAGCCAAAGACTGTGGGCAAACACCAGAAGCTAGGAGAAGCAAGGAAGGATGAGAGAGAAAGCTAAGATAGAGCAGGGCCTTGATTTTGGACTTTTGGCCTCCAGAACTGTGAGAGAATAAATTTCTGTTGTTTTAAGCCACTGAGTTTTTGGTGCTTTATTATGGTAGCCCTAGGAAGCTAATATACTAATCAACAACAGCCATGCTCCCAAGTTTTTATACCTCTTCTCTTTAAGAGGTAGTAGACTGACACTAGATTCTCTTAGCTCCTATTCCAAATTCTCAGAGTATAGATTCTGATTTCATCACCCTGGCCCTTCAACTATATCTAGGAGGTAGGGTAACATTGTGTAAACACCCATGTTATGATTAAGAGGAAACAGTTTCCATAAAACAGAGAGGGCACAGTTGTCCCATGGGCTGGAGAGATACCCCAAAATGGCCACAACAAAAAGATTTCTCAGAATGGAATTTTCTGAGAAAATTGTACAGTCCTAATGCCAAACCAGCATATATCCAGCAAGAACTGATGAGGGAGTTTGGTTACTTTTTCAAATTCAGAAGATGTTCTAAATTTATAGGGTTTCCAAAACATGTGATTTGAAAAAGCTTCAAAGTTGATTAGTGTTGCCATTTTTACTTCCTGATTTGGCTTCTCAATAGCAACAATGCATGCTACAGAATAACGTTAATTCAGGATGAACAACAAATCTTGCTGTGCACTGAAACATGAAGTCAATTTATGTCAAATGTTGTTGCACAGGGATTGAAACTTAATAAACAGAAATCTTACCAGTATATCTATGAATTTACTTAGCAGAACAGTATTTTATCTTTTAAGCCAACTCTAAAAGGGAGAAGAAAAGAGATGAAGTTAGGGTAAGTTTCCTTTGCTTTTTTCTTATAATTCAAACTGGAAGCAGAACATTTTGTACACTGGCCCAAAGGGTGAATTTCATTTCCACTATCTCAGCAGCAGCCAATTTGAACCTTATTCAAAGTTGATTGTTTCCAAGCAGTTACTAGTATACATGCTTTTATTAATGGACAGGCACTGAGTCTCATTTTTCTTCTACTTGCTCTACTAATCTAGTTAGGAAATGTGATTTTCAGCAACTCTGAACATATGTGCAATGAGATGAAATTTAATTTGTTTATTGCAATATCCATCCAAATTTTCTTTTTAAGT
This sequence comes from Daubentonia madagascariensis, assembly GCA_023783475.1. NCBI lineage: Eukaryota > Metazoa > Chordata > Mammalia > Primates > Daubentoniidae > Daubentonia > Daubentonia madagascariensis. The sequence continues at coordinate 254,285 of JAKFHU010000745.1, forward strand.
AACATTTATTTTCTCTTTTAGGGCATAGGAATTTCAAAGAAGGGAGCCTGGGTCCTTGAAGTTTCTTCTTGAATAGAGGTAGTGTTACTGGCCTCCGAGTGGAGGTTTTTCCAAGTTCTTGGTGATCGTGAGGAAATGAATTTCAGGATGCACCACGTAAGCCAAGCAAGCAACAGCTTTTTTAAAGTGAAAGTACACTGTCAGGAGAGAGAGCCAGCAAGCTCGAAAAAGAGCAGCTGCACTGGGAGGAAGTGGTTTTAGAGCTTTTGTAGTTTCACTAATTGAGGGAAAGAATGTTCAAGACCCAGGGATTGGTTTTTATTAAGAATTTAGTAGTAATTTCTAGAATTAGGTTCTCTCCCATTTTCATACTTTATATGGTTGTCTCAGAACTGTCATGGTGATTTTAAAGGCAGAGAAATTTTTAAACTGCAATGTAAATAATATAATAATTAGCCAGAATTCATGTAAGGTGACAGAGATAGCTGAAAAGCCAGTTGAAGCCGGTTCTTGCCTATAGCTTTCAGCCCCTCTAGTTAGCTTCTGCTTAATGGTTGTTTACTTTAATACCTGCACCGTATTTGCAAGCCCCTGCAGCCAGTCTCAGCCCTGTCTCCTAGTCTCCTACTCTAACAGTAGCGGCTTTCTAATTACATTGTCTAAATATTTGACTATCACTGTCAGTTACCCAGAAGCAGACCCCATGATGAGGATTCAAGTGCACGTGATTTATGAAGGAAGTTCTCCCAGGAGAACCTGGCAAAAGGGTGAGGAAAACAGGAAAGGAAAGGGGAAGAAAGCAAAAAAGGGTGTGATTTTAGGCCGAGTCTGTACCTCAGCCTGATCCTGAGTAAATCACAGCTCAGAATTTATGCTATTTCAGGGCAAATAGCTGGCCTTTCTCACCCCTACACCAGCCAGTTATTGAATAAAGGTCACCAGAAGCAGGGGTAGGAGGAGGGGGGCATGTCAACTCCCAGGCACTTCAAACTTTTTGCTGCTGTGGCAAAGAAAACCCAGTAGCTCAAGGACAATCTTCCAAAGAGAATCACAGGTATGTGCTATTAGAAGCAAAACACACAAAAACTGGAAGAACGGTGCTCAGAATTGCTAAAAGGGATCCAGTAGTATACTTGATGACTTCTTTATGCCAGGTATCTTCCAACTGACTTCATTAGGATAGAAAGTACAGCCTTTTGGTTCAGCTTCTCCCCAAGATTAAATGGTCTGCTTTAGCCTTCTGCACTTTAGCCCCATGGCTAGCCCAGACTCTTGGGTCACCACATCTCAGCCTGAACATCAATGTCCTCAGTCCCCACTAATCTGGCAGGGTGGATTCAGCATAGACTAATTCTTTTTTCTTCTTTACTTTGAAATCTGATTGACTTGTGACATGGGCTTAATTGAGGGCAAAACTATATCTTTATAATACTGCAAAATTGAAGTTGCCAAAATCATTATTTTAGACAATATAATGTTTAAACATCATGAAAATCTTAAAAATCTATTTATTAAGCCTTTTACTATCTATTCAGAAATTTCAATTAATAATACTATATTTCTGCATGTCTGTCTGACATGACTCTCATATATTGATTCATTCCTAATAAAATCTGAAAAAAAAATATAGAATTCTTCTTCCACAGCAAACTTCCCCATGGCCTGCTACAATCAGGAGGAGCTGCAAATACCATAAATGGTCATAGCAGTGTCCAAGTAGAATTGCCATAGCTTGGCAAGATGAGCCCAAGCTTTGTCTTCAGCTTCTCCTTTCTTTGTAGGATTTATACATGTGTGGGCACATCTGGAATTCTGAGGATGCAGTCAAAGAGATATCTACTTATGTGAGAGGTTGATTTGCCTCCTGGGAAAGACTTTCCATGAGGAAGAAAGAATCACATGGGCAGAGTATGGTCAAGGGCAGTGTATAGTATCTGAGGGATAGGGCAATGGTAAAAACAAAACAACTAAAAAAAACCAATCAGTTATTCCAGGCCTGACTCAGTCCTCCAGTCCAGCTCCAAGGAAGTCATGCTTAAGCCCTGGTGTAAGGGGGCACTATTAACAGGAGAAAGGAAGAGTTCACGTGTAAAGATGTTATTGTGATAAGACATCAACCATATTAGTTCCAGCATCTTTGTTGGTGATGGCAGACAGCACATTGCTGGCTCATTCCTTCCAGGCATTTTAAGTGCTCTTTCTGTCACAATTTATACTCTGATTATCTAGCCATCCCTTTCACCCTAGGAGATAAAATATGTTGTGTTCCGAAAATATCCTCCAAATTGCAATCTAAGATAGAGGGCCCTGAGACAGCGTGACCTCAGAAGGACACTACTAGAGGAGGCCTCATTGATTTTGGAGAGGAGGGCCAAGCACAGCCACCTTTGCTCAGATTGTGTGGGTACACCAGCAGCAGCACTAGCAGCAGGCCTGTCGGTGGGTATGCACTGCTAGTTACCACCTTAGGAATAGGCAGTGAAGGGAGTGATCATTACTTCATTTAACTGTATGAAAGAAAAATGAAGAGAGATGGAATTAAGGGTGCACAAGAGAAATACATAGAGTTTAAAGAATAATTATATATCAAACACTTGTGTAAAACTAATAGGACCTCTGAGTTCTATTATTTTTACCACCTGTGTTGAAAATAATTGAAGGATGCCTGCACCTAAGAACCCCACTGTAGCCTCTTCTCCCTTTCCCCCAGGGGGGTAACCATAGTCCTGCCATTTGAGATAATGATTTCCTTCATTTTCTTTATAATTTTTCAACTTAAGTATGGATTCCTACAAAATATAATTTTTTACCTTGTTTTTGAACTTTTACATGAATAAACTCATATCTGTAGTATGTCATTTTTGAGGTTAAGTTATAAAAGACACAGCAGCTTCCATCTTGGTCTCTTTCACTCTCATTCTGTTGGGTCACTTGTTCCAGGGGAAGCTATGTCCTGAGCAGCCCAATGGAGAGACACATGTAGCAGGGAACTGAAGCCTCCTGTCAATAGCCATGTATGCGATTGAACTTGGAAGCAGATCCGCCACCCCTAGTCAGGTCTCAGATGACTACTGCTCCAGCTGAATCTTAATTGCAACTTCCTGAGAGACACTGAGCGAGAACCACCTAGCTAAGCCACACCCAAACTCCTAACCCAGAGAAACTGAGATAATAAATGTTGTTTTAAATCACTGAGTTTTGGGGCAATGTTATGCAGCAATAGAAAACTAATATGGCACTCTTTCATGTTTAGCCTCTTTTACTCAGCATAACATTTTTGAGATTCATCAATGTTATTGCATGTATCACTCAGTTTTTCCTTTTTATTCCTGAATGATATTCTATTATATGACTATAATAATATTTATTTAAATATCATTGCTGATGATATGGTTCAGGGCACATTACTCCAACATATGGCACCTTGGCCTATTGAATATTTTAGGCTGAAAGAATTTGAGAAATGGCACATACAGAAAGGACTTTCTGATCATCCCCTGAAGCAGATCATAAAACCCCCATGTAAGAGGAACCCTCTGTGGGAGAACAGAATATGCTCTCCCAGAATATGAAGGATTGTTGAGCTGAAGACAATTAAGAAGGAGCAGATGCAGGAAAGCTCTCTGCCCTCCATTTGCTTAAAAGTAGAATGTAGATTTACAAAGACTAAAGGTATCCTGTCCTGCCTTCTACCAGGGAGAAAAAAAGTTAACCACTGAAGATAGCTTTAGACCCTCATTAGTCTGGAAATGGTAACAGAGGAATCTACATGAACAAGCTTTTCTATCTGGCCTTTATCTGCCATTTATTTACCTTCCCCCAAGTTGCTGACCCTGAAGACTCTAAGTACCTTTCCTTTGTCTTGTCACTTCTCTAAAAATTTACTGCTCTTTGTTGACGACACTATATAAGCTGGAATTCAAAGCCACCTCTTTGAAAAATGGTCAATCCCTGGATGCTTCCATGTATATATGAAATATACACGTTAATAAACATCTGTTTGTTTTTCTCTTGTTAATCTGTCTTTTGTAACAATGGTCCATTCCAATAAGAACCTATGGGGTTATTTTTCCCCTTCACCTCCCTATATCCCTAGGAAAGGAGCATCTTTACTTCTGAAGACAAAGGGACATAGAGAAAAATCTGAACAAAAAGCTTTGCTAAGTGTCCCCCAGTTTACTACCCTTAGCTCACACCCCTTTGTCCTATCACATTTTTCCACAACTCTCCACTCTTCATCAAACCTAGTATAAAAACACTCAGGTTTAATTGCTTCTTTGGGTCTTCATTTCCTTATTAAAGCTCCTGTGTCACATAAAACTTAAGCAAATTCTCATGCTTTTCTCTTGTCAATCTTTCTTTTATTACAGGGTCCCCATCCAAGAACTCAGAAGCATAGAAGGAAAAGATACTTTTCTTCCTTTACACTGGTATATAGAAATGCAAGTCTTTTTATATGCATTTGTATCCTACAAACTTTCTAAACCTCTCAATTGATTCTAATAATTTATCTGTAGCTTATTCTTGATTTTCTGAATGCACGTTGTGTCATCTGTGAAAAATGATAGCATGATTCTTCTTTCCTACACTAATAACTTTTATTTCTTTTTCTTGCTCTACTTCACTGACCAGGGCATCTGGAACAATAAAGAATGGATGTAATGATAAAAGATACCCTTGTCTTATTCCTGATCCCAAGGAGAAGATTGGAACTGAATTCACCATTAAGTATGATTGCTTTAGATTTGCTCTTGCTCAATAAAAGTGTTTTTAAAAAATAATAAATGGATGTTGAATTTCATTGTTTTTTTCCTGAATCTATTGAGGTGATTATATATACGATATATATGTGTGTCTGTGTGCATGTGTGTGTGTGTGTGTGTGTATATACATCTTCTTTAATCTGCTAATGTGATTATATAAATTGAGTTTCTAATGTTTTACCATACTTGGATTCCTGGGATACTGACTATACAGCATGATATATCATCTTTTTCAAATATTGCTAAATTAGGTTTAATATTCTGCCTAGCATGGTTGTTTTATATTCATGAAAGAGATTTACTTTTAATTATTATTTCTTGTATTGCCTTTGAAGGATTTTGGACATCAAGTTTATACTAGCCCCATAAAAATAGTTTGAAGTATGTTCCCCCATTTTTTTTATTGCGAAGAATTTGTATCAGATTAAAACTATTTCTTCCTTGACTATTTTCTAGAACTCCCCATCAAAGACTCCTGGACCTAGATTTTTCAAATTTTTGATCACTGATATTTAATAATTTCAGGTTTTCTAGCTTTTCTGGAATGTTTTGGAAAGTGTGGTAGTAATTAGGGCTACTAACAAATAGTCCAGTTCTCCTACTTCCAGGTATCTGATAGAATTGCATTGTCCCATTGTCTTTGAAATTAGGTGTGGTCCTGAATCTGCCTCTACCAATGAAATGGGAACAGAAGCAACAAGTGTCATTCAATCAGGAGCATTTAATAGCCAATGCAAGACTCTGTAGTGCTTTTCTTCCGTTTGCTGAGTACCCGGCAAAATGGAATCTTGATCAGCCTGAGTCTCTGAGTAAATATGATGAACAGAGGGCACTGCCAACCGCATAGTCATGTATTATGAATGGGAAATAAACTTCTGTCATGTGAAGCCTCTGAGATTATGGAGTTGTTTATAACTTCAACATATAACATCATAACCTATCCAAACTGGCTGATTTTATATTTTCCTAGGAATTTGTATATTTATTTAGATTTGCTATTTTTGCTTGTAAAATTATTCATGAGATCCTTTTACATTTTAGTGCCCATATGCTAAGTAGTAATACTTTTTCATTCTTGATATTATTTGTGCCTTTTCCCATTTTCCCCATTTTTTCTTTTCTAGCTCAAAGTTTCTAAAATTTACTAGTCTTTTCATAGAACCAACTTCTTTTATTGTTCTTCTTTATTTCATGGTTGTTTTCTATATCATTGAATTGCTGTTCTTTATCACTTCACTCCTACTTTCTTTAGGTTTATTTTACTCCTCCTTTATGAACTTCCTGAGATTATCATTTACATCTTTAATTTTCTGCCTTTTTTATTTTCTATTCTAAGGCTACAATTTTTTTAAGTGCTGCTTTAGGTGCATCACAGAAGGTTTTATATGTCAGGGTTTCATCATCATTTAGTTCAAAATATTTTCTTATTTCCATGACAATTTCTGCTTTATTTTAAATGTGTCTCTACTAAATTGCATGTGTTCGCATTATTTTTATCCTGTTTTATAATCTTTTAATTGGAGCATTAATTCATTTACACTTATTGCTGATATACTTTCATTTTCTTATTTTGTGCTATCTATTTATTCCACCATTCTGGCTTTCTTTAAATTGATTCATTTTTATCAATTTATTTTTAAAATCTTGATTAGTTTATAAGTCATACTGTCTTTTTCTTTTCTTTATTGACTACACTTAGAATTTCAACATACATGCTTAGCATAAAAGTTTGAAGTTAATCAATAATTTCTCTTCCTCCTGAATGACACACTTTAACTCCTTCTATACTCCTCTCCTGATTTACATATTTTCTGTCTTGTAAGTCTACATTTTTAAAATTTCAATTGACCTTACTATTATTGTCCTATGCAGCTGATGTTTATTCGTATTTACCCACTTTGTTTGCTGTTTATTCCTTCTTATATCTCAGACCCTCCATCTGGGAAAATTTTCCCTCAGTCTGAAGAATACCTTTCAGAATTTCTGTTAGTGAGAAGCTATTAGTGGCAAATTCTCTCTCTCTCTCTGTCTTAAGAAATATCTTTACATTTCCCATACTCCTGAAGTATAGTTTCACTTGGTATAGAATACAAGGCTGGCAGTGAGTTTATCTCATTACATTGGAAATATAGGTCATTAAGTATGAAATGTCCGATTTCCTTAAGTACTAAGTTTGACAGTTGGTATCTCTGACATTTCACGTTGACACTTCTTGTTTTATTTTTATTATGAAGGTACATAACCCTCAGTCTTGCAAATGCACATTTTGGCTTGTGACTATCTTTCAAATTTTTTTTACAGCAATTTTTGTGAAACCATGGATAAGCCAAAAGTTGGTGTTATTTTCAGATGCATTCCGTTGTGGAACCAATGCAGCGCAGACAGCTCAAAATATCAACGAAGTGTTTGGGAAGATGTGGCTAATGAACGCACAGTACATCGATGGTTTGAGAAGTTCTGTTCTGGTGATTTTAATCTTCAAAATGAGCCACGTGGGTGACCTGAGACCAAGGTGGATAACGACGAGCTGAAAGCTGTAGTGGAAGTGAATCCATCTTAACCTATGTGTGAATTAGCAGCAACGTTTGACGTTCCTATTCCAACAATATGAGAACAATAAGAGACTTCCATCTCATAAACTGATGGTCTCAAAAAGCTATGTTATCACACAATCAAAAAAGGCTGAACCAGAAGTAAATCTGCCCCAGTCCCTCGCCCCAGAGAACTGGCACTGAAAAAATAAATGTGAAAAGCGTCCTTAAAATGTTGTAACCACAAGTCAGACGTTTTGTGACTTGCAACCTAAATCATCAGAGTAGTCAAAAAAGCTTTAAGCCATGAATACAGATGAAAGTGTTTGAGGACTGATAATGTTCCCCAATATAATTTCCCTGTTTCTTTCTTGCAAGTGTCTGCTGTTAAAAAAACACTAACAGACTAATTATCATTCTTTTGAAGATAGTCTAGCTCATTCCCATCAATTTCCCTTCCCACCCCAGGTGCTTTTAAGATGTTTGTCTTTGGTATTTTGCAGATTCACAATGCTCTAAGTGTGTATTTCTTTTTATATATCTTATTTGTGATTTGCTTGGGCTCCTTTAATCTGTGGATTATTGAATTTAAATCATCCTGTAAAATTAATGGCCATTATGTCTTTAAATATAAATTCTGCTTTACTCACTAACTCTCCTCTACTTTTTGAACCTTCATTAGACATTTTTTAAAATTTATCTTTTATGTCCTTTGTGTCTCTCTTTTATTTTCCATTTATTTTCTTTTTGTGCTTCATCCTGAAATATTGCTTTGGACCTATCCACCATTTCACTAATTTTATCTTCACCTGTGTTTAATTGGCTAATAAATCCATCCTTTTAGTTTTTAATTTTACTTATTATATTTTCATTTTTAGATATTCTATTAGGTTCTTTCCCTTATAAAATATGCTTGGGCATTTTTTCATAAGTTTCTATATACCATGAATAGTTTTCAAGTTTATCTTTTATTAAGTAAAAAAGAATGCAATATTTTGTAATTTGTTTCTGATATTTCCAACAACTGAAGTCCTGGGATGGGGCATAAATTTCTGTGGTCTATTTTTTTCTACTCATTGTGCCTTATTTTTTGTGTGTACTTGACTTTTATTTATGTATGTATTTATTTATATACTACAAGCTACTTACTTTTTAGAAAAGTATTTACATGAGCTCTTTGATGTCTAGCATGAATACGAATTTATACTGAAAAGATGTGCATCTACTTCTACTCAATACTGGGGGAAATTATCAGTCCTCAAACATTTTAATCTGTATTCATGGCTTAAAGCTTTTTTGACTACTCTGATGATTTAGGTTGTAAGACACAAAAGGTCTGACTTATGGTAACAACATTTTAAGGATGCTTTTCACATTTACTTTTTCAGTGTCGGTTCTCTGGGGCAAGGGACTGGGGCAGATTCACTTCTGGTTCAGCCTTTATTGATTGTGTGATAATATAGCTTTTTGAGACCATCAGTTTATGAGATGGAAGTCTCTTACCATACGTTTACATCTGGGAAGATTCTGGGCTTTATTTTCTCTCCCCAAGCTCTACCAGGACGTAGTCTGTCAAATTTGGCTAATGTCCTCAGGGTAACAGTGAATTTAGCGCTCTCCTTTTCCTTTGGTTTTCTGCCTCCCTTAGATTTCGGCTTGATCATTTTCTACTTGTCAGTTCCTCAATACTTTTAAGTATTTGTACCTTTGTTTAGAATTTTAAATTGTTCTAGTGGGAGGGTGAGCCTAAATTTCTGACCTGATATATTTCCTTGATCCCCTGTTTATACTCAGGATGGTTAGGACTGGGAACCTGAATTTAATTATGATTATTACTTCTGACAATATTTCTAGATTAGTGTAATTTTGAAGATATTTTTCTTCTTCCTACTACTTGGGAGTTGGGGTGATGGTTAGGCTAACGATCTACTTGTTGATGATAGTGCCCAGACTCAGAATATGGTATCTCAAAGTATGGTGCCTTGGCATGCTGAGTACTTTGAGCTGAAAGAGATTGAGAGGTACTCAGATAGAGGACGGTCTCTCTGACCTTACCTTGACTCTTTTTTCTCTTCTGAAGCAGATCACAGAAACTATAATTCTTCTTCCCTGCCTGAAACAGTCCATAAAATGTAGGAAGTCACTCTCTGACCTCTTCCCTTCTTTCCTAAAGACCCTCATATGACAGGTATTCTGTCCCATACCTTGGGGAAAGGCATATCATGCAGAGACACAAAAAAGAATCTGAACAGACAGGACTTGCTGAGTTCCCCTCAGTGTACTGCCATTAGATTATACCCATTTTGTCTAATTATACTTTTATAAGACTGTACATTCTTCATCAAACCTAAGCATAAAAATACATAGTTTTTCCTGGGCCTTTGGGTCTTTGTTTCTGAAGGCTCTGTGTCATGTAAAACTTTTATTAAATAAATTCATTATGTTTTTCTCTTGTTAATCTATCTTTCATTATAAGGGTGTATCAACTGAAGAACGATGAGGTTCATAAATTTGGAAAGGAGAGCTTTATTTCTCATAAAAGGTTGCAGCCTGCATGGTGACCTTTTTGACAGGCAGGAAGCACAGCCTCTGGCCAGAAGCCAGACACAAGTACTCAAGGGAAAGGCAATGGGAATAAGAATTTATGCTGAGTGGGGTGGCAGAATATACATATCTAATAAGCTACAGGAGGAGTCATAAATATTTATGAAAGGAGAAACACGTGCATGTGCAACTGAGCTTCATGCTACTTTGTGGGATCCATGTTCAGAAAATGGCAGCATTAGCATGATCCAAGCATGGAGCTTTTGGCCCTCTGATGTCAAAAGGTAAAGCAGAGAACACAAAAATCCTCTCTATGCAGCCTCCATAGACTGGTCAGAACCACTCCATGGTCAATGGTCTCTCGTCAGGAAGGAATGCCAGTCAGTTGTGCTGAAACCACAAAGGGGAGAAGTAGCATTAGGCAGTTGATTGAAATCAGTGGTGGATCAAATATTTCTAAAAAGCTGGTTTTGTTTAACCCTTGGGGAAGAAAGCCTAATGGTGGTTAGCAAGGGAGAGGGTATAATGAGACATGTCTGAACTTCCATCCTGTCATGACTGGGAACTAAGTTTTAAGGTTTCTCTGGGGTTCCCTTGGCCAAGAGGGGTTCATTCAGTCTGTTGGAAGGCTTAGGATTTTATTTCTGTATCTCAGTGATGGGTACCTAGTGAGGAGGAGGAAAATATATTACTTTTTCTCCCTTATAATAGTGATATGTTAGTACATTTGGCCCAGAAAAGCACAGTTCTGTTGATGACTTTTATACTGATGAAATTTATTGAAATGGAACATTTCACATTAGTATTATATGTGCTTTTCATTGTAAGATTGTGGAAATGGGTCACATGTATTTTAAGGGTAGGGACCAGGACTATTTTGTTACTTGATTCCTCACAGAGTACTACTACAGAGTAGTATAGACAGCCTTTGACTTATGATGGGTTCAACTTACAATTTTCAACTTTACCATGGTGTGAAAGCCATATACACTCCTCAACTTATGATGGGTTTTATCTGGACATAACCTGATAACAAGTCAAGGAGCATATGTACTCAATATATATTTGTTGAATGAGTAAATTAATGAAATTGGTGAAGTATTATGCCTTTTCTGCTACCTCTACCGGCCACCATTAAGGTTTTCCTTTTTTTCTGTTTCTTTTGTGGAGGTAAAATTTTTTAAAAATCTATCTAAAAAATTCTACTGTCCTCTAATATAATCTAAGAGTTATTTGTGTGGTAGAGGAAGAGGGCAAGCAGTTAAAACTCCTCAAGAGAGCAAAGAGTAGAGGAATTGTAGGTGTTCTTTAAAATTCTGATTAGCCAGGGAACTCCTGTGAAGAGATTGGGCTGCTGAAAGCAGGGTTTCCTCTCCCACCTCCCTTTGAATAGAATAATGTACATGAAATGCATGTATGAAAGAAAGGAGCATAATCTTAGGAAATGTGCTATTTCATTGTTTCTTCTGTGATGCGCCTTGCCACATATACTGTCTATACCATTTGTGCAAAATGCATTCATTCAGCAAATGAAAAACAGGCATTCATTCAGCAAATGGATGGCCATTGACATTCTCTGGGGACATGCACATGAATTAATTTGCTTTCCAAGGGGCCCATGAACTCACAGGAGGGATGATCACTATCCATGAAAAAATTAAAAGAGGTAAGATTTTCTGCTTGGGAGTGAGTGCATGGGGGCAGTGGGGAAGTGGTAGATATACTGACATGTTGATATATTAGGTCTCGTATTTTTTGTACATATTCTCTCTTCCTTGACTGCCTAGTTACACATTTCCAGTGCTTGAAAAATTATTTAATTTATAAGCATATGTAACAGTTCTATATCATGCTTCCTCTAAGATTCTCTGCAATCCAATTCAAAGATTTCTCTCTTCTTAAAGATATTTGTAGGAGAAAAAGTCAGGGCTAGGTAATCCCTGTTCAATAGGATACAACAAAAGTGCAAGCAAACAAATGAGAGAGAGCCTCTGGTTAAAGAGTTTTACCCTCCTGAGTGATGGGCTGATGTGGAAAGGTAAAGTGAAGAACTTCCCAGAAGTTGTGAATCTCATTTAGGTTTGTCAGAAAATTGCCCAAGCATTTTATTAGAGATCCTAATTATTTTACAGAAGATTTTGAAATATATTATGTCAAAATATATTTTCTTATACCACGTCTGGTTCAATTTTTCTTTCTCAGGTCCTATTTTTGACCCAAACAATCATAAAAGATCTGGTTTTGTTAGGAAAACGTCTGATTGTATTTTTGTGCTAAATTCATTAATTGAATTTCTCACTTAGTCAAACATATTTTATATTTAAGACAGTAGGAATGGAAGATAGGCTGAATTAATATGGTATAGCCCTCTCAGTGGACAGAGCTAGAAAATACACGTGTACACTAACCCATGTGTACATGCATATCTACCTTTCTGTTTATATCTATATGTATATTAAAGTAAACATGAGTTCATACTGATGTCTCTGACTCTAATCTAGTACCACAAAGCTTATTCTAGCCCTCCCCTTTTGCTTATTTATAACTTCTTTCTCTGATAGTGAGAAACCTGGCTGTCATTATTTACTAAAAGGGTCAACAAACTTTTCCTGTAGAGGGATAGTTTTTACTATACAAGATAGTAAATATTTTAAGCTTTGGGGGCCATACAGTCTCTATCACAACTCCTCAACTTTAATTTTTTTATAATCTTTATGTGTTAGAAAGTATTATTTTTCTTTTGATTTCTTCAGCCATTTAACTTAAAAAAGTGTTCTTTGTGGGTCATACAAAAATGAGCTAGATTTGGCCCACAGCATACTATGGTATGCTGACGCCTGTTCTATAGTATTTATTTGTTCATTGTAGTGTTCATGTAAAGTCGTTTCAGAATTGCTAATCCATATCCCCATGATAAACAAGTTTACCAATTAAAGCACAGTGTTTGTATACAGTACTTTTTACCTTTATCCTTACAGTCAAAACACTATTTTCCAAAGTTACTAGGTCAGCATCTTTCTTCCCTATGCCCATCAATGTGATAATATTGACAGGGTTCAGAAAACACTACCCCAAAATTTGGAACCTTGGCATTTGAGAAAACACCAGAATCAGGAAGTTCTCTCTCAAACCTTCCACTGTCCTTCTCTCCTGTGGAAAGTAATAAAACCTAGCAAGGATTTTTTTGAGCTTCCCCTGAAGCAGATCATAAGACCCACATTTGAGAGGTGCTCTACCTATACCCAGAGGAAAGGAACATCCTTATCTCTGAAGACTCAGGAACACAGAGAAGAATCTGGCATGACTGGAAGTCTATGCTTGCTCACTTGGCCATTTCTGGCAGGGCTGGAGGTTGGGCCACATTTTTTTCTGTGGTATTTGGTAGAGCTGCTATTTCTAAATATTTTCTATCTTTCTAGGTTGTCTCTTTCCTGGCCCTTAGGCCAGAGAAAGTAGCCTTTTCTTGGGGCTTTTTTGTCTTTGTCTGTTGGTGTTTCTGGGCTGCTGACTTCTCTAGCACCCAGCCTGGGAAATATGAATCAAACACACACCAAAAAACTCACCAATGTATCACTTTTTTGGTTCTGAAGTTCCTAGCTGGTCTGACTTCGCTCCACCTTTCAGAGAATTCTTATGATTGTTTTCTATAATATGTCCAGGGTTTTTAGGTGTATTTATTGGGAGGAATAGAGAAAAGTATATCACCTCCATCTTCCCAGAAGTGAAAGTCTAAATGAATATTTTTTGTTATTAAATTTTTTCTCCTTTATTAGCTTATTAGTTCTAACTCTATTTGTGTTATTTTAGTGTTTTTTTAGAGTTTTCAGTATGTATCTTTAGCTTTTTTCAGTCTACCTCCAACTGATATCATAAGAAATTATTTATAGTATAAGAACCTTATAGTAGTACATATCCATTCCTCCCCTCCTGACCTTTTTACATTGTTTTCATAAATTTGCTTTTATTTATGCTATAAATCTCAAACTTTGTTTTTGTTTAACATTAAAACATTTACTGGATGTTCATACAGTCACCAAGAGCAAGCAGACCCTTCTGGATCTGTACAGCTAACTCCCTTGTTGGAGCCAAGAATTCCATGTTCAATATTTAAAGAGTAAATTATCCTTTAAAGACATGAGAAAAAGGTGTTACATATTTACCCATGTAGTCACCATTTCTGATGCTCTTTCATCTTTTGTGGAGATATATATTTTTATCCAGTATCATTTTCCTTCTGCTTGAAGAATTTCCTTTAACTTTCTTCTTTTGTGGATCTGCTGATAATGAATTTGTTCCATTTTTGTACGCTTGGAAAAGTTTTTATTTTGCCATTGACAGCTTTATTGATATGTAATTCACAAACCATACAATTCACCCACTTAAAGTGTACAATTCAATGGTTTCTGGTATATTTACATAGTTGTACAAACATCACCACAATCAATTTTTGAACATTTTCATCACTCCAAAAAAACCCCTTGTATCCATTATCAGTCAGTTCCCATTTCCTCCCAACTCCTTCAGGCCTAGGCAAGCTCTAATCTACATTCTATCACTATGATTTGCCTATTCTGGATGTTTCATATAAATGGAATCATTCAATATGTAGTCCTTTGTGTCTAGCTTCCTTCACTTAGCATAGTGTTTTCAAGGTTCATCCATATATCAGTACTTCATTCATTTTTATTGCTGAATGATAATCCATTGCATGGATACACAGTATTTTATCCCTTCATTACTTGATGGACATTTGGATTGTTTCCACTTTTTGGCTATTATGAATAATGCTGCTATGAACACATGTGAATGTACGTTTTCATCTCTCTTGTGTATATACTTAGGAGTGGAATTCTGCATCATAAGGAAACTCCATGTTTAACACCTTGAGGAACTGATGAACTGTTTTCCAAGTGGCTGCTCCATTTTGCATTCCCACCAGCAATGTATGAAGGTTCTAATTTGTCTACATCCTCCCCAAGACTTGTTATTATCTGTCTTTTTTTGTTATAGCCACCCTAGCGGATATAAAGTGATATCTCATTGTGGTTTTGATTTGCATTTCCCTAATGGTTAATAATGTTTAACATCTTTTCATGTGTTTATTAGCCATTTGTGTATCTCTTTGGAAAACTAATTGCTTATCATTTGTCCATTTTTCAATTGAGTTATTTGTCTTTTTATCATTGAGTGGTAAGTGTTCTGGATACAAATCCATTATCAAATATATGATTTGAAAATATTTGCTCCCAGTTGTGGGCTGTCTTTTCATTTTCTTGATGGTATTCTTTGAAGTGCAAAAGTTTTACATTTTGATGATGTCCATTTTATCTACGTTTTCTTTTGTTGCTTGTACTTTTGTTGTCATGTCTAAGAAGTCTTTGTCTAGCCCAAGGTCATGAAGATTTACTCCTATATTTTCTTCTAAAAGGTTTATAGTTTTAATGTTTAATTGAGGTCTATGATCAATTTTGTTTAATTTTTTGTGTGGAGTAAGGAGGGTGTCCTTCTCCTTTCTTTCATATGTGAATATTCAATTATCTGAGAACCATTTATTTAAAAAACTATTTTTCTCTATTGTATTGTCTTGGCACCTTTATCAAAATCAATTGACTATAAATATGAGGGTTTATTTCTGGACCTTAATTCTATTTAGTTGATCTATGTCTGTTTAGTAGATCTATTTCTATTTAGTAGATCTACTTATGTTTATCTTTTTGCCATTACCACACTATTTTGATTACTGTAGTTTTGCAGTAAGTTTTGAAATCAGGAAGTGTGAATCTTTGAACTTTGTTATTCTTTGTCAAAATTGTTTTGGCTATACTGGGCCCCTTGAATGTCCTTATTGATTTTAGAATCAGCTCTTCAATTTCTGCAAAGAATCCAGCTAGGATTTTGCTAGTGATTGTGTGGAATCTGCAGACTAATTTGGGAAGTATTTCCATGTTATGGATATTAAATCTTTTTATCCGTGAATATGGATGCTTTCCCATTTACATAGGTCTCCTTTAATTTCTTTCAACAATGTTTTGTAGTTTTTAGAATACAAGTTTTGTTCTTCTTTTGTTAAATTTATTCTTAAGAATATTGTTCTTTTTGGTCCTATTGTAAATGGAAATACAGACATATTTTCCTCCTCCTTTCTATGCCTGGTAATTTTTGAATGGATGTCATACATTGTAAATTTTACCTTGTTGGGTACTGGATATTTTTATATTCCTATAAATATGTTTGAACATTTTTCTGGGATAGAGTTAAGTTACTTGGAAACTGTGTGTTCATTTTAGGTCCTGCTTTCATATTTGTTAGGTGGGCCTGGAACAGTGGTGAATGTAGGACTATTGCCCACTATTAAGGTTAGACCCTTCTGTGTACTGTATGCAAAGCCCATGAATCTTGAAGTACAGCATTATTTCTGGCCCTGTACATTTTTCCCTCTAATCCTTTCAGTTGGTTCTTTCCCTGTCTTCAAATAATTTTCTCACACACAGGTACTGATTGAAACTTGGTGAGGAACCCTCTGCCATTCCCTGGAGTTCTTTCCCTAAAGTTCTCTTACAGTTCTATGCTTTCTGGTGTTCCACCTTGCCAACTCTGGGCCACTTTTTCTCCCTAGATTCTTGGCTTCCTCTCTTAAACATGGTAAGTCTGTGGACTCTGCCTGGGATTGCCCTCTCTGTGTCATGGCCTAGAAATTCTCTGAAAGTAATTGTAGTGCTCTCTTCATTTGTTTCCCTTCTCTCAGGGTCACTGTCCTTCAGGTTCACTTTACGTTCAACTGTAAAGTACAGTTGTCCCTCAGTATCCATGGGAGATTGGTTCAGGACTCCCTGTGGATATCAAAATCCACAGCACAGGTGCTCAAGTTCTTGATATAAAATGGCATAGTATTTGCATATAACCTATGCACATCCTTCTGTGTACTTTAAATGATCTCCTAGAGTACTTATAATACCTAATACAATGTAAATGTTATGTAAATAGTTGTTATACTGTGTTGTTTAGGGAATAATAACAAGACAAAAACTCTATACATGTTCAGCACAGATGCAACTATCCATTTTTTTTCCAAATATTTTTCAGCCCTGGTTGGCTGAATCCACAGATGCAGAACTCATGGATATGGAGGGCCAACTATATCTTGCAAATTGTTGTTTCATATATTTGGTCCATTTTTTTTGGTTGTTTCAGGCAGGAGGGTGAATCAGGCCCCTGTCACTCCAATTTGGCTGGAAGAAAAAGTTCCTCTTTCCATAACTTCTTTCAGGTCATTTTAAATGGTATTGCAATCACTGTAGAATTAAAAATATTAGTAGGCAGGTGTATTTTAGTAGTTATTAAATCATGAGCTTTAAACTACAGTTGAAACAATGATAGCCTGTTAAATTGAAAATTAGAGATACAGGAAAAAATGGAAGAGAAGGGTTTGATTACATGCCTATTAATAAATAGATTACTATGAACAATGTCATAATGTTCCAAGAAATAATCACTACTAGATTTTTGTGAATGATTTTATTCATTTCTACATAATTGAACTTTGTTCCACCAATATTGGTAAACAGTATAGTTTTATAAAGTCATCTTCTTGCGGAAAAAAAGTAGTCCCGGAAATTCTGTGTTTTAAATTCCCTCTAGGTTGAGTCTCCTGGGTGTCAGACTATAGAGGTGACATCAGCATATATCCATGAGTCTATTTCCTCAAACTTAACTATATTAAAATAGTTAAAAGGATCTGCTCAGGGCCTTCCTACCAAATCTCTTAGGTTGTCTTTGATAATTCTTTCAGAAATATTTGTTAACCTGCAACTTAAATCTTTGGTTTCAGAGAGATATGAAGTGAGAGCAGAAATTCCCTATTGATAAGAAGACTATTGCTTTATTCTAGGAACTATATCAGAATAGAGAAGAGTGAAAGCTCTTATTGGGATGTAATTATGAAGCATGTGGAACTCCCTGTAACATTTCATAATGACTTGGTTGATTATTACAAAGGTAAAAGTATGTTATGGTCAGTAGAGGAATTGGTGACTCTTGAGCACCTTAGTATTAGTCCCATAAAATATATGCCATGATCATTAACATCTGATAAAATTTTTCAAGAATTCACTTTGTTAATAACATGTCACACCTTGCATAAGAATAAAAGTGGGAATCTACACATATTAAAAAGATTATCCACTATTAAAAATGTCTTTATATTCTACCAGTTGTCTTGCACAAAGTTAACTTAGGGTCAGTTGAGCTTCTTTGATTTGACAGTTTTCTCCAAATTTTGCACTCTAATAAAGGGCAACTCATATTGTGTTGAACCAGTTAAGAACATAATGAACATACCAAACAAACTAAATTTCTAACATTCCTTCTTGCTCACGGGTGCCACTTTATGGGTTATAAGATGAAGACAAGTCCTTTAGTGCTATCTAGCAGTTGCCTCAGGAGCAATAAAGACAGGTTGGAAAAGACAACTTTTCAGTTGTATTATTCTAAATTTTAGGTCTGAACTCAGAGGCAAGCAACATCATAATAGTTTTCAGGTGAGAGTACAATTGTCTGAAAATAATAAAGGTCCAGAGAGTAGCAATAGCATATAGCAACCATAACAAAATGGTTTCATAATGAACATTATGAATTTAGTTCTTTATGTCAGTTTGCTTACAGCTGTCTCCAGTCATAGAATTACAAAAATCAGATAAAAACATAACAATTAACAGACTGTTTTGAGAATGAACAGTCAGGGTGAGTGAGGCAAAAATTATTTGCCATCTGGGTAGAATATGCTGAAAACAAATAACATCTTTTTATTGCCTCACATTCATAACAGACAGCACTCTAAAGACCTTTTTATTTTGTCTTCTGAACTACCAGCATCTCCTCTCACTTAAACATAAAATTTCTTAATAAATAAAATATACATGTACATATATAATCATAGTAAAAATGACAGATTATAACAAATTTGAAAATTTAAGCTGTACCTTTTAACCTTTGTAAACATACAAGAAAGTTTTTTTTTCTATGTTCCCAAATATGTTTAGATATAAATGAAAATACATAAATGAAAACTATTGTTTAGTGACCAATTACTTTTGCTCTTTTTATCTCTATTCAATTTGATTTCTTTAAAATTTTTCCAGGTAACTTAAAAGTAGTTATTAATTACACCAATATAATATATATAGAAGATCTAAAATTATAATTGCAAGATCCTTAATTAGCTAACCAATTACTAATTAATTAGTAAGTTAATTAAAATTAACAGTGCAGTCACTGTTGATATTAAAAAAAACTTCTCAGAAAACTATAACACCCTGAAATTTTACTCAGATAGTGCAAACAGTGTAATTCTGGGGTTCGCATAATTTGGAACGTTGCTTGGAGTTCACAAGAACAACAAAAAAAAATCAGAAGGATATTAGTTATTATAATTCAATTTAATTGAACATTCATGTTTAAATTTACATGTTCCTAAAATTTTTGTATCAGTAATGATCACTTATCTGACCCCACAAAAAAAGTATAGGAAAGCCTCAATTAGACTATTTTGTAAGAAAATAAAATCAAGTACTGTATATATCAAATACTAAACTGTGATAGAAGCAAAAAGAAAATATGTAACTATCTTTTAAAACAAATCTAACAAAACAGTTTAATTTGCACATGACTTACTGTTAGAGTAATAAAAGAACTTTCATAATCCTCTCATTTATTTATTAGATAATATTAAAACTATTTAAATTTTGCTTAAAAGCCTTCATTTAGAATAGTTTTAAAACTGGCCTGATACCAACGTTCATTTCTTTGTTTCTTGTCTTAATAACCTAAAGTTCACCCATATACCTAAAACTTAATTGCTCCCTTTTAAGTACATTTTTTTCTTTTTGGTTTCTCCCTTTTTGTCTATGAGTTCTTGAGAACATTTATTCTAAAATTATATAAACTTAGTTCCTAGACCAATTAAAATATAAGCTCCATTAAATATGATAAATTTAACAAACTTCTTAATTTCTCTCCAGATTAGGCTATTTAGTTTCACAAAAATGCGTAACTAAGGAGGGTGATCTCTTTATGCTCTATTTAGATCCAGCCTCAGGAAAGGACTTGCCTCAGCTGCTGGGAGCTGTGTCAGGGATATCTCAGCCATGAAGAGCCACAAACTTTCCTCTACTATTCTGACCTTTGTGGAGATATAATTGTCCATTCAACAGGGAACAACTCTGAAGGGCTATTCTAACTCCAGAGTGCCCCATAGGGTTTCCCCAAACCATTGTTTGGTTTGCATTATAGCTGGGACTTCTCCCTCTGCCCATGTCTGCTTGAGCCCCCTACATCCCACAGGGGCTGATCAATTCATAAATATCTTGCATGCCAAAATCTATCTCAGGGTCTATGTCTAGGAGAACTCGATGTACAACATTAAGTAAGTAAATAGTTTGCTTTTGACAATACTATTTATATCTTCAGAGGTATTTCCATCTCTTAGTCTATTCTGGCCAATGCCTAAGTCACCATGCCTAGCCCAGAAAATTGTCTTTCTCTTTAACATCACAGAAAAAGATAGCATATATTTGTGATATTAGCTGAACAGATCTTCCATTCCTTCTTTATCTCAAGATGGATCTGTCCATTTCTGTTTGAATTCGATGTTCTCATGGTGCATACAAACAATCAATTCCTCCAATCAATTACATTTAAGATTTCAGAGATACTTTGAGCAAAGAGGCAGCTGTATATCTAGAATCTCTCTGGTCACAAACAGAAAGAATTATAAATGACTGTTTACAGACACAGGCAGACATGAAAAATTGCTAGGCAATTATGACAATTTTAGCTAAAAGAAAAATAAAATAAGACACAAAGTCTTATCATGGCCAAAAATGGCAGTCTGGTAGAGGCCTCCTACTTCACCGCTCCCAGGGAAGGAGGTGAAGAGCGTGGACGGCTGCCCGCGTGCAGATCACTCACTCCAAAAACAGCATTGTGAATTTGCAAAGAAGCAGTGTGGAGCACTCAGCACAAGAAAAAAGGTGATGGAGAGATACATTCACAAATATCAGAGAGTGTGGGGAATACAATAGAGAACAGAGAGTAGGAAGAATGTTCTCGCCAGGTCAGCACAGTGCAATCTGACCTTCAGGTGGACACACACCATCCCCACAGACGTCCCATCCACTCAGTCAGGGGCAAGCTCAGAGTCAGTGCAAAGTCGTTTCATGAGACAGCAGGCTCTATGGAAAGGAAGTAATTGTAGGAACCACTCTGAACTCTCGGGTGCACTGTGCCAGGACTGCATGGGGCTGGGGAGGTTCTGGGCTGAGATACAGCTTCCTGGGACAGTAAGCTGGAATTTGGTGATGGGCACCTTATCCCTGGAAATCTCCAGGATCAGTGCGCAGCAATTGAAAAGAGAGCAAAAAGCTACATCCTTGGTGGCTGCCGGCAGTTGCCTCTGTGGGATTCAGGTGGGTTGAGAAGAGCCATGTTCACAGCATGACTGACCTGAACCAGCAGGACCCTGGTGTATTGGAAACAGTTTGCAGCCCATCCATCCATTCCTGCCTGCCCAGCTCTCACAGTCTCCTGCATGATTAGCCCTAGTGCCCGCTCTCCAGATCTTTATTACCCCTCCACCAGAGAATGGCCATATTAAAAGTTGCTGTGACATAGTAACTCAATTCGCATAAGTACTGGTTCCCATGGCAACTGAACGCCACAGGTACGACAGACCGAATCAGAGCAGTTGACTCCACCCCTACTCACTTTAACAGGGAGTTCTGCTTGATCCAAGAGTTCCTTCAGCTGCCACTATTCCTCTGGTGGGAGCATCCCCCTGGCAGAGACTTCTGGGGATAGAGAGGCCCACCCACTTTGCCTTGGGATCTAGTGGCAGAAAAGGGGTGCACAACTGGAGATCCCCCTATAGGCCAGTGACACACAGAGACACACATCAGGGGACCAGACACATGAACTGTGGGGAAGCTGAACAGCCTGTATTGGATGGAGAGGAAACATAAAAGGTACGATCAGAGGGGAAAGTGCCAGAGCTTGTGGACAGGGAAGGAAAAACCTGGCTAGAGACCTCAGCAATTGCACCAGTAGGTTCCTCCCATCAGGAGCAGCCCTCTGGGCTCAGAGAGATAGCACTGAACTTCATAACAGCGGCTCCCCCTGGCAGCCAGATAAGCAACCTCTGAGCTACATAGAAACTCACTCACCCAAGCTCTTGCACTCCAGATGCAAGCTATCTTGCTCCTCCCCTGATCTCAGGGGGAGCAGGGCCAAAGTAACCCTTGGCAGCTACAAGACCCCTCCCAAAGCTGCGGGCTTTTGTATACCCCACCTGGGGAACCAAAACATACCACAGGCACAAAAGATTACCTAGGTTACTGGCTTCTGTAGGCAAACTACAGCCAATGACAGTGGGAATAACCCCATAGCTAAAAATATTGCCTTCCATCTCAAGCTATTAGGGAGCCGTGGATTCATACCCTCAAGTACAATCCACCAGTTTAAAGCTTAAGCTGGGGGAACAAACTCACTATACGCCACTGGGAAGAGGTGAAGACAACAGGTCAGAGGTAACCCAAGAGGTTCATCAAACTTGCTAAAGTATACCTAAGGCAACACAGGGCCTGTGCTCCTCTCCCTGGCTCTGTCAGGGAACAATCCTTGGGGTCTAGGAAACATGACCATAAACTATCCCTAGAACCCCCAGCTCTCAACCAAGAGGCCAGATAAGAAAGAATCAGCAAAAGAACACAGGAACCATGAAAAATCAGAGCAAAAAGTCACACCCAAAAGAAATCATCAGCTCCTCGGCAATGGATACCAACTTAAATGAAATGGTTAAAATGACAGAGGAAGAATTTCGATTATGGATTGTAAGAAAACTCAATGAAATTCAAGAGAAAATAGAAATCCAACACAAAGAAGCCACAAGAACAATGCAAGAAAGGAATGAAAAATTATTTAAAGAAATTGAGGTATTACAGAAAAAACAAACACAAATTGTGGAAATGAAAGAGGCATTCAAGGATCTACAAAACACAATGGAAGGCCTTAAGAATAGGCTGGATCACATAGAGGAAAGAATCTCAGAGCTGGAAGATAACTCATATGTGCTAAATAAATCAGTCAAATAGAAAGAAAACAGAAGTAAGAGACATGAACAAAGCATACAAGCAATGTGGTATTATGTAAAGAGGCCAAACATAAGAATCATAGGCATCACTGAGGGCAAAGAAGAAAATACACAAGGGTGGGAAAATATACTTGAAGGAATAATAGAGGAAAATTTCCATGGCCTAGCCAGAAATCTCAATATCCAGGTACAAGAAGCACACAGGACTCCTGGGAGACTCATTGTGAAAAGGCAATCACCACGCCACAAAGTTATGAGGCTGGCCAAAGTAAACATGAAAGAGGCACTCCTTGGAGCAGGAAGGCGAAAACAGCAAGTAACCTACAAATGACAACCTATCAGACTAACTGGAGATTTCTCAACCAAAACCTTACAAGCCAGAAGGGACTGAGGACCCATCTTCAGTCTTCTAAAACAGAATAATGGCCAACCCAGAATTCTTTATCCTGCAAAACTAAGCTTCTTATATGAGGGAGATATAAAGAGGTTCCCAGACAAGCAATCACTGACGGAATTTGTGAAGACCAGACCTGCCCTGCAGGAAGTACTCAGACCTGCATTATACACTGACCAGCACAATAGACACCCACCAGTGTAAAATCAACCAAAAGCTAAAGTCCAGACCCTGATTCCACAATGGCTCAAGAGGTAAAAACAAAACAATAAGACTGTACCCAACAGGATGAACAAAAATCCAGCCCAAATATCAATTCTCTCAATAAATGTGAATGGCTTGCATTTCCCATTGAACAGACATAGGCTGGCTGAATGGGTAAAAAAATACAAGCCAAGTTTCTGCTTTCTCCAGGAAAGGCATCTTACACACAAGGACTCGTTCAGACTCAAGGTGAAGGGATGGCATACAATTTTCCAGGCAAATGGAAACCAAAATAAAGTGGGGGTAGCCATTCTTATATCAGATATCATAAACTTTAAAGCAACAAAAGTGAAGAAAGACAAAGATGGTCACTATATAGTGGTGAAGGGAAAAATCCAACAAGAAGACTTAACAATCCTAAATATTTATGCACCCATCACAGGAGCACCCAGATACATACAGCAAATACTGCTAGATCTAGACAACATAACAAACAACAATACCATAATAGTCAAGGACTTCACACCCCACTGACAGAACTGGACCAAAGCTCCAAGCAGAAAATAAGTAAAGAACCAATGGACTTAAACAGAATGCTAGAACATTTGGGCCTAACAGAAATCTACAGAACATTCCAACCAAATGACACTGAATATACATTCTTCTCGTCAGCTCATGGAATTTTCTCTGAAATTGATCACATCCTAGGCCACAAAACAGATCTCAAGAAATTTAAAAAAATAGAAATTATAGCATGTATATTCTCAGACCACACTGGAATAAAATTAGAAATAAATTGCAACAGAAGCACTCATCTCTACACAAAAACATGGAAATTAAACAATCTATTGCTGAATGACTATTGGGTCAAGGAGGAGATTCAGATGGAAATCAAAAGATTCTTTTAACTAAATGATAACGGGGACACAAGTTATCAAAATCTGTGGCATACAGCAAATGCAGTCCTGAGAGGAAAACTCATTGTCTTAAATGCCCACATCCAAAAGACAGAAAGATCACAAATCAGTAAACTAATGAATCATCTCAAGGAAATGGAAAAGGAAGAGCAATCCAATCCTAAACCCAGCAGAAGAAAAGAAATAACCAAGATCAGAGCAGAACTAAATGAAATTAAGAACAAAATAACTATACAGAAGATTAATAAAACAAAAAGTTTATTCTTTAAAAAGATAAACAAAATAGACAGGCCCCTTGCTAGATTGACCAGAAACAGAAAGGAAAAGACTCTAATAAGCTCAATTAGAAGTGAAAAAGGAGAGGTCACAACAGACGTCACAGAAATACAAAACATCATTTTTCAATACTATAAGAATCTCCATGCCCAAAAACATGAAAACTTGGAGGAAATGGACAAATTCTTAGAAACACACTACCTCCCTAGGCTCAATCAGGAAGAAATAGAATTCCTGAACAGACCGATATCAAACACTGAAATTGAAATAGCAATAAAAAATCTTCCAACCAAAAAGAGTCTGGACCAGATGAGTACACACCTGAATTCTACCAAACCTACAAGAAGAACTGGTACCTATTCTGCAGAAATTTTTCCACAACATTGATAAGGATGGAATCCTCCCAACCTCATTCTACGAAACCAATATCACCTTGATACTAAAGCCAGGAAAGGACACAACAAAAAAGAAAACTATAGACCAAAATCCCTTATGAATATAGATGCAAAAATTCTCAATAAAATCCTAGCAAACCAAATTCAAATGCACATGAAAAAAATAAGTCATCATGACCAGGTGGGCTTCATCCCTGAGATTCAAGGATGGTTCAACATACGCAAATCTATAAATGTAATTCACCATATAAATAAAATCAAGAACAAAAACTATATGACCCTCTCAAAAGATGCAGAAAAGGTTTTTGACAAAATTCAGCACCCTTTTATGATAGGAACTCTTAACAATATAGGCATAGATGGCTCATACCTCAAAATTATTAAAGCCATATACAATAAACTCACAGCCAATATCATACTGAACAGGGAAAAATTGAAAGCATTCCTGCTTAGAACTGGAACCAGACAAGGTTGCCCACTATCTCCACTTTTATTCAACATAGCACTGGAATCCTTGCCAGCAATCAGACAAGAGAGAGGAATCAGGGGTATCCAAATGGAGGCAGAGAGATCTAACTTTCATTCTTCGCTGACAATATGCTATTATATCGAGAAAACCCCAACGATTCAACCAAGAGACCCCTGGAATTGATAATTGTATTCAGCAAAGTCTCAAGATATGAAATCCGTGCACACAAATCAGTAACCTTTATATACACCAATAACAGTTAAGCCTAGAATCAAATCAAAGACACAATATGTTTCACAATAGCATCAAAGACAATTAAATATTTAGGAACATATTTAACTAAGGAGGTGAGAGACCTATATAGGGAGAACTATGGAACATTGAGAAACGAAATTGCAGAGGATGTAAACAGATGGAGAACCCTACCATGCTCTTGGATCAATAGAATCAACATTGTTAAAATGTCTATACTACCTAAAGTGCTTTACAGAATCAATGCAGTCCCTATAAAAATACCAACATCTTTTTGCAGATCTAAAGAAAATAATTCTATGCTTCGTATGGAACAAGAGAAGACCCTGTATAGCCAAAGCAATCTTAAGCAAAAAGAATAAATGGGGAGGCATCAATCTACCAGACTTCAAACTATACTACAAGGCTACAGTAACCAAAACAGCATGGTACTGGCACAAGAACAGAGATATAGATGAATGGAACAGGACCGAAAACCCACATATAAAACTATCCTCATATTGGTATTTGATCTTTGACAAAGTAGACAAAAACATACACTGGGGAAAATAATCCCTATTCAATAAATGGTGCTGGGAAAACTGGATGGCCACATGTAGAAGACTGAAACTAGATCCACACCTCTCACCTCTCACAAAAATCAACTCACAATAGATAACAGATTTAAACCTAAGACATGAAACCATAAAAATTCTAGAAGAAAATGTTGGAAAATCTCTTATGGACATTGGCCTAGGCAAAGAATTTATGAAGAAGACCCCCAAAGCAATCACAGCAGCAACAAAAATAAATAAATGGGACCTGATCAAATTAAAAAACTTCTGCACAGCCAAGGAAACTACACTAGAGTGAACAGACAATCTACAGAATGGGAGAAAATATTTGCATGCTACACATCTGATAAAGGGCTGATAACCAGAATCTCTACAGAACTCAGGAAAATCAACAAGAAAAAAATCAAACAACCCTATTAAAAAGTGCACAAAGGTGATGAACAGAAACTTGTCAAAAGAAGACAGAATAATGGCCAGCAAACATATAAAAAATTGCTCAACTTCTCTAATCATCAGGGAAATGCAAATCAAAAGCACCATGAGAAATCACTTAATTCCAGTGAGATTGGCTTATATCAAAAAGTCCCAAAACGACAAATGTTGGCGTGGATGTAGTGAGATAGGAACACTCACACACTGCTGGTGGGACTGCAAATTAGTACAACCTCTATGGAAAGTAATATGGAGATACCTCAAAGAACTAAAAGTAGAACTACCATTTGATTTGGCAATCCCACTACTGGGTATTTACCCAAAGGAAAAAAAGACATTCTATAATAAAGATATCTGCATGTAAATGTTTATAGCAGCACAATTCACAATTGCAAAGATGGGGAAATAACCCAAGTGCTCATCAATACATGAGTGGATTAATAAAATGTTGTATATGTATACCATGGAGTATTACTCAGCAATAAAAAACAATGGTGAATTAAGACACCTGGTATTATCCTGGATGGAGCTAGAGCCCGTTCTTCGAAGCTAAGTATCACAAGAATGGAAAAACAAGCACCACTGGTACTCACCATCAAATTGTTACTAACTGATCAATACTTATGTGCACACATGGAAATAATGTTCATCGGCGATTGGGCAAGTGGGAGAGGGGTGCAGGGGAAAGGTAATTTCACACTTAATGGGTTGGGGCACACTGTCTGGGGGATGGGTACACTTGTAGCTCTGACTTGGGCAGTGCATAGATAATATATGTAACCAAAGTGTTTGTACCCCCATAATATTCTGAAATTTAAAAATAAAAATTAAAAAAAGACACAAAGTCTCTGTGAAAGAAACACAAAAGAACTTCCTGAAACCAAAGGAAATAAATGATTATTTGCCTGCTATATCTTTGCTGGGGGCTTTGGTCATTTCTTAGTAACATAATTGTATATATTGACCAAAAACCTATGGAAACATACCCAAATCTTCTTTCCTACACTTATATGACATCCTTCAGACATCAAATGACCTTTCCAGGCACTCATGAGAGGAGCAGAGCTGGGAGCATTTACTGTAACTGTCCAAGCCATAAAGACACCCAGTACTGTAACTCCAAACTTCCTCTCCAAGTTTCTCCTAGTTTTCATTGTCAGATTTTGACAAGCAAAAGCTCTAAAAATGAGCTCCAATGCCACATCTCATCAAAAAAACCCTCCAATCAACAGCAGCAGCTGCAGAACAGCAAGGCCAAGGAGATATGAAGTTCTCAATGTCATTCTTGGTGCAGTGTTACTTGATTTAGAGCTGTTCTTGCTTCACTCTGGTAGGTACCAAAATGGTGAATTTCCAAATTCTTAAAAAACATATATGACAAATTCATTATGCAAACATTTTATTTTAAGTTTGTTGCAAGAGACTAGGCCTCTAACTCAGACAAATAAACTATTTTACCCTTGGTAGAGACACAGGAAAAAAAAAACTGTTCAGGAAATTATTGTTAGCCTAGGTTACAAGATGAAAACAAATGTTTGCTTGATGATATTTAGACTGCTGCCATATAGATAGCTGAGTAGGTTAGTAAATAACATCACTAATTTTTAAAAATTTCATTTAGGTTTATCAGAACAACACCCAAGTATATTATCAGTAATAATAATTACTTCTTTGAAGGAGATTGGGAATTACATCACACCAGGTTTGAGTCACATTTTTTCCATTTGCTCATCTATAATCCAAATTCTCTTATCCACAAGGTCCAGCTCAATACTTCCTTTGAAAGGAAATGGCATTCCAAAGTGGAAGTGGGGAACACGAGCAAAGAGGTATGGTTGAGAGGGTGGATAGACAAAGATGCAGAAGAAAAGGTGGCATGGCAATGCGGAAGTCAGGATGAGATCTGCCTAACTCAGGTGGGCACTGCTTACTCGGGACATATGAGAACAGGATTCCAGAGTTAAAGAAAAAGTTACATGGAGCCCCCACATTTTTTCAAGTGGGAGAAATAAGGTTCTTTTTTAAAAATTCATATTCACTTGGTTACTGACTGTGCAGGAACCCTTTGTTCATGTAACTTCCAGACTAAGGTAAGCGAGGAAGCCCATGACCTGCTATCTTTCTGGTCTCTAATGTTTTTGTATCAGAAAGGGGCAACTGTTTGGGTAACCACAGATCTCTGGTGCATCTGTGATTACAGTAAAGATTTTTGATGTACTGAAACTCCAGTGAAGTGGAGAGTAAGTGGAGCTCTTTTATCCTTTGCAGTTCAGCAAGGTATACTTTTTACACAATCTCTTGTTCCAAAGGGAGAGATGAATGACAGAGTACTTTTAAAGGCTCTAACTAATCATAGAAAAAATTATTAATGACATTGTGAAAAAATACAGACTAATGCACCCACTACTAAATTTTATCCATCTTGCAGCTCTAAACTTGCACTGTTTGGAGTATGATAAGGTAGACACTAGACATATATGGTTACTTGAATTTGAATTGATTAAGGAAAAATTATGGATTCAATTCTTCAGTCACACTAGCTACATTTCAATTGCTCGACAGACATATGTGGCTAGTGTCTACCATAGTGGACAGCACAAATTTATAGAACATTTCCATCATTGCAGTATGTTCTATTGGAAAGTGTTGCTCTAAATAGGACAATGTCTAAAAAGAAACAGATTAATGTGCCCACTACTAAAAGTCTTAGGTTTAAATATACATATACACATATAGAAGGTGTATATATATGTACCCATAGAAAGTCTATATAACAGAAATATACTGTTATACACTAAAATATATAGTTAAAAATAATGGTCCCCTCCCAATTACCATAATACCCTATTTTAATATATTTCCTTTGACTTGCACATATAATTTTATGCACTCATATTTGTATATACCACTTTATATTCTGCTGGTTTTACTTAACATTATATGAAACATATGGTTTATGTTTCTACATAATCTTAATTATCATTTTAATTCCTGCATAATATTCCATCATGTTGCTGTACCACAGTTTATTAAGCCATTTCTCCAAAGTTATACATTCTCTTAGTGTTTATTTCTTTCTTTATCCTGATTAAGGTTACAAGGCATTTTCTGTATGTAAATGTTTCTGCTGTTCTCTTGTATTTCATAACCACCTCCTCTACTCCCATATGCTTTACAATATCTATCCCATTTAGAGCCTCTGTAGTACCCAGAATATAAAGCTGTCTCTGACTAATTTAATCTAACTACACTCAAAACAAATAGTTTATGGAAGGCAGTGGATTTAGCAGTTATTTTGACTGTGTGCCTTTGGTGGACAACCTTGATTTAATTATGCAGTTTTCATTATGCTGCTATTTTCATTCCCTTATATCCTATAATGCTTTTGGCCCCAGAGATGTCTCTAGAAGAATAGAAGTCATGTGAACCAAAAGAAATAACTGTCAGACTCTATTTTAATTTCACCTGGAAGCTCAGTCCTCCGCCACCCCTGAGTTATATTCCTAGCAGAGGTGGTGAGACTGGGATCTGGTGGCCCAGTTGTTGTCTATGCTGTGCCTATGTTACTCACCAATTTCCCTCCATTTACACTCAGAACTAAGAACTTGGAGTCCACAGGCATCTTTATGGCCTCTTATTCCGGGCCTAAAGCAAAGATTGGGGATCTTACTGCTTTGCCATTCTTTCTAATGTATAGTCTCCAAGACTGCTGCTTGGTTCACCTTTTAAGGTAAATTTTAGGAGGGGGCCCAAGGTCTCAGCTTTGAATCTAGGGTTCAATGGTATAACAATCACACAGGATCAGACAGTTGAAAGGACTTACACTTCACATGTATGGCTTTAATAAAGGCAAGTATAACAAGAGAAAGAAAATACAGTCAATCATTGGTGTGTTTGATATGTCCTGGAAAAGCTCTCAGAGCCCTTTCTCAGTTGCAAAGAATGCACTTTGCATTCAAATTATGAACGACTAAGATAAGTTCAAGATATCTTAGTTTTAGGGAAGCTAAGACACAAGTTTACTGAAGGGTCTTTTATACTCCACTGGTCACAATTAAAACCAAACTGTGTAAATGATTAAACCAGAAAGAAACCATCAGTCTTTAGATTCCTAAACAGTGTAAACAAGCCAGTGCAGGATACCTCCAAGGGAATTTTGAACTTTAAATAGCACATTATAAATCATTAACTAGCACCTTTCATCCCTATATAAGACAAGGGTCAGTATCAGACTTTCAGACACTCCTGGAGACAAGCACTAAATTATCCCAGTCCAGGTGCAAGTTAACCCTGTTGTCACATAGAGGGATAAGCTATACATACACACACACAGACACACGTAGCTTATAGCATTATAGCATATATATATTTCCTCAATACAATACATTGGTTTCCTCTATCACCATTGCTTAGTGCAACAAGTACTCCTGTATAACATGAAGTTTGCTGAAGGACACAAGTCAAATCTCACAAAAGTTGCTTGGGTTTATGGCCTTTCTTCAGGTTGAGGGTTTTCAACTTAAAAAAATCCTTTGAACTTTAACTGATTAATTTATTGAATAGCTAGAAGAAGTTGGGATAAGAAAAAAGATCTGGGAGCTATATTATCAAAGAGACTCTCAGTTGCCATTAGAAAAGTGCTGCAGGGCATCCTACAGCAGATGGGTAAGTAGCCATTCAGTTCACAATCTTGTGCAGCTCTGAAAGAGAAAAACCATAGGGAAATCTTTCTAGCAGCTTCTCTGTGTACTTTTCTCAAGAAATTAGAGTTATCCACAGGAAAATGAAATGTGCTGAACTACACTTCCATAGTGGTGTTTGGCTGGAAACCTACTGCTGTGGCTTTTGTGCTCTTTGGCACTATATTAGTTTGTTGGAGCTATCATAACAAAGTACCACAAACTGGGTGACTTAAATAACAGAAATTTATTGTCTCACAATTCTGACCAGGCCATGGTCAGGGGGCCTGGTTGGAAGCAAAGGCTACAGGCATGTTCTGTGGAGAGAGAGAAGAACTCACCTTCTTGGCTTTTATCATTTAATTAGAAATGTTCTTTTCCTTGGTTTCTAAAATCAAGGTGTTGGCAGAGTTGATTCATTCTAAAGGCTATGAGGAAAGGATCCGTTCCAGGCCTCTCTCCTTGGCTAGTAGATGGCTGTCTTCATGTTCACTTTCTGTTTTCCCTGTATGTTGTGTCTATCTCCAAATTTTCCCTTTCTATAAGGACATAGGGTCATATTGGATTAGGGCCCACACTAATGATTGTATTATAACTTGATTACTTCTGTAAAGACCCTATCTCCAAATAAGGTCACATCTGAGGTAGTAGGGGTTAGGACTAGAATTTTGAGGGGACATAGCTCACCTCATAACAGGCATGTTCAATATGTATTGAAAATCGGGTTGCTTGTTAAAGCCTCTATAGCAACCTTTTCTTTACAATCTTCACATTAGCTGTCATCAGGATAGGTTGTGGTTGATGGTGCCTTCTGTCATGGAGGAATTATTTCCTCATGGCCAACATAACAAAATGTATATAAGGAGGTAAACAAACAGATAGCCTTCTGGCCAGGAATCAATTGTGACAGAATTAGGGACCCATGTGTGCTTTCAAAACATAGCAACCAGAGCAACTTGGTTGCTATGACTGACCATTCAATGACAAAATGGTACATGAAGTCCTTTAGTTCCTAAAATGAACAGGAAGGCTGCTTATCTGTGCTTTAAGGAAAGAGTTAAACAATGTTTTACAGCTATTATAATTACCAATAATAACATAATAACAATTTCTCTTGCAATTGTATAAATTATAACAAAATAACAACAATTTCTCTTGCAAATATGCAATTTTATGACATGTATATTGGAGTGTATAAAATTTTTAAAATATCCTCTGTGATCGTACAAAAATATATTATAGAAAATTAAATTGCTTTCAGAAAGGGACAGGCAAGAAGGGTAAAAAAGTGATGTTCACAATCACATTCACTATTCACTTTGTAATCTTAAACAGTATTTGTGCCCAGGTGATGGTGATATGCTATGGTCAGGGGGCCTGGTTGGAAGCAAAGGCTACAGGCATGTTCTGTGGAGAGAGAGAAGAACTCACCTTCTTGGCTTTTATCATTTAATTAGAAATGTTCTTTTCCTTGGTTTCTAAGCATAATTTCTTTAAAGTAGCTATACAAATATAATATCATCACCACTAGAAAATATTTAAAATAAATTTTATTAGTATGTATCTGGAGTATGACTTGGTTACTTTCTCACATATCCTTAACTATTTATTTTTCTTTAAGAATTCATGTGGGAGAAGTACAGACAAATTATTCACCAAGATAGACCATAGTCTGAGTCCTAAAACAAACTGTAACAAGCTTAAAAAATTTATATGTTCTCAGACTATAATAGAAGTAAACTAGAAATCAATGACAGAAAAAATGCCAGGAAAATAATTAAATATATTCAAATTAAAGTAAAAGCTTCTAAATAATCCATAGGTCAAAGAGGAATCCTCAAGGAAAAAGAGAACATATTTTTAACTGAATGAAAATACAACAGATCCAAAGCTGTGGGATGCAACTAAAGCAGTGCTTAAAGGGAATTTTATAGTAATACATGCTTACATTAGAAATTAGGAAATGTCTCAAATCAATAATTTAAGTTTCTACATCAAGAAACTAGGAAAAGAAGAGCAAAATAAACCCAAAGGAAGAATAAGGAAAGAAATAATAAAGATGAGAGCAGAAGTCAAAGAAATTGGAACAGAAAAAAATAGAGGAAAACGATGGAACATATTGGTGGGTCTTTAAAAAGATAAAATTGATAAACTCCTAGTAATACTTAAAAGAAAAAAGACAAAAAGCACAAATGGCCAATATTAAGAAAAAAGAAGTTATATAACTACAGACACCACAGATATTAAAAGGATAATAAGGGAATACTACAAACAACTCTATTCACAAAAATTCAACAATTTAGATTAAATGGACCGATGTCTTGGAAACCACAAACTATTAAAACTCACCCAAGATGAATTATAAAACCTAAATAATCCTATAACTATCAAAGATGTTTAATACCTAAGTAAAACCTTTCGAAAATAAAAATTTCAGGTCCTTGTGGTTTCATTGGTGAATTATACCAAACATTTAAGCAAGAAATAACACCAATTCTACAAATTGTGGTCCAGAAAATAGGAGAAGAGGGAACACTTCCCAAAAAATTTTATGATATCTGTGTTACCATGAAAACAAAAACAGATAAGGGCAATTCAACAAAGAAAGAAAGAAAACCACAGACTAATACCTGTCATGAACACAGACATAAAAATTCTCAAAAAAATTAGCAAATTGAATCCAGAAATATATAAAAAGAATAATACACCATGACTAAGTAGGATTCATCCTCAAAATGCAGGGCTAGTTTAATATTCAAAAATAAGTCAATGTAATGTACCATATGAACAGTTTAAATTGAAAAATCATGTAATCATATCAACTGATACAGAAAGACTATTTAAAAACACACAAAATCCATTCATGATAAAAAATCTTAGCCCACTAGTGACAGGAAGGAACTTCCACAAACTGAGTAAGGTATATGTAAAATATTCTGCAGCTGTTACCACACTTAATCATGAAGGACTGAGTACTTTCCACCTAAGATCAAGACACAGCAAAGATGGTCCTCTAACTATTATTATTCGATATCATACTGAAGTTCTTAGCCAGTGTATAAAGGTAAGAAAATACAAAGGTCCACAAGTTAAGAAGGAAGATATAAAACTATCCCTATTCACAGACAATGTAATTGTCTACTCATATATAATAATTCCAAGGATCTACTTACTAGAATACACTAGAACTAATAAGTGAGTTTAGCAGTTGTGAGGTACAAAGTTAACACAGAAAAACCAATCATATTTACATACAGTAGCAATGTATACTTTGTTTGGAACCAAAGAAGAGGCTGAATAGCCAAAACAATCCTAAGCAAAAAGAACAAATTTGGAGGCATCATATTACCAGACTTCAAAATGTACTACAAGGCTATCGTAACCAAAACAGCACGGTATTGGTACAAAAATAGAGACATAGACCAATGGAACAGAACAGAGAACCCAGATATAAAACCATCTACCTACAACCAACTGATCTTCGACAAAGCAGACAAAAACATACACTGGGGAAGGGAAGCCCTATTCAATAGATGGTGCTGGGAAAATTGGATAGCCACACACAGAAGAATGAAACAGGACCCCTATCTCTCACCACTCACAAAAATTAATTCAAGATGGATAAAAGACTTAAATGTAAGGCATGAAACAATAAAAATTCTAGAAGAACATGTAGGAAAAACTCTTCTAGGTATCAGCTTAGGCAAAGAATTTATGACTAAGACCCAAAGGCAATTACAGCAACAACAAAAATAAATAAATGGGACTTGATTATATTAAAAAGTTTCTGCACAGCAAAGAAAATAATCAATAGGGAAAACACGCAACCTAAAAAATAGGAGAAGATATTTGCAAACTGTACATCCAATAATTGGCTAATAGCCAGAATCTACAAAGAAATCAAACAAATCAGGAAGAAAAAACAAATGACCCCATTAAAATGTGGGCAAAAGACATGAACAGAAGCTTTTAAAAAGAAGGTAGACAAATAACCAACAAACATATGAAAAAATGCTTAATATCACTAATCATCAGGGAAATGCAAATTAAAACCACTGTGAGATATCAACTTACCTCTGTTAGAATGGCTTTTATTAAAAAGTCCAAAAACAATAGATGCTGGCATGGATGCAGAGAGAAAGGAACACTTATACATTGTTGGTGGGACTGAAAATTAGTAAAACCTTAATGGAAAATTCTATGGATATTTCTCAAAGAACTAGAAGTCAACCTACCATTTTATCCAGCAATCCTACTACTGGGTGTCTACCCAAAGGAAAAGAAGTCTTTTTATCAAAAAGGCACCTGCACTCAAATGTTTATTGCAGCACAATTCACAATTGCAAAGATGTGGAATCAACCCAAATTCCCATCAATTCATGAGTGGATTAACAAAATGTGGCATACATATATATATATACACACCATGGAGTAGTACCCAGCTGTAAAAAGAAATGAATGAATGTCTTTTGCAGCAATTTGGATGGAACTGGAGACCATTATCCTAATTGAAGTATCTCAAGAATGGAAAAACAAACACCACATGTACTCCCTAATAATTTGGAACTAATAATTTGGATGGGCACACATGGGCACAGAAAGAAGCAAAAATTGTTGGAAATCAAGAAAGGGGAGGAAGGAAGAGGGGAAAGGTTCAAAACCTACCTAACAGGTACAATGAACACTATTCAGGTGATGGGCACACTTATAGACCTGACTAAGGCATTATAAAAACTATCCATGTAACAAAAACATTTGTACCCCCTTAACATTTTGAAATTTTAATAAATAAATCATATTTATATACAGTAGCAATGTAAAACTGGAAACAGAAAATTTCACAGCAATATGGCTTACAACAGTTGCAAAAATGAAATATTTTGGTATAAATCTAACAAAACATGTATAAAATCTATATGCTGAAAACTACAAATGCTGGTGAAAGAAATTAAAGGAGACCTAAATAAATGAAAGGATAGGTTATATTCATGGCTTGGAAGACTCGACATAGTAAACATGTCAATTCTTCCCAAATTATTTTATTAATTTAATGCAATTCCAATCAAAATACCAGCAGAATATTTTTATAGATATATATGCTATTTCTAAAGTTCATATTAAAGGGCAAAGAAACTAGAATAACAATTTTTAAAACGAAGAATAAAGTGAAATAAATCACACTACCTGATTTTAAGGTTTACTATATAGCTACACTAATTAAGAAAGTGTGGCATTGACAGAAGCATAGACATATAGAATAATGGAAGAGGATAGAGCATTCAAACATAGACCTAAATTCAGGAATATGGAGTAGACATACTTTTCTCTATTCCTCCCACGAAGTAGAACTAAAGACCCCAGATAACATGTATACAACAAGCATAAGACTCTGAAAGGTAGAAAGAAAAATGCAGATCAAGTAGGGATGTTAAGACCCAAATAAAAACATGATAGTGAGTTCTCTGGGTTTTCTTTTTGCCTTATATGTCTCAGACTAGGGGTGGAGAAGCTGACTGTTAAGAAATGCTAATGAACACAGACAAAAAAAAAAAACAGAAAGAAAGAAAAAAATCCAACTCTTTCTAGCTTAAGGACTAGGAAAAAGGCAGCCTAGAAAGAAAACTTTTAGAAAATAACTGTTCTACTACAGCCAAACATCACAGGAAAAAACTGTGATTCAACCTCCACTCACACCAGCAATGGTCAAGTGGGAGCCTAGACTTCCAACCTCACTGGGCTGTAATGAGGCACCTCAACTCCCCTGGAAGTGTGGTGTCAGAGAAGGTCAAAAAAGGAGTTTGGACTTTCATCCACACCAAGCAGTAACAAGCACCCCTCCACACACACCATAGAATCAGTGAAAAACATGTGGGGAGCCTAGACTTCCTCTACCACCTGATGGCAATGAAGCCTCCTCTCCACTGAGGTGGTATCAGAGGAGCCCTCATAGAATCAGGACTTATAACACCACCCAGTGATAACAAAGCTACCCATCCCTCAGTGTCAATTGAGGTCATGTAGGGAGCAGTAATGAAGAACACCTCTCAATTCCAGCCAGGGAGATATCAGTGGAGGCCTAGTGGGAAGTTAAAAGTCCCACTCCTTCCCAGCAGTTATTAGGAGCTCCTTCCTCCTCAAGTATCAATCAAGAGTGAGTGGGGAAACTAGACTTCCATTTACAACTGGCAGCAGTGAGGCACTGCTCTCTCTTCCTCTCTGAAGTGTCACAGGAAGCCAGCTAAAACAGAAGGTTTAAATAAGAACCAGAGTCTCATATGATAATACACAAAATATCCAGGTTATAATAGAAAAAAAATCACTTGTCATACCAAGAACCAGGAAACTCTCAAATGGAATGAAAAAAAAAAAAAAAACAATAGATTTCAATGCCAAGATGACAGAGATGTTGGAATTATCTGACAAAGATATTAAAGCAGCCATCATAAAATTGCTTCAACAATGAATTGTAAACACACTTGAAACAAATGAAAAAATAGAAAGCCTCAGCATAGGTATAGAAAACCTTAGCAAAGAAATAGAAGATATGAAGAAAAACCAAATGGAAGTTTTAGAACTAAGAAATACAAAAATGCAGTGGATGGGCTCAAGAGAAGAATGGAGGGCAAGGAGGAAAGAATCAGTGAACTTGAAGATAGAACAATAGAAATTATGCAATCTAAACAACAGAGAAAAATAAACTCAAAAAATGAACAAATTCTCACGTACCTATTGGACTATTAAAAATGATCTAACGTAGAAGACTGAAACTAGATCCACACCTCTCACCACTCACAAAAATCAACTCATGATGGATAACGATTTAAACCTAAGAGGTGAAACCATAAGAATTCTAGAAGAAAACATTAGAAAAACTCTTATGGACATTGGCCTAGGCAAATAATTTATGAAGAAGACCCCGAAAGCAATCACAGCAGCAACAAAAATAAATACATGGGACCTGATCAAATTAAAAAGCTTCTGCACAGCCAAGGAAACTATCACTAGAGTGAACAGACAACCTACAGAACGGGAGAAAATATTTGCATGCTACACATCTGATAAAGGGCTGATCACCAAAATCTATACAGAAATTAGGAACATCAACAAGAAAAAATCAAACAACCCCATTAAAAAATGGGCAAAGGATATGAACAGAAACTTGTCAAAAGAAGACAGAATAATGGCCAGCAAACATATAAAAAATTGCTCAACTTCTCTAATCATCAGGGAAATGCAAATCAAAACCACAATGAGATATCAGTTAACTCCAGTGAGATTGGCTTATGTCAAAAAGTCCCAAAACAACAAATGTTGGTGGGGATGCGGACAGATAGGAACACTCATACACTGCTGGTGGGACTGCAAATTAGTACAACCTCTATGGAAAGTAATATGGAGATACCTCAAAGAACTAAAAGTAGAACTACCATTTGATTTGGCAATCCCACTACTGGGTATTTACCCAAAGGAAAAAAAGACATTCTATAATAAAGACATCTGCACGCAAATGTTTATAGCTGCACAATTCACAATTGCAAAGTTGTAGAAACAACCCAGGTGCCCATCAATACACATGTGGATTAATAAAATGTGGTATATGTGTACCATGGAGTATTACTCAGTGATAAAAAACAGTGGTGAATTAACTCATCTGGTATCATCCTGGATGGAGCTAGAGCCCATTCTTCGAAGCTAAGTATCACAAGAATGGAAAAACAAGCACCACTTGTACTCACTATCAAATTGGTACTAACTGATCAATACTTATGTCACATATGGCAATAATATTCATCAGGGGGTGGGCTAGCAGGAGGGGGTTGGAGAGGATGGAAAAACTCTCACTGAATGGATGCGGGGTACACAGTTTGGGGGATGTCCACAATTGTAGTTCTGACATGGGCAGTGCATGGGCAATATATATAAACAAAGTGTTGTATCCCCATAATATTCTGAAATAAAAGGAAAAAAATAAAAAAATAAAAAATAAAAAATGATCTAATATTTATGTCATTGAAGTCCCAGAAAAAGAGAAATAGGGTGGGGCTAAAAAATTATTTGATGAAATAATGGCTGAAAACTTTTCAAATTTGGCAAGAGCCGTAAAGACTCAAGAAGCTGGGTGAACCACAAAGAAATCCACATAAAGACACATTATGAACTTCTGAAAACTAAAGGCAAAATTCTTGAAGTCAGTGAGAAAGAAACAACATCTTCCCTATGGGGGAACAACAATTCAAATGACAATAGATTTCTCACCAGAAAACAAGGAGGCCAGAACTAAACAGCACTACATTTTTCCAGTAACAAAAGAAAAGAATTGTAAACCCTCAATCCTATATCCAGCAAAAATATCCTTCGGGAATAAGGGGAAATCAGACACTCTCAGATGAAGGATAACTAAGACAGTTTGTCACCAGCAGAACTCCCATAAAAGAAGGACTGAAAACGTTGTATTAAGAGAAAGGAAACAATAAAAGAATAAATCTTGGATCACAAAGAAGAAGGAAAGAGCATGCGAAGCAAAAATATGGGTAAATACATTGATTTTCTTCCTCCTCTTGAGTTGTTTGATGATTGAAGGAAAATTTATTCCAATGTCTAATATGGTTCTAAATACTTGTGGAGGAAATATTTAAGAAAATCACATTACAAAAAGGGGGAGGGTAAAAGAAGCTGAGGTTTCTATATTTTAATCAAGCTGGTAAAATGTCAACATCAGTAATAAATTATGCATTTGTGATATAATTCCTGGAGCAAGCACTAAAAAACTGTGCAAAAAGATACATTCAAAATCACTATACATAAATCAAAATGGAATTCTAAAACAAGTTCAAGTAATCCAAAGAAGGAGAAAAGGAAAACAGAGAAACAAAATGTAATGAACAAACGAAAATTAAAACAGCAGAATTGAACCCTAACATATTAATAATTACATTAAAATTAAATAGTCTAAATATGCCAATTAAAAACAGAGATTGGCAGAGTAAATCTTAAAATATGACTTACGTATATGCTCTTTACGGGGAACTCTTCAAATATAATGTTATAGGCAAATTTATATTTTGCTAACATAAGTCAAAAGAGAGAGGGAATGGCTATACTAATTTCAGATAAAGTGGACTTCAAATCAAAGAAAATTACCAGAGACAGAGAAAGACATTCTGTAATTATAAAAGTTTCAATCCACCAAAAAGATATAGTAAAATGTGTATGCACCAAACAATAGAGCTGCAAAATATGTGAAGACAAAAACTGACAGAACTGAAAGGAGTAATAGGCACATCCACAATTATAGTTGGAAATTTCAACACCCTTCTCTCAACAACTGATAAAACAGCTAGACAGAAAATTGGCAATGATAACTCAAAAGCACTATCAACTAAAAGGATCTAATTGACATTGAACATTCCACCCACCCAGCAACACCAGAATTCACATTCTTTTCAAGTGCCAATAGAACATAAGCCAAGATAGATCATTAAACTTGATCATTAAAATTTGTGGGGCATAGCAAAAGTAGTGCTGAAATGGAAATTTATAGTGCTAAATGCACATGTTAGAAAATAGGAAAAGTCTCCAAACCTACAGTTAACATTATGCTTAATGGTGAAAGAATGAATATTTTCCCCCTATAATCAGAAACAAAGTAAGAATGTCTACTCTCAATGCTACTATTCAACACAGTGATGGAAGTTTTAGCCAATGCTATGAGGCAAGATAAATAAATAAAAGGCATACAGATTAGAAAAGAAGAAAGAAAATAATCTGTAAAAAATACTTCTAGGACTAAGAACTCTTCAAGGTCACAGGATACAAGATCAACACAATAAATGGCAAAAATCAATTGCATATCTATATATCAAAAAGGAACATGCAAAAACCAAAATTTAAAACACCATATTACTAACATTGCTCAAAAGAAATGAAAGAGTTGAGTATACAGTTAACAAAACACATACAGTATCTGTATGCCGAAAATTACAAAATGATGATGAACATAATCAAAGAAAATCTAAATACACAGAGAAACATACTACATTCATGAATTGAAAGACTTGACATAGTAAAGATGTCAATGCTTTCTTAATTGATATAGAATTAAAATTCCTACCAAAAT
Organism: Daubentonia madagascariensis; assembly: GCA_023783475.1. NCBI lineage: Eukaryota > Metazoa > Chordata > Mammalia > Primates > Daubentoniidae > Daubentonia > Daubentonia madagascariensis. The sequence goes on from JAKFHU010000745.1 coordinate 295,953, forward strand.
TCAAGTAAGGTCTTTCATAGTCATAGATGAGCTTTTTCTAAAATTTGTAGGGAAAGGCACAGGCCCTAGAATAGCTAAAATAATCTTGATAAAGAAGAATAAAGTGGGAGGATTCACTCTACCCAATATTAAGACTTACTACATAGGTCCAGTAATCAAGACAGTATGGTATTGGTGGAGAGAGAGATGCATAGATCAATGGAATAGAACAACTAACACAGAAACAGCTCCCACACAAGTACAACCAACCTATTTTTTGGCAAAGGTGCAAATGCAATTCATTAGAGGAAGAACACCCTCTCCAAGAAATGATGTGGGAGCTTTGGCCCTTGATAAGCAAAAAAAATGAACCTTGCCCTAAACCTCACACCGTATGCAATTATTAATCTAAAATAGATAATGGACTTAAGTGTAAAATGTAAAACTATAAAACTTTTAAAGAAAAAGCAATGGTGGAAATCTTTGGGGTCTAATACCAGACAAGGTTTTTAGACTTGATACAAGAGGCATAATCCATAAAAATAAAAATTGATAAATTGCATCTCATCAAAACTAAAAACCTTTACTCTGTGAAAGCCCATATGAAGAGGATGAAAAAACAATCTACAGACTGGGAGAAAATATTTGCAAACCACATATCTGACAAAGGACTATTGTGTAGGATATAAAGGACTCTCAAAACCCAACAGCAAAACCACAAACAATCCAATCAGAAAATGGGCAAAAGGCTCGAAGAAACATTTCAACAAAGAGGATATACAGATGGCAAATAAGCATATGAAAAAACTTTCAACACCATTAGCCAGAAAAAAGCAAATTAATGCCAAAATTAGTACCAAAATGAGATATCATTACGCACCTATCAGAATGGCTAAAATAAACAAAAAGGAGATATAGCACCCTATGCTTGGGAGGATGTAGACACCGAATCACCTGCATTGCTGGTGGGAATGTAAAATGGTACAGGCACTCTGGAAAATAGATTGGCAGGTTCTTATATAACTAAACAGGCAACTACCATATGACTCAGCAATTATACTGTTGGGCACAACCAAAGTTATGAAAATATGGTAACACAAAAACTTGTACATAAATTATTATAGCAGCTTAATTTGTAATAGTTGGAAATTGGAATCAGCCCAGATACCCTTCAAGGAGTGAATGGTTAAACTGTGGTATGTACACACTCAGCAATAAAAAGGAACAAACTATTGATACATACAACAACTTGAAGAAATCTCTGAAAAATCATGCACAGTGTAAAAAGCCAATCACAAAAGGTTACATACTGTACTACACTATACTTACATACTGTACTGTACTAAAACATTTTATTTGATTTGATTTTCAATTAACAAACAATAATTGTATATATTTGTGGGATATCAATGTCAATATCCTGGTGGTGATATTATACTACACCTTTGCAAATTATTATCATTGTTAGAAACTGGGTAAACTATACAAGGGATCTCTCCACATTATATTTGACAATTGCATGTGAATTTACAATCATCTCAAAAATTTCAAAAAAATTTGCAAAGTCCTGGAACATACACTTCACCAAAGAGCATATAAAGATGGTAAATAACCACGTGAGAAGGCATTTACCACCGTTAGCTATTAGAGAAATGCAAATTAAAATGATGATACCACTACATACCTATTACAATGCCTAAAAAAATACTGACAATATCAACTGCTTGCAAAGTTGTGAAGCAACCAGAACGCTCATACATCACTAGTAGGAATGAAAAATGGTAAGCCACTCTGGAAAATAAGTTGGCAGTTTCCTATAAAGTTAAACATACATTTATCATGTGATCCAGAAATCTTATTCCTTGATATTTACCCCAAAGAAATACAAAGTTACATTCATGCAAAAACCTGTATATGAATGTATATTGCAGCTCTATTATTAATTGCGCCAAACTACAAACAACCCATACATCCTTCAAAGGGTGAATAGACAAACTGTGATATACTCATTCAATGGAATACTACTCAGCAATGAAAAGGGAAAAACTAGTGATACATGGAACAACACCAATGAATTATGTCAAAGGCATTAGGTTGAGTGAATGAAACAATTCCGTAAGGGTCATATACTGTGTGACTCTACGTATGACACTTTCTGAAAAGACAGAACAGATCAGTGGTAGCCAGAAGTTGGGAGGGGGGAAGAGGGTGTGACTGTAAAGGAATAGCATGAGGTCATTTGGGGGGGGTGATGGAATTTCTTTGTATCATGATTGTGGTGGTAAATACATGAATCTATACATGTGTTAAACCTCATAAAAATATATGCCAAAAAGGCAGGAGGGAGTAAAAAAAATTACACGGAACCTTCAGTAACCAATAGCCCTTCCCAGCAATTTGTTCTCAATCCTTCCAATGCCTCAGAATAATTAGTCAGAGACTTGAAGGCTCAGTGCCTAGTTACCTATATGTTTTGTCTTGGTCTCAAGTGTCTATTCTGCCTGTCAAGGCTGTTTGAGAAGAGAGAAATTGGAGATAAGGTTTCAGTTGCCTTTCCAAAATTCTGCTTCTTTTCTTCACATGTGACATAGAAAAAAATTATGATATTCCTTTTAAGTAGTGCAAGCCCCATTTTTCATGACTTTCTCTTCTTATCTAAAAATTATACATTTCCATTGAATGCCTCTTAGTTTCTTTCTCACATAAGTAATTTGCCTTCTTAAATGGAATTTTATGCCCCTTGAATTTCACAAAATGATTCTAATTAGAGAAACTTTACTATTAGAAAAATCTTATTGTTACAAGTAGCAACTTAAAGTCATATTTTTAGGTAGCCAAAATAATTCTTAAAATTTGTCTTCTTCCTAAAGAGCTTCAATCCATAAACATAATGAGATATTTTTTTTTTTTTGCCTACAATTTAGACTAATTTCATTAAAACACCAGTGTGGTTATTTCTTTCCTATTTTCAAACCATTGGATTGTTATAAGGTAGTTCAATGTTGAATACATTCATTTTGAAACAAATTTGCAAAGTAGGAATTGTCAAGGGTTTAGGAGTATTACCAAAAGCATACCAATTTGTTGAAAACAACATCAGAATTAAAGAATTCTCTTTCCCCTCAGTCTTCTATCCACTTCAACCCTGAAATGGGAGTATCATTGGAATAGTTTGCCCCCTCATAATTGTAAAGCCCTTTTATGTGTGTACCTGCCACTCATTGGACACTAAGGAACATTTTATTGAGCCAAAGAAGTAGAGGGGTCACCAAGATGCTCAGTTAAGAGTGCCATTTTACCTACTCACATCACTGCCAAATGTCATCACTGCTTTTTAAAATTCCATGTACTTAACAAAGCCTTCATGGATTAATTGCCTGAGTAAACAAGTTTTCCCATTACCATGTCTAAACATAAAATGTACCTCGACTTTCCACTTAATAATTCCTATATAAATTCAGTAACTCCTCACTTCCACATACTGCAAACACCTGAACATTATGCTTATTCATTCAGATAAATGTTTGTTATTCAACTATCTGTGTATTATGAACATATTCAGTCTATCATAGTAGTGCATTGAAAGAAATTAACCTTATTCCAAAGGAAGTTATGATCTGCTTCTCTCTGCCAAGCTTGGCTCCATTTATAAATTGATACTTAATAAATGCTTTCAGTGACTGATCATAAAGATGACTTTATATAACTCAGGAGATAAATAGATTTTATCTACATTTTATGGCTGTGACAAGAGATACAGAGAAATTAAGAAATTCTATTTCTAATAATACAGTGGGCCATTATCAGATCTGAATATAACAACACTATCCAAATTTCCAATCTTTAAGACATTTATGATTCTGATAGAATAAAGCCCTTAGTATTGCTTTTATTATCCCAATACCACAGTAGTTTCAGGACGGTAGTTGGTTTTAGGGAAGGACTAGCATCAGGAAATGATAAAGGTCTTTGAAATAAGGTTTACATGATTTCTGAATGCAATCTTACCTTTCCAGAAATAAAAATAAACAGCTGTGGGAAACCAACTGCAATAGATCTTGATCAAACTTGGCATTTACTTCAAAATTGGTATTCTGTCCACAAACACCAACACCTAACTTGTGTGTTGAATGGAGCATATTGGAAAGTTTTCTATGTGAAAGATATTTCCAAAACGAAAAGCAAGTGAGGGGATGAAAACAAGTCCGTCATAATTTAAAACCTTGTGGCCATATGTGAACTGAAGTATTTCTGACCCTTGGGGGTAAATTTTTCATTTACAAGCAAGTGACCGGCTCCGCATATTGGAGATTTGCAGAACAAGGAACAGGCAGATTTAATAATTTTATCGCATTTACTACAAAACATTTGCAAATGTTGGCTATTATCTTTTCATTTGATTTTCTTCTCTGAACCTCTCTTACCTCAGTAAACACAGGTTTTGTAATAATGGAGTATGTTTTTCTCAGCTGTCTTTCAAGCCTAGGAGAGTAGCCATGTACCCACATATTACTCATTGTTTCAAGATCTCATAACTCAGGACAGCAAATTTCTCTTTATATTCCAGAACTAATTGCAGGTTTAGAGCACAGGAAACCCTCTGGGCCGCTACCATTTCTAGAAAGACAACTAAGGCAGTGATCACCTAGTAGACAAGTTTAAATAAATCACTTTGCTTTGCTTTTTGCTTTTGAGAGATTATCATATCTTCAAGAAGGAAGATTGATTGAAGGAAGTGATGGAGACAGGCTCTTTATTCATCAAATACAAGGGTCTCTAAAGTGTTCAATCTCTAACTTGGATTTGAGGAGTGTTAACAGGGAAAACAGATCTTTCATAGTGAGGCTATAACAGTGGTTACTATAATATAAATGTGATTTTTGTGTTTTCTCTATAATGCCAGATATTGATTCCTAAGCTTTTAAAGAAATCTTAAAAAATAATAATTCTTATCCCATAAAGGGCTCATAGTTTTTGCCTAAGAACTTGACATATGTTTCTTTTATCCTTTTCTAATTTATTTCAAATCAGATTGTGAAAATAAACAAATGCCTTAAATGTGCTTCATCTTACTTTGCACCCCCCCCCCCCGCAAAAAAAGCAGACTCTGAAGTGAGGACATAGGTTCAAATTCTTTATTTGGGAGGTGAACATAGAAAGCAGAGTGAGGAAGTGAATTGATGATAAAAGAAAAAAATAAAGCTAATGAAGTGGGTGTTCATGAGCAGATTACTACTGTGGGCAAGTGGAGCCTAATCTTGCTAGCGAACCTCTGAAATGCCACATGAAACAGACCTCCCAAGGACTGAGGTGGAGGTGGGGAGTGGGTGGAGCATTTATTCACAGATTCTGTCTCTCACTGGTTGAGTTTGTCTCCGGTGGCATGAATTCCCCGGACTTTCATGTTGTGCCTGTATGTAATGGCCCAAAACTCCATGCTGGAGAAAGTCTTCAGACAGAGAAGACAGACATGTAAACTAAAAATAAAATCCTAAGCCTCTCTCCAACTGAGCGTACCTGCTTTTGGCCAATAGGACACCAGAAAAACCTTAGAACTGAGTTCCTGACCATAAAGGAAAGGGAGGTTGGACAAACATCCTTATACTCCCTCCCTTTTGGAGTTTAGACACTGCAACTGACCAATGTCAAAATAGAGACCATAAGGCTGACAAAACAGACTCTTTGTGGCAATGAGATACTAAATTACAAACAGGATCTAAGGCCATGCAAGGCAAAGGTTAAGTCATGCTTGCAGGCCATCCAGTTTGCTTAACAGATTGCTCTGAGTTGGTATATTGTGGCTTGTCTATGATTAGCAGATTTCCTTATCTTAAAACATTCCTTTCTACTGATTTCAAGCCTTTAGACAAAACTTTGTTTCTTTAATAAATTACAAATAAAAGAATCTCTGAATCCACCTGTAAGCCCCCACTTTGAGATGTTCCACTATTTGGGCCAAACCAATGTATACCTTCCATGTATTGATTTATGGTTTTGCCTACAATTCCATGAAATGTATAAAACCAAACTATACCCCAGCTGACTTGGGCACTTTTCCTCAGGACCTCTTGAGACTACGTTCCCTGGACTATGGTTACTCATACTGGTTCAGAATAAATGTCTTTAAATTATTTTACAGAGTCTGGGTATTTTTTTCCATTAATAGACAGATGCTTGAGTTGAGAAACTAATAGGTGCTGATAATTGTCTTTATTTGCACCTGCAAGTGAATTTATATAAGCCAAAGACATATGGGACAAGGCAACAACAGTGTCTGTTCCCTGCTTTATTCTGCATCTGGAGGGGGTTTAGTAGAAGTTATTGACAATGAGAAAGTAACAGAAATATGTATTTCAAATCATTAAACCTGAGCTATAAAGAAGCTGGCTCTTGATAAATAAACCCTGGTCTTATTACAAAGCATTAATGTTTACAGAAGTTGCCATTTGACCAGTGTTTTATCCTTGCTGATGGAGTTCCATTTGAGTCAGGATTCATGGTTAGCACTATATCTGGGTTGACGGTACAACTGTGACTATCCTTCCTCCACATGCCTCTCCTTTCCCTGTTGGCCAATGTTACTATTTAGCAAGAGGAATGTACTAACTAGAGGAACTTTGGTCCTCGCATGATTGCTTCTTCAGGTTGGAACTTTTACATTATGCCTTAGTTATATTAAGTGACACCCCAAGAAACAGCCCTAAGAAATCCACTATTGCACTTAATGTAGATGTGATCTGAAGAAAAGTGTCACACATACATTGCTCAATACTCCTACTTAGAGACCTATATGAAAAAAAAAATGCTTTTTTTCCTGACACCAAGTATGTGATATCTTTTCCAACACCAATTCTCTGATTCTTTGATGTCAACTGGATGTTCAACAATTCAATCTAATTCCAACACTATCTAAAGTTAGTGCAGACCCAGAAGTTATAGGCTCAGTCCCATAAGTATGTCCTCACCTCAAATGTCACAAGTCCAAGGTTTCCACCCATACTTCTGATTGAAGAGCTATAAATTCAGGGTTTCCCACAATCCCCTCTTCAGGTTCAATAATTCACTAGAATGATTCATGGAACTCAGGAAAGTGCTTTATTTACTATTAGCATTTTATTATAAAGGATACAACTCAGGAACAACCAAATGGAAAGGATGCATGGGGCAAGGCATGAGGTCAGAGGGCATAGCGCTTCCATACCCTCTCTGGGCACACCACCTTCCCAGCACATCACCAACCCAGAAGCTGCCTGGACCCTGTCATTCAGGAATTTTTATAGAGGTTTCATTATGTAGGCAAGAATCATTGGTCATTGGTGATTGAACTCAATCTCCTGTCCCGCTCCCTTCTCCAAAGGTGATGGTGGTGGTGAGGGGGCTGAAAGTTCCAACCCTGTAATTATGCCTTGATCTTTCTGGTGATCTTTAGTGTACAAAAGACATGCATCACTCAGGAGATTCCAAGGGTTTTAGGAGCTCTGTTACAGGAACCAGGTACAACGACCAAATATTTATTTTATATTATACCACAATACCTTAATACCAGGTAAAATGTTGATGCCTCAGGGTAATTGGAATCCCCCCCGCCCCGTCATGGACAAAGCAAACTGAAACTGAGGAAGTTGTCATTTTTGCTTTGGTCATTAGGAATCTTGGAGCCAAATTTTTAGATCATAGAGACCATTTATTTATATTCTAAACCCTCATCTTCTCCATAATTTTAATTTTTAAGAAATATTCAGTAGCCAAACACAAATACAGTCTTACAATAATAAATTTATATAGTGAGAGTTGTAGAGAATTCAATGTGAATGTTCCATTTACTATGCCCCTAACACTGAACATAGTCTTTCCTACCTAAAAGTAATCAAACTTAATATTTAGATATATATCTTTTCAGTCATTTTCTATATATATATATATAAAGATATGTATATATTTAGACATATGATTATGAATAGGAATAGGATCATGCTATTAATGTTCACAAACACATATGTGCATATAGGTGTATATGTTTCTGTATCTTGAATTTGTATGGCATTAGACATAAAGACATATTAGATACTATTCCTTGTCAACACATACAGAACTTTCTCAATCTTTTTATCATTACATAGTATACCAAAGTAAGGATTTCTCATAATGTAACTAACCATCTCTCTAATTATGGATATTTATGTTGTTTCTAAGTATTTACTAATACAAATGATTTTGTAGTTCTGCATGAGGCAGGCATGAAGTTAAACATTTGAAGTTGATATCTGACCTATTTTCCAGAACTTTTTGAGAAACTTTGAAATGTCTAGAGAATTGGAGTCTCACCTCTATAATTTAGAACCCAGACAACTCACCTCCACAGGTTCCTTTCAGCTAGGGTACAATCGTGTGACTTAGACATACTCCTGCTAAAGTTTGATTTGGTGAAGGGCCACTTCCCTGCTTAACCCACTTTCCCGGGGAAGGTCACAGCAGCAGCATCTGGGTCTCAAGTGAGATAGTATCAGGAAAGTTGAATTCCTGGTACAGAAGTGACCTTGGGGCTAACAGCAGCAGCTACTTCAGTCAAGTCTAGTAGATAGCAGCTGTTCAAGCTGCAGCATCCAGGGTTTGGTAGCAGCAGGGGAAACAGCTGTGTTTTCTTCATTATCTAATTCTGTAGTTTGCTTTCTGGCATTGGTCATGGAAACTTAGCCTAAGACACTCTCAACAATTCTATGAGTTATCCAGTACCCTTTTTTAAAAACTCCTTTTGCCTAATCAGCCAGTCAGTTTCCACTATATGCATCTAAGAATCTGGAAAGATACAGAAATTGGAACCAGAAGTTGCTGTAGACAACAGAAGCCCTGGGAAATGGGGAAGTTTTGTGATTGGTTAGCTGGTGTGGCAGCTATGGAAACATGCTAGTCAGGTCTCCTTCAAGAGAACCTGCTCTGTGATCCCTGATCACAGTGACTGACGACTTCCAGCTGCTGTTCCTCCCAATGCCTGAGCATGGCAGAGGTACTAGGGTCAGTCCATTCCTAGATCAGCACTGGATTCCTCTGAGGAGCAACTTTGGTTTGGGGACTTCCCAGCAGCCAAGTGGAAACTTTATCAGAACTGCCCTATAGCCTGAGGCTGCTCCTACCCCATTCTTCCTTCTCTCTTTTTTCATACTTGCATCACAAACCGAAGGCTCTACCTGCCTATACATGCTCCCTCTGCCTTTACCCTTCATAGGCATTTCCCCCTATAAATCTCTCACCTCTAATCCCACCTTGGCATCTGCTTCTCAAGGGACCTGACTGACACAGGTGGTACTGAGAGTGGTCAGAGAAAACAGGTGTAAAAATGGGGTTTGGGGACTGACTCACTCAGCACCTGGCTGACAAGGAGGACACCATCCTGAGTGCCTCTGTAAAGACATGGATAGTCCCTGATACAATGTGTCCATCCAATTGTTGATGATTTTACCTGTGATGATCTGGGGAAATTTCCCAATGGAGAAGAATGCCCTTGCTGGTTTGATGGTTCAGGCATTTGAAAGAGACAGATAAAACAATGCCCCTAAGGACAGGAGAGTTGGCTTGATATGACTAAGTTCTATTGACACCCTGCAGAGGGGTAATTGAAGACTGCAGGCTGTTAACAGTTACAAACTAACTATGAGAACCAGAGTGCCTCCGTGGTAGCTTGACAAAGAGACCTTACCTCCTGCAGTGGAAGGACAAACATAGGTGTTGATAGGAGTGGACACAGGATCTGACTGAGCTGCAGAGGTGCAGAGGTGCAGAGGCATTTAAGTGCTGAGCCAAGACAGGCCTGTTATGTGAAATGCAAGGCACTGGTAGGGAAAATCTGGGCCCTGAAACATGGACTGGACATCAGGATGGGTGCCTTTGAGGATTATGGCTCTGAAGACCTGTCAGGCTGTTAGACTGATAACTAAGGTTAAATCCCAGTATAAACTGGATGGGGAAATGCTAGGCCTGTTAAGTGAGGAAAGAGATTATATACAGTAGGAGCTTCAAGAATTACCCAGCATGCACCAGCCATAGTCAGAGAGTATCTGTGGGATTGGATTTCAAAGGTGTTTGAAAGGGGCTGGAACATATGACTAGATAAGCAAAAATTAATTGACTTAGGGATACTTTCTCAGGATAGGGGATTTAATGACCTGGCAAGGACCCCAAGGGATGGGGAAAATGTGCTGCAAAGTTAGTTTTCAGAAGGCTGAAGAAAGTAATGGCCACCAATGGGGTGAAGTGGAAATGAATGTCTGAATTGCCCTGACAGGCAGTAGAGGAGGGAATGAAGAGATTGAGCAAAGTGGGCATACTAGAATGGATATATTACATGAGACCAAAAGACCTACCGCAGGACTATGTTTCAAGGGCAGGCCCAAAGGGCACCCAACTCACCAAGGCCATCAGGAATATGCTGGTGAGAGGAGCACCAGCATCACTGAGTTCAGTGGTAGTTATCCCCTTCGGCCAGGACTGACAGTGGGTGAGGTGATGACAGAGCTAGGCTCATAGATTATCATGGGAATGATGGCACCTTGAAGTAACAGAGTATGTGTATGGATAGGGGAGGGCATGAGTATGAATATTTTTGTATCACACCTTAATGGTCACCAGAAAGCATTTACCACAGAAGAATGGCTGAAAAATCAAACAGACAAAATGTCTTGGTCAGTTGATGTTAAGCAGCTTTCATCATCGGCCCCACCATGACTCAAGCAAAAGGCTCTCCCTGCCCATGCCTGCTCCTTCCCCCTTTATCCTTAGCAGGAAATGCTCTACCACCACTCCATTTCCAGCAAAATCTATTGTACATCTAATGCTATCTACTTGTTGGAACACCTGGCTAGTATTAAGAGAAGGGACTTAGCAGTTCACAGCACAGAGCAGCAAACGACCACTTAAATGATCACCTATGACCATTAAAAATGAAGTACCTAGTAAAGGCACAGCTTAGAGGGATTTAGTAACTGCTTCCGAAAAAAACATTATAAAGGCAATGAGGAATTCGAGGATTGTAGGGATGGGCTTAAAGTTTTAAATTCTTAGTTCAATGCAAGAACTCAAAATGATAAAATTTTTATGACCATGTTAAAGAATCTCTTGTTTGTAGCTGCAGAGAGGAAATAGCTGAAAACTATATTCAAAGCTTGGAAACACAGACTGGAAAATTAATATCATTTAACTCACAGTTTCATCCGGTATCTTATATAACAGAAGAATGATTTGCAAAAAGTAGAATGCCAGGATTGGAACAATGCTATATGAGAGGATTCAGAGTACTGTATCTAGTAGAGCACACCTCCCATTTTGTTGTATTTTGACTTTGTTTATGGTATATTTTTCCCATGTGAAAATATTTTTTAAATGTTTATGTGTTCAAATATATCAATCTTTCTATCTGCTGCCTTTGGATTGTGAGTCATAGAACTCCATACCCAGATTATAAAGGAATTCACCTGGTTTTTCTTCTAGTATTTGTGCAGTTTCATTTATGTATTTTTACACTTAGATATCTAATCCATTTGGAATTCATTTTAGTGTATAGTATAAGGTATGAACCCAGTTTTATCTTTTTTTTCCAAATAACTATCCATTTATCTCAGCCCAATTTAAGTCCCTCTTTTCCCCAGTGATGCAAGATGCCACCTTTATCTCCTAAATTGCCATATGTTCTTGGATTATTTCTGGACTCCTCTGTTCTGTTCTACTGTTCTGTTTGTCTTTTCATGTGCCAGCACTAACACTGTTTTAATTGCTCTTCTTTTTCAGGGTTTCCCTAGACTATTTTTTCATGTTATCTTTTCAAACAAACTTTAGAATCAACGTATGTAGCTCTTTAAAAAAAAGTAGGTATTTTTATTTGGAGATATATGTATAGATATAAACAAACATGGAGGACACTTGATTTCTTTATATATAATATTGAATCATGTCATCCAAGGCTTTCTTTGCATTTGTTTGTCTGCCTTGTATCTTTTAGGAATATTATTAATTAATATTTTCTCATACAGGTTTTGTAATTTTCAATTAAGTATACTTATAAGTATTTTATCATTTTGTTATTATAAATTAGGTTATCTCTTCCATTATATCATTTCACTGGTTGCTTTTGTATATGAAGGATATTGATTTTTGTATTTCAATTTCATAGCCTACTAAATTACCAACTTGTTTTACTATTTGTGTTAGTTTTATTGTCGGTTCTCTTGGGTTTTCCAGGTGTACTATCTATCACATCATCTGCAAATAGAGATCGTGCTCCTTCTTCAATTCAATTTTTATGCCTCTAGTGTTTCTCTTTTCTGATTTCATTTGTAATAATTCCAATAGAATGTAAAATAGCAGAGGAGATAGTGGGCATTCTTGTTTCATTCCTGACATTTGTGAGAATATCTCTAATATCTCCCCATTATATAATTTATATATATATATACATATACATATATACGTGCATGTTTTTATCATGATAATGTATCTACCAACTATTCCTATTTCATTTTCCTTTTAATGAATGGGTATTGAATTTTTTTAGTCTTTATAACATCTATGCAGATAATCATCATGTAAGTTTTATTTTAGGGAAGGGTCTCACTATGTTACCCAGGCTAGAGTGCAGTGGCTATTCACAGGCACAATCACAGCTCACTGCAGCCTGGAATTCCGGGGCTCAAGCTGTCTTCCCCACTCAGCCTCCCAAGTAGCTGGGACTACAGGCACGCACCGCAGCACTAGCTTAAGTTTTCTTTTAGTTCTACAAATACAATGAATTACAATAATGGATTTCCTAACACTAAAATACTATATTTTTGTGGAATAAATCCCTTTTGGTCAGGATATAAGGTGTTTTTGTTCTTTTTAAAATATGTTTTGAATACTGCATGCTAATAGTTTATTTAGTAATTTTGCATTAATATTCGTAAGTGAGATTAGTCTATAGCTGCATTTTGTACAATCTATATCAGACTTACTTCACAAACAGAACTGAAAAGGTTTTCATATTCTTCTATGTTCTGAATAGTATAAGTAGCATTGGAACTATTAGATCTTTGAGGATTTGGTAGAAAACCCCCAGAAATTCCTGCTGAAAGCAATCAGGCCTGATGCTTTGTTGTGGGATAGTCCTTTGATAACTTTCTCTGTTTATTCAATGGAAATTTGTCTGTTTAAACTTTCTATTTCTAATAATGTTAATTTTGGTAAATTGTATTTTCCTAAAAAAAACTATTTCATCTAGGTTTTCAAATTTATATGCATAAGATTTAAAAAAGTGGTCTCATGGTCAAAAAGTTTCCTCTATCTCAATGTTTATTTCCTCCTCATCAATTTTTATTTTATACATTTGGGGTTTTTCCCTTCCTTTCTTAATTAAGTTACTTAGTGGTTTATCTATTTTGTTGACTTTTGCAAGACCAGAATTTTGATTTCTTTATTAGTTATATACTGGTTTTCTGCTTTCTACCTCATTCATACCTCCTTTTATCTTTATTGAGTTCTTCAGTCTGCTTTTTTTCAAGTATGATGCTGTTTATTTTATAGATTCTTTTTATATGCATTTTTATTTTTATTGCTCAGTATTTAAGGCTATATATATATTTTACTTATCATCCACTTTGTTTCCCATATATACTAACATACAATGTTTTTATTATCATCATATTTGAGAAATTCTACAATTTCAACTTATGTTTCCCCTTTTACAAAAGTATGATTTATAGTTTTAAAATTTCCAAGTGAAATAGCCTTTTTGTTATCTGATTTTATTATTGCACTGTGAAAATTTTATATGTATCATTTCTACTTTTTGAGGGTTTTTGGACATAATTTATGTTTTTCTTTTATGAATTTTCATGTGTGCTTGAAAAAAAGGCATGTCTCCTAACATTTGAGTGTAAAGTTCAACATAAATCCATATGACATGCCTCACTGATGTTTTCTGGCTCTTCTATATCCTTACTAATTTTTTTGTCCACCTGACCTGTCTTGGGCTGAGTTTAGTGTGTTAAAGTCTTATTATTGTGTTTTTGTCTATTTCTCCTTGCGTACTTTGTGTGACATCAGGATTGCAACCCCTGGTTTTGTGGTTTGTTTTAATTTTTGCTATACTTTTGCATTATTTTAGTTTCAATCTTTATAAAATCACTTTGTTTTATTATGTGTGTGTATATAGTATGTGCAAAATATCTTTTTGAGAGCCAATTTGGTAATACTTTTCTTTTAAAAGGTGACTTAAGCTCATTTACATTTATTTATGTAACTATTTATGATCTCAAATCATAGTTTATATTTTCTGTGTTATTATTTTATATTTACCATGTTGCTTTATGTGGGCTGTTTTATTATTTTTTACATTCTTTTGATATTTAGGAAATTTATATTTTTATTCATTGGTTATCATTTTACTATTTCCTTTGATACTGCTGTTAGTCCCATTTTTCCTTACTTAGGTCTCTACTATTTATTTTGTCAGGGTTGAACAATGTCCACTGGCTACAATTATTACATATAAGTAGTCAGTGAGTTTATTCTGTTTTCCTTTTTCTCTCTTGCTCCTCTACTCTTTAATTATCGTGTTATTCCTATTTTGTCACAACATAAGGTGGGTACATTTGGACTTGTGGAAGGGAGATGACAGATCATCATAAAACACTTCCCAGAAACTCCCACCAGAATGGTCAAAATTTAAAGGACATGCAACACCAGGTTTGGCAAAAATGTAGAGTAACAAGCAATCTCATACATTGCTAATAGGAATGAAAAATTGTACACCATTTTAAAAACTGATTGGCAGTTTCTACTAAAGTTAAATATTCTCTACCTTTTAAATGGATGATTCCATAACTGAGTATATACTCAAGAAAAGTGAGTGCTTATGTCCACCAAAACACATGTCCAAGAATGTTCGATGTAGAGTTATTCAAAACAGCTAAACACTGGAAGCAACCCATGTCAGTCTAGCAGAACTGATAAATTGTTGTATATTCAGACAATAACTATTACACACCAATGGAAAAAGATCAAACTTTTACCACAGGTGCCA
Organism: Daubentonia madagascariensis; assembly: GCA_023783475.1. NCBI lineage: Eukaryota > Metazoa > Chordata > Mammalia > Primates > Daubentoniidae > Daubentonia > Daubentonia madagascariensis. The sequence goes on from JAKFHU010000745.1 coordinate 310,978, forward strand.
ATATGGATCTTACAGTCAAAATGTTAAGCAAAGGAAGCTAATCACAGAATAGTACACACTGTATAATTCCACTTCTAAGAACATCGAAAAACAGGCAAAATAATCAACAATAATAGAAGTCAGAATAATGGTCACCTTTGGGGGCTATTCTAGGAAAGGGCATGAGAGAGATCTCTGGGTTGCTGGAAATATTCTATATCTTGATATGGGGTGGTGGTTATATAGGTATATACAAGTGTAACATTTCCATCAAGCTGTAAGTTTAAGATTTATGCACTTTACTGTATGTAGTTATACTTCAAAACCTACAAACACATGCACATGCATGCACATACACACACACACACACATTCACACTCACACTTCTCGGTCAGGAAATTGCAATGAGGAGGGAAGTTGCATAAGGGCAGGTCCTGAGGGGAAAGGAGATGTGGATGTGCTGGGAAGGCAGCCAGGGAGGTGACTGGAGTACTGCTGATTGGTTTTGCTTAGAGTCACTCCTACTCACCAAACCAGCCTTCACTTCTGCTGTATCTCACTCCGTGAAATATATGTAATCCCAGGTATTGTCTGAAATGTACCAAACAGGAATGCTTTGAGCCATTGCACACCAGTGGCTTTGCCCACTATGACTGTCAGAGTAATGATAGGAAGTATGTTGTTTACTGACAGTTGTTCACTCAGAGCTGTCCCAAGTGCAGAGTGTGGATGGCAGGTTGCTGCTACTTTTTTGGCTGTCACCAGAGGCACTGTAAAAAAAACAACACCTGTAAGGTAGCCCCTACATGACACTTTTACGTGAAGCATGGGAGCTGGAGCACTTTTATGTCTGTCTGGCCAGTCTGTCTACCCAGATAAGGATCTAAGTTTAGTGAGCACCTTGGTGAATTGATAACCCTTTTGTGGTCACTCTGCCTCCCCTCTCTTTACTGCCATCACCTATACACACACCAGGAAGCACTTTGCATTACCATGTGCTTTTCAAACGCATACTGTATTGCTGGAATTCACTGCCATTCACTTGTGTGCAACCCTACTTAAATTTCTGAGGAACTAGGTTTTGTTAGATAAGCTGTGGAGGAGAAAGAAGTCACATAATTAGTGAAATAGCCACATTCTCCTTGTTGGTTTAGGAGACAGTAGATGAAAGAGCCTCACAAAGTAGATTGTTGACTTTTTGGTGGTGGTGCTAGTTTGTTTTCATCCCTCAAAGGTCTGCTGCTCTGGTAGCTCCAATAAGCATGCACCATCTTGAGTCCTGTGCTCGACTTCTCAGAAAGGTGAATACTGGTGAAGACTGAAAGGTTTCTTCTTCCTTGTGGTATTGCATCTCCTTTTTAATATCTTCCACTATTTCTCCCCCTTCCCATAACTCATGCTACCACCAACACAGCTACCCAACTCATCCTGATGTCCATTACCACCCTTTTCTGTTATTTATCTATAAAGTTGACAAATATTTATTGAGGTTCTGGGATGTGTGTTTGGACTAGGTGTAAGAAGATGTATAAAACATGGTATCTGTTGCAAGTTGCGTTCCCCGAAAAGAAAGCTCTGATATGGAGATTAGCAGGCAGGAACTTTACTAGGGAGTAATCTTGAGATTATCACCTGAGAAAGAAGAGAAGGAAGCAAGATTGGGCAAAGGGAAATGTTAGGCTGTGATGTAGTGACAAGAAAGGCCTCAGCCAAATTGATAGGGAGCTCTGAGGCTGGAATGGGCATATAGAGTTGTCCCCAGTTGGGGTGAGAGAGCTGGGCCTTTACACTCCCAAATCAATAAGTCATTGTATGCAGGCTGCCCCCAGAATGGAAATGTGATCTTGGGTGAGGCACCTCTCTTCAGCCAGTGGTAATTCTGAGGAAGAAGGCTGATAGCTGAGGGCTGAGTGCCAGCGATGCTCTCAGCAGCTGGGGGAATAGGTGCTTCAGTCCTGAAGGGGGCATCTCAACAGTACATCACAGCATCCACTGCAGTGCCTTTCCTAAAGTAGTCACTGTATGGGTCAGGGAGATGGTGGTGATATTGACACATATAGGGATGATAAGCCCTTATTGTTGCCCAATCTGATTTGGTTAATGCCTAGTGAGCTGCTTTTACTCACAACACTTCTGACAACAAATATGTGGGGTTTTTTCCACGCCAACAACCAGTTCTCAACTCTCTGGACACCAATTGGGTGTCCTACATTTGAATTCAATTCTAACACCAACTACCAAGAGTTAGTGTCAAACTCAAAGTGGTGGGGAACCTGCAGCCTTGGGGCCACATGTGGCCTTCTGGATCCTTGAGTGTGGCCTTTGGACTGAATCCAAATTTTATAGAACAAATCCTGCCTTCACTTCAGATGCCGGTAGCAAGAACTGGATGCCCAGAGTACCCACATTTTTGTCCACCCTGGTTATAAAATTGCAGGTTCCCACACCTCCCCCTTTTATGTTTGATAATTTGCTAGAATGGCACAGAATGCAGGAAGACACTTTTCTGTACTTGTTTATTATAAATGATACAACTGAATAGCCAGATGAAGAGATACATAGGGCAAGGTTCAGAAGGTCCTAAGCCCAGGAGCTTCTTTCCCCATGGAGTTGGGGTACACCACTCCTGGCACATGGGTGTGTTTGTGAACTCCAAAGATCTCCAAACTTCATTGTTTAGGGGATTTTACGGAGGTTTCATTACATAGACATGATTGATTGAATCATTGGTCAATCTCCAGCCCCTCTCCTTTCCCCAGAGGTCGGGGGTGGGGCTGAAAGTTCCAACTCTCTAATCATGTGGTTGGTTCCTCTGGCAACCAGTCTCCATCCTGAAGCTATCTAGGGCCTATCAAGAGTCACCTTATTAGCATAAACTCAGGTGTGGTTGAAAAGGGCTTGTTATGAATAAGATGCTCCTATCACCCCTATCACTCAGGAAATAACAAGTGTTCTAGGAGCTCTGTGTCAGAAACCAGGGACAAAGACCACATATATATTTCTTATGCTACACTTATCTCTCAGTCTTCAAACCTTCCCCCTTCACTACTTCACTACACACTGGCCTTCTTTCTGTTCCTGAAATAAGCCAAGCAAGGTTTTTTTCCCCAATTACAGCGACTGACTTCCTTTTCCATTTGTCAGTAGTGGTGACATTCTAGCTCTTCAGAGCTGGCTCTTTCTCATCAATCAGTTGGAATGATGAGGTGGCGATCAAATGTCACCTTCTCAACCAGGGCTTCTCTAATCACCCCCCTCCTTGCCCTGCAACACTAATGAGAATAACAGCTGACACTTTCTGGGAACTATGTACCAAGCATTGCTCAAATCACCAGAAACAACCCAAATTAACAAATTTAGTTTTTACAACAACTTTGTAAGGTAGCTACTATTCCAATTTTACAGATGAGAAAACTCTGTACAATGAGGCACAAGGGTTTTAATTTATCTCAGGTCTTAGCAAGTAATGTCAGTGCCAAGTGACCTCAAGCAGTCAGTCTCCAGAGTCCATGCCCTTAACCATGACATTGTGTTGCCTCTCCCAGTCACTAACATATCATCTTTTAAAGTTCTCATTAATATCATTGATCCTTTTCACTAATTATATTGTTTATAGGTTTATGTGTTTATTTCCCCAACTATTGAGTAAAATCCACGTTGGCAGAGAATTCATCTGTCTTGTTCATTGCCCAATGCCATGCCCCTTTTCCTGACAAATCCAATGACTAATCATTGCAGAGGAACCACATTGCAGCCCCTTGCTCCAATTCAGGACAACTCTGAAGGGCCATCTAACTCTGGATCTCCTCATGGGGTCAACTGCAGCCTTTGTTGTGACTTCATCACAATTCAACCCCTCTCTCTGACAAACCTGCTTCTTCATTCCCCTACTGTCACTGAGCTCCAGAGTACTCCCCAGTAAACTGTCAGAAAATACATCTTCATCTCAGAATGTGTCTCCTGGAAAAACCCACAGGATCTTCTCAAAGCCACCTAGATATTAGAATTACCTAAAGATCTTTTAAAAATTCCCAAGCCTATGACTGACACCAAACCAATTAAGTCAGAATATCTGAGGGTGGGGCCTAAGCATCTATAATTTTGAAATGTTCCAGGTGATTGCAATGTGCAAAAAGGGTTCAGAACTACTATTGTATATGAAAGCTACAGAAGCAATAAGTGTCTCTATTGACTTTCTTGACAAACTCAAAATAAATAGAAGTAGAATAAACAGAATATAATTATTCATTCTAACCACATAGTGATGGTAAGAGGGGTGAGAGAACTGAGACTCTGCTTAGAGAAAATAACATAGAAATCTCTCTCGATCTGTGTGTAACCTCAACCTGTAAAAGTGGGTGAGCAGCACTGTGTGTGAGGGAGCCCGGTGCTGACCAAGCGAATCAAAGGGCTGTGACTTCCAATCTCAGCATCATCATTAGGGCTGGAACATCCATCTCTAATTTGACTCTAGCAGATAATGCAGAGCCTGGCTCTTGCAAGCCCAGTTTTTAATTGAAAGAAGAAGCCATTCTGCAGTAGACAAATAGACTATATTACCATTTTCCTCTTTCTTAAACTTTTGAGGCACTGAGGGAGCTATACAAACAACACATTTGTCAGTAGTTAATATACTGGGAACTATTTCAAGATGATCTTCACTTGTAAGCACATTCTGTGCCTGAATTAGGGCTGCCTAGCACTTTGGTATGCATGGAGAATAGAAGCATGAAGGAAGGAAGTGCCACTTAGACAATGCTATTTCATTTGGAGTAGATACCATTTCATGCTAAAGTCAACTTCCCTCAGTCCTCTGTGTGTGTGTGTCTATAAAAGTTGCATGTATATCAGAGAGGAGAAACTAAGTTATATATGGTGACAATCATCCCCCAACATCTTAATGACTTAAAACAACAAAGGTTCTTGTCCACATTGCATGTTCACCGTAGCTCAACAGAGGGTTCTGATCTATGCCACCCTCACTCAATAATCTGGGATGAAGTAGATTCCACCTTTGTGCTCACACAGTTGCCGAGGAAAAAACAGAGCACACATGACTCTCTCAAAGGTTCTACCCAGAAGTGGCACACATTCCTTCTACTCACATTTCATTGGCCAGAGTAAGTCACATGTATCCACCTAACTTCAAAGAGTCAGGGAAATTCAATTCTACAATATGCCCAGGAGAATTGGGAGTACTTAGTAACTGGATGAATGATTATCACAATTCATATTGCATTGGTAATATAGAGAGCTAATACCAACAGCACTGGTCTAAGAATTAGGAAGTTTGGTTTCTATTTTTGGTTTTATTCATAACTCATGGCTTGACAACCTCGATTCCCCAATTTAAAGTATATAAAAGGTTTAGACTAAATTAGTGTCTCCAAAATGCCTGAATGCTTGTCCATGATAAGACATTCATCAGGACTGAGAGGATTGAAAAATCAAATTAAGTTTTCCCAGCACCATTTGTTGAATAGGGAATCTTTTCCCCAGTGTACGTTTTTTTGGGATTTGTCAAAGATCAGGTGACTGTATGAGGTTGGTTTTATATTTGGGTTCTCAGTCCTGTTCCATTGGTCTATGTCTCTGTTCTTGTGCCAATACCATGCAGTTTTGGTTACTATAGCCTTGTAGTGTAGTTTGAAGTCTGGTAGATAGATGCCTCCCAATTTGTTCTTTCTGCTTAAGATTGCTTTGGCTAGACAGGGTCTTCTCTGGTTCCACACGAAGTGTAGAATTATTTTTTCTAGATTGGCAGAAAATGATGTTGGTATTTTGATAGGGACTGCATTGATTCTGTAAATCAATTTAGGTAGCAAAGCCATTTTTACTATGTTGACTCTCCCTATCCAAGAGCATGGTAGGGTTTTCCATCTATTTACATCCTCTGCAATTTCTTTTCTCAGTGTTTCATAATTCTCTCTATATAGGTCTTTGACCTCCTTAGTTAGATATGTTCCTAAATATTTAATTTTCTTTGGTGCTATCGTGAAAGGTATTGCATCTTTAATTTGTTTCTCGGCTTGATTGTTATTAGCATATATGAAGGCTATGGATTTGTGTGTATTAATTTTGTATCCTGAGACTTTGCTGAATTCATTTATCAATTCCAGTAATCTCTTGGTTGAATCTTTGGGGTTTTCCATGTACAATATCATATCGTCTGTGAATAGTGAAAGTTTGACCTCTTCTGCCCCCATCTGGACGCCCCTCATTCCTCTGTCTTGTCTGGTTGCTCTGGCTAGGACTTCCAGCACTATGTTGAAAAGAAGTGGAGATAGTGGGCACCCTTGTCTAGTTCCTGTTTTAAGGGGGAATGCTTTCAATTTTTCCCCATTCAGTATGATATTGGCTGTGGGTTTATCGTATATGGCTTTAATACTTTCGAGGTATGAGCCATCTATGCCTATATTGTTAAGAGTTCTTATCATAAAAGGATGCTGGATTTTGTCAAAAGCCTTTTCTGCATCTATTGAAAGGATCATATAATCTTTGTTCTTGCTTTTATTTATATGGTGAATTATATTTATAGATTTGCGTATGTTGAACCATCCCTGCATCTCGGGAATGAAGCCCACCTGATCGTGATGAATTATTTTTTTGATGTACATTTGAATTCTGTTTGCAAGGATTTTATTGAGAATTTTTGCATCTATATTCATAAGGGTTATTGGTCTGTAGTTTTCTTTTTTTGTTGTATCCTTTCCTGGCTTTGGTATCAAGGTGATATTGGCTTCGTAGAATGAGTTTGGGAGGATTCCATCCTTCTGGATATTTTCAAATAATTTCTGCAGTATAGGCACCAGTTCTTCTTTGTAGGCTTGGTAGAATTCATGTGTGAACCCATCTGGTCCGGGACTTTTTTTTGTGGGAAGATTTTTTATTACTGCTTCGATTTCGGTGCTTGATATTGGTCTGTTTAGAAATTCTGTTTCTTGCTGGTTGAGCCTAGGGAGGTAGTATGTTTCTAAGAATTTGTCTGTTTCCTCCATGTTTTTGTGTTTGTGGGCATAGAGATTTTTGTAGTGTTTGAAGATGATGTTTTGTATTTCCATGGTATCAGTTGTGACTTCTCCTTTCTCAAGACAGAAACTGGACCCACACCTCTCACCTCTCACAAAAATCAATTCACAATGGATAACAGATATAAACCTAAGACATGAAACCATAAGAATTCTCAAAGAAAACGTTGGAAAAACTCTTATGGACATTGGCCTAGGCAAAGAATTTATGAAGAAGACCCCCAAAGCAATCACAGCAGCAACAAAAATAAATACATGGGATCTGATCAAATTAAAAAGCTTCTGCACAGCCAAGGAAACTATCATTAGAGTGAACAGAGAACCTACAGAATGGGAGAAAATATTTGCATGCTACACCTCTGATAAAGGGCTGATAACCAGAATCTATACAGAACTTAGGAAAATCAACAAGAAAAAATCAAACAACCCTATTAAAAAATGGGCAAAGGACATGAACAGAAACTTTTCAAAAGAAGACAGAATAATGGCCAGCAAACATATAAAAAATTGCTCAACTTCTCTAATCATCAGGGAAATGCAAATCAAAACCACAATGAGATATCACTTAACTCCAGTGAAATTGGCTCATATTAAAAAATCCCCAAACAACAAATGTTGGCGGGGATGTGGACAGATAGGAACACTCATACACTGCTGGTGGGACTGCAAATTAGTACAACCTCTATGGAAAGTAATATGGAGATACCTCAAAGAATTAAAAGTAGAATTACCATTTGACCCAGCAATCCCACTACTGGGTATTTACCCAAAGGAAAAAAAAACATTTTATAATAAAGACATCTGCTCACAAATGTTTATAGCAGCACAATTCACAATTGCAAAGATGTGGAAACAACCGAGGTGCCCATCAATACACGAGTGGATTAATAAAATGTGGTATATGTATACCATGGAGTATTACTCAGCAATAAGGAACAATAGTGAATTAACACATCTGGTATTATCCTGGTTGGAGCTAGAACCCATTCTTCAAAGCGAAGTGTCATAGGAATGGAAAAACAAGCACCACTGGCACTCACCATCAAATTGGTACTAACTGATCAACACTTACATCACACAGGACAATAATATTCATCAGGGGGCGGGCAGGCGGGAGGGGGGTGGAGGGGATGGGAAAAACTCTCACTGAATGGATGTGGGGAGCACAGTTTGGGGGATGTCCACGATTGTAGCTCTGACATGGGCAGTGCATGGGCAATATATATAGCCAAAGTGTTGTACCCCCATAATATTCTGAAATAAAAAAAGAAAAATCAAATTAAATTAAAAAGGGAAATGTAGCAATTCCATGTTTATTGTTACATTTCATTTTATCTGCATCAAACCTTACTTTATTCAAACAGAATGTCAGTAATAACCACCATCTACTATTACCATTATTACCCTTAATAGTAAAATGTATACAGGGCTTTCTAGGTGCCAAGAACTGTTCTAAGTACTTTATATAATTAACTCATTTAATCCTTATGAAGTAGTTACTTTTATCATCCCTATTTTATAGATGAGGCAAAGGTAAATTAAATCATTTCTCAGGTCACACTTGATGGTAACGAGCAGAGTCTGAATTCAAATCCAGGCAGTGTGGCTTTAGAATCCTCACTCTTTATCACTGTGTCATAATGCCCTAGCTTGACAAAATAAAATTTGGCAACCAAGTATTGTGTGCCCAATTCTGGTTTATTTTTTTATTCTAAGTTCTTTTACAGTCCACTCTGAGACATTAAGAAAAATATTGAGAAGTCAGTATGTCCCAGAGAATCACTGGGTTACAGCACATATTATATTAACATAGACTTGGAAATCCTGAGAAATCACACACCCATATTTTGAAGCTTCTTACACATTATGGAAATCAATTTAATTCTAAATTTCCATACTATTCAATTTATTGCAACAGTAAGAGAAACAAGCAGAGCTAACTGTAATTTTTCCTTTATTTAGGGGAGGAAATTTCAATGAAATAAGTAAATATTTGGTCTCATTCCCTTTTAAGTTAGATTTAATTACCTGCACTTTCCTTCTTTCTATACTGTAGCATTTCATTTTGCCTTCTAATATGATTGTGTGCATCTTTCCCAACAGACAGTTAGCTTCTTGGAAACAAAGATTGTTTTATATTTTTGACTGTGCCTCCAAATAAACATTACATGGTGCCCTACCCATCCTAGGCACTCAATTCAAATTTGATTGGCTAATTGAACAAACAAATCTCTGTTTCCTTTGGTATGATTCTAGCACAAGTTGAGAAAAACAGGATGGGGTCTGGACAGTTTCTTTGTAAGCAAAACAGTTAAACTCTTAGCAATGACAGGGAAGAACCATAAACATTTTAGAATCCAAGGGGGAACCAAACATTGCCTGAACGCAGGTTCCTGACCTCTCAAGTGCCAGCCCTGTGGCATGAATATTAGCCAAGGAACTCTTCAGGGTTGGCAGAAGACTTCCCAGGCCCAGCATGAATCGATGTGGCTAGGGCTTAGCACCTGAACACACCAGCTGTGATCCAGCCAGTGGAGACAGAGCATCTGGGGAAGGGGTTTAGAATAACAACACTTCTTAGTATGTAACCTGCTGCCCATTGAAGACAGCAATCCTACTGTCCTACTTTCTCTCTGATCCTGGAAATACACCCATGGTAATGTCCTTCAGCTAAGACCACCAGAAACACACCTGTTGTTGAACAAGTTGGATTTATTACTCATTGCAGTGAGAGAGAACACATACCATGGGGAACCACATATAAAGTGTCTCCATAAGAAGGTGACAGAAAAAGAACTTCTTATAGAATTTGGTCTTCGTTTGGGTGATTTGGGGGAGGACCTAAGGAAGCAAGCGTTCACTCTAGGTTGGATGCTGAAAGAAAGTAGGGGCAATTCTATGAGTGGGTGTTTTGTGGGCGGCACAGTGACCTTGATTTTATTTGTGCTTAGACAGAATTATGAAATGTTCTTGTCTTGTTTCATTTTATCATGGTCTCAGAGTAAGCTTGTCTGTGGTTGGTATTCTGTGAGATTGTATGTGTCCAACAAAAGAACAAAATAGCCTGGCCTTGAGCATCAGACCAGCTTATGAATAATATTGAGGTCTAGCTGTGAATGTCAACTCAATTCTGGATGTTAGGGACTTCTTTTTTCTTTCTCACTCATTATGGTAGTAGCCCTGAAAGCAAAGTTGGTGACAAGTTGGTACTCATAACTGAGTTAAGATATAAGAGACTGAGGAAGAAGGTGCTTCCTGACACTATTCCCTAAGCATAAGTAGCTTCTGCCTAGCATTAGGTGTTTCTGGAGTTTGTGGGAATCTCTTTAATAAAACCAGGGCATCAGCCAAAAAGCGCCAAATACCTGTCAATTTAACTGTAGATAAAGCTGACAGGAAGCAAGAAGCACCCTTCTATGGACTGAATTGTGTCCCCCCAAAATTCATATGTTGAAGCCCTAAGCCCCACTGCGACAGTATTTGGAGGTGGGGCCTTTGGGAGGTAATTAGAGTTAGATGAGGTCATGAGGGTGGAGCCCTCATGATTGCATTAGTACCCTTATTAGGAGGGACAGCAGAGAGTTTGTTTGTTCTCTCGCTCAGAAGAGGTCACGTGAGCACACAAGGCTATGGCAGCCATCTATCAATCAGGAGGAGAGCCCTCACCAGAACCTAACCAGATTGGCACCCTGATCTCATACTCCCTGCCTCCATAACTGTGCGAAAATAAATGTCTGTTAGTTAAGCCACCAAGTCTATGGTATTTTGTTATGGCAGCCTTAGCTGACTAAGACACCTCCATAAATATTATACCATTTAATTAAAAGGGGGAATTTAGTTTTGTCCCTGTGAGTGAACCACCAGGCCCACATGGTGGGATCTGTAGCTTTACCTCATCAAAACTAAGATTAAGCTGCTTATGAAATGGTAATCAGTGTTATACTTAATAAATAAACCTAAGTTTAAAAAAAAAGTAAAGATGCTCTTGAAAGTATTTGAATGGACTTTCCGCCTCTCTTCATGGTTCTACAAATGGAGCTGGAGCTGCAACAGACCCAGGATTTTTCCAGGTTGTGTAGCAATTTCCCTGATGAGCTGGGTGCCTGCAGAGCACTCTTGTCTTATAAGGCTTCCCTGGGACCAGGAGAGTCATTTTCTCCACCCACATTCATCCCTCATTTCCTTTAAGCACAAAATGACTTCAAGTGACTGAGTTTAAACCACTCCATTTTGTTCCAAAACACAAAACAATCTTTTATTTCTTAGCTCCTCAGGCAAAGTGAGCGCTTTGTGTTTTCTAACTTTACATTAATTAACCAGTAGAGCTACTCCCATGTATCTACCATTTTAGGGATGGACAAAAGGAATGGGGAGCCCTGGCAAACTGAAAGGAGGGACTTCACTGAATATCTTTTAGCTCTTAATCTTGGTAAACAGAGTCTTCCAGAACCAGGTGTTGCAACTGTGGTATGAGGACCATTTCTGCTTTTCAGCTGGACTTTGGTTTCCAAGCACCTTCCCTGACCGCTTCTCTTTCATTTGCCTCCAATCTGATCAGGTTCACCTGAGCTCCAGGTGGCAGCCTACAGCCTACAGTGGTGCCTGTGTACCCACAACCCACCCCTCCTGCTTCTACGCACACAGACATGCACATGTTGCACAGAGTCATACTCACATATCAGCAAGGAAATGCCCTCATCACTTTTCTCTTCTAGATCTAGCAAAAAGGACCTGCTAGAACCAGTGTGTAAACTTCAACTCTTTACCCTCAGCTGCCCTCCCCACAGTCATAAGTTATGACAATCATTTTCACAGAATTGCTTGTCTTTTAATTACATGTGTCATAAATAAATGTAATAACAGAATCGCAGACTATTAGAAAAATGATTTTTATAACCATTATAATGTACCTTTATTGCCTAGCAGAGTTTTTGGTATATAGAAGGTGCTCAATAAGTACTAATTGACTGAATGAGCCCATGTTTTTTATAGTTGAAGAAACTAAGGTCCACTGATATATCAAGTTTCTTACTCCGGCAAGTTAAGATAGAGCCAGTACGCTAAACTCACAGAAACATTTGTAGTGTTCAGTGAAAGGTCTCAAATAATTGACAGAGAAACATAAAATAGTTTTGTTTTCTCAATTACTGTTTCCAACTGCTCTCAATCCCTCCTTTCTTAGTGAGGAGTTTAATAATATCCTAATTCCATGCCTTTTCAGCCACTTTCAGTTAATAGAGCAGTTTCAGTCAAGTTCTCATGATTCAATCCTGTTCATTTCACAAAGTCAATGTCATATTCAGTCTAAAGCTTTTTTCTTCTCCAGAGGAAAAGATAAATTTGTGTCCCTATCAGCTTGCATGGAGGGGATTCTAAGGGTCTGAAGGTCGAGGTGGTGCATAGGGTCTGCTCTTATAGCCACCTTCCACTCCATCTTCTTTGCAATAATTTGTACAGAAAAGAGTGAGGAAAGCCCAATATGCTATTACACAATGGTCTATGGTGTGGTTGCTCTCCTCTCCCTGCTTAATTCTAATTGCTGCTCTGGTTTGTTGGGTTTGGACTCCATGGACAGTCAGTGGCTCTAAAGCCACACTGATGAGGGCTCTCTCTTATACTGCTTCCCCCACATTCCACTGAAGTTCATCACTCTGCCACATGCAGTGACAGTCCCCAACAATGGTGTAGTCTTTAATCCCTTCCGTGGCTCCAAATCTGAGGCCTTTAAGAAGAGAAGGAAATGATTCCGATCACAAACGTTAACAATCTACCAAAGAGAGTTTCCCTTTAAGTGTTCTTATTTGGACTTATGAGGGAGGGGAGTGGCCAATTCTGCCCAATGGCACACCTTAGTAAGCCACACAGAAAGGCAGCAGCCCTCCAACATCTGGTCGGGAAGGGGAGGTGTCTGTGAAGCTGGAACAGGAGGTATTTAATACCTCTATTTCTCAATCACCAGTTTCAATACTGCACAGTTAACACTATCCTAGTGTATTCTTGATCATTCCTATGTTGTGTTAGGTATCTTGAATACATAGACATATATGCATATATATAACACATATAATGTAAATATATAATGCATATATATGTTTATATATGTAATAGCATGTGTGTATATACACATATGTATATATTCACACACATAATATGTACACATTCATCATATACACAAACGTGTGTGTGTGTGTGTGTATGTATTTAATGAGTTGGGAGTGGGGAAAAGGAGAACCATAAAATTTCGCTAGGTTGTGTGTACAATGTGAATTCATGGCTCCCCTCTCTCTAGTTTTTCCTATTTATTTAGTGTGGTTTTAATTTTAAGTAGGAGGATTCTGAAATTAATCTTAATCAAAAGAGAATGTCAGATAAAATCTTTTTCGTAAGGAAAGAATTTGAGAGTATTAAAAGAGGAAGACAAAGTGAAAAACTCTATATGCGGAAGCAAAAGATGATGAATGGTTGCAATGAAGGAAAATAAACACAGAAAGACCTGAGTAGGATGAATGGTATGAATGATCTAATAGAGAGAGGGGCTGGCTGTACTAGGAATTGATGCTTATAAAGCTTCTCTTCCAGATCCTAGAACCTGTACAGGACAGAGGAAAATTAGTATTTAAATCCAATATCATCTTATATCTCACCATAATGGCAAAAATGATGAAGTGTAACAAAATAAGTGAAAGAGAGGATGTGGATCAAAGAGAGCTCTTATATATTGCTGGTGTGAGTATAAATTGATACAACTTTTTGGAAAATGATTGGGTATAATCTCACAAAGCTGAACATGTGAACATGTTTAGTTAAGCAACCCCATGTATAAGTATATATAACTAAGAGACACTCTCACATATATGCTCCAGAATATATACAAGATACTTTATCACAGCAATGTTTGCAGTGGTAAGAAACAAACAAAAACGCAAAACTCAGAACAACCCAAACATACACTGACAGGAGAATGAATAAACTGGATTGTGGTGTATTCACAAAAGACTATCATACATTAGTAAAAATGAATGAGCTAAGTTATAGCAGATACTGATTGGCTATTCACTGAAGCTAGTCCCTCTTCCTCCTGGCATACAGCTAAACTACATTTTCCAGCCTCTTTTGTATTTATGTGTGACCATGCGTGTCAGTTTGGATCCTCTGGGAAGCCAACACAAAGGTGGAATTAGAAGTACAAGAGTTTTATTGAGGATGAGCTCTGTGAACAAAGGACAGAGGAAGCATGAGTAGGTAGGGAGAGCCTTCAGACCAGGTTGCTGGTCTGACTCCTGTGAAAGGAGAGGGTAACAAAGGAAGAGTGGGTGTGGAAAACTTCAGACTGCAGTGCAGCTCAGAGAAAGTTTTGGCCATCTCAATGTTGAGTTTCAGCACAAAGATTGCACTGCCCATAGATGAATTCTGCTTTGTGCAGGAATGTCCAGGCCCTAGTATACTTGCTATACTCAGTCATTGGCTGGGAACTGCCTGGGAAAAGCCTGGTCTCAGCTCGAATATTGTGACAGATCCTAAAGATGCTGCAGCTGGAGGCTGTCAGCTTGCTGCACTCCTTCTGGCAGCTTCTTTGTTGGAGAGAGATCTGCGAAGTACACCTCTATGGCTGTCACACCATGTGACTGAGCTTACACAAATGGAACATGAGAGGAAGTGATGTGTGCCACTTTCAGATCTGACCCATAGAAATGTCCTATATGGATCCTCTATGTTTTTCCGCCCTCTGCAGCTTGGGGTAAGATATGTATGGCAACATAGGAAGCCATATGTTGAAGATAGCATAGGACAAAATGGAGGAATTCTAAGTTTCTGATTCAACACTTGGATGAGAGCCATCCACTATTAGAGCATGTGCATTGTAGATGTTATGCAGGAGAGAAATGAACTTCTATTGAGTTGCAATATTGAGATTTATATTGCAACTTAATATTGAGGCTTATCTATTATGACAGATAATTATACCCTAAATCATGCTTTTAGCAACTCATTAAATCACAGATGAATCTTGGAAATCTAATTTTGAAAGAAAAAATCTCTAAAGATAAAATACAGTAAGCTAAAATTTTATAGACTCAAAAACAAGTAAATCTAACAATATATTGCTTAAGAGTCATATTTTCTGAGCCATGAAATGATTTTAAAAATTAATGATGGTGGTTAATTCTGAGGGGAGGCAGGGGGTGGGACTGAGAAGAACATATAGGTATATGGGAAACGTATGCAGTAAGATTAATCACAACTTCTCAGATAGTAATTATATTATCCTCTTTAATCTTTCTTTGCATGGAAATACTTGTTAAAGGCAGAGATTTCTTGTTAGATGGATAATCACTGCTATGGTTTCTTCAGGATTATCAAGTATGCCTATCAAAAATCTCTTATTCCTTGGGGGAACAATTGATATTTTGAAATAAATATTTTTCTCTAAGAGGTATCAAGAAATCACCAAACTTGAGATATAACAAGCTGAAAATTTAAAACATTTTTTATATGCTCAAATATCAGATACAGATTATCAAATTAAATTTGAAAGTGAGTTCAATTAGGAATTGTGTTTGGCTGTAAGTACACAAACTGAAAAAATAATAGCTTAAACACACAAGGATTTATTCTGTCACATTAAAGAAGTCTGAAATTTGGAAATCCAGAACTGGTATGGAAGTCAACAGTGTCCTTAGGAAACTAGAATCCCTTCGTCTGCTTCAACATCCTAGCTAATGGCTTCTACCCTTAAAAGTCAAGAGGGCTGCTGGATCTCTATTATCTAACTTGCATTC
Organism: Daubentonia madagascariensis; assembly: GCA_023783475.1. Classification (NCBI taxonomy): domain Eukaryota; kingdom Metazoa; phylum Chordata; class Mammalia; order Primates; family Daubentoniidae; genus Daubentonia; species Daubentonia madagascariensis. The sequence goes on from JAKFHU010000745.1 coordinate 326,765, forward strand.
CAAGTAGCAGGAAGGGCAAAGAGCAGCCTTCCAGCAGCCTTCCCAAAAGTTCCAACCAACATTTGTGCTTTCATTTCAGTAATGGGGCTAAGAATAAAGTGTCTCTTCTGCGTGGTCACGTGCCTGGCTAAAATTCAGTGTTCTACTAAAGGAAGAAGAGCTGTCTATTGGGAAGCAACTGGAAACCTCTGTCATTAAGTGGAAAAAAATTTAAATGGGCCCCAAAATAAAAGGCACCTTGAGTAAAATTGACCATATGCAAATCTCATGACCCAATCCTTCCACTACTCCATAGAGAAATTTTGGCAAATACACACTAGAAAGCATGTACAAGAATCTTTATAACATTGGTTCATAATATCAAAAAACTAGAAACAACCAAATGTCATTAATAGTAGAATGGATGAATAAATTGTGATACATTCATGTAATAACATGCTATAGTGAAGTGGAAATCAACCACATATCTCAAAAATATAGTGAGGAATGACAGAAACACATCCCAGTGGAATAGAGTGTTGGTTACATTGATAAAAAGTTCAAAAATTGGCAAAACTAAGTCATGTGTAAGTGTATACATATAGGTGGTAACAAATATATATCATAAAGAAAAGCAGGGGGATGATCAACACAAAAGTCCATGTTATGGGCTGAATTGTGTCCCACAAAATTCATGTTGAACTTCTAACCCCCAGTAGCTCAGAATGTAACTGTATTTGGAGACGAGGCCTTTAAAGAGGTGATTAAGTGAAAATGAGATCATTAGGGTAGACCCTAATCCAGTATGATGGGTGTCATTATAAGAAGGGGAGATTAGGACACAGACATTCACAGAGGGATGATCATGTGAAGACACAACAACAAGACAGCTATCCGCAAGCCAAGGAGAAAAGCTTTTGAAGAAACCAAACCTGCTAACATACCTTGATCTCAGACTTCTAGCCTCCAGAACTGTGAGAGGCTAGAAATTTCTGTTGTTTAAGCCATGCAGCCTGTGGTATTTTTATTATGGCAGCCTGAGTAAACTAATAAAGTCAGGATTATGGATTTATCTGGCAGTTAGGGCAGAGGGATGCAATCAGGAACAGCCATAGATGGACCTTCTAAGGTGATAATTTTGTATATTTTTGTGTGGATGGTAGGTATGTAGGAGTTTTAGTATTACTATTATTTCAACTTTAAATATATTGTATATGTCATCTTGTATGTATGGTATCTTTCACCATTTAAATATGGACAAAAAAGAAGGGAAAAGATATATGTGAAGATAGGCACTCAAGTAAAGGAAAATGATCATAATTAGAGGCATTTGAACAAAGATTCATATCATATAATTAAGAGAAAGATTTAGTTTAGATCCAGGATGACACCTTCAAAACTAAACTTAAGAGCTCCAGTTCCTCTAAAGCTTAACATGCATTTTATTCAAGGAGAAAGTTGAGTGTTAAAAGTGTCAGTTTAATTTGTTAGTGTGAAAGCTAATTATCTATCATTTTGCTAGCAATTTTTATATCTATTGCTGCTACTATCTTACTGAGTAAGAATTATTATCATAGAAAGACAAATTCAGAATAGGGAGGGTCTTTAGAGATTATCTGTATATGTGTTTAATACAGAAAAATTAATCCAAAACCACTTATTTTAGTCCAACTAGTCTCTGTTCACAACTGCATTACTATGATTATTGTCTTAGGAAACATAGCCTAATGGAAGGTAGACTAAACCAGGAGCCAAAGGGAGGGGTTCTAATTTTTATTTTACTTAAACTCTCTGAGAATTAATTCCTTCATCTATACACATTGGTAAGAGTATACCTTTCTGCTTCCCTGGTGGTTCAATGTGAAAATCACAGTAGGTTAGAGGTGAGAGGCAAGTTAAACATTAGATAGTTCAAATTATTCCTTTTTTTGTCCACTCTTGACAGTTCAGTGGTTTTTTTGTTGTGGTTTGTTTTAGTTTTCAAAAAGTTTATCTATTTTTATTGATACATAATAGCTGTACATATTTTCATGGTACATGTTAAAATTTGATACATTCATATAATCAAATCATGGTAATTGGGATATCCATTACTTTAATTGTTTATCTTTTCTTTATGCTAGGAACATTTGAATTACTCTCTTCTAGCTATTTTGAAGTATACAGTCGATTAATGTTAACTATAGTCACTCTACTGATCTATTGAACACCAGGTCTTATTTATTCTAAGTATATATTTGTACCCATTAATCAACCTGTCTTCATTCTCCCCTCCCCACTACCCTTCCCAGCCTCTGGTCACTACTAATCTACTCTCTACCTTCATAAGATTCACTTTTTAGTTCCCATATACTAGTGAAGACATGTGATATTTGTCTTTCTGTGCTTGGCTTATTTCACTAAACATAATGACCTCCAGTTTATCCATGTTGCTGCAAATGACAAGATTTTGTATATACAATGGAATATTATTCCTTTTAAAATATTTTTTGTTTTTAATTGACATATTATAATAGTATACAATTATGGGATACAGTGTAATGTTTTGACACATATACGCATTGTATAATGATCAAATTAGGGTAATTAGCATATATATCACCTCAAACACTCGTCATTTCTTTGTGTTGAGAACATTCAAAATCTTCCCTTCTAGCTATTTTGAAGTATATAATAACATTATTTTTTACTATAGTCATCCTACTGTGCAATAGAACACCAAAAACTTATTCCTCCTATCTAACTTTGTACCTATTGACCCAACCTCTCCACATCTCCCTTCCCCCCTACTCTCCCCAGCCTCTGGTAACCACTATTTTACTCTCTACTTCTATGAGATCAACATTTTTAGATTCCACATATGAGTGAGATCATGCAGTACTTGTCCTTCTGTGCTTGGTTTATTTCACTTAACATGATGTCCTCCAGGTTCACCCATGTTGTTGCAAATAATGTTTTGTTATTCTTTATGGCTGAATAGTATTTCATCGTGTATACACACCACATTTTTTTTATCCATTCATCCATTGATGGACACTTGAGTCGATTCCATACCTTGGCTATTGTGAATAGTGATGTAATAAACATGGTAGTGCAGATCTCTTTTCAACATAATGATTTTATTTTCTTTGGATATATGCCTAGTAGTGGGATTGTACAATCATATGGTAGTTTTATTTTCAATTTTTTGAGAAACCTCCATATTGTTTTTCATAATGGCTGTACTAATTTACATTCCCACCAACAGTGTATGACTTCCCTTTTTTCCATATCCTCACCAGCATTTTTCATTTTTTGTCTTTTTGATAATAGCCATCCTAACAGATATGAGGCAATATCTCATTGTGGTTGTCATTTGCATTTCCCTGATGATTAGTACTGTTGAGCATTTTTTCATATACTGTTGGCTATTTGTATGTCTTCTTTTGAGAAATGTCTATTCAGATATTTTTCTCATTTTAATGAGATTTTTTTTTGTTATGGAGTTGTTTGAGTTCCTTATATATACAAGATATTAACCCCTTGTTAGATGCACAGTTTGCAAATATTTTACCTTATTCTGCAGGTTATCTCTTCACTCTGTTGATTGATTGCTGTGTAGAAGCTTTTAAGTTTGATGTAATCCCATTTGTCTATTTTTGCTTTTGTTGCCTATGCTTTTAAGGTCTTATTTTTAAAAACTCTTGCCCAGACTGAGGTCATGAAGCATTTTCCCTATGTTTTCTTCTAGTAGTTTCATAGTTTGGGGTCTTACATCCACATCCATTTTGAGTTTATTTTTGTAAGTGATGAGAGATAGAGGTCTAGTTTCATTCTTCTATATGTGGATATCCAGTTTTCCAAGCAACATTTATTCAAGAGACTGTCCTTTCCTTAATGTATGTTCCTAGCATGACATTTTTCACAGAAATAGAAAAACAATTCTAAAATTCACATGAAACCACAAAAGACCTTATATACCCACTGCAATCCTGAGCAAAAAGAACAGAGTTGGAGGTATCACAGTACCTGACTTCAAAATATACTACAAAGCAACAATAACCATAACAGTATGGTACTGGCATAAAACAGACATGCAGACCAATGGAAAAGAATAATAAAACCAGAAATAAATTTACACATTTACAGCCAACTTATTCCTTTTAAACATGATGAAACTGAGATTTACAGAGACACCAAGATAATCATTGGAATATTGGTTTCTAGAAATCAAACTCCCTTCAGATAATCTCTCAGAAATTAGAAGGGAAAAAATGGAAAGTTGGAGTGAAAAAGAACAAAATTGGGCAAACAGTCCAGGAGTTTCAGTAGTGGAATAACAGAAGTTATGAAAATGTAGTACAGATAAAATGGAGGGGAGAAAATCATGAATGAAGTAATTCAACAAAATTGATTAGAACTCTAAGTGCTCATCAACTGATGAGTGGATAAATAAAATTTGGTGTGTGAAAGCATTCCCACCTAGAACTGGAACCAGACAAGGTTGCCCACTATCACCACTTCTATTCCACATAGTGCTGGAAATCCTAGCCAGAGCAATCACACAAGAGAAGGACATTAAGGACATCCAAATGGAGAAAGAAGAGGTCAAACTATTACTCTTTGCTGATGATATGATCCTATATGTATAAAACCCCAAAGATTCAACCAAGAGACTCCTGGAATTGATAAATAATTTCAGCAAAGTCTCAGGCTACAAAATCAATGTACACAAGTCAGTAGCTTCCATATATGCCAATAACAGTCAATCTGACAATCAAATCAAAGACACAATACCGGTCACAATACCAAAAATGAAAATAAAATACATAAGAATACATTTAATGATGGAGGTGAAAGACCTCTACAAGGAGAACTACAAAACACTGAGGAAAGAAATTGCAGAGGATGTAAAGAGATGGAAAAACATATCATGCTCATGGATCAGCAGAATCAACATTGTTAAAATGTCTATACTACCCAACGTGGTTTACAGATTCAATGCAATCCCTATCAAAATACCAACTTTATTTTTCACAGACCTAGAAAAAATAGTTCTATGCTTCGTATGGAATGAGGAAAGACCCTGAGTAGCTAATGCAACCTTATGTAATAAGAACAAATCTGGAGGCAATACTTTACCAGACTTTAAGCTATTCTACAAGGCTATAGTAACCAAAACAGCATGGTACTGGCAAAAAAAACAGAGACATAAATCTATGGATCAGAACAGACAAACCAGATATGAATCCATCCTCATATAGCCATCTGATCTTTGACAAATCAGACAAAAATATACAACGGGGTAAAGAATCCCTATTCAATAAATGGTGGTGGGAAAATTGGATAGCCACATGTAGAAGGCTAAAACAGGATCTGCACCTCTCATGACTCACAAAAATTAATTCATGATGGATAACAGACTTAAACCTAAGGCATGAAACTACAAGAATTCTGGAAGACAATGTTGGAAAAACTCTTATAGACATTGGCCTATGCAAAGAATTCATGAAGACAAAAAAGGCAATCATAGCAACAACAAAAATAAATAAATGGTACCTGATCATATTAAAAAGATTCTGCACAGCCAGGGACACAATCAATAGAGCAAACAGACAACCTACAGAATGGGAGAAAATATTTGCATGCTATACATCCGATAAAGGGCTGATAACCAGAATCTACAAAGAACTCACACAAATCAACAAGAAAACATCAAACAGTCCCATTAAAAACTAGGCAAAAGACATGAACAGAAACTTTTCAAAAGAAGATAGACTAATGGCCAAGAAACACATGAAAAAATGCTCAATGTCTCTAATCATCAAGGAAATGCAAATCAAAACCACAGTGAGATATTCCCTAACCCTAGTGAGAATGGCTTTTATCAAAAAGTCCCAAAACAGATGCTGGAGAGGATATGGAGAGAAAGGTACACTTACACACTGTTGGTGGGACTGCACACTAGTACAACCTCTATGGAAAGTAGTCTGGAGATACCTCAAAGAACTAAAAGTAGACCTACCATTTGATTCAGCAATCCCACTACTAAGTATTTACCCAAAGGGAAAAAAGACATTTTACAAAAAAGACACTTGCACTCGAATGTTTATAGCAGCATAATGCACAATTGCAAAGATGTGGAAACAACCCAAGTGCCCATTAATACATGAGTGGGTTAATAAAATGTTGTGTATGTATACCATGGAGCACTATTCAGCCATAAAAAAAAAAATGGTGATCTAGTTTCCTTTGTAACAACCTGGATGGAACTGGAGACTATTCTTCTTAGTGAAGTATCACAAGAATGTTAAAACAAACACCACATGTACTCGATACTAAATTGGAACTAATCAATCAACACTTATATGCACATATGAAAGTAAAACTCAAGGGAAATCAAGTAGGTGAGGGGAGGAGGAGGGGATGGGTGAATTCACATCTAAAGGGTGCAATGCACACTAACTGGGTGAAGGTCACACTTATAACTTTGACTCAAACTGTACATAAGCAAATTATATAACCAAAAGATATGTACCCCCATAAAATTATGAAATAAAAAATTAATTAATTAATTTAAAAAAGAGAAAATTTGGTGTCTATACACACATACATACACACACCATGGAGTACTACTCAGTCATAAAAAAGAATGAAGTAATGTCTTTTGCAGCAACTTGGATGGAACTGGAGACCATTATTGTAAGTGAAGTATCTCAGTAATAGGAAAACAGATACCACATGTTCTCACTTATAAGTGGGAGCTAAATGATGGGTATATATGGTCATAAAGTGGTATAATGGACATTGGAAACTAAGAAGCGGGGAGAGTGGGCAGATGCAGGATAAAAAATTATCTGTCGGGTATGATGCACACTATTCTGGTGACAGGGACACTAAAAGCCCTGACTTCAGCATTGTACAATTCATCCATGTAACAAAAAACACTTGTACCCCCTAAATCTATTGAAATATAGATAGATAGATGATAGACAGATAGATAGAGCAGAACTAAAGGAAACAATTTTCCGCATTGAAAGAACCCACCATGTGCCCAGAACAATAGGTGAAAATATACCTGGGTATGGATTCCAGAGAGAGGGAAAACAACCCAGATGACATTGAAGAACCATGAGTTAATATGGCTTCAGGTGTTTCATTAGTGACACTTAAAGCTAGAAGAAAATAGATTAATATTTGCAAAATGCTAAAGGAAAAAAGATTTCTAACCTAGAATCCCATACCCAGGCAAACTATCAATGAAATGTGTAGGTATACTAAAGACATAAATGGGGGTAAACTATAAAGAAAAGCAAAGTGAAAATAGTGATTTTTCTCTAAGGATGGGGAGGGAGATGCAAATAACCTAGGAAGAAAAAAGAGGGGTCTTCTTAAATTGTGGCAATGGTATATTTCTTAACTTGGGTGGAGGGTAGATGTCTCTTCATTTCATTTTTAATAAAGAATAAATAAACACCAAAAGGGTAAATTGAAAAATGATTATCAATGGAGGGTTTGCATGGCAATGGGGTTAGCGGTGCTGGAGAAGGAGTACGATTTCTCCTGAATAACTTTTTATGCAATCTTAAATCAAGTAAATAAATTGTCAAATTTTTAAAGAGAAAAAATGAAAAAGAGAAAGTATCCTAAGGGTTAGGAGAAGACATGAATAATTAATTAAATCTTCATTGTTATAAAAACATAAAATATCTAAAATGAAGAATTTAAATAAGGAGAACCCTGAAATGTCAATAAACATTTGAAAAAAATAACCAGTATCACTAGTAATCAGGGAAATACTACTTGAAATAATAATAAGATACAATTTTATAGCTATCATTGGTTTGACATTACCTAGTTTGGACTAGGATGCAGAAAAATGAAGACTCGCCTACGTTGGTGGTAGAATGCAAATTGGTACAATTGGGAAATATCTAGCAAGTTGATGATATGCATACTTTTAAACTAAACATTCTTTTGAGGCTATATCTTAGAGAAACTCACACATTTACAGAAGGAAACATACAGGGATATTTGTTAGGATTCATTTTTAATAGTGAAATATTGGAAACTACATAAATGTCCTTTAATGGAAGAATGGATAAATAATTTGTAGTATATTCACACCATAGAATATTGTACATTAGTAAAATAAATGAACTTGGGTCAATCCATATATATCAGAACAAATTCTGGTGACAGGCACACTAAAAGCCCCAACTTAAGCATTATATAAGGTATCCATGTAACAAAAACATTTGTATCCCTTTAATATTTTGAAATTTAAAAAAGCAATATTGGCTATAGGGAATAAAAGCAATTTACAGAAGGATATATACAAATCATTAATAAGCAAGGTAGATTCAGGTGTTTACATCACATATCCCCAGCCAAAAAACAAAAAACAAAAAAACCACCTTAAAATCCATGAAAAATTTTTTTTCTCTAAGTCTTTTCTGGGGTTTCCCTCTTTGGCTTTTAGTGCCTAAGTTTGCTAGGCACTTCATTCTCAGACCTAGGTAAAAGAGGTACCTGCCCTAGGGCTGATGTTTTGTTTTTGTTTGTTTGTTTTTTGGTTTTTTTCCAAGCCAAACTGCATCCAGCTTTATTAAAGATACTTTTCATAAAAAGATTATGGTGTTTCAGGCAGGACATGGGCAAACAATCATTAACAGTATATAACTTTCAAACTTCCTTCTTCTTCAATGAACTCCCCAAATCAGAAAGTCACTATAAACCCAGTGAAGTCTTCATTTGATGCTCTGAACAGGGAAAGTTGAGGGTTGACATTTCATATTTACTATGTTGTCTAACAACTTTTTGCAAGCCAACCCTGACTTTTAGGGAATGAAAATGGCAGAATTTATCTGAAGATCCACAGTCTAGAAACAGAACTGCTGCTCTTTTGAGGGATGCCATATCGGTGATGTCACTGGAAAGCACAGATTTCTCGACATACTAGTAACCAATTATTGGAGGTCAGATCCCAACAGGTGTCTCTGGGTTTAAGAGAATTAAGTCCAAGCTGAAGGCAGAGAGGGAGAAGAGGACATAAAAATGAATTTTAGTTTTTCCACACCACAAGGCATTTCTGCTAAGGTGGCTATGTGTGTCAATGTCAGGGAATCCTTCCTCCTGGGAGCCAAGAGGAAATCTCTCAAAACCAGAAGGGAAAGGTGTTTTCCCCACATCGATCCAGCTTCAGAGACATTCTGTTAGAGTCACATGCCCCTTCCCTCCAAACCAAAAATGAAGTGTTCTGTGTGCTAACAACATACCTTAAAAAAAAAGTAAAACAAAATTATGCATTTTTATAAAACTTGATAAAAAATAGTATTTCAAACTATACAGTCACTAGAAGTACATAGTTGTCAAAAATGCACACACTGCCCTTGGCTTCTCCAGCTCCTTCAGCTTTCTGTGCCTGGTCTGTTTTGGTATCTCCATTTTCCGCAGGGTTATTCCCCTTGTTGCAAGCATTAGCATTTCCCTCTTTCCCCTTGGGTACCTTCTCTCCCTTCTTTGCAGGGGGCTTTTTAAGCTTGGGCTCTGGCTTTGGAGGAGCAGGGTTAGCGGACAACCTTGTGGATATTCTCTGTGGTTTGTCTTTCACCTTGGCTTTATCTCCTTTAGCATCCCCTTCAGCCTTTCTCTTGGGCACTCTGGCCACAGTGGCAGGGCGTAGGCACTGGATGTGGACATGCCACAGCGCACAGGCTTTGGTCAGTCTGGGGGTCATTATCGCCTCTTCTTCACACTGCTCCAGGACTCATGTTTTAGAGGACCCCAATACCACAAATATACACACATAAAAAATGTATAAAAGAACATATAGGCATCTCTGGCACTCTTGATCTGGTGCTCAGTGTTACCACAGCACAACCCACTACGCTAAGTGTCCACTTTTATGACTGACACCATTTTGACCCCACAAGAATGCTTCTCCACAGCTCTTCTCCTAAGTTTTCAAAACTAAGGGCAATCACAGCTCATCTCAATGCTGTGAAGGGTTGTGGTTTATGCCACTGGCAACAATAAAGATGGACACTTCTTTTGAGTTCTAAGAAAATTTGAATGGCAGAAATGCTAAAGTAACAGAAAGGACTCACTTTTCAAATCCTTCTCAGGTATTAGGAACACAATAGATTTTTGTATTTTGAAATATTTTCCAATAATACTGAGGGTCCATTTTCTTGCTTCTCTTTGCATTGTCTTTCTAATTTGTAAATAATTGCAAGTTAGTATGGTGTCTGTGTCTGTTTTCTGTTGCTTACAACAGAATATCTGAAACTGGGTAATTTACAAAGAAAAGGAATTTATTTTTCACAGTCATGGAGGCTGTGAAGTCCAAGGTCAAGGAAGCACATCTAGTGAGAGTCTTCTTGCTGATGGGGACTTTCTGGGTGTCCCAAGGCAGCAAGGGGGCTGAGCGAGCTAATGGGCTAGCTCAGGTCTCTCTTACTCTTCTTATAAAGCCACCAGTTCCCCTCCCATGATAACCCATTAATCCATTAACCCATGAATCCATTATTAATCCATGAGGCCTCTGCCTTCATGATTCAATCACCTCTTAAGTGCCCTGCATCTCAATGTTGCCACATTGGGGATTAAGTTTCCATATGCATTTTGGAGGGGACATTCAAACCATAGCACATGGTATTTGCAACATGGTACTTGAAAGAAATTTTGCAATACTAAACCAATCATATTATTCTTAAATTTGATTATATATAAGTTTACACATAACATGTGTGAAGGGTGATGCCAATTCTTTACATTGGAAACAAAATAAACATTGAATACTTGAATTGTTATTAGTTTTAATTTTCATAAAATACTTAATGAAATTTAATATTTTAAAAAATGTAACAATTTTCAACATTAATTTTTTTTATTAAAATTTGTTAATTATTAATTATAATTTGTATTTGGCTTTTAATCTTAGATAATTTTGGTTTATATCATTAGTGTAAATAGTATAAATAATCTTCACAAATTATATGAAAGTATTGGCTATAATAATGTAATTAGGAATTTTGCTTGAAATGAAGGCAAGAAAAAATTTTCGTGAAATAAACATGCAGTCATTAATAAATTATATTTGTCTTTATTTTATTGCTCACCTAAATATCACCAATCCATCAACAGAACAACTAGACAGGCACAATAATGATTAATTCTAGTAGTTTAGCTTTCAAATATATAAACTTTTAAAGTTTGTTATTATGAAGTTATATTTGCCAAGATAAGAGGATAGTATGTGTGGGTGTAGCTTAGTTTTTACCAGGCAACAAACTGATTTATAACTTTTAACTATTCAGACATATGGTACATACAGCTACATGTATATTTTTGCTCTTAGTGCCACAAATATTATGAGCAGTCTTTCTGACCCCTCTCTTTTTTCCTCAAGGATTTTGGATTTCCTCCTGACTCCCCTTCCTTCTTTCTTGCTTAAATTCTTATTCCCTCTAATTTGCAGAGCAATTTATGTGTGCCTCAGTTTCCACCCTTAAACTTGCATACCCATTTCATCATGATCCTAAGAAAAACAAAGGGAGTCCCAGGTAACAGGACCTATTCTCCTTAGAATGAGCTAGCATCTTTATATTTGTACTAGGGAATGGTGTTCTTTAGAGGGAATACCAGACAATCCTGTGCCCTGTTCCTCTACTTTCTTTCTTCTTACTTGCTCCCCATTTCCTTTCTAAGAATTAAGCAACTAATTCACATTTCCTGACATCTTTTTGTGGCTGACTTTGAGACCTCAGATAGTAGTATTTGCACTTTTTAAAATGTCCACATTCATAGGGGAAGTTTTAATATTAGAACTCTCTAAGTTTGGTTATTAGACGTCACTGAAGAAGAGATTTTTTAACAGAGATGCCTCATTTTCAAACATGTATATGAAATATTACAATTTTACGGTGTGAGTTGTGGATTTTGCAAAAGAGAAGCAGCACAGAGACCTTTTTTTTATCAATGCATTAATTTCTTTTACCAAAAGAGATCCAAATTCCTAATCCCAAGGCCATTCCTCAGGAAGCATTTGAAGTTTTTGTTTACCTTGTTTCCAGCTTTCAAGATTCTCCGGGCTTAAGAGAGATGGCTGCTCTAAATTTTCTTTAAAGTACTGATTCAACCTTTCAACCACCAAACACCACTTATTTATTACTTCTTTCCCCCACAGACTTCATGTTTTGAAAAACAGTGCCTAGAAAACAAGCTGTATTTATTAAGATATAATTTGCTTTTCTGTTTTAAGTTAATCACGAACGTCTATAACTACCAAACCCAGCTTCTGAACAGCATTAAGTAACTGTGATCCTACCCTGAAATGATGTGATTACAACAGAAGCAAGGTAAAGCATCTTTTTTAAAATTATTCTGAACATTGCTATTGAAATGAATATGTAATTTCAGTTATGCCTTCTAAAAATATTGAAAATAGCCTTCAGATCTGGCTGGGTTTTACTGGTTATTACTTCCCTTTACTTCTTGAAAAACTTTAGTTGTTGACATAAAAAATGCTAGCCTGAGGCCAGACTTCTGATTATGACCACATGAGGACATGGGCAAATCTTCTCCCTAAATAACAACTATGGAGCTGTACAAAACTGAGAAAAAAAAAACGTTTCAGTGCTATGGAAATTGACCAAAGGCATATAATAATCTCAGGGGCATTATGCTTGAAATCCTGCTGAACTTTAGGTAAGAACTGTGGGGGTCTGCAGTGCTCTTGACTGTGGCTCTCACATCAAACTCCCCTGCTGTCTTCCCCAGCTCAGGTAAGCGTAGAGGTTCTGCCAGCTTCTCTGCTGTAGTTGAAAGGGGCTCACTCAATTTGGAGTGGTGGGTGCTATCCATGCCCAACCATGTTGTCAAGAGAAGTGATGATTTCTGAGGTCCTACTCAGTGCTGGGAATAGGAGAAAGGCAAGTGAGGCACTCACCTTGGGTGAAAAATTTAAGAAGGTACCTAAAAACACATTAATCAAGATAAATAATATTTCAATGCAATATTTTTACAAATAAAAATTAATGCAAAAAATCCATTGAACAAAATATCAAAATTTTAAATAAGGATGAGTCCCATCCCGGGCAATGGATCTACTACAGTTGCAGTTGGGGCAATCATATTCCTGACTAAGGCATTTATCAGAGAAAAATGGGTACTGGTTTTATTTGTATAAATATTTAAAGCTATACATTTTCCTCTGGTAAGTGCTTTAGCTACATCCATAGATTCTGTTAGAATTTAGATTATGTTTTTGTTGTTATTTTCAAGAATTCTTCAATTTTTTGTCTATTTTTCCCTTGACTCAAAAATTGTTCAGCAGTTTTTTTGTTTTTATAATTTCCAGGTAAAATATATTTTTAATTTTTTAAATTAATTTCTAGTTTTATTGTACTATGATTAGTGAATAATGTGTATATTATTTCTATTCTTGGACTTTACTGAATCTTTCTTGGTGGCCTAAGATTTAGTCAATTTTTATGAATGATTAATGTACACTTGAAGAAAGTATATTCTCTATTGTATAGGTTCAGAGTTTGCTGTGATATACATTATTGTCTCCTATATCCTTATCAATTTTTGTCAACTTATTCTGTCTTAGACTGAGAGCTATGTATAGGACTCATATTATTAAGGTGTATCTGTCATTTATTTTTCTTACATTTACATGTATACATTTTATATATACACATATAGTCTTTTTTCATATGTATGTGTACATATGTATGTGCACATATATACAAATCTACAGTATTTTACTAGGAAGTATACTTTATTCCTTCTTTCTTTTTTATTATATCATTTGATATTTACAAAGGGTTATAATTTGGTACTTATGATTACTTTTATACTAATATCATTATACACACACACACATACATTTTCCCTGTTTTTGGACACTCTCTACTCTCCAGAAGGAATGCAGCCCTGCAGACCCATTCTGGACTTCTGACTTCCATAACTGTAAGATAATAAATCTGAGTTGTTTTAAGCCACTAAGCTTGTGGTTATTGTTACAGTAGCAATAGGAAAATAATATACTACTTACAAGGCAATCAGCAAACTTATTCTACTTCTGATATATTCTCCCTCTTGTCTAGTATCCTAATATATAAGAATTTGTACTATTTTCTCCTATATATATCATTTAGACTCAAATCAACAGGAAATTATATATTTGATGTTTAAAATCAGTCCTTATGTTAATGTCTTGTCATTTTGGATTTCTAAAGTTAATTCACTAGTAGATTTCTCAGAAAGTGTTCATGGGAACAGTATTTCCTGAATTCTTGCATGCTCATAACATTTCTGTAGCCTTTATACTTGAAAGACAGCTTGGCTGGATATAAAATCCTTGGCTGATATCTTCTTTCATTGAGTATTTTAAATATGTTACTCTACTGTCATTTGGCATAGGCCTTGGTGTCAAAAAGTCTAATGGAAATCTAATTTTTCCCCTATAAAAAGGTCTTGATCTTTATGCACAAGAATAAATTTCAAGGCCGGGCGTGGTGGTTCATGCCTGTAATCCTAACACTGTAGGAGGCTGAGGAAGGAGTATCACTTGAGGTCAGGAGTTCAAGACCAGCCTGAGCAAGAGTGAAACCCCGTCTCTACAAAAAACAGAAAAATTAGCCCAGTGTGGTGGTCTGTGCCTGTAATCCCAGCTACTCAGGTGGCTAAGGCAGGAGGATCGATTGAGCCCACGAGTTTGAGCTTGCAGTGAGCTATGATGACACCACTGCACTCTAGCCAGGGCAACAGAGAGAACCTGTCTCCAAAAAATAAAAAAATAAATAAATGTCAAAGAGATCAGAGATTTAAATGTAAAATATGAAATTACCTAAGTACTGAATAAAATGAGTGGATTTCCTTATAACCTGAGAGTCAAAAAAACTTTCTTAATTATAATTTAAAATCCAGAAGCAGTGAAATAAAGGACTAATAAATTTTATCACATTACAATTTTTTTGCATGGCAAAAAACAAATTAAGCAAAATCAAAAGACAAACTTAAGAAAATATATTTGCAATTTATATAATATAACAAAGACTAATGAGCCTAATATACAAAGAGATCCCAAAAATAAAGCATAAGAAGGCCAACAATATGAAAGACAAATAGACAAAAAATATGACTGTAAGCTCACAAAAGAAATAAAAAATGGACTTTAAATATGTGAATATATACTCTATATTGCTTATCATATAAGAATCACTAATTAATACTACACTGATATGCTACATCTCATGTACTAGTTGACAAAAATCCAAAAGTTCAACACCCTCCATTGGTAAAGCTATAGGAAAATGATCATAATCATACATCACTGGTAGGGATGCAAAATGATACAACTCCTATGGAGGTGAATTTGACAAGGTTTAAAAAAATTACATTTGTATACACTTCATGTCTCAGCAATATAATTTATATGCACTATCAGATACCTAAAATCACTTATGCTTAGTTATTCTTTACAACATTATTTGTGATAGAAAAAGAACAGACATAACCCACATTTCTATCATTAGGGAACTGATTTACTAACTGAAATACTATACAGTCATAGAATGAATGCAGAAGATCACTTTACACTGATATGGAGTGATTTTTTTTTATTATTAGTTATGACCAGTATATGTAGTATGCTACATTTTGTGTAAGAAATGAGGGAAATGGAAATATAAGCAAACATATATGTTTATATTTTCACCCCTGCCACCAAAAAACCAAGGGTAGAACAAAGCTAGTAAAAATGGTTATCTTTAGCAGGAATAAAACACATGGTACATGCAGGAGTAAAGAAAGACAATTTTCTGAATATGCCTCATTATATAGTTTTGACTTTGGACTCCTATAATTGTTTTCCATGTTCAAATATTAAATTAAATACAAAAGGAAAGAAGCAATATCTAAAAATTCTGAATAATTTAAAATAAATTAACATAATTGCATACCGAGTTGATGACACAATCAAAAAGAAAACAATTATTTCAAGTGACTTTAGAACCTGGCACTTTAACCATACATCCTTAGTGGAATATATTCTCAAGGAAAATAGAGCTGCAAAGAAATCTTAAAATTAATTAATTAGCCAAATTGTTAGTAATAGTATCAGTATCATTTTGAATCTATTTTAAGCAGTGTAAGCGAAGAAAATAAGTAATTATGGGAATATTGGGAATATTGGAAAAGAAAAGAGATTCAAGTATAAAATTAAATAATTTAAATAAAATATTATGTTAAATTTAAATTGAAATTATTAACATGAGGTCATTATTAACGTTCTTTTTAAGGTACATATGTCTTAGTTCTGTCTACTGAAAAGATCCAGAAGAGATAACATTTCAACATCAGTGAGTACAACTAAGCATCCAGATTGTGGTCTTTAAATATTATTCCTCACTAAAACAAATGAGGGCTCCTTAGAGTCTTTTTCCAGGTGTGGTCAGAAAATATACAAACTTTCCTGGTGGCTAGGAAAAAAAATTCTAGAAATAGAAAACATACAAACATCTTGTGCCAGAAAGGAAAAAAGCTATCAAAGACTAAAAGGGCTTGACATGGTGGCTCATGCCTGTAATCCCAGCACTTTGGGAGGCCAAGGTGGGAGGATCACTTGAGGCCAGGAAGTCGAGACCAGCCTGAGCAACATAGCGAGACCCTGTCTCTACAAAAAATAGAAAAACTAGCTGGGCATGGTGGCGTGCACCTGCAGTCCCAGCTACTTGGGAGGCTGAGGCAGGAGGATCACTTGAGCCCAGGAGTTTGAGGTTGCAGGGAGCTATGATCATGTCACTGCACTCTAGCCTGCGTGACAGAGCAAGACCCTGTCTCAAAAAAAAAAAAAAAAGAGTAAAAGGTAGTGCAAGAAGAAACCACAACCAACATAAAGGGGTTTTCATTGGTCAAAATGAGACAATTTGAGCATCAAATTGAATAATAAATACAATTGATAAAATATACTGAATATGTTAAATATTATGTGCCTGATGATATTCAAAAGTAAATAAAAGAGAGGGGAAAAAACCATGATTGGACAAAAATGAAAGAAACAAGGACATAAACTCTTTGTCAAAACTGGTAAATAAATGAATAAATAAACATTTACCCTGCCTTTCCTCTATGAACCATTTTTTTTACAGTAACCAGTTAGAAAATAACCACTTTGCAATCCTTAATAAAACAATTGATTCTTCAGTTATTATCAGTGGATGAAACCATTTGATGAAAATGTGAGTGGAAGATTGACAATGGAGAGAGCAGGCTATTGGCAACTAAGTTCACTGATGAATTGTAGCATCACTGATAATAAGACAATTTACAGCACAGAACTTCTGAGGTGATATGCAGTATCAAGCACAAAGCCTCTCCTATAAAAGACTTTTTACCAACCATGTTGAAGCTGAATCTAATCAAGCCTCTAGTACTAAGTCCCACTTACCAAAAATACAAGCCATATAGAAGAACAAATTAAGTGACACAGCAATGAGCAATCTGTTGAATTGATAATGTGGACCATTCTACAGGAAAATGGGCCTGACTTCTGCAAATGGGCAGGAAAAAAAGGAGGAAAGAAGAATGGGAGGGAAGGCTCATTTACATTTAAAGAAATCTAAGGGAAAAATAACAACCCATGCAATGTGCTGACATTGCTTCGATTCTGCTTCAAATAAACCAATGTAAAAGGACAACTTGAGACCATTAAGGAAATTTGGATATGGCCTGTGTATTAGTTGACACCGAAGAATTATTGTTAATTTTGGTAGGAGTGATAATGGTATTGTGATTATCTAAGAAAACATCCATAATTTTTAGAGATGCATACTGAAATATGTAGAGGTAAAAATGACATTGTATCTGGGATTTGTTTTAAACTACTTTAGCCAAGGCAAAAACAAACAAACAAAAAATGATTAGATAAAGTGAATATGGAAAAATCTTGGCAACCATTTAATCTAGGTGAAGGAAGTATAAGGATTTATTGTGTTATTCTAACTACTTTTGTGTATGTTTGAATTTTTCATTATAGACCCTTTTAAAGTATTCAATTCCCCATAGGAAAGTTAGCCAAAACAATATTTGTTAGGGCTTTGATTATGGTATTAAGTCAGACAGGGTCCAGCATCATCACAAAAGACAAGTTTCCCTACTGTTTAAGCACTATTTATGAATCATGTGACAGTTTAAGTAAAATTATATGAAACAATTTTATGAAAAACAGTAATCTGTAGAATAATCTCCTTTTAATAAAATTATTTCTATTCATCCACCTACTTATTTAGCTATCTATCTACCCATACACAATGAGGTTTTGATGACTTTCTGGTGTTTATTTAATGTTAATTATGAAAATTTCTGAGTGCAGGATTTGGGGTGACTTTTTACTTTCTTCTCAAATTCTGTATCATAACCATAATGATAGTCATTATTTTTTAAATTGCTGGCCATGAGCCACTAAAATGATTTTGTAATACACTAATGGTGTACAACCCACAGTTTGAAAAATACTGCCTTAGAGGACCTGAATATATAACATTTAATTCCTAAAATGATGAAGCGAATAATCTCACTGGAAAGATGAATACTTAATTTGGGATGCACATTAGAAGAGACATGTGGTTTAGGGTTAAATGAATATTCCAAATTAGTGTTACAAGATATTAGAGAAGGGCAAAAATCACTGTAAACAAGTGGTCAGCAATTGTTTAATGGTGTAGTAGAGTCAGAGAATATGGGGATATATACATGAGCAGAAAGGGATATAGAATAATGTTTCTGGTAAGGTTATGAAGGGAAATTGCATGAATACAGACATGGAAAAACGTAAGTGATGTGCATTTGGATAATGGTGTAAATCTGTTTGGCCTGGAGTCACACAAAAGATAACAAAGGAATGATCTTTTTATCATAAAATATTTTGAAATACTATTCCTAGAATTATCAGTTTCCTCCAATGTGATTGAACTAGAATTTTATTTACTCCTCAAACCCTAACAACAATAATGATAACCTTCTACAAGCTTTTCTAGAATACATTTATGATCAAAAGAAAAGATCATTTCAACAAATCTGAAGGGTCTTGGGACTTTTTCATTATTGGCTTCCTGGGAAGTTTAGATACATTGCTCTTCTACAGTCCCATATTTTTCTTAACAGAAAGTTTAAAGGTTACTGTACGTTTTGCACACTGCTCATACACTGACTTGATTCATGATGGTACTTTTTAATAACCTTTATCCTATGAAGATGACTTTGTGGTCCCAGTGGAAACACTAGAGGCCTCAAGTTTTATTTCTAACAATAATAGCATAGCTGGGACTTTTTGCTCAGGAATGCATCACACACAGTAGAAAAATAATCTATTTCTTTGAACCCTCACTTTACCCTCACTGACTTCCTGAAAGGAGGCAATATCACTGTAATGTAAATAAGGCAAATGTAACACTTGTGGGTTTCAAGTAAGTATAAACAAAGGTAATCTGTTTTAAAAAACATATAATCTGCTCTTTTTTTCTCCCTTAATTGAATTAAACACTACTCCCTATGCAAATTTAAATTCTAGGAAGGATTTCATGATGCCCTAGAGTAGTACTCTCTGGTCAAATATTTAGTTATAGATATCCTTTAAACTTAGAGGACACATCAACTTTTACAACTGCATTTCCCCAACCCCTGCGCCATGGACCGGTACCAGTCTGTGGTCTGTTAGGGACTGGGCCACAGAGCTCCACCGCACCCCTGTCTGTGGAAAAATTATCTTCCATGAAACTTAGGAAGAGGGGGATGCCACAGCAGGAAGTGAGCAGCAGGCAAGCGAGCAAAGCTTCATCTGTATTTACAGCCGCTCCCCATTGCTCACATCACCACCTGAGCTCTGACTCCCCCCACCCTGGGTCTGTGGAAAAATTGTCTTCCATGAAACCAGTAACTGGTGCCAAAAAAGGTTGGGGACCGCTGTTCTACAACATATGAAAATGTCAGAGATGTTAAAGAAAATAATTAAAATAATACATGAGCAGAGCCACTGTACGTATTTTAAAATAAATTTTCTACATAAAACTACAAAAGTAAACTTCCTCCCATATATAGTATTTTATGAATTAAATGAATAAGATGTTCTGATGATGGAGTAAGACAGCAATATTAATAAATATTGGCAAGAAAACAATCAACAAAAACTAACATTCTTAGCTTGGTGATTTAAATAAGTAATAATAAGAGAAAAATAATCAATAGAAATAAACCAATAGAAATAAAATTTTTACAGAACTACACAACAAAAAAGAAATGTAATTCACCCTGAATGAAAATTTTTTTTCAGGTTGTATTCTCTTCCTAATTTTCCACTGATTAGTCACTTTATCTTACTTGCTGTTGCAGAGCAGAATAAATCAGATTCATTTTTATGTTTACAATGATAAGGATACCTCCTCTTACTTTCTTATAGTAAAATGTTAGAAGAAAATATTAGGTCATGGAAAAAATCGCACCCATTTATTTATTCAGCAATAATTTACTAACCATCAGCCTTCAAGAAGCATTCTAGAGAAGACCAACAGGTCATTAGGCCCACACAATCCCATGTTATAAGTGCTACAAGAGCGTAAATATAGGTTAGCATCCAACATATGAGCTAGGCACCTATCTGGTATACAAAGAAATATCATGGAGAATTCACATATTATCTATACTGATTCTTCTAATCTACGAACACAGTATATCTCTTTACTTATTTAAGTCTACCTTAATTTCTCTCAGCAATATTTTCTGTATGTCATAATATAAACCTTGAACATGTTTTAAAATTTTTCCTAGGTACTTATTTTTGATGCTAGTATAAATTCACTTTAGTGTTATTTTATGATGCCATAATCTTAGAAATGGGAACGTAATTGATTTTCAGATATCAACTTTGTATCTTTTTATCTTGCTAAACTCATTTATTAATTCCAGTACCTTTTTAATAGATTCTTTGGTATTTTCTTTGTAGATGATCATGTCACATTAGAATTCCTTTCCAATCAGTGTCCATTTCCTTTCTTTTTCCTGTCTTATTGCACTAGTTAGAATCTCCAACACAGTGTTGAATAAATACAGAGAAGACATCCTTGCCTCATTCCTAATCACACGGTGAAACTGTTCAATCAATCACCAATAAATATCATGTTAGCTGTGTTTCACAGATGCTCTTCGTCAGGTTGGTGGAAGTCCCCTTATATTTTTAGTTTGCTAAGAAATTTTTACCATGAATGGATGTTGAATTTTTGTCAAATTCTTTTTCTGCATCTATTGAGATAAGCATATGCTTTATCTTCTTCTTAGATTGTTAATATTGTGAATTACCTTGATTGATTTTTTTTGTTGTTGTTAACAAATTTGCTTTCTTAGGGTATGCCCCAATTGCTCATAATATATTATCCTTTTAAAAATTGCTGTATTTGTGCTTGCTTCAGCAGCACATGTACTGGAATGGGAATGATGCAGAGAAGATTAGCATGGTCCCAGTGCAAGGATGATGTGCAAATTCGTGAAGTGTTCTGGATTTTTACAAGAAATATGGGATTATGTAAAGAGGCCAAACATAAGAATTCCCTGAGGGTGAAGAAGAAAACACACTAGGGTTGGAAAACTTATTTGAGGGAAAAATTGAGGAAAATTTCTCTGGTCTTGCTAGAAATTTAGATATACAGGTATAAGAAGCTCAACAAACACCTGGGAGATTCGTTG
Organism: Daubentonia madagascariensis; assembly: GCA_023783475.1. Taxonomy (NCBI): domain Eukaryota; kingdom Metazoa; phylum Chordata; class Mammalia; order Primates; family Daubentoniidae; genus Daubentonia; species Daubentonia madagascariensis. The sequence continues at coordinate 348,470 of JAKFHU010000745.1, forward strand.
CAAAGAGGCAATCACCACAACACATACTCGTCAGACTAGCCAAAGTTAACATGAAGGAGGAACTCCTGCCAGCTATAAGGTGAAAACATCAGGTAACTTACAAAGGAAAACCCATCAGGCTCACTGCAGACTTCTCAACTGAGGCCTTACAAGCCAGAAGGGATTGGGGCCCCATCTTCAGTCTTCTTAAAAAGAATAATGGCGGGCTTAGAATTTTGTATCCTGTAAAACTAACTTTCTTACATGAGGGAGATATAAAGACATTTTTGGACAAGCAAACACTGAGGGAATTTGTTAAGACCAGACCTGCCCTGCAGGAAGTACTCAGATCTGCATTATACATTGATCAGCACAACAGAAACCCACCAGTGTAAAATCACCCAAAAGCTAAAGGTCAGAGCCCATATAAAATAATGGCTCAAGAAGTAAAACAAAGCAATAAAGTTCTATTCAACAGGATGAACAGAAATCCACCCCACTTATCAATTCTTTCAATAAATGTGATGGCTTGAACTCCCCACTAAAGAGACATAGGCTGGCTGAATGGATTAAAAAATAAAAGTCAAATATCTGCTGTCTACAGAAAATACATCTAACCCTCAAGGACTCATTCAGACCCAAAGTGAAGGAGTAGAAAACAATACTCCATGTAAATGGAAACCACAAAGAAATTGGTGTAGCCATTCTCATATCAGATAACATAGACTCAAATCAAAAAAAGCAAAGAAGGATAAAGATGGTCACTACATAATGGTGAAGGGAACAATTCAACAAGAAGACATAACAATCCTAAATATTTATGCACCCAACACAGGTGTGCCCAGACTCACAAAGTAGACTCTACTAGATCTAAACAAAGTGATAACCAGCAACATTGTAATTGCTGGGACTTCAACACGCCACTTACAGAACTGGACAGATCCTCCAAGCAGAAAATAAATAATGGGACACTGGACTGAAATGGGACTTTAGAGAAAATGGGCCTAGCAGACATTTACAGAACATTCTATCCAAAAACCCCTGAATATATGTTCTTATTATCACCACATGGAACATTCTCTAAGATTGGTCACATTTTAAGCCACAAAACATGTCTTAAAAAATTCAAAAAAAAAGAAATTATACCATGTATCTTCTCAGACCATAGTGGAATAACATTAGAAATAAACTCCAACAGAAATACTCAATTCTACACAAAGTCATGGAAATTAAACAACCTACTGCTGAACGATTATTGGGTCAAGGAGGAAATTTAGGTGATCAAAAGAGTCCTTGAATTAAATGACAAAGGTAACACAAGCTATCAAAATCTGTGGGATTCAGCAAAAGCAGTCCTAAGGGGAAAATTCATAGCCTTAAATGCCTATATCAAAAAGACAGAGAGATCACGAATCAACAATCTAATGAATCATCTCAAGGAACTAGAAAAGGAAGAACAAACCAATCGCAAACCCAGCAGAAGAAAAGAAATAACTACAGTGAGAGCAGAAATAAATGAAATTTTTTAAAAATACAGAAGATTAATGGAACAAAGAGTTGGATCTTTGAAAAGATAAACAAAATGAATAGACCTCTCACTAGATTAACCAGAAATAGAAAAGAAATGACCCAAATAAGCTCAATCAGAAATTAAAAAGTATATATTACAACTGATACCACAGAAATACAAAATATCATCTGTGAATACAATAAAAATATCTATGCCATAAACTCAAAAACATTGAGGAAATAGAAAAATTCATGGAAACACACAAGCTCTGAAGGCTCAGGCAGGAAGAAATAGAACTCCTAAACAGACCATTTACAAGCAACAAAATTGAAGCAGCAATAAAAAAAATCTTCCAACAAAAAAAGTCCTGGACCAGATGGTTTCACAGCTGAATTTTATCAGACCTAGAAAGAAGAATTGGAAATTATTTCATAACATTGAGAAGGAAGAAATCCTACCCAATTCATTCTACAAAGCCAGTGTCATCTTGCTACCAAAGCCAGGAAAGGACACAAAAAAGGAAAACTATAGAACAATATCCCTTATGAATATAAATGCAAAGTCCTCAAAAAAATTCTAGCAAACCAAATCCAGCAGCACATCAAAAAAAAAATCCACCATGACCAAGTGGGCTTCATCCCAGGGATGCAAGGATGGTTCAACATATGTAAATCCATAAATGTGATTCACCACATAAACAGAAGCAAAAACAAAGATCATATGATCATCTCAGTAGATGCAGAAAAAGCATTCAACAAAATTCAGCACCCTTTCATGATAAAAACTCTTAACAAAATAGGCATAGATGGAACACAATTTAAAATTATAAAAGCTATATAGGACAAACCCACAACCAGCATCATACTGCATGGGGAAAAGTTGAAAGCATTCCTACTCATAACTGGAACACGACAAGGATTCCCACTGTCACCACTTCTACCCAACATAGTGCTGGAAGTCCTAGACAGAGCAATCAGGCAGGAGAAGAAAATTAAGAATATACAAATGGAGAAAGAGGAAGTCAAATTATCACTCTTTGCTGATAATATGATCTTATATCTAGAAAACCCCAAAGATTCTGCCAAGAGACTACTGGAATTGATAAATAAATTCAGCAAAGTCTCAGGCTACAAAGTCAATCTACACAAATCACTAGCATTCCTATACAGCAACAACAGTCAAGCTGAGAATCAAATCAAAGGCTCAAAACCTTTCACAATAGCTTCAAAGAAAATAAAACACTGAAGAATATATTTAACCAAGGAGGTGAAAGATCTATACAAAAAGAACTACAAAACACTGAGGAAAGAAATTATAGATGATATAAACATATAGAAAAATATACCATGCTCATTGATTGGTAGAATCAAAATTGTTAAAATGTCCATACTACCCAAAGTGATTTACAGATTCAATGCAATCCCCATCAAAATACCAATGTAATTTTTTGCAGATCTAGAAAAAATAATTCTACACTTTGTTTGGAACCTGAAAAGAGCCCAAATAGCCAAAGCAACCTTAAGGAAAAGTAATATATCTAGAGGCATCACTTTATCTGACTTTAAGCTATACTACAAGGCTATAGTAATGCAAACAGTATGGTACTGGAACAAAAATAGAGACATAGACCAATGGAACAGAACAGAGAACCCAGATATAAAACCATCCACATACTGCCATCTCATCTTTGACAAAGTATACAGCAATATACATGGGGGAAAAGAATCCCTATTCTCTAAATGGTGCCAGGAAAATTGGATAGCCACATGTAGAAGACTGGAACAGGATCCATATCTTTCACCATTCACAAAAATTAGTTCAAGGTGGATAACAGGCTTAAATCTAAGACATTAAACCATAAGAATTCTAGAAGAAAATATTGGAAAGACTCTTCTAGATATCAGCCTAGGCAAAGATTTATGAAGAAGACCCCAAGGGTAATCACAGCAAAAACAAAAATAAATAAATGGGACTTGATTAAATTAAAAGGCTTCTGCACAGTCAAGGAAACAATCAACAGAGCAAATAGACAACCTACAGAAGGGGAGAAAATGTTCTCATGCAATACATCCAATAAAGGGCTAATAACCAGAATCTACAGAGAACTCAAGCAAATCAGCAAGAAAAGAATCAAACCACCCCATTAAAAAGTGGGCAAAAGCTATGAACAGAAGCTTTTCAAAAGACAATAGACTAATGGCCAATAAACATATGAAAAAAAGCTCAAAGTCATTACTCATCAGAGAAATGCAAATCAAAACCAAAATGAGATATCACCTAACCCCAGTGAGAATGGCTTTTATCAAAAAGTCCCAAAACAACAGATGCTGGCGTGGATGCAGAGAGTAAGGAACACTTACACACTGTTGGTAGGACTGCAAACTAGTGCAAACTCTATAAAAAAATAATATGGAGATTCCTCAAAGAACTAAAAGTAGACCTACCATCGGATCCAGCAATCCCACTACTGGGAGTTACCTAAAGGAAAAGAAGTCATTTTATCAAAAAGACACCTGCACTAGAATGTTTATTGCAGCACAATTCACAATCGCAAAGATGTGGAATCAACCCAAGTGCCCATCAACTCATGAGTGGATTAATAAAATGTGGTATATGTACACCATGGAATACTACTCAGTCATAAAAAAAAATGACTTAATACCTTTTCCAACAATCTGGGTGGAACTGGAGACCATCCTCCTAAGTGAAGTATCGCAAGAATGGGAAAACAAAACCACATGTACTCACTATTAAATTGGAACTAACCAATCAGCACTCATGCGCACAGATGAAAGTAAAACTCAACAGAAATCATGCAGGTGGGAGGGGGAGGAGGAGATGGGTGAAATCATACCTAACCAGTACAATGTACACTATCTGGGTGATGGGCACACTTATAACTTTGACTCAAGCAGTACAAAAGCAATCCATGTAACCAAAATATTTGTACCCCCATAATATTATGAAATAAAAATAAATAAATAAATAAATAAATAAAAATAAAATATTGCTGTATTTGATTTGTTAATATCTTGTTAAGGATTTTTTGTTCTATATTTATGAGGGGAATTCATCTATAGTTTGATTTTATTGTTATATCTTTGTGTTTGGTATCAGGGCAATGTCAGCCTTATAAAATAAGCTGGGAAGTGCTTCTCCCATTTCTATTTTCAAGATAAGCTTGTATAGAAGTTGTATTATTTCATCTTTTAAATTTTGGTAGAATTCAACAGTGAAGCAATCTTGATCTGACCATTTTTAATCCCCCTCCCTTCCTTCCTTCCTTCCTGGCTTCCTTTTCTTGTGGGAAGATATTCCACTGCAAATTCAATTTCCTTAATATGTATAGGGATATTCAAGTTACCTATTTTTTGCTAACTGAGCTTTGATAGTTTTTGTCTTTCAAGGAATTTGTCTATTTTATCTAACTCATCAAATTTATTGGCGTGAAGTTATTAATATTACTCCCTTATTTATTCAATGTCTATAGAATATATAGTAATGTTCTGTTTTTCCCGATATTAATCATTTGTACATTTTATGTATATACATATACACATACATATATATACACACACATATATATATCTGTCTAAACAATTATCAATTTTGTTGACACTTTCTAGGAACCACCTTTTGGTTTTATTGGTTTCTCTATTGTGTTTCTGCTTTCTATTTCATTAACTTCTGCTTTTATCATTAGTTCCTTCCTTCTGCTTGCTTTGGGCCTAATTTGCCCTTCCTTTTCTGGTTTCTTAAAATGAAAACTTTACATGGCTTTAGCCATGAACAGCAAATTTTGATTTTTTGTTTTAAATTCTTTGAATTACAAATGTTTACTAATTTTCCTTGAAATGTTTTATTTGATACATGAGTTGTTTAATTTCCAAGTATTTGGGGAATTTCCAAATATCTTTCTCTTATTGATATTTAGTTTAATTCCATAGTAGAAACAGACTTTTTTGATGCTTTAAATAATTTTAAATTCATTGAATTTATTTTATATCCCAGAATATAGCCTAACTGGGTGAATGCTCCATGTACTCTTGAAAAGAATGTGTATTCTGCTGCTGTATGGTATTCTATAACTGTCAGTTAGATCAAGTTGTGTAACTGTGTTGTTCAGGTCCTCTATACGCTCACTGATATTGTTGTCTACTTGAGTCAATTAATAGGAGGTAAGTGTTGAAAACTTTAAGATTATGGTATGTTTATCTCTTGTGTCAGTTGTATCAGTTTTTGCTTTAGGTATTTTGATGCTCTGTTGTCAGCTCCATACACACTGGGATTGTAATGACATTTTGAATAATCAATCCTTTTATCTTTATATAATATTCTTCTTTACCACTAGTAATATGCCTTATTGTGAAATCTACTTTGTTGGCTATTATTACAACCAATCCAGCTTTCAATTCATGTTTGCCTAGTATGTCCCTTTCAATTCTTTTATTTTTAATGTTTCTATGTCTTTATATTTGAGGTAGGTTCTTTTTTTTTTCTTTTATTTCAGAATATTATGGGGGTACAAAACTTTGGTTATATATATTGCCCATGCACTGCCCACGTCAGAGCTACAATCATGGACATCCCCCAAACTGTGCGCCCCACACCCATTCAGTGAGAGTTTTCCCATCCCCCCCACCTGCCTCCAGCCTGCCCGCCCCATGATGAATATTATTGCCATGTGTGACATAAGTATTGATCAGTTAGTACCAATTTGATGGTGAGTGCCAGTGGTGCTTGTTTTTCCATTCTTGTGATACTTCGCTTCAAAGAATGGGCTCTAGCTCCATCCAGTATAATACCAGATGTGTTAATTCACCATTGTTTTTTATCACTGAGTAATACTCCATGGTATACATATACCACATTTTATTAATCCACTCGTGTATTGATGGGCACCTGGGTTGTTTCCACATCTTTGCAATTGTGAATTGTGCTGCTATAAACATTTACGTGCAGATGTCTTTATTATAGAATGTCTTTTTTTTCCTTTGGGTAAATACCCAGTAGTGGGATTGCTGGATCAAATGGTAGTTCTACTTTTAGTTCTTCGAGGTATCTCCATATTACTTTCCATAGAGGTTGTACATGTAGAAGACTGAAACTAGATCCACACCTCTCATCTCTCACAAAAATCAACTCACAATGGATAACAGACTTAAACCTAAGACGTGAAACCATAAGAATTCTAGAAGAAAGCATTGGAAAAACTCTTATGGACATTGGCCTAGACAAAGAATTTATGAAGAAGACCCCCAAAGCAATCACAGCAGCAACAAAAATCAATAAAAGGGACCTGATTAAATTTAAAAGCTTCTGCACAGCCAAGGAAACTACACTAGAGTGAACAGACAACCTACAGAATGGGAGAAAATATTTGCATGCTACACATCTGGTAAAGGGCTGATAACCAGAATCTATATAGAACTTAGGAAAATCAACAAGAAAAAATCAAACAACCCCATTAAAAAATGGGCAAAGGACATGAACAGAAACTTTTCAAAAGAAGACAGAATAATGGCCAGCAAACATATAAAAAACTGCTCAACGTTTCTAATCATCAGGGGAATGCAAATCAAAACCACAATGAGATATCACTTAACTCCAGTGAGATTGGCTCATGTCAAAAAGTCCCAAAACAACAAATGTTGGCATGGATGCAGAGAGATAGGAACACTCATACACCGCTGGTGGGACTGCAAATTAGTACAACCTCTATGGAAAGTAATAGTACAACCTCTATGAGGTAGGTTCTTGATGACAGCATAGAGTTGGATTTTACTTTTTTAAACCAACCTGAAAATTTCTGTCAAATGGAATATTTAGAGTACTTTGATTTTATATATTTATTTATATGGTCTAATTATAACCTTTCCTCTTAACGATTGTTTTCCACTACTTTCATGCTTTCTTATTCTTTTTTCCCTTTTTCTATGCCTATTTTTGCATTAATTGAATATCTTTATGTTTGTATTATACCTACACTATTGCTTTATTAGTTATACTTTATTTGGTGGTTGCTTTAGGGTTTACAATACACAAACTGAATTTATCACATTATACCTTCAAATAACATTATATACTTCACGTAGAGTATAAGACCCTTATAAGAATACACTTCCATTTTCTTCCCTTCATTCCTTTGTGCTACTGCAGTCATACACTTTCCTACTACACATTGTATATGTTTCTTCTACATATGTTAGAAATCCCACAATATATTTCTACCATTCTTGATTTCCTTTAAAAAGACTAAAAATAAGAAAAGGAGGCTTTTATATTTACTTGCATTTTTACCATTTCCAGCACTCTTTATATTTTTTATGTAGATCCAATTTTATATATGTTATCATATTCCTTTTTCCTACAGAACTTCCTCTTATATTTGTGGTAGACCAGGTCTGTTGGCATTAGATTTTTCCCCCCTTTTTGTTTGTCTGAAAAGTTGTTCTGTCATCTTTGTTTATGACAGGTAATTTTTCTGAGTATAAAATTCTGGGTTGATAGTTTATTTTTTTCTTTCAATATTTTGAAGAAGTTGGACCATTGTTTTCTTTTCGTATAACTTATGACATGAAATTTTCTATAATTCTTATTTGTTCCTCTTTATGTAATGTTTCCTTTTATTCTAGTTGCCATCGTATTTTCTCTTTATTCTTGGTCTTCAGCATTTTGACTGTGATATCTCTAGTTGCCTACACATATAGTTGTCCCTCAGTATCCACGTGGAATTGGTTCCAGGATTCCCCGTGAATACCATAATCTATGGATGCTCAAGTTCCTTATATAAAATGGCATAGTATTTGTGTTTAACTTATGCACATCCTCTCATATACTTTAAGTCACAATATAAATTCTAGTTTTTATACTGTATTGGGTTTTTATTTGTATTATTTTTATTGTTATAGTGTTATTTTTATTGGGTATTTTGGGAATATTTTCAATCTGTGATTGGTTGAATCCATGTATGCAGAACCCATGGATATGGAGGGTCAACTGTACACACTTTTTTTTTTTTTAACTTATCCTGTACTTTGGATTCTCTGTGATTCTTGGATCTATAATCTGTTGTCTTTTGTTTATTTTGGAAAATTCTCAATCAATATTCTCAAATGTTTCTTCTGATCCACTTTTTCTCTGGGACTTCAAATACATTTGTGTTAGCTCTCTGGTATTTTCCCACAGCTCTTAGATGTTCTGTTTCTGCGCTCTTTTTATCTCTTTGTATTTCTGCTTAGGTCATTCCTATTGGCCTACATTCAAGTTTACTGAGTTGTCCTCAGCTCTGTCCAGTTTGCTGATTAACACACTAAAGAAATTCTTTATTTCTAGTATTTTTTTAACTTTTAAATTTCCATTTAACTCTTTCTTATAGTGTCCATCCCTTTACTCAAAATCTCCATCTATTCATGCATGTTTCTACCTTTTGCATTAGATCATTTAATTTATTATTTATTTAAAGCTAAAGGTATTTGAAACATCTTGTTTAATTGTTCCAATATTGGGATTATCTAAGGTTCTAGTTTTGTTTACTGCTAGTACTGTTACTACCACGGATCACTTTTGCTTTCTTTTGTGCATATTTCATAATTTTTGTTTGACTCCTAGACATTGTATAGAGAGTGAAATAAATGGTACTTATACCTAGAAATGAGCATACCTTTTTTTGGTCAGGCTGTTAGTATGAAGTAGTTTAATTTAATCTAGTTACTAGGTTAGCTGGGTTTAGATTTTGTTATTTTAGTTATCTTCACTGTACCACAGACTTAAAATTCCTTCAGTGGTGAGCTGATGTTACTTTTTGCTTAATGTGAGGTCTTGGGTGCTAAAGGAATTTTGTCCGTGTTTGCCTGCTTTACCCTCAGCTTTTAACAGGCTCTGCACACCTTTTGTTACATGGGTTCTCTTTACATGTTCTTGCCCCTCCTCCAGAGCAAAGTATTTGCTACTGCCTGTTACTTGGTGTGGGGCTCATCTTAGGGGCAGAGAAGGGACCAATTCTCAGATTTTTTCTTCCAGGTTCAGTCTTTGGCTATTTATGCCTGGGAATATGGAGTGGAAATTTCTCAGCATTCCTGTACTTCCTACCTCTATGGAAACCTAACTTTTTCTTGTATCTGAGGAGGATCTTGAATGGGAGAGGCTTCTGATTTTAGTCTACCCTTGACAGTAGCGTATTTTTAGGGGGAACAGTGGTGAGAGGATCTCTTGTTCCTTCCCCACATGGTAGATTGCTATTCCTTGTTACTTGGTTCAAGGTTTATGGTATGGTTATGACAGGTTTCCAGCACCTCCCCCCAGTGACAATTTACTTTTGCTCGTGACTAGGAAAAAGAAGGTTTTCTACCTCTCTTCCAGGGACAAATGGCTTTTGCTTCTACCCTTCTCTCCAAAGAAATGAATCTGCCTGGGCCACAGGAAACATTTCTACCTTTTTCCCAGTGACAGGTGGCTTTTTTTCTACCCTTCCCCCAGAAGCAATGCATCTTTGCCTGGGCCATAAGTAAAAGAGGATTTTCTGCCCCTCCACCAGTGGCTTAAGGCTTTTGCTTCATAGGAGAGAAGGGTCTAGGAATTGGATGGTATTTCATGCCTGTGCTCTTAGGTCCCCTGTTCTGCCTTCTAGTCTTTCTCATGAGTACCTGGCAGAAACCTGTGGAAAATACCCTGGGAAGGAGTGGGGCTCTGAGGTATTTTACAATGTCATACTAGTCTACACTTAGTCTTCAGGAACTTGGTAAAATTTTAGCTTTCTTCTCATGTACATTTATTTGGAACAATTCTTCCTATGTTCTGTCAGGGTGAAACAGTTTGTGTGTACCTCTTTCCCTGGGGACTTGTCATCCTTTGGAATTCATTTTATATTGTTGCCTTGAGACCTTCAACTGTATGATAGGCTCAAGTGAAGTTATGATTTTGTAGATTATCTTGTTTTCTCTATTACAGTGGCAGAGATATTAATTGGAACTTTCTACATCTTTAGCATTGTCATAGCATCTTTACAGGATAATACAAAATGATAAGAATAGTCCTTTATATACACTGCATATGCACTGCTTGCCCTTAAATATTCACCAATAGTCTCTCAGGATGGAGAGTAATCATTTGAAGTTAAAATATAGAATTAAAATATCACTAAAATATCCATATGTCTTGAGAAGGGAAATACACTGGTAGGAATTAGATAATTTTTATCATGCAGAAAGAAGAACTCTGAGCAAACAGGACTTAGGAATATAAAATGTGTATATGGGGGGTTGGAATAGATCTAGGATACAAGGAGATTCAGTGGAGATTCCTTGGACAGCACTTAGTACATTAGTTATCAGGAAAAAAATGGCACGTACTTTAAGATAAGATGGGGTGAGGCACTTTTCATCCTGTCTCTCCTCTTCCTTGTTTCCTAACCTCCACAATTCCCTCAAGCACAAAGGAAAGTTGAACAAAGACAGAAGGAAGGAACCACATACACTTATTGCAGTCTTGCCCCAGAACATTCTTATGGCCACTGTACAGTAGAATAAATCAGAACTGACTTTAAAAACTGATGTTCCCTGAGCGCAGGATATTGTGTCTGAGCCAAGGAATGTGTAGGGTATACAGATCCTGTTCTATTCTAAGTTGTAGGATATTTATGCTTTTCTGACATCATCTTTCTCTTACAGGGCAGATGATTCTATATATCCATTAAAAGTTGTCTGTAAAAAAGCTCTGTCTCAGCACTTCAGCTATTTGTGTAATGTTGCAATTGGAGAGGCAACGAAAGCAGGAATAGCTCCAAGGTGCTATTGGGATATGAGATAACAGTGAAAAGCAAGCTTTTGATGACAGAAGTTTTGATGAATTATACCAACCTTCTTACTGAGAAACATTAAGAACAAAACAAATCAAAACAAAAAAAAGGAACAAAATATAAGCAAGCAAACAAATAAGCAAACAAGAAACATCATCTGAGAACCATAAAAGTACTAGCACAGTAGAAAAGAGTTACTGAGCCAAGATCAAGGAGAAGAATAGAAATCAGAGAGGTAAGCACAAAGTGTGATCCAACAACTCCACTTCAAAAAGTATGCCCTATGTATATGTGTGCTTATACATCAGGGCACATATACAAAAGAGTTAATAGGTGAATTGTTTATAATTGCAGAAAACTGGAAGCAACCCTGTTGTTCCTCAACACAAGAATGGATAAACAGATAAACTCTGGTATACTTGCATTAATACAATGAAGTAAGGTATAGCAGTTGAAATGGTTTAAGCACAGCTAAATGCACTGGTATGCTGGCTAATTTTTAACAACTGGCTCTCTGAAAGAAAAAGCTCTGATTTGTTACATGTGACCATGTTCATGGTGTAAGTGTTCCTACTATGGCCAAATTCAAGCTACCAATGTAATGTCCTCTGAACATAGGGTTGAGAAGAGATGCATACAATCAGCTTTCACAAGCTGGTATGCACCAGATCCAGTACACCCACTGGCTCAATTGAATTTGACAAGTGTTAATGTTGAACACAAAAATCAAGAAAGAAAGAAAAAGATACATAAGGACAATTCTACTAATATAAAATTCAAAAACAGGCAAAACTAAGGGATAAAATCTACTTTTTAAAAAAGGAAAACAACATATAGGTGGTAAAAGTATAAAGAAAAAGAATTAAAAATACTAAAAAATATAGGATAGTAATTTGCTTGTGTGTGTTTGGGGTGAAAGAGACAGTGGACTATTATCTGCAAGCAGTACACAGGAAGCTTCTAGCAAGTTTCTATTTCTTAACCTGTGGAATGTTTACACAGTGTCTGTTTTACAGAAAGTTGTTAAGCTATATATTTAGTGTTTATGCAATTTACTCTCTGTTACATTGCACAATATTTTTAAATGATGAAAGGGATTCTTTTGTCAAAAGGGTGCTATAAAGCATCAAGGAGCTTTTCTAAACACTACCAAGAGAGCTAGGAACTGACTCTCATAATTTAAGTCATTTAAGGGATTCTCTCAACTAAATTTTCTCAGATTCCCACAAGGTACATGAAAACTGCCAGAGTTAATGGTGAATTTCTTATAAAGCAAAAAGAAATAGAAAACAAAAGTCAAAACATCGTATTTCCAGAGTTAGACATTTTAACCTAGATACGTTTTTACCTTATATTTTTGTTTCAATTATGGGGGGAAAATACCTCTTCTACCATCATTCAAAACCTATTTTTATTCTTATTTTCACAATTAAAAGGAAAAATTTCTATATATAGCAAAAATAATGCAAACAATGCAAAATATTCTGAAAATTAAAATGTATCCCCTTAGATCCCACCCCATTAATATTTACTCTATCACTTTGTTTTAAGGAAAATATTACCATCTCAAATGATCTTAATTGTGTTCCTGTTTTGTATTTATCTTGCTCATTAGAGTGTAAATGCCTTGAGGGCTAGAGCTTGGCCAGCTCATTCAGGGTTGCATCTTTGGTGCTTAGAATACTGCTAGGTCACAGGGACATCAGTAAGATAGTGGAATAGAAATTTTTAACCCTCATTTTGACAACCACTCATGGACAAGAGTACCTTTGTGGGAGCCAGGGAGTCCAGTGGAAATATCTCAGCACCCTGTTGAAGCAAAAAATATGATCCTAGAAGTATTGAATAGAGTAAGAAAAACAGTTTCACTTTACCTGCATCACCTCTCCTCCAAGGCAGCACAGCAAAATGCCAAGAAAAACCCACCAAACCTGCAGTTTCTCTTATGGAGGAATCTAGTGAGTACCTGGCTTTCCCAGCCATGTAAAATGCTTCTGAAGAGACCTACTTTTGCCCCACTTTACCCAGATCACTGAAGGGGTTGGCATAGTTGAATAATCTAGGGGCACGTACGAGCAAGGAAAATGTATGTGGGCTCACAGCAACATGGGTATGGAACCCAACAAAGAGCTGCAGTTTCTACTAACCACCTCACAAACTCCACCAAGAGGTTCACACATGAACTTTACAGAATGCATCACCTGCCACCCTGCCAACTGACTGGAAGATGCCCCCAACATTCTGTGCACCCCTCCCACCTCACCATTGCTTATGCCTTGTGTGTGTTCCCATAGATGATACATGCAAACCTCGGCAGATACTGCACAAGCACACACAGGCAGCTGCCTTGACTCTGTGAAATTTGGAGAATGTGCTTAACCTTGAACACTTCAAAGCACTGCCCTAGGGAAAATAAACAGGAGGCTCACAGTACCAGGCCCAGCTTTTCAAGATCAAGAGAAGACATAAAATTCTAGGACTTCTCCCCCAAGAAAGAATAAGAGGAGTGGGTGCATCCATCGGAAAGGTCTAAGTGACCCCCAGACTCTCTAGCTGGGCTAACGGGTGTGGGTCTTTCTGTCCCAAAGCCAGACAGTAAAAACTGTAGAAGATGACTACTTTTTTCAAGTGTAAAGACAGCAACACAAGACTTCATGGAACATAAAAACTCAAGTAAAGATGACAAGACCAAAGGAACACAAAAATTTTCTAGTAATTAACTGCATAAAAATGGAGATCTACAAATTACCTGACAAAGAATTTAAAATAATTGTTTTGGGTTTTTTTTAATTTGTTTGTTTGTTTTGTTTTAAGGAAGTTCAGTAAGCTATTTATTTTTGAAATAGGGAAATATACTACCACCACTTGTTGAATAATATTCTATTTCCCCAGAGTTGAAGTGCCATCTTAACAGCTACTAATACTCATATTTATTTAGATCTATTTCTAGGCTCTTTATTCTGTTCTTTTGATTCATTTGTCTATTCCTTTTGAGAGTTTTAATTATGGTTTCTTTATATTATGTTTTGACAATTGGTGCATCTTGTCCCCTCTTATTATTCCTCTTTATTCCTATCTTCTTGACTGGTATCTCATGTTTATATTTCTAGACTATTAAGAATTTCATTGTATTTCACTGTCCCTAAAATAATATCGAAATTATAATTATGATCATACTGAATTTATAAATTAATTTTCTTTCCAGTCAAGAACAACGTATGCCTTTCCACTTGAAAAAAATGTCTCTTTAATCCCTCCTGTAAAGTTTCTAAATTTTCTTTATACAGGTTTATGAATTTTTGGTTTGGCTTATTCTTGGGTAATACAATTGTTGTTTTGTTGTATATGGAATCTTTCCTTTTATTTCATATATATACACACAGAGACACACACACAAACACTGTGTGAGAGAGAGAGAAAAAGAGAGAAGGTAAAAGTACCATTATTTTTTATAATTAATTTTGCAACCATCTTCTGTTATGCAGAAGTCTGAAGTACAAAAAACTAACTGGCTCTATTAAAATGGTATGTAGAAGATAGATAGTAAAGATAATTACAAGATATTAACAAGTCACTGTTTAAGCAGTAAAGGGATCATAAAGACTATTTTAGCCAGCGTTTACATCCTTCAATGTGAGAATGGTGATGAGGTTAGAACTTAAACAAAACAAAACACAGTGTAGGAAAAGACTCTGGAAATGATCTAATCCTACCTTCCACCTATTGAACGGATTCCATCAACTTCATTCCTAAACAGATAGCTATCCTATTTCTACCTGAACACTTCTTGACATGGAGAATGCACCACCTTCTGAAGAGCTCCTTAATGGACAGCTCTTATTTAACAAAGTTAGAAAGGGTATTTTTATCCTCTTGGTCCTGGTTCTTTTTTTTTGAAGTAAAGAGAAGGGTAGAATTGATCTTTATTTTATAGGACACTGTGAGATATAAAATTCCACACAGAAATCAGAAACCCATTCAGAGGACAAGCTTCATACAGTATGTACAGTTTGAAACTGCTCAAGTATAGTTCCCTGTAAAAATTTCTATGATAACAAATCACATTGGAAAGAAGTTCTTAGTAGCAAAACGGTAAGACAAACATAGCAAACATAGCACACACTGGTTCTGACTTCTGAGAGTGCACAGAGAAAGCATACTCCCTTTTCAATACTAGTCCTTTATACACTTGAAGAATAATATCATGTTTCATCTCAGAACCCTCTGGTAAACCTTCCCAGCTTCTTCACCCATGTCCTACATGGCATCATTTTTAGACCTTTTGAATTTCTTATCACTTCCAAGGAATCCAAAGTTAGCCTCATTTGGTGGAAAATTTTTCCCAGAATAATGTCCATAGACACAAAAACAGTAGCTTTTTTCATACCCAGGGAATTCAAAAAACTACATTTTCATACTAATTCAAACCGTGAGGCTCCAATAACCTCTAATTTTATAGTGAATATTCATAAACATTTGCACTGTGTTCAGTATAATGGAATGAGATTTTAAAATTCATTTTTATTCTCCAGTGGGAAGCAGCTCCAGAAATTTAGGAACTAGTCCACCAGAGTGGACACGATTTATGAGTAACAGTTCTAAATTGCTTGGATGTTTGTCATGTCTCAGCTGAGAAATGCAAATGAACGTGTTGCTAGTTCCATAAATCTGGTACAAGAATATTTTATGTTTGCATCAAGAAAAGCATCTTCTACTGTTTTAAAAATAAGTCAGCACAGAATAAAACTAGATATCTGCTCCAGGAGAAAACAAAGAAACAAACAATAATCTCCCTTGGTTTCCTACTTTTCATATGTTCTAATTGGTAATTAGATATTGAAAGTGAATAGATGTGACTGCTAATCTTCAGAAAGATTAAAGAAAACAATCATTCTATTTGGGTAAATTTTCATCTTTAGATAAAATCTATGACGTGATAAAATATTGTGACCAGCCTTTTAGTATATACTACAATTATTATGCAGCAAACCTAAAGGTATGGCAAATCTTACACATATTCCAAAGCAAATATGAAGTAATATTTTTGCATTGTTTCTCTAGAAATGTGTTATTCAAAATATCCAAATCAATATACTGTGTTCTGTACAGAGAGGGAAAACAAAATCTAAATTCAATATTGATAAGGAATGATATTCATACTGGTTTTTAGGTAATGAATACATGACAGAAGAAAGGAAATGCCCAGTGCTCATCTCTTTATACTTTCAAATAGTTTTCATCAGTAGTACAGCAGGAACTAAGCCAATCCAAATATAAAAATGACTCATTCTTTCTTGAATTGCAAAAATAGGTCCAATCTTTTCTGTGTCATCATTAAATTAATTTACATATTCACCTTTCTTTAAGATGCTTTTGTGTGTAACTACCAAACTGACTGGATCGCTGATTACAGACTCCATGAACATTCCTGCTGATTTGCTTGCCATTTTCACCTAAAAGAGGATGTTAGAGCAACGTATTTTAGCTATGTCATGTGTACTAAGTGCAGATTAAAACATTTTGGTTTTTAATAGTTCTTTACAATTTTTTTGATTGTTTTCCATATATTAACATGGAAGTATGTCAGGTAAAGTCTCCTATAAAGGATGAACATCACTGGTGTCAGTCACATGAGGAAGGGCAGGTCCTGGTAGAAGAGGGGCCTTAAGAAGAGAGTAGAAGTGCCTCCTGTTGCTTTTGCAAGATCTTTTGAGCCTTTGAGGACACTCCAAAACAGAAGGAAAAAGATGGCACCTGACACGTGAAATAACTTGCCCAAGGAGGGGGAGCAAAGATTAAGATAAATAAGCCTTACTGTATAAGCAATGTGTTCATGGTATGTTTCTCCCAGGGATTGCTTCCTTTTGCTATCCGTGGATCTGAATAAAATCTTGGAACAGGATAGGAAGTACTTACAAGGACAAACTCTGGCATACTGTCCTACACATAGTAGATACTTGATACATATTTACTAAATTAAGAGTTTATGAGGAAATCCAATGTCTCCCTAATATAATTAAAACCCTGTACTTCCAAGTTTAGCAATGTAGAGAGAATCTCCACTTGAAAAGGAAAAGATGGACTTTGTAGCACCAACATTTACCTCTAATGTTCACCTTCCCATTGGGTCTCACTAATTCCTACTGCAAATGTGCCAACCTAAAGAGGTGTTGCTCTCCCAAAAGTGAACTCATGGCTTTTCCCCAAATACTGCAAATCACAATTGATTAAGATGAAACGTTTAATAGCTAGCACTTAGAACAATGCCTGGCACATAGTAAGTACTCTATAAGCACTTTATGCATATTAACTCATTTAATCCTCACAAAAACCTGTGGAGTAGATCCTATAATTATCAGGAAACTGAGATACAGAACGATGAAGTAACTTGCTCAAGTCTCCCTGCCTAGGAAGTGCCAAGCCAGGATCCCAGCCCAGGCAGTGTGAATATTAGAGGTAAATGTTGATGCTACAAAGTCCATCTTTTTTCAAGTGGAGATTCTCTCTACATTGCTTAACTTGGAAGTACAGGGTTTTAATTATATTAGGGAGACATTGGATTTCCTCATAAACTCTTAATTTGTAAATATGTATCAAGTATCTATTCTGTGTAGGGCAGTATGCCAGGTGCAAGAGACACTTACAATTTGCTAATCATGTACATTTAATATTTCAAGCTTCTACAAGGCAGGAACTATGTTTTATTCTTTTTAGTATTCCGCACAATACTTTACTCATAAAAGGAGAATAATAAATATTTTGAAAGTTTAACACATCATTTAAGTAGAAATTGACAAATGTATGAGCATTTTTTACATGCATTAATTATTTATACTGACATTCTAGAAATATGTGTGCCTGTGACTCAGTTGTAGAAATACGATGAATGACTAAATTCAGTTCTTCAAAGATGTCAAGAATCTGTTTTGCTAACAAATTTCAGGCTCTACTAGACTTCCCTGTTTTGGCATCCTTCCCCAACCCCACCCCTGTGCCCTACCAAGTGACACTCACCTGCAGGTTTTGATCAAGCCTAGCACGAGTTTGAAATTAGTTGAGCTGCTCCAGTTCCACAACAAGGGGAGTTCATCATCAGGCAAAATTTGATGACCACAGATTCCGGCAGTGTTCCTTTGGTTCATGAGCTTTACTTCTCTGCCCTGTCTCCCAGTTTAGAGAATGAGGCTTCTTCACTGGCTTTGTTCAAGCAATCTCATTAGGCCCCTAATACTCTTTTGAGCTTGAGACTCTGCCTTACACTTGTAGTTCCCCTTTTCTAGGCAGGGGGATTGCAGTCTGAACACAGAAGCCTCTTGTTCCTGATTCATAATGGTCAACTTGCCTCTCTGCCTGACCTTACAAGGACCACCAAGACTCCTTGACATGTTATACTCTTTGCTTGTTGGACCACTCACTCTCACCATAGCCTTCCACTCAGGCTCCAACACCTTACACTCATCACTGCCAACCATGTGCTGAAAATAGATTCCCATTACTCTTGAATGTCATAGTTGCATCCAGGAATGAGCTTGGGCTGTCAATTCTAGCCTCTGCCTAGAGGAACTATTTTGATGAGCAACCTACAATGCCCCCAGCAAATACCAACATATGAAAACATACATGATTTTTCCTTAGTAAATGACTATCACTATGCCTCACTAAAATTCTTATTTCTTTAGACAACAACAAAACAAAGCAAACCTCTACCAATGAGGGATGAGGGATGAAAAACAATGAATAAATGCACCAGCTTCCCCATCCTCTGGGGGAATCAGTTCTGAAGCATGTTCCACACAGTTTCTCAGAGAAATCCCCAGTGGGGTTGAAGTTTCAGTAGCTCACAAATATGATTTCTTCTATAATTCACTCTTATTTTGCACTTCCAGGGATCAACTCCCCAATAAACTACCTGCACCCAAATCCTTGTCTCAAAATCTGCTTAAAGGAATCCAAACTAAGACACCTCTAAAATTGTGTGAAACCAAAATTATTTTGCTCCTTTCCATTAAGATAGCATGTCCACAGAAACTTTTCTGAGGACAAAGTTTTTCAGCACCGTACAAATACATCCTCTTTCCAAGCAACTGGTAATACTCAAATTTCAATGCACACTGCACAAGCCATGTTCTTCATTATAAATAATTTCATCTTTAGCAGAAAATGAATTTATTGAAGGAGAACCAAGAGATGATATAACTGATAAAATGTTGGATCATTGGGCTCAGTCAATATAAAAATTTTTTGGAATCATAATAATTCTTGGTGCTTCTCTCTAAAATTTGCATGCATTTATTTTATTATCTTGCTAGTACTGGAGTTTCCATCAGCAAATGAAATGCTTTCAACACAAAATAGAGCATGTAATATATCCTATGAATTATTTATAGGATATACAACACATCTTCAGGAACATTTGTATTATCCACAGTTTCCGTAAATGTAGCAACCAAAAGAGAGAGTATGAAAAGGAGGGCTAGGTTCAGAGTACCAGAGAAAATTTTTGTATTTGATAAGCTAGAAGTCAAGGTGGGGTAGAACCAAACCACCGTTCTGGGCTCCATAGCCTACTTTTGAAGTGAATTCATCAATTATGCTCTAAGCATAATGGTGCAAAAGGTAACCTAACACACACGCAAATGCACACATGTGCACGTGCACATACACCACAAATGCACAACCAAGTGTGCATATATGCATATAATTTTTTAAAGGAGAGCTTTGATCATCCTAATTAACAGTGCAAAGGATCAGAGATACTAATGTCTTCCCCCTACATCACTCCATCCTTCTTTTGATCTTGAAAGGAGACCTATGGTGGCTCAGAGGGAAACAAGAAGAAATGGCCCTCAGAGTTGAGAGTGATCACTGACCTTTCTCTCCAGCCCTATCAGGTCCTGATACCTAATTTTTATGCTTTTGCCCTCCTCAGTCTTTCTCAGGATACTGGCCTTTCCAACTTTTCTCTCCCCCACAGAACATTTGTGTTTCAGATTACTTTCCCTGGGCATAGCAGCTCCTATTTTCTCCTGGTTGAATTTAATTTTATTTCCTGCCCTGACTTTAACCTTTCCAAGTCCAAAGGAATGATTTCTCCATCTTTGCTAGTTAAGCTAACACCTTCCAATTTAGTATCTTCTGTGCTTTTATTATCTCTCTGTTTACAAGATAAGATATCACTTCAATTCAGTAAGCCGCTGTTTGTCATTCTCTTTTGTTAACTTTTTTTCCCTGCCGGTACATTCATTTTAGTCTCTACAACAAGATTTAATTAATTTTTCAAGGACTATTTCTTGATGCAGTATCCATAACTGCGATTAGCAGGGAGCTGGACTGCAATGGCATTTGTCAAAGTTATAGACTCACAACTAATTCTGCTCCACTTTGACAGTTTTGCACATCACTGATTGATAATAAGATTGCTTATGCAAAACCTTAGCATTCTAGAACAGTAAATGGAAAATATTGATGAAAGTAAGAACACACGGTGCAAGTTAAACCACAATATCTAACTGGCCTCATAACCTCAAAATCAATGTGGTACATATACTACAATGAAACTAAACAACAATAAACAAAAACCATAATAGCAATAATAATAAAAGGTAGGGAAAATTAAGTGAACATGTATTAATAAAAATCAGTATAACCTACTAATTTTCAAGGTTATTTTAATGTCTTTTTAAAAAACTTTTTATTGAAGTGCAATTTGCATATAGAAAAACACATGTCATAAGCATAATGTTCAATGAACTTCCCAAACTAAATCTGTCCATGTAATTAGCACCAAGATCAAGACACAGAATTTACCAGTACAATGGCAGCCTCCCCCATGATCTCTTCCTGTCACTCCCCTGCCCATGGAAAGCCACTATACTGACTTCTAATAATACAAATTAGTTTTACCTGTCTAGAGATTATATGCAAATGCAATCATACAGTACACATTTTGTGTCTGGTTTATTTCACTTAACATTATATCTGTGAGATTCACTCATACTCTTATATGAGATTATAAAAAAGTACTCAGAAAAATGTGTTGAATCAATGAAGTCAAAATAGAAGAATCAGAAAGATTTGTCATTTTATGACTCAACTGTTAAAGTTTATTTAAATATACAGATAGATCTAATAAAAGAACAAACATAGGAATAAAAACTTCAATAAACTTTTTGTGTTTGTTTAAATGGCCAAACAATCATGTGGGGAAGAAAGTTTTGATGCTGGCATGGACTTGTTAATGTAATCAGAGAGGAAGAAAATCCAGACTAAAGATGACTAATTTGATGTTGATATCATTATTGGTAATAAATAATACTGCTATAAATAATTTTTAAAAGATGACCAGTGGGTGAATGTGAGTCTCTGCAGGACAGGATCTCTACCATATTCAATGTTTTATCTCCTGTGTCATTTAGCATAAGTAGTAGACACAATGTGATTGTTTGTGAAATAAATGGTTAAAAATCAAAGCAAAACAAAACAACCAACCAGGAAACTCTCCACAGTTTATTACATCTAATTAGGTCCCTTATTTAAACCACCAAAAGCAACTGTCACGGGAACAAATAGGTGCTTTGGAGATAAAAACAGGAGATGGGGAGAAAAGAGATTGTTTTATGATGAGGAAAAAAACCTGTTTGTGGGCTGAACTTCTTCAAGTAATATTTTATGTGTAACCTTTCCAGCCCTGCCATTCCCAAAATAGTTCTCTGGGCATCAATAATTAAACTAAAGGGAGTATTTTGATTTCTAATCATTTCTTCTGTGGAAAATTATAAACTTTTACACATGTAGGCACAGCATCTTATTTTTAAATAAGAGGGTTTTTATCAAGAGGTTTTTTTTTAATTTTTCAAGAGGTTTTTTTTAAATTTTTTCTGCTTATTGTTCTTAAAATGTAAAGTTAAGCTAAATTATGCCTTTTAAAATAGTTTAATAACCAGAGTATTCTATAAAATTCTAATCTCAAAGGATAGATCTGGGCTCCATTTTTTCTGGTGATAGCCAACATCCAGTGCCCTATAAAGAAGGTACTATCTGTTGCCCTAATATTTTCAACTCAATCCCTCAGGTAATCTAATAACTGTACAACATTTAGACACTACATATAGGATGTGACAACAAGCAAGAACAGAAATAAAATGCTAAGATTCACTCTCTGATTGTATCATCAGAGCCTTGAAGCAAAAGAACAAACTGGTGGATAGGGTTTGGGGTTTTACTCTGAAGATGTAGATGATTCCACTCACAACTGTTTTGGAAAGAGGATAAGCTACTGTCTCTCAGACTCATTTAAATTCCAAGGAGAACTATTTACCAGTTAATCTTTGCTCCCCATCCATTCATCCTCTCTAGTCATCCTTTATTGCCCCTCTTTTCCCTCCTCCCATGACCCATTTTACCTGGAAGGCATGTAAGCTTCTAAACCCCGTCGGGGTGTTGAATGTTCATTCTGAGGGTTCCTGTGTACATATGTTAAAATAAATTTGTAACATTTTCCTCCTATTAATCAATCTGCCTCATGTCAGTGATTTTTCAGCAAATCTTGGGGGGCGGGCAAGAGCCTTTGCTCCCCTACATCCCCATGCGTATAATAAATTTGTATACCTTTCTGCCTGTTAATCTGCCTACTGTCAGTTTATCTCATGGACTCAGTTATCAAATCTTCAGGGATGTCAAAACTTTAAGGGGCTCCCACTGACCAATTCTGAGGAAATTTGAGCGTAAAAATAAGTAGATAATGATAGTAACACATTACAGCCAGTGAATAAAATAGTAATCTGTAAATTCACACAGATATAAATAAATTAATTAATAAATAATAAATAGCGAGAACAGAATGCTCTTCATTACAGTATGATGTCAACTAACAAATGTCAAAGAAATTATGGACTTAGAAATTCACCATTTAGCAATCATCATAGTAATTGATTCAGCCTAGAATCATCAATAATTGCTAAAACTAGTGGGAATACTAGAGAGTATTTGATTTGGAACAGTATATTTACATAGTCTCAAAGTATCTTCCCACAACTTATTTGTCAATTATAAAATGGAACTCATACAGTGAAAAACCTGGTGAACACCATCTTAAACAAGTGAAAAAAGTTGACATGACTAATAATGATTTAAGATATCATGTAGCTCGTTATTTGTTGCACTAGGAAGGCACAACCTGATTTCTGTGTTATTTATGTCAAAATTGCATAACCTAAAATTAATCATGAGGAAACATCAGACAAACCCTAACTGAATAGGATTCTACAAAATAATTAGTTTTCTGTCTTCAAAAACATCAAGATCATGAAAGAAAATGAAAAACTGAGAACCATTCTGAATTACAGGCCAAAGAGATTAAATTCCATAGGTGATCCTGCATTAGATTCTGGACTAGGATAAAAAATATATATCCTAATAAAGATACTATTGAGAAAATTGATCAAATTTGAATGCAAACTGTGGATTCAATAATAGTAAATTATTAACTTAAATTTCCAAATTTTGTTCATTGTAGTGTGGTTACATAAGAAAATGCCTTTATCCTTAGTTAAAAAAAACATTGCATTGTTTACATATTTAAAGTATTTAGGGACAAGAAGGCACGATGTCTACAGCTTATTCTCAAATATTTCAGAAAAAAATTTATATGGGGGGAGGAATATGTCAGAATGTAAACATCTAGCAAATCTGGATAAAAGATACACAGGAGACACATACTATTTTTGTAACTTTAAATTTGAAATTACAGCAAAATTAAAGTTACAAAATTATAATAAATTCCAATATTATATTTAATTTCCCCTGATAAGTTTTACTGAATACTCTATAGCAAATGGGTAGAGAGATGATTTATAATTTTAAGTATCTTTCTACATGTGCTGTATGTACTTTATAATATTAATTATTCTTTGTTTTGGCATTGTCATCATTTAAATACTTCCCCAATATGTTTATATGTCTGTGTTTTAATTTTCTGAGTGCACTTTTTTCTCCCTTTCTTCACTTGCATATTTTTAGTGTCACCTGGAAGGTTGTGGAGCTTGAAACTGTGTCCACTAGAGGTACATTTTCATCATTTTACGTGCAAAGCCTAAACAACTCAGAATATATTTGTATTTTAAGATCAAGTAGCAGTCTATGTTATAGAGAGTGCTCTGGATCTTGCAGTCAGATTACCTATTTCAAAACTCCTCTCTGCCATTAAGTAATTGTGAGCGTGGCCAAGTAAATTGATCTTGTTGAATCTTAGTTTTTTAATCTTAACATGCGGGATTATTGTGATAATCAGTTACCAATTATGTAAAATGCTTGGCACTTGGTAATAAATAAACAGAGACTTTTAATTTTAATTCCATTTTGCTGTATTGGAAGAGAATTACACCTTATTTAACATTTGAAGAAATGCAAGGAATGTTACCCCAAAATATGGCTCCCTGGTATAATGAGTATTTTAAATTAAAGGTCCTTAGAAATAAAAGGACAATAGAAAAGACTTTCCCCCTACATAAAGACTTGATGAACCCACCCAAGGAGAACATTTCTTTTTCTTGTCCTTCCCTGTTATTGAAAGGGTGGCATTGTTAATAAACTGCCTAACAGGAAAAAAATAAACTATCTAACAGAAAGGAAAAAAAGAAAGGTGAGCGATCATAACACACAACTGCCCCTTTGTTTGATTAACCACCTGTGGCTTACCTTGTCCTTAAGAATTCTTTCTTCAAACCTACCTTTATCTTTGTGCCAAGAATTCTTTCTCAGCCTACACTGTGAGTTCCCACCCTAATAGGTATTATCTACTGCAGAAAAGAAGACAAAGAATATAACCACACCTGGACAGGCTCTTTCACAAGATAATATCTGTCTCTCAGGCTCATTCAATTTCCAAAGAGAACCATTACAAGTTACTCTCTATTCCCTGATCCATTTATTCTCCCTAGTAATTATTTATTGCCCCTCAACAGAATTACCTATATTCCCCATCTCCGTCCTCCCCTCTGAAATAAGGCTACATATTAATATGTATCTGGGTCCCATTGGGATATGGGATAATCACTCTGTGGTTCTTCCTCATGTGCTTGTTAATAAATTTGTATGACTTTTCTCCAACTAATCTCCTTTTGTGAGTTGATTTTTCAAGGGGTGAAGGGGAAGTGTTTTTTTTTTCTTGGCCCCTACACATTCCTATAGTTTCCACGCCTCTATGCAAGGGAATATGATATATAGTGCCAATTGCAATACAGCTAACAAACTCAAACTCTTTAAAGAGTAAACTGACAGTAACCTCAATGATTATCCAATCCAGGCTCCACATATTTTTTTTTTTTTTTTGCAGTGGCATGATCATAGCTCACTGTAACCTCAAACTCCTAAGCTCAAGCTATCCTCATGCCTCAGTCTTCCAAGTAGATGGGACTGCAGGTGAGTGCCACCACACCTGGCTAATTTTTAAATTTTTTTGTAGAGAGGGGGTTTTTGCTGTTGTCTAGGTTAGTCTCGAACTCCTGGCCTCAAGCGATCCTCTCACCTCAGCCTTCCAAAGTGCTGGGATTACGGGTGTGAGCCACCATGTCCAGCCTCAACATCTTATTTTTTTAAATAATTTTCATTTATACCTTCAGGTAGTTTTAAAAGTTAAATAGATCTACTGGGTTTATAACAAAAACAAACAAAAGGCAGTCCCCTACTCTCCTTTCTACTGTATTCCTGAGCAACATTTTAGCTATTTCTTCTGATGCTAACCTCCATATTTCTAAAAAGTGCACCTATACTATTGATTTCTGATTTGTCTGTGTGGGAGACCAAAATATGCCACCCCAAAATATGACTGTAAGAGACCAGAATATTTCACCCCAAAATATCCCCCTTTGGCATAAAGATTATTTTGAGCTGATTATTTTGAGAAATTGCAGACACAGAAGAAGCTCTGAAAACAGAATAGAAGTTACCCTTTTGTGAGGGCAATTTACATCTATGAAGGAAATCTCACTTCTAAGGATGTCTCCCTCTCTGTACCAGGAAGAGAGGGATGCCTAATCACTAGAGAGGCTTATCAGTGGAGAAGGCTGCACTTAAAATATGCATAACAAACCTTACCTTTGTTTACTGTCCTTTTCCTGGGCATCTCCCCATTACTGGCCTCCTCCACACCCTTCTTTGTTTCAATTGAAGATGATAGTTAAGCCTAAATTCAAAGCCACCTATTTGAGATTTATTCATTTTTCCTGGGTATCTCCCATGTATCCATGAGGTATATATGTTATTAAACTTTTGTTTTTCTCTTGTTAATCTGTTTTTGCTACAAGGGTCTGCCCCAACTAAGAACTATGAAGGGTGGAGAAAAAATTGTTTTTCCTCTCCCATATCTGTTTTAGATATGGTCTATTGTTTTCCAAATTCTAATGTTGCTGAGAAGTCATATGTTACCCCTATTTCATATGTCGAGTTGCAGTCTGAAATGTCGGTTCTTGGTGCACTCATGGCTGAAGAATGACCAGACACACCAAAGTAAGGCGAGCATGAAAATGAGGTTTATTGAGGAGAAAAAGGTAGGATTATAGAGTAAGAGCAAGATGTAGGTTTACAGAGTGACATACATATACCACAGATGACAACCAGACCCACTATCATAGCAAAAGAGAGAGAGCAAAAAAGGGTTTACTTATGGTCTGGGTCTTGCTTTGTAGTGTCTGGATTGGGACCTCCCCCATGGCTCAGATATCACCATGGAACCACTTTGATTGGACAGCTCGGAATTATATGACCTTAGTCTTATTGCACATGCAGATTTCCCATGAGCCTCTCTGAAAGCCCATGGGGGGGGGTGAACAGCAACAGCACCCACTTTGGTCCCTAGGAGACCCAGAATCCCTCGCTATCTACCTAACATTTCCCCACCCTCTATTCTAGAGGCCCAAATCATTGGGTAGGGGGTGTTAACTCATCTGGCTGCATCCTGCTGATTAGAGGTGATGATCCCTATTAGGGTGGCCTCTTACAGGTTCTCCAGGGGTCTCTCCAGGGGACTTCAGCATATGTTCTTGGTAGATTGTTGTAGTTGTAGGTGTGAGGAGGAGGTAGGCACCAGGGATGGCAGAGAACATAGGACCACTTATAGCTCAATGGCCTCTAGACAGGATGAAATAAATTTAGTTAGAAAATTTATGAGGATCGGTTCCAATATAAGAATTCCCAGGATGCAAAGTAATGGGGTGATCAAGGGAATTACCAAGGACATCCACCAGGGCCTAGAGGTCTCATCTCATACCTGGAGATTAGAAGCAGACTCTAGAATGGCACTGATATTATCCTGAACCTGCCAGACTTGTTAACAAAAAAAGTAGCACTGTTCATTTAAGAACAAGCAGGTGCCCCCTTCTGCTGCAGTTAGAAGATCGAGGGCCCACCTATTTTGTAAGGTGACCCCTGCCAGCGAATCCAACTGTTCTTGTAAGAGGACAAGTGTACGGCTAGTTTTCATCAGGCCTCGTGCTGCCTCCGCAGCCAAAGACTGCTGTAGGCCCAGGGATGCGCCTCCTGTGACTACTCCAGCAGTGGCTGCTGTTCCCATGAAGGCAAAAAGGGGAATTACGGGAAGTGCCTGTATGTGTAAGTGACTCCAGCCATGAGGGTATGTGCGGTTTGGTTTGCCAGGGCAAAAGGTGTCTTGCCCATGGATAAACAGTTTGTGCCACTTACCTGAAGGAGCCACAGCAGGAGGAGTCTGCTTGAAAAGGTACTGGAGATCCTCCAAGGGAGTGTACGAGTATCTGCCTCCAGTGTTGTTGTCCTCACCCACAGAGGCCAGAAAAGTTTCATTTTGGTCCTTCCATGGCTTCACCTGAGAATGATGGATCCAAGTAGGTATCCCTGGGACCTTAATAGTGGTTAGGGTAGAGTAAGACTGGATAAGGACCTTTCCACACTGGGGTTAGCTGGGATTTGGGGGACCCATCCTTCCACTGTTTAATGAGCACTAAGTCCCCCAGCTGACAGAGAAGACTAGGAGAAGAAGGGTCTCGAGGTGGTAGCTTGTGTTCTTGTAATGTCTGCAGGAACTGAGCTACTTGAAGTGTGTGTTGGTGTCCAGCCATTTCCTGAAAATGAAAATCTGAAGTGATCAGAGAAAAAGTTTGGCCATACAGAATTTCGAAAGCACTCAAAGAAAAGAGGGCTTTAGCCACAATGTGTAAACACAAAAGAGCAACTGGGAGAAGTTGTAACCAACTGAGTCCGGTCTCCTGGGTCATCTTGTAGAGGGTGAACTTGAGGCTTTGGCTAACTCGCTCCACCTGGCCTGATGACTGAGGCCTCCAGGCACAATGCAGATAGTAAGAGATCTGCATGGCCCTAGAAACTCCCTGTACTACCTGTGAAGCAAAGGCAGGACTGTAGTCACTCTGTGAGGACCGGGGAAGGCCCAAACGAGGTATGATGTCCTCCAGAAGTCTTCTGGAAACTTCAGTGGCCTTTTCAGTCCTGCAAGGGAAAGCTTCAACCCAATGATTAAAAGTGTCAATAAACACTAATAAGTACTTGGATCCTCTATAGGGAGGCATTTGGGTGAAATCTACCTGTCAGTCCTCACCGGGGTATGTCACCTTTCATTGGGCCAGAGAGGCAAGTTTTGCCCTCAAAGCCCCTTGAGGATTGTCAGTTTGGTGCAGTTTGAGATGGGCTATAACTGGCTGGGTTGTTCTGGCACAGCTTGGGGAACTAATGTCCAAAACTAATGTAGGGATGTTTGCCTCCCAGTCCTATTGATATTGGCCCAGGACCTCTTAATCTGTTAAGAAGCCTATGAGGCTGGATTCCTCCTGAGGATAGAAAGAAACCTGCACTCACAGTTTAGAAAGCAAGTCATGTCCTAGCAGGTTGACGGGACAAGTAGGAATTACCAGAAATGAATGTTCAATGATCACATCCTCCCATAAACAGAGCAAAGGGAAAGTAAAGAATTGTTTGGTAGGGACCTTAGATAGGGACCCTGGAGACTCTGGTGGCCATACAGGATTAAGTGCTCAGTTTTCCAGAGTAGGTGAGGAGGACAGAGTAGGTAGCCCCAGTATCAAGAAGAAAATTTACTGGCCCGCCTGACACCAGGAGGGTTACCCTTGGCTCCAGCCCAGTGATTGTTACCTGCCAGGGGGCTTATGGGAGTGGGCTCCTTCATTGTTGTACTGTGATCCAGTCTGGGGATCAACTCCCCTCCTGGGATGACCCCATAGGACAGAGTGTGGTCCAGTGACCTGTTTGATGGCACCAATGACAAGGAGCGTTAGGTGGCCTGTCCTTATTGGAGCAGTTCTTGGCCCAATGCCCTTCCTGTCAGCAGATGTGGCACCAAAGGTCCCTTCCTTTGGTGGAGACGTTGGCTCTTGGTCCGAATGTGGTTGCCAATGCTGCCGTTAACTGGGCGTGCCTAGCCTCCTTCCTCCATTCCTTCTCATAAGCCTGAGACTCGAGCTCAGAAGTTCTGTTATAGAAAACAGAATTAGCGGCAACCACCATGTCATCCAGGGAGGTGGTGGGGTCCTGGACAAGCTTCTGGAGATTTTTCCTAATATCTGGTGCTGCTTGGGTCAAGAATTTGTCTTTTAATATCACTTCTCCCTCATAGGAATTAAGATCAAGAGTGGTGTTTCTCTCTATTGCCTCCTGGAGCTGATCTAGGAAGGCTATGGGGTTTTCCTCAGGCCCCAGTGTTATGGCAGAGACCTTGGAGTAATTGATCACCTTTTGCCTGGTGGCCTTGAGGCCAGCCTGGACACATACTAGAAAGCGTTCTTTCCCACCTTTCTTCTGAGGAACAATTATCCCACCCTGGGTCAGTCACAGGCACTGCTGTTTCACCCACTGGATATCTAGGATCTGAAAGGTGGTATCCCACGGCAAACTTCTGTGCCTCCATTAACATTCTAGATTTCTCAATATCATTTAAAGTCTGGCTTAGAATAACATGTACATCTTTCCAAGCCAAGTCATGGGCTAGACACAAATGCTGGAATGTCTCTACATGCTTATCAGGGTGATTGGTGTAGCTTTCCAGATCCTGTTTTATTTGTTTTAACTCTACTAAACTAAAGAATATATGGACCAGGGCTGGTCCAAACTCCCCCACTGCTTCCACCAAGAGTAGGAGCTGAGTTGCCTTTCCCCCTAGTGGAGGTACAGATGGCACCACCTCCCCATTTGTAGGACCTCCTTTGGGCCTCCCTGGGTATGGGGGTAGCTCAGAACAGGTGGGAACCTGAGGAGTATTCCTTAACACCACAGTCTTACTTGGCTCTGTACACACCTTGAGCCACCGAGACTTTTCCCATAAATAAATGAAAGCTTGTACAAATGGTGTTTTGGCCCATTTTCCTTCCCTTTTACAAAAGAGGTCCCATTGTATGATGATGGGGTGATTTAAAGTCCCATGTGGCAGCTGCTGTTCCCTGCTGTCCAGCTTGTACTGTGGCCAGGTGGTTGTGCAGAAGATTAAACATTTTTTTTTTCAGAGTGTCTGGATCAAACTTGTCCCAGTTTGAGGGAAAAAGGTGGCTGAAAGGAAACGGAGAACAACTGGGGTCTGTTAAAGCTGGGCAACCCCAGGTAAGGCCATGAGGCCAAAGTACGGGTCCAGACATCTCTTTTCTGATTCATAGGAAGAGGGGCTGTGCACAACCCCTTAAACCTAAGATCCTGTCATTGTTAAGTGCCAGGACAAGGATATCTGTTAGTATAATGACCTGGTTCATTTGTAAAAGCACCAGTTATTGGGAGGCCAGCCACGATAATGAAGGCACTTCCTGGGATAGAGCAAAATAAGCAGCTTGAGGGTGAAGGAGAAGGCCCAATAAAACCAGGGGTATAAGTATTTAACCATGCCCCACATGGGAGAGACATGGTGGGGATACACATAGAAGAGATGCCTCAAGGTAAACCAGATCTGTTCCTGTACAGGCATGTCCACAGACTGTATAAACCCTCAGGTCCTAAAAGAACCATAACAAAATAGGCACTGACTGAGTCACGCTTTGCTTATTACCAGGTGTACAAGTTCATTCCGAGTGAGTGAGCCAGGCACTAGATGGCTCAGGGCCAACAAAACCAGGGGAGGAAACATTGTTAGCCTTAACATGGGAAGGGGCCTCAAGCACCCCATCAGATCAGAAAGAAAAGTACATTGCCAAAACCAACACGAAGCCTGGAGGCACAAGAGTTACAGTGCAGAGCCCTCTTCCCTAAAGTAAAACAAGTATAAACCCTCTGGTCCTGAAAGGCACTGAACAAGTCCTTCTTTCCTTATTACCAGGTATACAAGGTCACTCTGAGTGAGTGAGCCAGACACTAGATGGCTTAGGGCCAACAAAACCAGGGGAGGAAACATTGTTTAGCCTTAACATGTGAAGGGGCCACAAGCACCCCATCGGATTGGAAAGAAAAGTACATTATCAACCAACATGAAGCCCAGAAATGCAAAAGTTACAGAGCAGAGCCCTCTTCCCTAAAGTGAAACAAAATGAAAGACTTCTTGCCTACCATGAGGGACATGTCCCCAAACTCCTTATCACACATCCAGGTTTAGCCAAGACTCAACCATGCAGTCTGAGAAATGGGAAGGGTAGAATAGTGAAAGCACGTACCAGCACCCCTCAAAGACTGGCTGCAAGGCAGGAAGACCCAAAGCAAGAGTGTTATCATGGAGAAAGACAAGTTGGGTTGCCTAGACAAAAGATCTGAGTCACGGCACCAAATATGTCTGGTTGCAGTCTGAAATGTTGGTTGTTGGTGCACTCATGGCAGAAGAATAACCAGACACACCAAAGTAAGGCAAGCATGAAAATGAGGTTTATTGAGGAGAGAAAGATAGGATTATAGAGCAAGATCAAGATGTAAGTTTACAGAGTGAGATATGTATGCCACAGATGATGACCAGACCCATTGTTGTAGCAAAAGAGAGAGAGCAAAAAAGGGCTTGGTTATTGTCTGGGTCTTGTTTTATGGTGTCCAGATTGGAACCTCCCCTGTGGCTCAGATGTCACCATGGAACCACTTTGATTGGACAGTTGGGAGTTATATGACCTTAGTCTTACCACACATGTGGATCTCCCATGAGCCTCTCTGAAAGCCCATTTGGGGGAGGGTGAACCACAACGGCACCCACTTTCATCCCTAGGAGACCCAGAATCCCTCACTATCTACCTAACACATATACTTTGTAAGTAATTTAATTTTTTTCCCTCTGGAATATTTTAGGACCCTCTCTTTATCTATGGTATTCTGAGGTTCCAAAGAAAGTTCATTGCAATTGACTTTTTTTTTTTCATTGTCCTAAACTCTTGTGAGACTCTTGCAGTTGATGACTGAAGTCTGTCAATTCTAGGAAATATTCTTGCATTATATTTTATAGAAACATAGAAAATAATTCTGGGAAAGAAATTGTCACTTTCTGAAACACTTATTTGCCCATTGTGTCTCTTATTATAAAAAATCTTTTTATGGTAAATCTTTTTATGTTTTTGTCCCATTTTCTAGAAAATTTACATGATGAAGATACCAAATTTTTAATCAAATTTCTTATTTTTTAACTATCTTTCTGGTCTCTGGGGACTCATTCTTAATCTCTGATGATACAAGTTAAAACCCTCTGCTCTCTGTATTATCTATTTTTTGGCCTCTTTTTCATGTTGATGGCTTTCCCCAAACATTTGGTGATCATTCGTGGGACATTCACATTTACAACTGAAGTAACAAGTTGATTGGAAGAACTTTGTCCATGGGTGGACCTTGTTGATGAATGTACTTCACAATTAAATAATCAAATGGCCAGACAGATTTTTCATTGAAAACCCTTAAATGTCAGTATTTATGGATCTTCTCTCTAGGGAAGTTCAGTATCATTAGGAAATAATCTTCCAATCACTTACCTGTGGTGTCAGGCTGGCTACCTATTTTCTGGTATTGAGTAAGAGTAGGGGACTGGAGTTTCATCTTTACCATGTACATTCTCACTCAGTCTCCTTTTATGATCTGGCTTCTCACTCCTATTCTCCTTTATGTGTTATATAGGCAAGCCCAGAATCTCTCTCATTCAAATAACCCAGGAAACACATCACCTATCCTTTATTGGAGTGAAGAAGGGCAGGAGTAGTTACATAAAAATCTAATCATTCCTGCTGATTTTACACCTCTGTCTGACTCCTACTGTCTGTGATACCTACTGCCTCCAATTCCTAGCCTTTTCAGAGCACTTCAAGGTAAACTGGCTGTATCTCATCACTTTGCTAAATTGTTTACCCCTTCTTCTTCATCCTTTTTCCATCTATATTGTGGCTTGTGGTTATAAAGCTCTTCTGGTTTTATTGAAGGTGAAATTTGTGGGGATTTTTTTGTTTTATCTTTGTGTTTAGAGATGGTTTTCAAGAGAAGAGGGTGGAAATTACTTTACTCCATCATATTAAAACCATATGTACCTCCTAATTTTATAGATACATAAACCAAGACTGTGGAAGATGAAATTACTTTCCTTTTGTTAGTCCCACTGGTGCCATAGCTCTGATTAGAAACACGTCATTTAATTATTAACCCTGTGCTTTTGTCAGCACGCAACACTAAAATAGGTTCCATAAGGCGACACTTACTAAAGTATCACTTTCTTTTTTGATTAAATACATAGTACACATTCATCCCCTGAAACTGTTCTTGGCAAAATCACAAATGAGCTCTATGTTGCCAACTCCAATCATCAATTATTAGTCCTCATCTATTTAACTCATCAGCACAATTTACAGTATTGATCACTCCTTCCTCCTTGAAACACCTTTGTTCATTTGGCTTCCAGAACACCATTCTTAGTTTTCCTCCTAACTCATTTCTTCCTCCTTTTCTATCCTTTGGCTCTTCCTCATTTATCAAACCTTCAAGTATCGGAGTGTCCCAGAGCTCTATTTTTGATTACTATTCTCCCCCATCTGCTCCCATTCCTTAGGTGATCTGTTTTGTCCCATTGTTTTAAATATTGTGATAAATAGTTTTATGCATCAACTTGACTGGATCAGGGGATGCCCAGATACCAGATTAAACGTTCATTCTTGATGTGTCTGAGAGGGTATTTCTGGATAAGATTAACATTTCAATTAGTGGACTCAGTAAAGTAGATGGCCCTTCCTAATGTGGGTGGGCATCACTCAATCCATTGAGGGTCCAAATAGAACAAAGGTGGAGAAAGGAGGAAATTGCCCCTGCTCTTCTGTCTCATTGCTTGAGCTTGGACATATCATCTCATCTTCTCCTGCCCATCAACTCCCCTGGTTCTCAGGCCTTCATACTTGGTCTGAATTATACCACTGACTTTTCTGGACCTCCAGCTTACAGATGGCAGATCATGGGAATTCTCAACCTCTGTAATTGTGTGAGACAATTCCTCATAATAAATTATATCTATATCTATCTATCTATCTATCTATATATATATCTCCTGTTGGTTCTGTTTCTCTGGAGAATAGTGACTAATACAAATATCATATATATGCTGATGACCTCTAAAAGCATATCTTCACTTATCCACTAAATTCTAGACTTGTATATTCAACTAAAAACTTAATATCACTGTCCATTAAAGTAACTAACCCCACCTTGCCTTTGGTGATTAAGTTCTGCCACTTGGCTCTGCTGCCCTGGGATACAATTACTCCCATGGCATTTGGGTTTTATAATTGAGTAGCTGCAATTCCCTCTGTAAGGTCTGGCCTACGTAGAAAAACAATCATAGAACTCTTCAAGGATTCTGGAGCTCCTCTCACAAATTTCTTTCTCAAAGTATTAATGAAAAGTATGCCTTCTGGACACTCCCAGTATGATTAAGTAGATCTTAAATGACAAATCCACTCTAACATTCCAATCTCCCTAGGCCTCTGTATCCCTTCTTCCGCATTAAACCAAGGAAGACTGGGAATTTCCAATTCACTCACAGTGGGCCATATTTTGGTCCATGTTTCAGCCAACCAATCAATCAGAGTACTTTCTAACTCCTCAATGTGTAACATTAAATGCAGAATCGCTGCTTATTGAGCCCATATCAATAAATTCAGCCTGATCTGACTTTATATTCTTTCCAACATTATTCCACACTCTTAATACCCATTCCCACATATATTCCCTGGATTTCTGCTTGTATAAGTTCAAACACTCAGGTATTTGTTTTGGAGGGTAGTGCACCTCCTCACGGGTCACACTTTGTACCTAACCTTTAGAAGCCTGCTGGGACTTGAGTCTAGTTATAGGACTAAACACAAAGAGTGTTGATGGGGGTAGGTCCTGAAGAGAATCAGCTTTGTCATGCATGGCAACTGCCTCAGTGGAGGCCATTAAAATGTCCTCAGATAATGCAGGGTTAATCCACTCAGACAGAGGTAGAAAGGCCAATACCACTGTGGGTAGGAAGGCTACTTCCAGTGGATGTGGAGAGACCTCTTCTACTGGGAAAGAAGGCTCATGAGAATTTAGGGGCTCAATGTCCTCATCTTCATTAAGGTCTTCCCACACATCCCTGTGCCAACTTACAGTACCCCATTCTTTCCCAATCAATGCCTTCACTTTAACAGTAGACATCCTAAAAGGTTATGAATTCAATTTGCATTGTAATTCAGCCAATCTCAATCTCAGGATGAGGTCTTGCATTTTATTTTCAGCAATTTCAGCCCTGAGCTACAAGAGATAAGTTTCTCCCTTGGAATATACCTAGAAGCTCTTAGGTCATTTATGTAGTGCTTGAGCTTGGAATTTTAATTCCTGAGTTTATTCTTTTCTTTCACCACTTTGTCCAGCAACATCAGGAGCAGCAAACGAATGCCATTATATTCCTTAGTTTTCCAAATATGTTCAAAAGTATCATACACAGAGTCACTTAGCTACTTGATTTATATAAGTGGTTAATTGGGAGTATCCAATGCAGATATTTTGTGTATCTCTATAAACAGTTTATGCCATATCAGTGATCTTTTAGGTACTGGAAAAATAGTCATTAGCATCTTTAAATCTAATTAGATTAGAGAGGCAATTCCAGAAACCCCAGAACCAATTCAGAAAACTCATCTTTAAAATTCTCTTCCTCTAGAATCATTCTCAGTACCAAAATCTGTATTAGCCAGGATTCTCCAGAGAAACAGAACCAATATTGGGGGGGAGGGAGATAGAAAGTGGGGGGAGGCAGGCTATTATAAAAATTGGCTTGTATAATTATGAAGGCCAAGAAATCCCATGAGTTGTCATCTAAAAGCTGGAAAACCAGGAAATCCAGTGGCATGATTCAGCCTGCATTAGAAGGCCTAAAATTTGGGGCAGCCAATGGTGTAACTCCCAGTTCAAATCAGGATTGGGGGGTGGTGGCACCAGTGTAAGTCTTGGAGTTTGAAGACCTGAGAACCAGGAGCTCCAGTATCCTGGAGCAGGAGAAAAGAGAAGATGAATGTCTCAGTTCAAGAAGAGAGAGCAAACTCACCCTTCCTTTGCCTTTTGTTCTATTCAGGTTCATAATGTATTGGATGATGCCCTCCCACATTGGTGAAGACAATTTTCTTTGTTATGTCTACCAATTGAAATGTTAAGCTCTTTCAGAAACACCCTCACAGACATACCCAGAAATAATGTTTTAACACCAATCTGGGCATCCATTAGCCCAGTTAAGTTGACACATAAAATTAGCTATCATGATACTATATGATTCAAACTATATGACCCTCTGGAAAAGGCAAAATTATGAAAAGAGTACAAATATTAATGATTGCCATAGAGTCAGGGAGAAGGGAAGATGAATAGGTGGAGCATAGAGGATTTTTAGGGCAGTGAAACTATTTTGCATGATACTAGTATGGTGGCTGTTTGACATTATGCATTTGTCAAGACCCTTAGAACTTTAAAGCACAAAGAGTAAACATTAAAATACTCAAATTGTTTAATAAAATTATTTAGGAGGTCAGGGAATCCCAGGATAGACTACAGAATGAACAAAATAATCTAACTGTATTGCAAATACATAAAAGAACCTCACTGAATGGAGTGGGAGGAAAAGATGCTAACCTAAGACACTTTGGAAATGAGTGGAGTCTGTAAGACAAAAAGAAAATGAAAAAATACACAAGCACTGTACCCTAGTTCTGTCATCCCCAACCCCCAGGCCACAGCCCGGTACCAGTCCGTGGCCTGTTAGGAAATGGGCCATGCATCACTGCCTGAGCTATGCACCACCCCCTCCCACCCATGACACCCCACCCCCACCCCTTATCCGTGGAAAAATTATCTCCCATGAAACCAGTCCCTGGTGCCAAAAATGTTGGGGACTGCTGCCTAGTCAATATAGTTGCTACCTATGGGGGTATGGGTTAATAATTTTGATACTGCCATATTTCTGTCTTAATCAATTTGTATTGCTATAACAAAATACCTGAGAATGGATAATTTATAATAAACAGAAATTTGTTTTTTTATTTTTTCTTGAGGCTGGGAAAACCAAGATCAAGGTGCTGACAGGTTTGATCCCTGGTGAAGACCTTCTTACTGCATCTGTACATGATAAAAGGCAGAATGACAAAAGGGGCTGAACTCACTGCTCAAGCCATTTTATAAAAGTGCTAATCCCATCCATGATAATAGAGTCCTTATGGCCTAATCATCTCCTAAAGGCCCCACCTCCTAATACTATCACGTGAATACAACATATGCATTTTGAGGGGACACATACATTCAAACCATAACATTCCACTCCTATCCTCCCAAAATTAATGTCCTTCTTACATACATTCAAAATATATTCATTCCATCCCAATAGCCCCAAAAGCCTTGATTAATTCCAGCATCAACTTTAAAATTTAAGTCCAAAGTCTCATCTAAATGAGATATGGGTGAGACTCAAGATATGATTCATCCTGAGGCAAACTGATCTCCAGCTGTGAACCTGTGAAATCAAACAAGTTATGTGTTTTCAAAATACAGTGGTCAGACAGGTATAAGATAGACATTCCCATTCCAAAAGGGAAAAATAGGCAAGAAGAAAGGGGTAACAGATCCCAATAAGACCAAAACTGAACAGGGCAAACAGTAAATTTTGAAACCTGAAAATAATATCTTTGACTATGTGTCCCACCTTCTGGACACACTGGGAAGGGAGTGGGGCCCCAAGGCTCCAAGGGACCCCACTCCCATGGCTTTGCTGGACACAGCCCATGCCGCAGCTCTCACAGACTGGAGTCAGGTACCTGTGGCCCTCCCAGCCTAGAGTTGCACACTGTTGTCTCTATATAGCTGCAGTCTGAAAGGCAGTCTCAACCCTATGGATCCACTAAGCATTGCCCTAGTGAGGGCTCTTGACAGTGGCCCCTACCCCACATATTCACCAGGCATTGCTCTACAGGCAGCTCTTTGCAGTAGTCCTGCCCCTGTAGCAATTCTTTGCCTGGTCCCCCAGGCTCTCAAAGGCATCTTTTGAAATCTAGGTGGAGGTAGCTATGCCTCCACAGCTCATGCACTCTGTGTATCTGCAGAGTTAGCACCATGTGGATGCCATCAAGGTTTACAGCCTGTACCTTTTGGAGTGATGGCCTGAGCTGCACCTGTGCCCACTTGAGCCACAGCTGCAGTGGCCAAGGAGCACTGCATCAGAATGCAAGGAGCAGAGATTTGAGGCAACCCTGGGCAGTGAGCTCCAAGGTCCCATGGGTGTCCTGAGCCCCTCTCTTGGAAACATTCTGCCCTCAATGTTCTAGCATTGTGGGGCTATCATGGGTGTGGCAGCCACAAAGATCTCACAAATGCCCTTGGGGCCATTCTTCCATTGTCCTGATAAATAGCATCTACTTTCTTTCTATCCATACTAATCTCCATATCAAATGGTCACTTAGCCACATCCTTGGTATTCTCTCCCAAACATGCTTTTTATTCTTCACAATCTGACCAGGCTGAAATTTTTTCAAATCGTTAAGTTCTGATTCCCTTTTAATTATAAATTCTGTCTTTAAATCATTTCTTTCTTCTTGTATTTTACTATAAGCAATCAAGAGAAGCCATGCAGCACCCTGAATGTTTTGCTTAGAGATTTCTTCTGCCAAATATCCTATCCCATTGTTCACAAGTTCTGCCTTCCACAAAGCATTAGGACATGGACACAATTCAGCCAAGTTCTTTCCTCTTTGTAACAAGGATGGCCTTTCCTCCAGTTTCCAATATCTTGTTCCACATCTGAAACTTCATCAGAATTGCCTTTACCATCCATATTTCTGCCAACATTCTATTCACAACCACTTAGATAATCTCTAAGATTTAGGCTTTCTGTACAGCTCTCTTTTTTCTGAGCCTTCACCAGAATTGCTCTTAAAGTTTCATTCACAGAAATCTAGGCTTTTTCTGCACACACTTCAAAACTGTTCCGGCCTCTACCCATTACCCAGTTCCAAAGTTGTATCCACATATTTAGGTATTTGTTACAGCAACACTCCCCATTCTTGGTACCAATTTCTGTCTTAGTCCATTTGTGCTGCTATACCAAAATACCTGAGACTGGGTATCGCAACTTATAAAGAACAGAGATTTATTTTCTCACAGTTTTGGAGTCTAGGAAGTCCAAGATCAAAATTCTGACAAATTCAGTTTCAGGTAAAGGCCTTCTTACTGCATTCTTGCATGGCAGAAGGTGGAAGGGCAAAAGGAACCAAACTCACTCCCTCAAGCCCTTTTATAAGGGTGCTAATCCCATCCATGAGAGTGGAGTCTTCATGGCCTAATCATGTCCTAAAGGCTCTACCTCTTAATACTGTCGCATTGGAACTTAGATTGCAACATATGAATTGGGGGGGGCACATACATTCAAGCCATAACAATAGGTATACTAGATATCAACAGTTAGTTAAATGTACGGTGAATGGTGGGAGCCAGGTTTCTCACTGTTGAAGTGAGAGGTTATATGCAAAGGAAGGAGTCTAGAATGATCCATGTGGTAATGGATTAGAGTTAGAGACATCAATATGAACTCACATTTAGCTTAGCATAGATACAAATGGTTGCTTATAAAAATATTTAAGATATGTATATACTCACAGGTTATTATATACACATAAATTTCCTTGCTCTGTCAACATTAGGGTCTAGAAGCAAAAACACCCTCAGTAGCAATGTGCACACATAGCACCCAGATTTTGGTTTATATAGACATTCTCCAATAAAAGGAACTAGAGCTCCTTGAAGAAACTAATGATTCTAGGAATGAGGCAGGAAATTATACCAAATAAGCCTCGATCATTTTGTAGTGCTAGAAAGTAATGGAATAACTAAAAAAAAAAAAAACCAACCGTTCACATTGATGAATTAGGTTAAAGGGACACAGGAGCCAACTGAAAACACCCCCAGTAGCAAAAGCCAGATCAATTGGAGCAACAAAATATATAAAATAGTATTAGATTATAACTCAAATTATAACATAAATATTCATGAGAAAATACTGACATATATGATTAAATAAATAAATAAATGGTTTGAATAGATAAATCTCCTGTGCAGAAGAATTCCAAATAATTCATGTAGATACTCTTTCCTTAAGGAAGTGGGGCATAACTCCCCATTGAATAAGTGTGGGCAGCATAGTGACTTTCTTCCAAGGAGTACAGTATGGAAAGAAGGAAAACAAATAATTTTACAATGGAGAAAACTAGTAAATATTACGTCAGCCAAGGTGATTGAGTTCAACCTCAACAACGATGTTGATAGCATGTATGTTGATAGTGTGTCTATACATACATACTATGTATGTATGTTGATAGTACATACTCTTGATATGATGTGATGAGAATGGCACTTTACCTTTTTGGCCTTCCTCTCAAAAACCCACAACCCCAAAACCCCACTCTAATCATGAGAAAAATATCAGACAAATCCCAATTTAGGAACACTCTAAAAAATACCCAAATGGGACTTTTCAATATTGTCAAGGGGAATCAAAGAAAGTCTGAGAAACTATTATAGCCCAGAAGAGCCTAAGGTAACATGACAATTAATGTAATGTAGTCCTGGGTGGTATCCTGGAACCAAAAATAGACAGTAGCTAAAAACTAAATATGGACTTTATTTAATAAAGTATGAATAAAGTATGGACTTTAGTTAATAATACTGTATCAGAGGGATCAGCCAAGATGGGCAACTAGAGACATGGCTTGTTGTCCAGCTGGAAGGTAGAACACTGGATAAGGAGAGTGGAGTGCAGTTGAAGCTCAGGTGTGGATCACAGGGAGAATCAACAGAGATGTCTGGGGACCCAACCGAAAAAAACTACCAAGCTGAGAAAGAAGATAGAAAAGAGAAGACAGAGGCATGGACTAAACCCAGAGAACCTCAGAGCCCAGTGAAAGGATAAGGGGGGCTTACTTAGGTGAGCAGCAAGACATAAAACATACTGGAGGCACTTCCACCCTCTGTGAGCCCAGGCATGGTGGCTAAATAGGACTAGTGGGGTGAACCAGCAAACCCCAGGAGTACAGGTGTTCAAAAGGGACACTCCACAGGAGAGTGCCACTAGAGACCAAAGTTCCAGCTTTCTTACACCTAAACACTTCCTCCACTGCACCTCCTCCAATAACAGCATCAGAGAAAGTAATTTTAGCCTGGGCCAGCTGGTAGCCATGTCCCCTCTCCCCATTGCAACTGTGAGAATACTCTGAACTGAGAAGCACACAAATGGCTTCTTCTCTACGCAGGTGTGCATTCCCAGACAAGCCTGCCACTGAGAATGGGACCTCCGCAATTTGCAAGCTTCCTGCCTTCCAGCATTTTGT
Organism: Daubentonia madagascariensis; assembly: GCA_023783475.1. Classification (NCBI taxonomy): domain Eukaryota; kingdom Metazoa; phylum Chordata; class Mammalia; order Primates; family Daubentoniidae; genus Daubentonia; species Daubentonia madagascariensis. The sequence goes on from JAKFHU010000745.1 coordinate 390,552, forward strand.
GGGATCACGCAGTGGCTGCTTAGACAGGTGGGCCAGACCCAGTCCCCCCCGGACACAAGAGTGGTGTAGGGAGACACAGAGGAGAGGTCTTGGTCCTGGACTACAGTAGCAAGGAAGCCCTCACAGACATATTGAATGGGAGAGTGTGGAGGGGTGCTGAGGAATGGGTATCTGTGAGTGTGCCCATCCCCCACCACCACTGGAGAACTGCCATATTGGATATGGGTGCAGCACTTGGAGTGCATTAGCCTAACCCCTGGCTCCCATGACAACTGAATGCCTGGCATGCACCAGCTGAATGGAAGCAACAGCCCTTCCCCCAACTCATTACAATAGGGAGTGCAGCTTGAGCCAAGAAACTCACGAATGGCTGGTTCTCTCCAGCAGGAGTGTACCCCTGGCCTACCTCTCTCCCCTTGGGGTCTTGTGGTGGAACAGGTGTACAGAATTGAGAATCCCCCTACCTGCCAGCATCCCACAGAGACGCATGCTAGTGGGTCAGACACACAGACTGAGGGGTAGTCCAAGAGCCAGTCTTGGGCAGTGAGGGAACTCACATGGACTAATCTGATGGGAGAGTGCTGTGGAGTTCCAGGAAGTGAATGGGGAGGGTGCTCACCACACCCTGCAGAGAAACTGTGCTAGTGGACAAGGATGGAAAGAGACTGGCCTGGGGCCCTAGCACTCAAGCGATTAAGCCCCTCCTTTGGGAACAGACTTCTTGGCTTGGAGAGATGTCCTGAACTTCATGCCAACAGCTCCCCCTAGGAGCCAGATAAGCAACCTCTGAACCCCACCAAGGCTTTGCAAAGCTTCTCAGGCTCTCACAATCCAGCCACAATTTGTGTTGCTCCTCCTCCCACCTCAGGGGGCATAGAGATCAAGCAACCCCCCGGGAGCTATAGGGTCCCTCCTAAAGCTTGGGGCATTCATGTGCCCCACCAGGGGGACTAGAATGTACCACAGGCACAAAATATCAACTTGGCAGCTGGCTCTTCCATGCAAACTTCAATCAATGACAGGGGGAAAAACCCCATAGTTAAGCATAGTGCCTTCCAATTCAAGCAAACAGGGGGTAGCTGATTCATACTCACAAGTGCCACCCACCATCTTGGTGATTAAGCTGGGGGACCTAACTCACTACACACTGTTGGGAAGAGGTGAAGACAGCAGGTCAGAGGTAATCCAAGAGGCTCACCAAACCTGATATAATATCCCACGGGCAACTCAGGAACAGCATTCCTCTCCCCGGCACACTCAGAGATCAATTTTTGGGGACCCAGAGACAAACCTGTAAGCCAGGCCTAGTACTGCCAGGTTTTGACCAAGAGGCCAGATGAGAAGGAATCACCAAAATAACACAGGAAACATGAAAAGTCAGAGTGAAAGTACACTGCCAACAGAAAACAATAACTCCTTACCAAGGTATACCAACCAAAATGAAAAGATTGATATGACAAATGAAGAATTTTGAATATGGATTGTAAAGAAGCTCAATGAAATACCAGAGAAAATAGAAACAAGACAAAGAAACCACAAAAACAATGCAGGAAATGAATGAAAAATTTACTAAAGAAATTGAATTACTTAAAAAAATCAAATAGAACTTCTGGAAATGAAAAATTCATTCAAGGAAATACAAAACACAGTGGAAAGCCTTAAGGACAGGCTACATCAAGCAGAAGAAAGAATCTCAGAGCTTGAAGACAACACTTTGAGTTAAACAAGTCAATCAAAGAGAAAAAACTGAGAAACAAGAGGAACAAACAAAGCCTACAAGAAATATGGGATTATGTAAAAAGGCCAAACATAAGAATTATAGGCATCCCTGAGGGTGAAGAAGAAAACACACAAGGGTTGAAAACATTATTTGAGGGAATTATTGAGGAAAATTTCCTTGGCCTTGCTAGAAATCTAGATATCCAGGTACAAGAAACTCAAAGGACTTCTGGGAGATTCATCAAAAAGAGGCAATGACCACAACACATACTCATCAGACTGGCCAAAGTTAGCACAAAAGAGGTACTCCTATGAGACATAAGGTGACAGCATCAGAAGGCTTAAAAAGGAAGACCCATCAGACTAACTGCAGATTTCTCAACTGAGACCTTACAAACCAAAAGGGGCTGGGGCCTCATTCTCAGTATTCTCAAACAGAATAATGGCCAGCCTAAAATTGTGTATCCTGCAAAACTAACTTTCTCATATGACAGAGAAATAAAGACTCTCAGACAATCAAACACTGAGGGAATTTGTCAAGACCAGACCTGCCCTGCAGGAAGTACTCAGAACTACATTATACACGGATCAGGACAATAGAAACCCACCAGTATAAAATCACCCAAAAGCTAAAGGTCAGAGCCCATATAAAATAATGGCTCAAGAGGTAAAACAAAGCAATAAAGTTCTACTCAACAGGATGAACAGAAATCCACCCCACTTATCAATTCTTTCATTAAATGTGATGGCTTGAACTCCCCACTAAAGAGACATAGGCTGGCTGAATGGATTAAAAAATAAAAGTCAAATATCTGCTGTCTATAGAAAATACATCTAACCCACAAGGACTCATTCAGACCCAAGGTGAAGGAATGGAAAACAATACTCCATGTAAATGGAAACCACAAGGAAGCTGGTGTAGCCATTCTCATGTCAGATAACATAGACTTCAAATCAAAAAAAGTAAAGAAGGATAAAGATGGTCATTACATAATGGTGAAGGGAACAATTCAACAAGAAGACATAACTATCCTAAATATATATGCGCCCAACAGAGGTATGCAAAGATTCATAAAGCAAACCTTACTTGATCTAAACAAAATGATAAAAAGCAGTATCATAATAGGCAGGGACTTCAACACCCCACTGACAGAATGGGACAGATCCTCCAATCAGAAAATAAACAAAGAAACAATGGACTTAAACAGGACTCTAGAACAAATGGGCCTCACAGACATTTACAGAACATTCTACCCACAAACCACTAAATGTACGTTCTTCTCATCAGCTCATGGAATATTTTCTAAGATTAATCACATCCTAGGCCACAAAACATGTCTCAAAAAATTTTTAAATATAGAAATTATACCATGTATCTTCTCAGACCACAGTGGAATAAAAAATTAGAAATCAATTCCCACAGAAACACTCAACTCTATGCAAAGTTATGGAAATTAAACAACCTACTGCTGAACTATTTTTGGGTCAAGGAGGAAATTAAGATGGAAATCAAGATTCTTCAAACTAAATCACAAAGGAGCAGCAAGTTATAAAAATTGTGGAATTCAGCAAAAGTAGTCCTAAGAGGAAAATTCACAGCCTTAAATGCCTACATCCAAAAGACAGAAAGATCACAAATTAACAATCTAATTAATCACCTCAAGGAATTGGAAAAGGATGAGCAAACCAATCCCAAACCCAGCAGAATAAAAGAAATTACTAAGGTCAGAGCAGAACTAAATGAAATCAATAATAAAAGAATTATATAGAAGATTAATGAAACAAAAACCTGGTTCTGTGAAAAGATAAAAAAAAAAAAATTGGCAGGCCTCTCACTAGATTACCAGAAACAGAAAAAAAAGGACCCTAATAAGCTCAATCAGAAATGAGAAAGAACATAGTACAACTGATACCACGGAAATACAAAATATCATCTCTGAATACTATAAAAATCTCTATGCACGTAAACGTGAAAGCGTTGAAGAAATGGACAAATTCTTTGAAACAACCTTCCTAGGTTCAATCAGAAAGAATTAGAACTCCTGAGCAGACCAATATCAACTAACAAAATTGAAGCAGCAATAAAAAATCTCCCAACGAAAAAGTCCCAGACCAGATGGTTTCCTAGCTGAGTTTTACCAGAACTACAAAGAAGAACTGGTACCTATAGGGCAGAAATTATTTCATAACATTGAGAAGGAAGGAATCCTCCCCAACTTGTTCTATGAAGCCAATATTACCTTCACCAAAGCCAGGAGAGGACACACAAAAAAGGAAAACTACAGACCAATAGGCCTTATGAATACAGATACAAAAATTCTCAATAAAATCCTAGCAAACTGAATTCAGCTGCACATCCAAAAAATAATCCATCCTGACCAAGTGGGCTTCATCCCAGAGATGCAAGGATGGTTCCACATATGCAAGTCTATAAATGTGATTCATCACATAAATAGAAGCAAAAACAAACACCATATGATCATCTCAATAGATGCAGAAAAAGCATTAGACAAAATTCAGCACCCTTTTATAACAAGAACTCTTAACAAAATAGGCATAGGTGGAACATACCTCAAAATCATAAAAGCCATATATGACAAACTCACAGCCAACATCATACTGAATGGGGAAAAATTGAAAGCATTCCCGCTTAGAACTGGAACCAGACAAGGTTGCCCACTGTCACTACTTCTATTCAACATAGTGTTGGAAATCTTAGCCAGAGCAATCAGGCAAGAGAAGGAATTTAAGGGTATCCAGATGGGGAAAGAAGAAGTCAAACTATCGCTCTTTGCTGAGGATATGATCTTATATCTAGAAAACTTCAAAGATTCTGCCAAGAGACTCCTGGAATTGATAAATAAATTCAGCAAAGTCTCAGGTTACAAAATCAATGTACACAAATCAGTAGCATTCCTATACAGCAACAACAGTCAAGCTGAGAATCAAATCAAAGACTCAATAACTTTCACAATAGCAACAAAGAAAATAAAATACCTAGGAATATATTTAACCAAGGAGGGGAAAGACCTTTATAGGGAGAACTATAAAACACTGAGGAAGGAAACCACAGAGGATGTAAACAAATGGAAAAATATATCATGCTCATGGATCAGCAGAATCAACATTGTTAAAATGTCTCTACTACCCAAAGTGATTCACAGATTTAACACAATCCCCACTAACATACCAACCTCATCTTTTTGCAGATCTAGAAAAAATAATTCTACGCTTTGTATGGAACCAGAAAAGACCCCTAATAGCCAAAGTAACCTTAAGCAGAAAGAACAAATCGGGAGGCATCACTTTACCAGACTTCAAGCTATACTACAAGGTTATAGTAACCAAAACAGCGTGGTACTGGCACAAGAACAGAGACATAGACCAATGGATCAGAACAGAGAACCCAGATATAAAACATCCACATATTGCCATCTGGCCTTTGACAAAGCAGACCAAAACATACACTGGGCAAAAGAATACCTATTCAATAAATGGTGCTGGGAAAATTGGATAGCCACATGTAGAAGACTGAAACAGGATCCACACCTCTCATCACTCACAAACATTAATTCACAGTGGATAATGGAGTTGAACCTAAGGGATGAAACTATAAGAATTCTAGAAGAAAATGTTAGAAAAACTCTCAGATATCACCTTCGGCAAAGAATTTGTGAAGAAGACCCCAAGGGCAATCACAGCAACAACAAAAATTAATAAATGGGACCTGATTAAATTAAAAAGCATCTGTACAGCTAAGGAAACAATCAATAGAGCAAATAGACAACCTACAGAATGGGAGAAAATATTTGCATATTATACATCCCATAAAGGGCTAATAACCAGAATCTACAAACAACTCAAGCAAATCAGCAAGAAAAAAAATCAAACAATGCCATTAAAAAGTTGGCAAAAGTCATGTACAGAACCTTTTCAAAAGAAGATAGATAGACTAATGGCCAATAAACATATGAAAAAATGCTCAACATCTCTAATCATCAGGGGAATGCAAATCAAAACCACAATGAGATATCACCTAACTCCAGTGAGAATGGCTTTTATCAAAAAGTCCCAAAAGAACAGATGCTGGCGTGGATGCAGAGAGAAAGGAACAGTTATGCACTGTTGGTGGGACTGCCAATTAGTACAACCTCTACAGTAAGTAGTCTGAAGATACCTCAAAGAACTAAAAGTAAACCTACCATTTGATCCCTCAATCTCATTATTGGGTATTTAACCAAAGGAAAAAAAGTCACTTCATCAAAAAGACACCTGCACTTGAATGTTTATTGCAGCACATTTTACAATTGCAAAGATGTTGAATCAACCCAAGTGCCCATCAATACATGAGTGGATTAATAAAATGTGGTATATGTACACATAGAGTACTACTCAGCCATAAAAAGATGGTGAACTCATACATTTTGTAACAACCTGGATAGAACTGGAGACCATTCTTCTAAGTGAAGTATCACAAGAATGGGAAAACAAACACCACATGTACTCACTATTAAATTGGAACTAATTGATTTACACTCATGTGCACATATGGTAGTAAAACTCAGCGGAAATCAAGCAGGTGGGAAGGGTTGGGAGAAGATGGGTAAATTTACACTTAACGGGTACAATGCACAGTATCTGGGTGATGGACACACTTATAAGTTTGACTCAAACTATACAAAAGTAATTCATGTAACCAAAACATTTGTACCACTGTAATATTCTGAAATTAAAAAAATACTATATCAATATTGGTTCATTAATTTTGACAAATGTACCATACTAATTTAAGATGTTAATAGTAGAGGAAACTGAGGGAGGTATATGGGTACTCCTTGTATTATCTTCACAACTTTTCTATAAATCTAAAACTATTCTAATCTAAGAAATCTATATTTTAAAAGGCCAGTTTTCCAAGTGGCCATGCTAGCATATGTAGAAGTTATGTATTTAGTGGTAGATTGATTACATTGGACTAATACCCTTATGGAAATGGAAGTGCTTTGTCCTCACAGAGATGAACACATTATGGGTATAAATTTGTTCTCTATGTCCACCACATTGCCATCACCACCATTTTGTACCTAAAGAATGCTTTATCCATTGCTGTTGTGTCCACACAGCATTGCCATAACATTTATTTCTCCCAGGTAAATGTAAAGGAAGTGCAATAATACCTTCTAATGCTCACAGAGTTCGTGGGCCTTATCAGGTGTTCTTCTACCCAAAAGCAGCTTGCTTTATGTAGAATGTAATAGACTACCGAAGGTTCAATTACAGTGTCAGCTAGGAAAAATGCCTTGCAACTCTCAATATATGGTGCTCTCTTCTCCATAATTAGAAGGCGTGAGTCCAGAAACCAAGGAGTATAAATAAGAGTGGCCCCTCTATTATACTAACAACTAATTGAAAGTATCTTTGCTTCATTTACTGGGTTTGGATGTTCTAGTGACAAATAGAGAAATTCTTGCACCACAAAACACAGTTATGGTCCCAGTAGTAGAAGGCTACCTGACCATTCTGGGCTCTCATGCAATTCAACCAACAGACATGGAAGGAGGTCACTGTACTGGGCAGGTGATTTGTTCTGATTATCAGGGGGATATTGGATTGCTGTTGCACAATAGGTTCTAGAAGGACTATGTTGAAAGCTAGGGTGTTTCCTAGAGCACATTTTATTCTACCTATACTCAATAGTCCTGATCCACAAAAACCTACATCATTACATTAAAATTCAGACATCAAAGACTCAAATACCTTAGATATTAAAGGTTGACCCACCCTCCAGTAATGATTGCCATCCAGCTGGCATGCCAGCAAAGGATAAGGGCACATGTAAAGTACGCTAGAAGAAGGTGGCTATGCTAATCAACTTAGCCTTCATGACCAGTTATAAAAGTGGATTCTAACAGAGCTACATTTTGTGTAAATAATCCCTTTTCCCATACTGTATTATATGAACTCTGGTGTTGGCTAATGTTTTATATTTTAGGTGACTTTAGATGAGAGTTTATCATCCTGCTATGATACAGTAGTTGATGAAACTTCATGCACTCCTCTGTTGGGAAAATGAAGCTTTCATCCTAATGAAATACAAGAGTGGATGTTGCAAATCAAAAAGAATGGGCTGTATGAGATGACTTATGTTTGACCTCCTTCTAGATCCATTTTCCACTATTCTCTAACCTTTTCTCATTCACCGCTACTTCACTTCCATCCCCACCGGAAGCTGACCCATATGGATCACACCAATGGGTTCCTATCGGTTTTGGACCATTGTCAAGCCCTGGCAACGGACTGCAGGAAAGGGAGGGGTGTGAGACAGGGTATTTATTTTCTTGGTTCTGTCCCTGAAAGGTTGTCTTGGGCTGGCTGTTTTCCTCAACCAAATGTCACTCACTGTTCCTTTTGAGGTGACTAACTCTCCACAACATTTTCTCTCCTCTCTCTTATGTTTTCAAGCCTACAGTCATGACATCCTGGCTGCTATTAGCTCTATGTTCCTCCATATAAATAAACCTTTCTTGAATTGTCTTATTTCAAGATCCTAGTTCAAGTGTACTGTTTCTGTTTCTTGTGGGAACCAGGCATGATTTCATAAACATACATGCATGCACACATGCACGCACACACACACACACACACACACACACACACACATCATCATCATCATAGATTTTAGATAAATAGACTTAAACAAATTTCTGTTGTGGGATATTTAGTCTCCCCCAACCCTCCATACCTGCATATACTATAAACGTTATGCTATTATAAATAACACTGCAAATATTACACTTTGGATAAATCCTAGTGGACATTTTGTCTTAATTTCCCTAGGATGTACTTTTAGAAGTGAAATTGATGGCTTGAAGACAGTGAATATTTTTAAGTGTCTTAAACAGATTTTCATTTTGCCTTCCAGTAAATTTGTGACAACTTATACTGATTTATATCAGCCACATATGAAGATACTTACTTCATTCAACTTTAGTTAAAACTGGGTATTAATATTTCATAATTTGTAAATTTATGGATGAAACAATTTTATTATTGGTTTAATTTGCATTTCTTTTATTATTTCTTAAGTTGAAAATTTTCATATTCATGTTTTCCATTTCCATATTTTTTATTAATTGCCTATTCCATCTTTTGCCTTTTTGTCTATTGAGGCTTCACCTTTATTTCTTATGTTAAAATACTTGCCCCTTGTCGATATTGATTTTTGATGAGAAAAAGAGCAAAAACAAGGAAATGAGCACAGTGAATTATTTTCATTGTAGGCGTTCTGAAGGACTGAATCCAAGATATTTTTAGGGCAAATTTTATTCTCTTTTTGAAAAGTACACAATGATTATCATTAACATCACCAGGAACTGCATGAATAAGTTATCAACAGAAAAAAAATCTTTTTGAGTGGATATCAAAACTTATAACAGAGTGTTATTTAAAATGCTAGGCTTTTAAATGCAGTCCTTTTTCACAGGAAGTGCCATTGCTTTCGATTTCTTTTCCCTAGGCTATATAACTCTTTGTTTTCATAAAGAGAAAAAAATCTAAGCTACCAATAATAAGAAAGGAAAGACTATTCCTTGATAAAGACAAATTTGCAACCATGTGTGATGGAAAGTGGAAATAGGCAAAGTCACAAAGTAATAGCCTATTTATATATTATTTCCATAAAGTTTCTTCCCCCATAGGATATTCTTTTTAAAAAAATGGTTTCACTACACAACTATATGGGAGATTTGAAGGAGAGATAACTCATTCTTCCCATTTTAAAGCAATAATACACACTAAAACATTGTTGTTCAGTCTCCATTAGGGCAGAGTGTTTACTCCCAGACTATTATAGACAATTGAAAATCAGCTTATGCTGCTCCCAGCATCCAAATGCCATTCAAGAATTACAGTTCCTCCCTGAAGTAGCACTTTCCTATTGTCCTGATGACTCAATCGACAACATCTTCAAATCAGTCCCCATCTCGGTATCTTTTATTAGTAGTAGTATCATCATCATCATTATTATCCCTTACTGTTTTAGTCCAAGATCTCTTCCCTTCTCACCTGAGCTACTGTAATAGCTGATTAAACTGACTTCACTGGGAGTCTCACTTTTGTCCAATTTGCACTCCAGGATACTGTCAGACCAACTGTCTAAAATATGTATCTGGCCCTTTTCACTCCCCTGAATAGAACCCTTTCAACAGCCCTCCATTGTCTATAAAGTGACATCCGAGCTCCTTAGCATAGAGCATAGTACCCTTTATGGCCTAGCCTCTGTAAGCTGTGTCTTCCCTTCATGCCATTCTTTAGTCATGTGGAAACTGAGCCTGTGACCATACTTTTTTCCATCCTGTCTTTCTGGTGAATACCCCTCTCAAAACTCATGTCAAGTGTCATGTTTTTAGCAAAGCCTTTCCTGGCTTCCTAGGGTAAAATAATCAAATTCTCCTCCAGGCATTTATAGTTCACTGGGTATATTTCAACCTCAGCCCCCTTGTCACTTCACTCTACTTTATCGTCTGTGCCTGTGTTCTAGGTTCTCCTTTGAGGGCTGGACCAATATCCCTATATAGTATCTAGCATAACACATGGCACACAGTGGGTCCTCAATACATTTTTGTTTAATTGAATGGATAAGTGGAGAAATAAACAAGTATTCACAGGAAAAACTGTATTATATAAAAGATGTTTATTTATTAAGAATCCAGCGTAAAGTCGAAGCTTCTGCCTCAAGTTGCTTATATAAAATTAATTAGGTAGAAATGGCATATACATACAAAAATAAAAAAGCAAGTGCATGAGTCAGGGTCCCAACTGAAAATAGATGGCACACTCCAATTAAGATAATTCGAGGAGGTTTGATTTACAAAAGATCTGATAACAAAGGTTTGGGCAGGGTATAGGGAAACTACCAGGGATAGTATAGGAAACTATTTGCACTGTTACAGTGAAAATAGTGCAGATAGTTGTAGCTGTTTCTACTCCTATGCCAGAAGGGATGAAGAGATAAAGAGAAAGAGAGGTTATGGGAAGCTAGGAGGAGAGAAAATTACGCCAAAGAGTCTTGAGAGGAAGAGTGACCTTTGGGCAAGGGACACAGCAATACAAGATGACCTCAAAAAGAGGAGTTCAGGGGAAGAAGTTCCCTATGCATTCTCTTCCTTCCTTTCAATCTGTTGCCAAGGCTCATCACTGGTCAGATCTAACTGAAAACCAGAGGGCACTGAAGCCCTGTGGTACATTCCATATAAGTCAGGCTGTAGGAGTACAGAGCAAGGTGTAGAAGGGAGGAAAATAGAAGATAACCAACACATACACTTCTTTGAATCACCAAAACGCCCAGAAAATCAGTTTATACATAGTAGGCACTCAAAGAGCTTATGGACAGTTTGGTAATTAACATGACTCAAAATATTTCAGTGGCAGCAATGGAGGTGCACCACTCAGATCTTCCTTTAAGAAAGAACTTGCCATTCATCTGTGAGAGGAGCAGTTAGCTGACAGCTTCAATCCGTAGGGCCTTCAGAATTCATTGCAGCATTTGAATCAGTCACGCTTTTCACAGGCATCTCCCAGTTGACGACTGATCATGGTGGAGACACTAGGAACTAGGCATTTATGGCTAATGCAGGACTCTAATAGACAATCTTTTCTCAAAATCTCCTTATTGGGTTGGCTGAAACTTGTCAGATCTACTTCATAGTCTGAGGCTCTTCCTGTCCAATTCTACTTCATGCCTTTTTATCTCTCATAGGCATTATCTCTTAATGAACCACTTGTACTCCCCACTCTGTCTAACAATCTGCTTATCAGAGGACCTAAACTGACACACATACATACTAAATGAATGATCAAGAAAACAAGAGTTTATTGAGAAAGATACTGGAGTAGCCCAGTTTCAAGGAGTAGAATTGTAAAATGGGCCTTAAAAAATTGGAAGAAAGAAAATTAATAATAGCAAAGTCAGAACACCAGCCCCTCAATCCACATCAGACTGTCTACGATCCCTTTCTATGTCAAAGAGTTGTGGTGAGGACTAAATGAGTGAGCGTGTGGTTTCTGAAACTTGGGTGAGCCAGTCAACAGAAGCTGCCACCACACATTACCTTACTCTCATCCTCAGCCTCTTCTCCCTAGCACAGCTCCTGGAGAGATTGTAAAAGTTATTAATAAGTACTCTTTTTCTTAGTCTCTCTTCTACTAAGGGTAGCTATGTAATATAAATTGATATAAACAACAAGTTTACAGGTAATTTCTTTTTCTTTCTTGATAAAAGGGATAGATGTAGATGGGGCAGCCATCTTGAGACCAGGATGCAAAAATCCAACACACTAGGTATGACAAAATGCAAGTATTTTTTTAAAAAACTGTGTTCTTGGGATGTTGATCGACTCTGGCCTGCCCAACACTGGGCTATCTCTCACCAAACTTCTAGTTATGTGAAAAATCTACACCAATATTTGTCATCTGCTGTGACCTGTGCAGGCCATGATACCCGGACTATTAGAAACATATAAGATAGATGTTCATCTACCCCACCCACTAATCCTTACTTTTTATGGGCTTCAGGTCTCCATGAGAAGAAATTTAAGTTAGGTTCTCACTTCGGATTCATACAACTTGTCTAATATTCTGGAAGAGTCCCAAAGGCAACCAAAATGGAAGAAAACACAGTGGAAGCTCTACAAGAAAGTACATATGAATGTTTTGCAAAGGCATGATTGAAGCAGATGTCATTGTAGGGACCCGTTTGAGAAGTAGCAGGATTTTTAGATACAAAGTGAGGTTGTGCTTGACTATCCCTCAGCATTGTGCATTCCAAGAGGCAGATGACTGTAATATAAAAAAGAAAACTGTGTTCCCAGAGGCAAACAGCTCTGCTGAGAAAGCCCTCTGAAAAAGGTTGTAAGAAAAAGAGAGAAGGATTTTCATACTGGCTAAAGAGAAATGAGGGAGCAAGAAGATGTTGATTTTTAAAAGATCAGTAGAACTTCTACTTTCAGCTCTAATATATAAAAACTTCGACATTATCACCTCAGTCCTTACAACAAGTAAAAACTAGGCAAACTGAAAACTAATGACTTCTACTGGAAGGGCAAATGGCCACCCTGAGATCTGGAGACAAAGGTGAATCCAGAGTGACACGGTCAAAATCTTTTTTTTTTTTTTGATAGATAGAATCACATTTGAATTTTATTTTATTTTATTTCCACAGTAATGGAGTTTATTACAGTAACAGTAGAACATGCTATTATATTACAGTATAATGGCAGAACAATATAATGGTAGAACATACAGTATAGTGGTAGAATCATTTTTCCATTTCATTTTGGGTACTACTGAGAATCATATTATATTTTTAATCTCACCTGTGGATTCATCTGCTTCATTTTAAATACAGCAATGAAGTTGTAGTTACATTAGTATCTTCCTTGTTCTTTAAGCATGTATTTACTAAGGGCATACAATGTCTCAGGCAGTATACTAAGTATTTAAATAAATTGGCCTTTTTACTCTTCACAATAACCCTATGAGATAATTACTACTATTTCCCCATTTTTATTTTTTTTCTCCTTTTATTTCAGAATATTATGGGGATACAACACTTTGGTTATATATATGGCCCATGCACTGCCCATGTCAGAGCTACAATCGTGGACATCCCCCAAACTGTGCATCCCGCACCCATTCAGTGAGAGTTTTCCCATCCCCTCCACCCGCCTCCCACCTGCCCGCCCCGATAAATATTATTGCCATGTGTGACATAAGTATTGATCAGATAGTACCAATTTGATGGTGAGTACCAGTGGTGCTTGTTTTTCCATTCTTGTGATACTTCACTTTGAAGAATGGGCTCTAGCTCCATCCAGGATAATACCAGATGTGTTAATTCACCGTTGTTTTTTATTGCTGAGTAATACTCCATGGTATACATAAACCACATTTTATTATTCCACTCATGTATTGATGGGCACCTGGGCTGTTTCCACATCTTTGCAATTGTGAATTGTGCTGCTATAAACATTTGCATGCAGATGTCTTTATTATAGAATGTCTTTTTTTCCTTTGGGTAAATACCCAGTAGTGGGATTGCTGGATCAAATGGTAGTTCTACTTTTAGTTCTTTGGGGTATTTCCATATTACTTTCCACAGAGGTTGTACAAATTTGCAGTCCCACCAGAAGTGTATGAGTGTTCCTATCTGTCCACACCCCCACCAGCATTTGTTGTTTTGGGACTTTTTGATATGAGCCAATCTTACTGAAGTTAAGTGATATCTCATTGTGGTTTTGATTTGCATTTCCCTGATGATTAGAGAAGTTGAGCAATTTTTTAAATGTTTGCTGGCCATTACTCTGTCTTCTTTTGAAAAGTTTCTGTTCACATCCTTTGCCCACTTTTTAATGGTGTTGTTTGATTTTTTTCTTGTTGATTTTCCTAAGTTCTGTATAGATTCTGGTTATCAGCCCTTTATCAGATGTGTAGCATGCAAATATTTTCTCCCATTCTGTAGGTTGTCTGTTCACTCTAGTGATAGTTTCCTTGGCTGTGCAGAAGCTTTTTAATTTGATCAGGTCCCATTTATTTATTTTTGTTGCTGTAACACAGTCAAAATCTTATACCTGAATTGAAAGCTGGAATCATAAACTGCTAAGAACACTTAAATGGTAAATTTGATTAATTGCTGAAGGCTGAGGGTGGACTAGGGTGAAAATAAAAATGTCTAAGGGCTGTAGTCTTGTGGGGCCCCCACGCTTTCATGAGCTTTATTTCCAAGGATGCCACCAGGTCATCATAATGAAGATCTAAGAAAGATACCCTTGTGGCTATGGCAGAATTAAACAGGAGTAACCACTGTGAAATATGTCCAGAGTCTTTTCCACCAGAAAGGTCTACTCTACATAGGGAAAGACTTTACCAGAGCCTTGTCACTGAACTTTCGGAGAAAGTCATTCCTCTGACTCTTGTCCTCACTAGACTTCCTATCTCACTTAAGACACTGAGGAGCTGTAGAAGAAGAAATATGCATGAAGATCACAAGTCAGAGATGAAGTCCCACTAAAAGACTGATATTAAATTGAAATATTACAGAATACTCCCCTCACACACACTCATCTTAGCACCACACCAATAGTATAATAAGAGTAGATGGCAACTAAAAGAGCTGCAAGACACAGGCTGTCTCTGAGGAGGAGTATTTAGGGAAGCCTAAAGTGTAAGCAGAGAGATGGAAACTCTAAGGAAGAACCAAAAGGAAATCAAAAATGCTGTAACAGAAATGAAGAGCACCTTTGGTGGGCTCAACAGCAGACTCAACATAACTAAGGAAAGAATTGGTGAGCTTGAAAATAGGTCCATAGAAACTTTCCAAATTAAAATGCAAAGAGAAAAAAGAATGGGAAAAAATGGAACATTCACAATCTGTAGGACAATATCAAAGGGTGTAACATATGTATGATTGTAATATTAGTAGGAAAAAAAGAGAGAACAGAGAAGATGAAATATTTGAAGTAATAATGGCTAAGAACTTCTGAAATTAATGACAGACACCAAAACATAAATCCAGGAAGCTCAGAGAGCACCAAACAGAATAAATACAAGAAAAAATTACACCTGAGAGTATCATATTCAAACTGCAGAAAACCAATGACAAAATCTTGAAAGAAAACAGAGGGGGAAAAAATATCTATAGAAGAAGATTCCAAAAACAGTGGCCATCTTGCCAGCAACCATGCAAAATAAAAGACAGTGAAGTAAAATATTTAAGGTGTTAAAAGAAAACAAAATCAAACCAGAATTCTATCTCCAGTGAAATTATGCTTTAAAAGTGAAGGAGAAATAAAGACTTTCTTGGAAAAACAGAAATTGGGAAAATTCATCACCAGCAGACCTGTCCTGCAAAAAAGGTTACAAGATTTTCTTTAGGCAGAAGGAAAAGTACATAGATCATAAACTTGAATTTACATATAAAAAAAGAAGAGCATAGGAGAAGAAACAAATAAAGGTAAAGTAAAATCTTTTATTTTACTCATTGCTTAATTTTCTTAAAATACAACTGGTATGTTTAAAGTAATTAGAATAACAATGTATTTGGTGATTATAGCATGTAGATAAGTAAAATGAAAGCATGTCATAAGAGATGGGAGAGAGAAATTGGAGATACTCTTTTATAAGGTACCCACACTATATGAGAGGAAGTATAGTGTTATATGAAGGTGGAGTTGGATTAGTTTAAAATATGTATTATAAATTGTAGAGTAATTACTAAATTTTTTTAAAAGTATGATTGATATTTCAACAAAGGAAGTAAAATGGAAGTATATAAGGTGCTCAATTAAAACAAGAGAAAGCAGAAAAAGAAGCCTCAGGTAATGACTAGAAAATAGTTAGAAGTATGAGATATTAAGCAAAATGCATGATACTATGTTAAATACTACATTAAATGTGGATGGTCTAAATATAGCAATTAAAAAACAAAGATTTTCAGAGTGGATACAAAAACAAGACCTAACTGTATGTTGTCTACAAGAAACATACTTTAAATATTAAGACTCATAGTTTAAAAGCAAAGATATAAAAATATACTATGCTAATGTTGATCAAACAAAAGCTGGAGTAGCAATATTAATTTTAGACAAAAAAGACTTCAGAGCAAGGAAACTATGGATAAAGAGAGGTACTACATAATAACAAAAGGGGTAAATTCTCTAGTACAACATAACAATCCTAAACATGTATGAACCTAACAACAGAGTGCCAAAATATATGAGACCAAAATCAATAAAGTGAAAGGACAAATACACAAATTCAGGATTATAGTTGGAGACTTCAATAGCCCTGTCAGTAAGTGATAGGTCAATTAAGCAGAAAATCAATTAGGATATAGTTGACTTGAACACCACTACAAATTAACTTGATCTAATTGACATTAATAGAATACTCCATCCAACATCAGCAGAATAAACATTCTTCTTAAGTTTGCACAGAACATTCACCAAACAGACCACATTCTGGACCATAAGATACATCTTAACAAATTTAAAAGAACAGAAATCATACAAAGTATGTTCTCAGACTACAGTGGAATTTAAAATAGAAATCAATAACAGAAAGACACCTGGAAAATCCCAACATATTTGGAGATTAAACAACACACTTGTAATAACAGATGAGTCAAAGAAGTCTCAAGATCATAATATAAAAATATTTTGAATTAAATGAAAATATAACTTCAAAATGTGTGAGATGCAGTGAAAGCAGAGATTAGGAGGAAATTCATAACATTAAATGCATATAAGAAAAGAAGAAAGATATAAAATCAATAAGCTAAGCTCAAATCTTAGATAACAAGAGAAAAAAGAGCAATTTAAGCCCAAAGCAAGCAGTAGAGAAAAATAAAACAAATTAAAGTAGAAATCTGTGAAATGGAAAACAGGAAGACAATAGAGGAAATCAGTGAAACCTAAAGCTGGTTCTTAGAAAAGATCAATGAAATTGATAACCCCCTAGCCAAGTTAACCAGAGAAAGAGAGACAGAGAGACAGAGACAGAGAGTGCAAAAGAGAGAGAGAAGACCCAAATTTCTAATATCAGAAATGAAAGAGGGTTCATCACTACTGATAATAAGGACATAAAAAGAATAATAAAGGAATACTAAGAAGAATTCTATGCCTGTAAATTTGATAACTAGATGAACCGCATCTATTTCTTGAAAGACACAAACTACCAAAACTCATAAAAAGAGAAATAGCTAACCTGAATAGCCCTATATCTATTAAATAAGTTGAATTAGTAATTAATAAATTTCCAAAAAAGAAAGCACCAGTCCCAGATGATTTAATTGGTGAAATATACAAACAGTTAAGAAAGAAATGACACTAATTTTTCACGATCTCTTCCAGAAAATAGAAACAGAAAGAACAACTCACTCATTTCATAAGAACACTGTGCTGCTCCTATTCAACTCTTACACGCCTCCTCCCAAATCCCTGGAAACCACTGATGTTTTTACTTTCTCTATCGTTTTGCCCTTTCCCAAGTATTTGATACTGTAATGGTGAAAATAAGACATTGAGCATTTGTGAAAACCCATAGAATTTTATACCACAAAGAGTAAATATTAATATATACAAATTTTTAAAAAATCATTTAGCAGATCCCAGGATGGAAAACAGAATGTGACAAAAGAATCTAAATGTATGAAAGATGTTGGAAACAAACTCACTGAAGAAGGTAGGTGAAGAAGTGCCTACTTAAGTTACCTTAGAAAATGAGTGGAATTATAAGACAAAAAGCAAAAAGACTTGCATTTATCAACTATACTGTAACTGATAATGTTGTTTCCCATGAAGGTATAGGTTAACAATTCTAAAAATAATCAATATACCTGTATACTGGAATTGAATAATTAATTAAATGGATGGTGGATAGTGGGAGCTAGATCTCATGGTTGGAGTGGAAGGTTACAGGGAAGCAAGGAAAGGAGGCTAGAATGATCCATGTGGTAATGGCTTAGAGTTGGAGACATCAGTATGAATCCAATTTTAGCTTAATATAGACACGGATGTTTAAATATAGAAATATTTATAGTTATATATATTTAATACTAGTGTCAGATGTAATAATAGGGGAAACGATGTGCAGTACACAGGAACTCTCTGTACTATCTTCATAATAATTGTGTAAATCTAAAATTGCTCTAAAATAAAAAGATTATTTAAAAAATACTAGTCACAACTTGGGGAATATTGTTAGGATAGCACAATTTTGTAGGGATAGTGGTTAATGGACTAGGTGGCAGACAAAATTAACTAATAAATTTTCCCACCTGTCCTTAAACACAGACACACCAACCATGCTGTGATGTTAGGTATACAGTTCAGAGATGCCTCATAGAATGGTGAAAACCACTCTGCACTGTAAGTTTACAGTAAGAAACTACATCCCTGTAAGAAAACAGGATGTAGTTTCTAACTCAGTTGCTTGCCAGCTGTGGGACCTTGTGAAATACCCCCTCTTCTTTAAAACAAGGGTATTTTTAAACAGGCTCTAACCTGCCAACAGGAGGCCGGGTGGGGGGAAGGCTTCCCACCCCCTTTGTCATTTGTATAGTAGTTACTGTCGGTTCCCTACCCCAGAGCCCCTTCACCAGGCTATTGTGTTCATTCTCCAGCTGCTATGCACGCTACCTGCTAATAGCTCACAGTTCACCCATCTCTGGAGAATTGTGCTAGGTCAACAAAGGCTGCCTTGTGCAGAGAGGACTAGGAGGTTATATAGACTCCTTTTCTGGGAGTTAGCCCATTACTAATGACTGACTGATATTGGGGTATTAAAGTCCAGTCCCTTTGCCTCAAGGTGGGACAACTACCTGGTATTCTTAATGCTCTGCCACTTCCTGTGAGATCCTGCTGAGCCTAGACTTCAGCTAAACCCCATATCTTTGCCTGGCTTCTTCGCCTGCCCTTTCCTGATTTCCTTATGCCATTAGAGGTTTCATCTGGGAACACTCCTTCACTAAACCACTTGCAAAAGCAACCCTCCCTCAGGTTCTGCTTCTTGGGAACCTGATCTCAGAAAGTGTGGGAAAAGTTGTTGTAACACCCTTCTAATGTTCCAGAGAAATTATAGGTGTGGCTACTCCCATGCAAAATTCTGTAAAGCAAGTCTCAGCAAGTTTGTTCTGTAAAAAGCTAGGAGTAAATATTTTAGGCTTTGTAGGTCACACGTGGTCTCTGTTGCATATTATTTTTCTTTTTTAAAAAAATCCTTTAAAAATGTAAACACCATTCTTCACTCTTAACTCATACAAAAACAAGCCGCAGGTGGGATTTGGTCCATGGGCTATAGTTTGTTGACCTCTGTTCTAAAGCACAGAGGTAAGTAAATTTGGCAGGGCCATCCCAGTGCAGAGTGGAGGTTAGGAGGCCTCAGTCATACTTAGGTCTTCTCTGGGGAGGGTTAAGGCAGAAGCCCATCTGACAGAAATGTAGCAGGAATTAACTAATGAGCATTGAAGGTTCTGAAAACATAATGGGCTCTACAAAACTAAGTATTCAAGGATATATCATTAAATATTCACCTCTTCTGTTTAATCAGTTGTCTTCTGATTATGGTTATTATGAGAAAACTTTTAACAAAATGACTTAATTTAGAAGACCTGAAGATCTCTCAAGGAGCAAAATAGTTCCTAGTGAACCTTTGTACATTGCCAAGAAAAAAAAGCAAGAAACAGACACACAAGTGATAGAAACTGAGACAGAGACAGAGAGAAAAAGACATATATGCACAGAGAGATGAGAGAGAGAGAGAGAGAGAGAGAGGAAGAGAGAAAGGGAGAGAGGGGAAGAGAGAGAGAAAAAAAGAAAAGAAACATAGGCAAAGGGAATAAAATGAAAAACAGATATAGACAGTGACAGAAAGATAGGGAAAGAGACAGATGGAGAATCAGAGAGAAAGAGAAACAGAAAGAGATATAGAAATATAGAGACAGAGGCAGAGAGGGAGAGACAGTAATAGAGAATCAGAGAAAGAGAAGAGCTCTTAATAAGCAATATTTTTGGCAACAACCCAAGCCTGATCTCAACAATGGAAGCTTAATTAACGATCAACCACTTGGTCTCATTCTAGCCTGCACATTCACAACCCAACAGCTTTGGTAAGGATCAGGTAGGTGTGTGTTGTTTGGTTACAAGAGGATAAACATTTTATACTTTAGAATTCTGGAACATATTTGCTGGATTATTTACTGTGGAGGGCATTGATTATATTGTGATGTACCCAATGATGTCTGAGAACAGATTCTGAGTAAGATAGAAAAAAGTAGGAAAGGACATATGGAGAGGCAGTCACAGGAGGTGGGTAGCAGAATGGAAAGAATATTGGACTCAGAGTAAAAACATCTAGGTTCAAGTTTATATTCTACCACTTAATGACCTTGGGAAAGTTACTTAATATGTCTGAAATTCAATTTTCTCATCTGGAAATATATATACACACACACACACACACACATACACATACATACATACTCTAATGTGGCTGTAAGGGTTAAATAAAAGCATAAGGCATAAGTAATGTTTGATGACAGGAAGGAAGAGGGTAGGGTGGGGACAGTGACCTCTCTAACCTTCCTTTGACATCCTAAGCCTAGCAATATTCCAGAAAAGGAAGACACTGAAAATGTTGGAAATACCACTTTAAAGAATCACGGAACCAGCTATATAAATTGTGAAACATAAATCTCCTCCCCATCTTTATTTTTTTGTTTTGTTTGCTTGTTTACTTTTATTTTTGCTTTAAGCAACTGAGGAATTTGGTAAAGAATTCTATAAATCCACAGGATATTAAGTAACTAAAGGCAATAATTCTAGCCTTCTAACACAGTTGTATGGATTATATGAGATAATGTATGTAAATTGCTTTTTCAATGATTTAAATGCCACATGTGGTGATTGATTATATGTGGACTAATTTTAGACCAACAAAGGCAAAAATTAATTTTGGCTGAGCCAATAGCACAGTTCATTCAAAATAGTGAGACCTTTTAAATATGTTATCCCAAATCTTTTACCTCCAAAGCCACGGGCAAAATCCACTTCTTCCATTTCAAGTAAGCAGGGCCAAGATTGTGAGATTTTGAAGATGAGAAAATGAGTGGTATAAAGCAAGTTTAATTTCTAGTCATTTCTTTTCAAAGGACAGTATCAAAAGTTCCTCTAGCTAGGAACTAGGACTGTATTAACTTGTGGTGAGTCAGAAAATATTTTGTTCATTTACACTTAAATTTCTGCACTGTAATTTCCTGTTACTTTGTTTTTGCTTCCCATCTGTAGCGGACACTTGGATGAGCCTCTGATCAGATCCCCCTTCATGGAAGGATGTTTTGCCCCAGCTGTTGGGGCTGCTGCGGACAGATAGCCTCCACCTGTCAGCCTCTTCAGGGTCTGCCTCAGCTACAGAGAACAGCCTTGCCAAGGTCATGCCCCTTCTCTGGGTGGCTTACACCCCATGTCTGATCCACTCAGGAGTACAAAGGCCTGGCCACTGCAGCCCAACTTCGGAAAAACTCTGCACAGCCTTCCTTGTTCCAGCACTGTCACTGGGCCGGTATCACAGCTCAATTTCTCCCTCTGCCCAATCTTGCCTCCTCCCCCTTCCTTCCACAGCTTGAATTTAAGGATGCTCCGGAATAAACACCCTGCATGCTAAAATCTATCTCACAGTCCCTTTCCCAGGGAAGAAAAACACTTTCCCACTCTTCTTCTATTTTGCTGCATCACACTATGTAGCATGGCTTCACCAAACGACAGGTCAGTAAAGAGCTGACCCCAATTGGAGGTGGTTGGTAATAGACTGAGAGAGGGCCTTATCAGAATTGCTTAGACCTAGCATGTCCATAGGGCATCTAATATGCTCTAATGTACAATAATCAACTTGGTAGCTGGCAAGGGACTGTGAGATACATGAAAAAAAATAAACTGATAGTAACAGAGTAATAACATCATACCAAACATTGTGCTAGAGACACTTTTACATCTATTCTCTTATTTAAGCCTCATTAAGAATCAGGTGTCATAGGTAATGTTCTCACCATTTTACAAGTAAGGGAGCTAAGGCTAATGAGTATAAGGGGACTCACTCAAAGTCAACAAACCAAGACTCAAGGCCAGATCATCTAACTCTAACTTAGAGTCTAAACTTCAACTTAGGCCTCATCTGAATCCAGAGCCTAAAAGTATTTTCCCCCACCTGTATTAGATAGGCATTGAGCTTGGCTGAACATAAAAAAAGTCCAATAACAATGACATAAACGAGATATAGTTTATTTCTCTCAATATGAAAGTCCTAAGTTAAGTGGTGGCTGACATTGGCTCAGGAGCTGAAGGATGTTCGAGCTGAAGTTTTAATATCTGTTGGGTTTTTCCACATGTCCCCTTCCAGCATTAAAAATACTTTTCAAGAAGAAAGAAGAGAGAGACTGAAGGACAAAAGGACACGTATCAGCTCACTTAGCCCCTTTAAAAAGCAGTGACTTCTGCTTACATCACATTGGCCAGAGCTGTGTCACCTGGCACCACTGACTGCAATGGGGTCTGGAAAATATATTTTTTAAGCCAGGCCTCTGTTGACAGCTTAACAAATTGGAGTTCCATTTGTAAGAAAAAAGGAGACAATGGCTATTGACTACGAGGCAACTAACTCCCACACCTGAAGATTTATCTCAAGGATTTCTAAAAGTTTGGCAGGTAGTCAGGTTGGGTGGCCTGGGAAGTAGACTCAAAGATGAAGATTTGTGTGCAGGTGGTTTTTAGAGGAGTGCTATTTTGAACAGTATGTGTAACAGAGTATGGAAGAAATTGAACTACAGTATACTTACAACAGAGACTAGTCAGCTTTGTGTAAAGCTTGAAGCTTGAGTGGCCCTTAAGAGATGTCCCAAATTGAGGCAAGGGGGCTGGCCTTGTATCCTCCATCACCTAGTCAGTCAATGATGGCTGCCCTGGGAGAAAGATGTGATCTTGGAAGAGGCAGCCCTTTCAGCCAAGGGAAATTCCTGGAGATGGACTCAGTTCTAAACTGGCAGCAACCTACACTCCTGGGAAATAAGTACTTCAGACTTGAAGAGGAAATTTGGACAGCACATCTCAGCATCCACAGCACCAGGCTAATAATAAGTTGACCCTCACATGGTGAAGTACAGACTTTCCATGCTGATCTTACAGAATGTGTTAGACATAGTGGCAAGGGAGGCACAAAATGAGAGCAGAGCATTCCCAGGTATACTACTTTTGATGCAAATGCTATAGCATTACTTTTTGCAAAACTCCCAATGCTAATGATTACTGTTACCTTAAATAAGCATGTAGTTCCAGTGAAAACTGGGCTCTTGTGAATGTCTGCTATCAGTTAATCAATTGGTGACTTCCAAGGAAGGAAAACAAGTGGTTAATCTCACCAGAATTTTCAGGAACTTAGCCTACCAAATGTTGATATAGAGAAATGCATCTGGATGATAGCTTTGCAATTTATGAAGATAATGTTTTAGAGATGCAACTAGCCCTTATGAAGACTTCATACAAATTAGAAAAAGTTGCCGTCTTTGGGCAGAGGCAGCCTTGAGCTAAGGTGGTCAGATTGGCAGATTCAAATTTTGTTAGCCCTGATATCTTTGTCTAACACTTTACAGTCATACATGGGTATGACACAAATTTTCCACACTCTTGATTTCAATAGATCCTAAAAGCTGCATTAGCTAGTTACAGAAAAGGTTATTATTATTCTATTACACAAATGAGGTGGTTTAGATTGTTTAAATGACTTACCTGAGGCAACATGGCCAGTAATTGTCAGAGCCTGGACACAAACTCTAAAATTCTGATGTCCTTCCTAATGCTTTTTCCAGGAGACTTTGTTGCCCTTGTGGACAAGATACTAACCACAGCAGGATTGTGTAAAACAGTGATTAAAATAAGAACTGTGATAGGACTACGGAAAAAATGCACCTGCAGAGAAATATAATAAGATAACTAGCTTTGTGTGCTAATACTGCCAACAAATTATTGAACTTACACACTATATAAGAATGGATGCATTTATAAAGAAACATTTAAAATCTCAAAAAGTGAGTTATGTTATACTTACCTTTAAAATGTGTGCGTGTGCGTGTGTGTGTATATACAGATACATTCATACCCCGATTGTTCTACTGTTCTAAAAGTGATTAGAAGGAATATTAAATACAAGAAAACACAATAAATTTAAAATGGGAGTGAAGAAAGAAAATTAGAAGGGTTCTACAATGGAGCTAAGAAATAGGCAAAAAATGCATACCATAAAAACTCTTTTAGTTGCTATTAAGGATAGACAAAAAATTTGGCTCTAAGCTTTCTAGCTGTGAAAGTAAGAAGGGAAACTTGGTCTTTTATGTAATTACCAGTTTAAAACAGATTAAAAAGTTCAATTTATCATGAATGATACTCCGAAATTTCTTCAAAAGTAGAACACATGTAATAAATTACATCATCCCAATAGAGTTAACTACAACTTACAAATAGTTTATTAATCTTAAAACATGTATTATTTTTTCTCTGGTTACAAAAGAAATGTGTTCACTATGAAAATTTCCTAAAATACATAAAAGTTGAAGGAAGAAAATATAATAATTATCCACCATGGAGAAATAATCACTTTTAATACTACAGTATATACTATACCCATATATATGCTATGTGTGTTATAAAATATATGTTAATATATGTTATAAAAATTTTATAATATGTTTTATAATATTAATATATTATATAATTTATAATATAAATTGTAATATATGATATTACAAAATTGGGCTCATATATTGGTCATTTATTAATATGCTTTGGATATTTCCTCATGCTATATATACATTTATAGATGAAATATTATGCAGTCATTGAAAATTATGTCATAATTATTTAACTGAACTTATGTGGCTGGATATATATATATGTATATATTTTTCTCTATTATGAATAAAAATGTAAATAATAATTCATTTTCTTGAATTCTGATTATTTTCTTGTGATCAACTGCTCAAAAAAGAATAAGCTAGGTAAAAAGGCATAAACTTTTTTTATAAGTTATATTCACATTCATAATCTGCCCTCTGGAAGAGTAACAACAATTTACACTTATTCAAAATGTATAAGAAATCAAGTTGACATCCAAAGTGGCAAAGTGAGGACCTTGGTGAATCTATTCTCCATAAAAGCAAAGAAAATACTGGCAAGGGCAAGCAATCAAAAGCAACCACTTATGAATTCGGAAAATTAACCAAAGGCACAAAACAAACTGAAAAGAGTTTGTTTAAGAAACACTATTGAATCTTGGTAAGAACAGCGGGGTCTGTGGCCTTTTGAGTCTTCTCTCATGCCCCCTCCCCACCTCAGTGGCATGGTAGCCATGAAAAGCTGACAGCCTTGTAGCCAACAGAGAACTGACCCCTTTTTGAAGCTCTGTTAAAGGCCCAGCCCCAGAGCACTGTCCATATTTTGACCTGACCCACAGCTCCCTATAAAAACTCCAATTGCAGGGTATCCTTGCTATTTGATTTTTTTTTCATTATATCCATGTAACAAAGCTTGCTACTTAATTTGACTCAGAGCTCAACTATGTGAAACAAACCTTATCTCCAAGGTGTCACTGAAAACAATAGTCATCAGCTGGAATCATCAACAGGACAGTTGTCTAAGACTGTGATTTCAGTTGGAGCAAACAAAAGCCTGACCAAAAATTATAAAGGTAGACCTGGGAAACTAGGCAACCATAGGAGACTTTAAAAGGCTTTTACATGTTTGTGGGGATCTAGAATGCTGTGTGTATGTGCTGGGCTGAACTTAGAAAGGAGAGGGTCCAAGTCATTCAATTCTGTTTGAACAAGAAAAAAATAAAAGAATTAAAAAATAAAAAATAAAAACAAACAACCAGAAATTCTGTTTGAACTTGAGGCCCTGTACAATCACAAAGTGAAAGCTAAATGTGACTTTTAAAATGCCTAGAGTTTGAAGACATACCTTCACACACAGATCCCCTTAGCAAAGGGTGAAAGACTTATCATGTCAGGTTACTTAAGGAAATCTTATGACTTATCATTGGCTGACTACTAAACTATACTGACTCAGAGGTGACCTATAAGAATTCAGGCTTAAACATTTTTTTTTAAATTTAAGTTAGACAAGAACTCAGTTACCACACACAGCGGGGAATATGAAATCTATAGAATTAGTCAAAGAAAGTCATTAAATAATCAAGCAGAAACGGGGGGGTGGGAAACAGGAACAACAGCAGACCCAGAGGTGGATGAGGGTTCTAATTCCAATTGTCACAATATATTATGTAAAATGTCCAGTTTAAAAAAAATTATGAGATGTGCAAAATATCGAGAAATTATGAACCACACAGAGAAAAAAAAGCAAGCAACAGAAAATGTCTATTCAGGGCCCAGATTTTGACTTAGACTAAGACTTTAAACAAGCTAATATAAATACGTGCAAAGAACTAAATAAAACTAGGTTTAAAGAATGAAAGTATGGCAACCATGTGTCCCCAAATAAAGAATATAAACAAAGAGATATAAATAATAAAAAAAGAACAAAATAAAAATTCTGGAGTTTTAAAGTATAATTGAAATGAAAAATTCACTATAGTGTCTCACTAACAGATTTAAGCTGGCAAAAGATTGATCAAACTTCAAAAAAGGTCAATTAAGATTATTCAGTCTGAGAAATAAAAAGAAAAATAGAATAAAGAAAAATGAACAGAGCCTTATAAACCAGTGTGGTGCTATCAAGCTTACCAATATACACATAATGGGGGGCCCAGAGCAAGAGGATAAAGAGAAAAATACAGAAAAAATATTTGAAGAAATAATGTACAAAAACTTCCCAAATTTAATGTAAAACATTAATCTACATATTCAGTAAGCTCAACAAACTCCAAGTAGGATAAACTCAAAAAGATCCACAACTACACACATTATTGTCAAACTGTGAAAAGTCAAAGACAGTGAGAAAATATTAAAAGCAGTAAAAGAAAGATTCTTCCTGTACAAGGTATCCTCAATGAGATTAACAGTTGATTTCTTGTCAGAAACAATGGAGTACAAAAGACAGTAGGATATCGAACTGAATGGTAAGCAGTGATTAGATGAAAATTTACAGCTTTAAATGTCTACATTAAAAAGGAAGAAATATCAAGTGTATAATCCAAGTTTTCACCTTAATAATCTTGAAAAAAAGCAAACTAAACCAAAGTCAAACAGAAAAAGTGAAATAATAAAGATTAGAGACAGAAAACAGAAAAATGATAAAGAACATTAGCAAAAGCAAAAGTTGGTTCTTTGAAAAGATCAAATAATTGGCAAACCAGTAGCTAGACTAACAAAAAAAAAAGAGAGAGAGATAATACACAGATTGCCAAAATTAGCAAGGAAAGAGGGGGCATTACTGCTGACCCTTCTAAAATTAAAAGGATTATTATAGAATTATATAAACAACTTTATGCCAACAAATTCAATAACTTAGATGAAAAGGACAAACTCCTAGAAAAATATAAATTAACAAACTTGACTCAAGAACAAATAGAAAAACTGAATATACCTATGTTAAAATTATTAATTGGGAGGCCATTAGGCTGAGGTGGCTCCAGCAACCTGAGTTCCTATGTAAGCAAATTTAAACCCAACTCAGTGTAAACAGTACAATGAAATTTAAGCTTAACCAATCAGAAACTGCCAATTTATCTCTAACTAGGGACTTTCCACTGGAATTATCCAAATAAAGCTACCACTCTACTTTAACCAATCAAATATTTTTATTGCTTTGCTTCCATGTTCACCCTACAAAAGTCTTCCACTTGTGCCCCTTCAGTGGAGTCCCTGAACTGCTTGCAGAGCTTCACAAGAAAAAAAAAAGCTCCAGACCAATATCTCTCATAAATATAAATGCAAAACTTCAACAAAATATTAGCAAGTCAAAGCCAACAACGTAAAGAAAGAATTATATAGCATGACCACATGGGATTTACTCTAGGAATGCAAGGCTGGTTTTGTTAAGGGTAGAATGGTGTGATGTTTTTCTTTACCCATCATAAAAGTCATGGCCAACACTTCTATAACAAAAGACAGGTTAACAAGAGAGAAGCATAACAAATTTATTTAATCAAAGTTTTATGTGACACAGGAGCCTTCAGAAATGAAGACCCAAAGACCCAAGGAAAACTATTATTATGCTTAGGATCTATGAAGAATTGCCAGCCATGTTGAAATGTGATTGGACAAAAAGGTATGATCTAATGGTAATATACTGAAGGGGGGAAACCCAGGAAGGCCTGTCTGTTCAGGCCTCTCTGGGTGCCATTCCTTCTTCCTGAGTATGGGGCAGGACCCCTCTGAAATGAGGGTCTTTAAGGAAGAAGGGAGAAGGTAGAGAGTAACATTCCTAGATCTTATGGTTTGCTTTGGAGGAGAGGGGTTCTAGTTTACATGACCTGCCTCAGGAAAGAGGAATTCTGGTTTCTGACGTTCTTAAGGGGAGAAAGAAGAGATGGAGATAGGAAGGCAGGAGAAGGGCAGAGAGACTGTGCTTCTGAGGCCTTCCAATCTCCTGTAGTTCAAAGCACTCCGCATGTCAAGGTGCCATATTTTGGAGTATTGTGTTCTGAACCCCAATAGTTTAACATCCAAAAATCAGTCAATGTAATATGACATATTAATAGAGTAAGGGACAATAATCACATGATCACCTGATAAACACAAAGAAAGTATTTGACAAAATCCAACAGTCATACATAATAAATACTCTCAACAAACTGGAAATAGAATGGGAATTCCTCAACCTGATAAAGAGCATCTAAAAAAAATCTACAGCAAATATCATACTTAATGGTGAAAGCATGAAGGGAAGAAATAAGGGAAGGTTTCCTATTCTCACTCCATCTTTTCAACGTTGTACTAGAGGCTCTATACAATGCAATCAGGCAAGGGGAAAGAAAGCATCAGGATTGAAAAGGAAGAAGTAAAACTGTCTTTACTTGCAGATGACATGATGCTATATGCAGAAAATCCTAAGGAATCCACAAAAAAAAAAACATACCAGGAAGAAGAGGATTCTTAACAACTCTTATCAACAGAGAAAACACCAATTTAAGACTTAAATCTGTATAGCAAACCTTACTAAACAACCTTTGTTTACTATACTCTCTTAGTCACCTTCCCATAACTTATATCCTTTATCCATTCGAAAGAAAAACCCCTTTTCCTTTGTTTTAGCCTAAGATGATATATAAACCCAAGTTATAACCACCCCTTTGAGTTATTCATCTGGGTACTCCCATGTGTAAGTGGCATGCACATGCTAAGAAATTTCTGTTTATTTTTCTCTTATTAATCTGTCTTTGGCCAGTCTCATTTCTAGG
Organism: Daubentonia madagascariensis; assembly: GCA_023783475.1. Classification (NCBI taxonomy): domain Eukaryota; kingdom Metazoa; phylum Chordata; class Mammalia; order Primates; family Daubentoniidae; genus Daubentonia; species Daubentonia madagascariensis. Next base: position 420,225 of record JAKFHU010000745.1, read on the forward strand.
GCACCGGCTGGAGAACCTAGGATGAGTAGAGGTAGATATTTTTTCTTCCTCCACAATTATTGTGATCCCCACCCTAGCACTGTGCCTGACACCTAGTAGGTGCTTAGATAATATTTGTTCAATGAATTAAGGCATCCTCTTCTACCAATGGACATGTCTACCAAAGGACAATGCACTATACCCTAGACCACAGTTTTTAAATAATATTTAATAGGTGCAAAATGGTTACACAAGCAGTATGACATTTAGTCATTACAAAATATGTCAAGTATTATTAACCGAATTTTAAAAAATATATATACTGAGGCTCAGAGTGACTGAATAACTTTCTTAATCTATTTGTGCCCCGAAGAGGGTCTCCATTCACAAGCCTAATCCTCCTCTCACAATTGCTGTGCAGCTGCTAAAGGATCAATCTTAGACTAACATATAATTTGTTTCCTCACTTCCTACAGTGAGGATTGCCTTTTGCTGTATATAATTTTGCTGAAAGCAAAAGTTAGGATTTGAAGCACCTAGATTATAGGGGAGGAAAAATTCTTTTTTCTATTACCCTCCCACGTTCTCTGGCTGGGGCCCTTTAAATGGGACTGACAAAGGATAGCTTAACAAGAAAAAAACAAATAGAAGTTTATTAACATGTACATCACAATTGTAACACATAGGAGTGCCCAGGGATGAGTAAACTAAAGGTTTGGTTAGAACTTAAGTTTATATAGCATCTTAGCAAAGGAAGAATACATTTTTAGAGAAGTGCCAAGATAAAGGAAAGGACCTTTGAGTCCCTAGGGGTGGCAAATTGTAGGAAGGCAAATATATGGGAAACTAATAATGGATAAAGACTAGTTAATAAAGTTTGTTATGTAGATTCCCCTGTTGCTGTCTTGAGGTTGATATGGTTCTAAAGTTTTCCACAGTCATTAACTTTTTTTCTTCCCGACAGAGAGAGGAGGAAGGACACCTTTGTAAATTTAAATACTACCGTTAGGCAAATGAGGGAGGGCAGAGACCTTTTCTTGTATCTGCTTCAGCTCAAAATTATCCTTATGCCAAAGTGGCATAATGGGGTAGCATATTCTGTTACCCTAAAGATAAATAAGAGATTGATTGCTTTTAAATAAAAGGATCAAATATCAGGACAGAGATGCTGTATGTTCCAGGAAGAAATGTAGTCCCAGTCATGATGGGTCATACATCTGAATCTTCTCTCTTTTACTTTAATTGTGCAGTTATATCATCTGAGGCACAGCCCCAACATGGTGCTTAGAGGCTGTGCCTCATTGTTGAGGTGACACAGGATCTGCTGTCCCTATCCCCAGCAATTTCAAAGAGAGACTTTGAGTCTGCTCTGTGGTTTCAGGACAAGGGAAAGCTCCCACTCAGAAGGGTCTTATATTAGTCATCTATTGTTGCATAACAAATTACCCCAAAATGTAGCAGTTTGAAACAATAAACATTTATTGTGGGTCAGGAATTCAGGAGCAGTTTAACTGAGTGATTGTGGCTCAGGGTCTCTCATGAGGTTGCAGTCATTTCAAGGCTGGATAATCTACTTCCAAGCTCACTTATATGGTTGTTGGCAGGACTCAGTTCCTCCCTGACCATTGGCTGGAGACCATAGTCCCTTGCCACATGGGCATCTCCATAGGCTGACTACTTTTCCTCTCAACATGGCTATTAGCTTCCTTAAGAGCAAGCGATTCAAGAGAGACAGAAAAGAACTCAGGATGGAAGCCATAGTCTTTTAAAACCTAATCTCAGAAATGATATATTGTCACTTCTGCCATATTCTATTGGTTACTCTGAGTGAAATTCGTTCGGTGTTGGAGGGGACTATACAAATTTGTGAGTGTCAGGAGGCAGAGATCATTGGTGGCCATTTTGGGGGCTGGCTACCACAAGTCTTTTGTCATCTTGAGGAGGTAGTAAGCTATTTCTCTGAATTCACACCATCAAAGTGGGAAAGGATGGCAAAATCAGCTATTGAGGAATCTCTGGCAGAATCTGGAGTTGACTGCTATATTGTAAACTTGGTTAACATTCCTATAAGCTGATAATGCATGTGATATACAAAATAAGTGACGTTTAAGGAATTAGCTGTGGTACTACATCTAAAGATAAAAATGGGAAATTACCTCATTAGTTTCCCTGATTACAAAAGCATACTTACTTTGACAGAGGACAGAATGAGCATGCAAAGGGGCAAAGGCCTGGTTAGTATGTGTGTATGCATGTGTCCACATGCACATGCATGTGTGAGTACTTCCATGCTAAACAGTTCAAACACATCTCATGGGATATTTGGCTGAGAACTGACATTTGAACTAAGGTCTTCTCTCCCCCAAACCCACTGATATAAAACACAACTGCTATGCTGTTTTATAGTATTTGTGCTAACACCCAGTTCATTGTAACATAGCCTAAAATGTCCATGAATTAGAACCAGATACCAACTTAGGCAGCTTAGATAGCTCCTATGCCCTTGTCCATGCTTTCTTCTCTGCTTGAATTTCTGTCTCCATTCCCAACTCAAGAATCCTTTTTCTGTCTGTTGAAATCTTATTCATATGTCACCTTTTATATGATTTTCCTGATTACCCTAAAATCAAAACCAATTATCACTGCTTTCAGTACTTATTTACACATTATAGTACTTATCCAGCTAACCATAAATTGGACTCCAATAGATGAAGTGTTCATTCAGGAAGAGGAGGCAGTATATCTTGTTTCTATATATGGCCCTGAGCATCCAGCAGACTCCATGAATACAGGAAGTTCTTAGAGAAAAAAGAAAAGCTGATTCTGAGAGCCTGTTCATTAACAAGGCTCCCTGCAGGGAAGAGAATGCAGGGTGATGTAAATACTCAAAGCATGTTGGTTGATTAGAATATATATCTTACACATATAGTAACCAAATATACAGTGATTTCACAACAGTCATGCCAAATGACACTAATCATACTTGTTTCACATTTACCAATATCAGAATATTGTTTTCCAACAAAAAACCCATTAGGTACAGTATTCATCACACCTAAAATAAAAAGTAAAAGTCAGGATTTGCACTGGGTGCTTAATATATCCAAGAACTGCCAACTCACTAGAAAACGTTTAAATTGTATAAGAATTAAAAGTGGTTGTCCTATAACAAAGAATAATAGAACAGACCTGTGTTCCAAATATTTTGTAAGAATAGAACTATCTGGAATAAAACATTTTCCAGATTCAAAAGACAGTAAGAGTCAACAGAGTTACTCCATACGTCTTAGGGGTAAAAATATTTTTCTCTTCCGTATAATTTCCCCTTTGGCTGGCTACCTATCAGCAGCAGAAATCCTGAACCTCTGTAAGTAGTAGAGCAAAAACACAACAAGAAAGAATTTTTAGTACTTTAGATAACAAATCCTGGCAATGTTTACCTATTTGTGTTATCTAGAGGATTGTTGTTTATAGTTCCTGCTGTTTTGCAAAAGAAGAAGGAAAAATTAGCTCTCCCCTTCCCGTGGCTTTGGAAACAATGAAGTTGTGTTTTCATAATAGTCAGCGACTTGGCAGCAATAACAAGGACTCTCTTAAGTTGCCAGATGGCCCCCCCAAGCAGCCACAGTTTTCCAAATGTATATACTATGGGTCTAGTCTAAATCAGAAGAGTCGCAGCATGAGTGGTATTTGCACTATATAGAAAGGAACCAAAAAAAGCTGAGAAACAAAACAAGGAATTGGGGACTACACTAATAAATTGGGCCCAAGATTAAGCCAGTGAATACTAGGCACTGAACCATATGTTTAGCAAAAGAGGTAGAGTTATTGCATCTATTTGAAGAGGAATATGACAGATGAGAAGTGTAGAAATAAAACAAATACTTTGGAAATTGTTCCCTAAAAAAATCCATACAGGAGCTACAAATCAGCCTGGCGTAAGACAAACAAAACTAAAGTCCTAAGAGAGAAGACTGGATTCAAAACAAGAAATATCAGTAAGGCACAATCTTGAAAACATTCTCTCCCATATAATTCATAATTTTTTGAATTTGAAAAGAGCCAACTCTGAACTAATGATGGCCTCTAGAGCAACTAAAATTCCTGGAGAATTTATATCCAGAAATTGTGAGCTGATGGTAATCAAAACCAACTACGAGAATACACTAAAAAATATAACTAGAGAGTGTTGCTGAATTGTATTGTCGAGGCTCAGAAAACAATACCCCAAAATGTTGGCACTTCGGCATGCTGAACACTTTGAACTAAAATAGGAAGGCCTCAGAACTAAGGTCTCTCTCTGTCCTTCCCCCACCTCCCTGTCTTTCTGATCCTCTTTCTTTCCCCAAGCACAGAGAGGGACTGTCTCTGGAATTTCCTTATCTGACTAAAAAAACTTTTATCCAAATAAAAATGCAATTGTCATACAATCCTCCTCCCTAGTTATCTCATCAAATAACCAGGAAAGACTAACCACCAGAGAATGAAAGAGACTAAAAATCATTACCATGCCCAGATAGACTTTTCATTTATTCTTCTGAGGACAGTTCTGAGAGATTTCCTGGGAGACTTTATCTTCATAATAAGACAACCTTTGTTCACAGTGATGTTCTGCCCCTCACCTTCCAGCCACCTCTCTTAGAACTCAGAGGAAATTTGTCCCAGGCCATTGTTCTTTGAGGTCATTCATTTCCCCTAAAAATCATTTACCACCCCTCTAAAATTACCTAGAGGCCCCCCATTTCCCCCTCCCCTATTAAGAGGATATTTAAGCCTCACCATCTGGCCTTTCTTTGAGTCTCATACTTGTAGGAATTTCATGTCCATATGCACATTAATAAATTTGTATATCTTTTTCTCCTATTCATCTGTCTATTGTCAGTCATTGCAGTGGGTGGAGAGGAAGCTTTCCCTCTATCCCTACATTTGAAAAATGTTAAAAGGATATAATTATTAGAAGAATATAATAAAGTAAGTTGAAATTAAAGGTTATCAGTGTTATCTGTCTGAAATTAAAGGTTCTACTGCCCTAACCTACCACCTTACAATGCACAATAAAACCTCCAAGAACTCAACATCTTGATTCAAAGAATATGTAGAAATAACCAAAGAAAAAGTTTTCACTGGAAGGTAAATATGACCCTGTGGAACCATTGAAAAATCTCAGTTACAAATTTCCAGCCTCCTCACTACTGCCTGGTCCCTAACATGCTCCTCTGGCCTATGACCCAGCCTCCCATATTCTCATCTTTGATCTATCAATACTATTTCTCCCTCTACTTTCATCCCTATCCATTTCATCTCTTCATCCTCAGGTCCACTCACCTTTTACAGGACTTTCTACCATCTTCTCTTCCTGTGCCTCCTTGGATCAAATTCCAATGCATCCTTATATTTTTCTACAACACCTCTTAACTAAAAATCACAGCCCCCAAGCAAATATCTCCCTGGTAAGCCACCTCATCTCTCACAGCAAGGAAATATTAATAAAAAATTATCCCATGCTATTTTCTTCCACCTTTGCTTGACAATGCTTTTCCTTTTGAAATGCATCTTGTTTCAGACTATCTTCCTCCCATCTGTATCACTGTTGTTATGGGGTTTCCAGGTCTCTGTAACTGACAAGTATATTGCTAAAATCAGCTAAGAGGATTATCCAAATGGATGCTGAACACCTTAGCCTCATTGTCTCTTCAACCCTACAATTCCAGCAGCCCTCACAGTCACTCCATCTTGAATTCCATTCTTTTCAAGTCTTGACTCCCATCCCTACTTTCAGTATGTAATTTCAACTTCTTCTTAAATTGAAAAAAATGGGGCCATTTCCTTTCCTTCTTTCTCAAAAGATGAAACATTTCACAGCCTTCTTTCATAGGCTTTCCCATTCACATGTACCCTCAATTCCACATCTTAGATACCTTGTCATAAATAATCTTGTCCTCACCTGCATTTTTAATTTCTCCTCCACTTGTTCCTTAAAATCTTTCTACCACCAACCTCATAAACACCACTTAAAACTCCAAAAACATTTCCTGAGGTTTGCCACCTCACAAAGTTTCTGACCCTTCTCTCTTTTCTTTCACTGTTAAATTCCTTAAATAGCTGTCTCTTCCATTTTCTTAGTACCTTCTTATTTTTAATCTCACAATCCACGTATTACCCTTATCCCCTTCCTAAATCTACTTACTCAGTTGTCACAATTGTCCTCCTGGAGATGAACTCCAGTGGTCCTTTTTGGCTCTTCCTTCTCCTTAAACTCTGTAGAATTTGATTAAGTTGGCTACATTCTTCTTGAATCCTTCTCTGTGAAACTGTACATCTTCAGTTATCTTCCTATTATAGTGATAATTTCTTATTCTCCTTTACTGCTTTACTTTACTTTTTGTGTATAGCTTTTCCAATGTTCTCATTCCCTTGTTATTCCAAGCTTTTAAAAGTTTTGTGCACGTTGATGACATTAAAATCTATAATGCTAGCTACTACTTGCTCCTGAATCCTAAAATCAGAGTTAAGGATTATTGTCATATAACGCTTCCTGAATATTCCTTCAGCAGATAAAGTACAACATAATTAGAAAAGAACTCATGAAGGGAGCATTTCTATTTCTACCTGTGTAGGATTAGCTGATCTCAGACTAAATCTCACAATGAAAAAAAGTAGAAAAGCTATTTTAATACAAAAACAATTGTTTGAAGGTATTTAAGAGCCAGAAGTTGAAAGACCAAGATCCCAGAGAGAAGGGAAATACATTGAGATATAGCTGACATCATGTATGTCATCCTCCCTTGAGGCAATTTGAAAACACATGAAAGATGATTCTCAGGAAGCAACTGCTAAAAGGATGAAATCCAGAGGTCAAAGCCCACCATGGAAAAAGTGTCCTGATAAAAACTTCAGGATTTTAGTTGATGCTCCAGAATGACTACACCCTAAGAATAAAGGCAAATTGGAAATAGAGCAGTTCCAACTAGAATAAGGTAATCTGTCTAGCTCCACCTTTTATCTGAAGAAAATTAAATCTTCACTAGAGGAAAAGAATATTATCCCAAGACTCTACAAATTTTCATACACAATGCCCCACATTCAATCAAACATTAAAAGTCATGGCAGGAAACAGAACTAAATGAACAAAAATCAAGAGCAATAAAGACAATTAGAGCCACAGATGATCCACAGATTGGAGTTACAAGACATAGACTTTAAAACTTTATTAATATGATTAAGTCATTAAAGAAAATAGATGAAAAAATAGAAATTTTTCCCCAGAGAACTGAAATTTATTAAAGAAAAAGAATCAGATGGAAATTCTAGAATGGAAACTATAACAACATGAAATTAAAAACTGACTGAATATAATTGACAGCAAATTAGCGCAACAGAAGAATGGAGTAGTGACCTGCAAGGTGGTTGGTGGAAAATATGCACATTGAAATACAAAGAAACAATATAAGGAATGAGAAAAGAGTATAAGGCACAGATGGGATGTGGGAAACGGTCTATCATACGTATAATTTGTATTTCTGGTAAGATTAGAATGAAATAATGAGGTAGAAGTAGTATTTGAAGAGATACAAGCTAATAAGTTTCTCAAACTACATTCTCAAGAAGTCCTATGAACCTGAACTGTGTAATTACAAAGAAAATCACACATAGGAAAACAATCATCAAAACAATGACAACAAAAAACAAAGAAAAAATTTTAAAGGATACAGAGAAAAATTACGTATTACCAGCCAAATTCTCAACAGATACAATGGAACCCAGAAAATAGTGGAATGATACATTTGAAATGCTAAAATAAAACTGACAACTTTGAATTTTATACTCAGTGAAAATATCCTTCAAAAATAAAGAGAAAATAAAGACATTCTCAGGAAAACAAAGAAAATCTGATTGAATTCTTTAAAGAAATACTGTAGGAAGAAGGAAGAAGAAAGAAGGAAAATTATCTGAGTTGGAATTATGGTAATGCAAGAAGGCATAAAGTGCCCCCAGATAGGATAAATATGTACATAAATTGTTCAAAACAATAATACTGTCTATGGGGTTTAAAATATATAAAGAATTAAAATTTATGACAATAATTAGCCGAAAGAAGAATAGGGATAAATGGAGTTTAAAAAAAATTTAAGATTCTTGCATTGCTCAGACTCAGAAAGTTAGACTTAAATAAGTAAAGGATGGCTTGGCATGGTGGTTCATGGGCTTATGCCTGTAATCCCAGCATTTTGGGAGGCCAAGGCAGGAGGATCACTTGAGGTCAACATGGCAAGACTGCATCTCTACAAAAAAATTTTTTTTTTAATTATCCAGGTGTAGTGGTGCACACCTGTAGTCCTAGCTGCTCAGAAGACTGAGGCAGGAGGAATCACTTGACCCCAGGTGTTGGAAGCTGCAGTGAGCTATGATCATGCCACTACATTTCAGCCTGGATGACAGAGCAAGACTCCATCTCTTAAAAAAAAATAAAACCAAAGGTCAAGGACATATTGTAATCTCTAGGGTAAAAATTAAAATAATAATTAAGCATGGAAAAATTAATAGTGAAAATGAAATATTTAAAAAACACTTGATTAACTCAAGAAAAAAGGAGAAAAAAGTCAAGATTAAGGAATAAAAAGAGGAAGAAGTAGGAAGTAATATATTTAAACAAATATATCACTAGTTAAGTTAAACAAAATTGAACCAAATACTTGAAATAAAAGACTGAGATTGTCAGACTAAGTTTAAAAATCACATGCAAACACAAAAACTCATTGCTGCTTACAAGAGACATGCCTAAAATATAAGTGGATCAAAAGTTTCAAAGAAAAAGAATGACAAAATTTATGCTGAAATATTACTAGAGATAAAGAGGAACAGTTCAAATTTGGAAAAGTCAATTCAATAAGATAAAGCAATCCAAAATGGACATGCACCTAATAATATACCTTCAAAATATAGAAAGCAAACACTGAAAGATCAACAAGAAATAATAGATAATCCAAAAACAACAGTTGGAGATTTCAGCACACCTCACTCAGTGGATAGAGCCAGCAAACTGAAATAACTAATTATACAGGAGTTTTGACCAGTACAATAAAAAGCTTGATTTAATTGACATATATATAGGTACAGGGCATCTACAAAAAACCCACAGCTAACATCATTCCTTAAGATCAGGATCAAGACAAAGATGTGTCTTCTCACCAGTTCTTTCCTTCTTTTTTTTTCTTTGAGACAGGATCTCTCTCTGTTACCCAGACTAGAGTGCAGTAGCACTGTTCACTGCAACTTCAAACTCCTGAGTTCAAGCAATCCCCCTGCCTCAGCCTCCCAAGTAGCTAGGACTACAGGTGCATGCCACCACACCTGGGTAATTTATTCGTCTTTTTTTAGAGATGGGGCCTCATTATGTTGCCCAGGCTGGTCTTGTATTCCTGGCCTCAAGTGATCCTCCTGCCTCAGCCTCCCAAAGTGCTGGTATTATAGGCATGAGCCACTCCACCTGGCCCTTCTCACCATCTCTATTCAAAATTGTATTGGAGATCCTAGCCAGAACAATTATCCAAAAAAAAAAAAAAAAAGAAAGAAAGAAAAAGCATTCAGACTGGAAAAGAAGCTAAACTATCTGTATTCAAGTATGACATGATCTTATATACAGAAAACCCAAAGGAATCTATATAAAAAATTATTAGAGCTAATAGAAAGATCAACAAGGTTGCAGGATACAATATCCACATATAAAAATCAATTGGGTTTTTATACACCAGAAATGAATAATCGAAAAATGAAATAAAGAAAGCAATTTCATTTACAATAGCATTAAAAAGAATAAAATATTTAGTAATAAATTTAACAAAAGACGTGCAAGTCTTATACACTGAAAACTGCAAAACATCATTGAAAGAAATTAAAAAGACCTAAAAAATGGAAAAACACCCTATGTTCATGGATTAGAAGACTTAATATTGTTAAGATGACAATACTCCCAAAATTGATCTACTTATTCAATGCAATCCCTATCAAAATCCCAATGGCCTTTTTTTGTAGCAATTGACAAGCTGATCTTAAATTTCATATGAAAATGTGAGGGACCCCAAATAATAAAAACAATCTTGAAAAGGAGGAAAAAGTAGGAGGACTAAGATTTCCTGATTTTAAAACTTACAACAAAACTACAGTGTAAAGATAGTGAGGTACTGTCTTAAGGATAGACATATAGATCAGTTGAATAAAAGTGAGAGTCCAGAAATAAACCTCTGCAATTATGGTCAATTGATCTTCGATAATGGTGCCAAGACAATTCAATGGGGAAAGAATAGTTTTTCTACAAATGCTGCTGGGACAACTGGGTATCACATGCAAAAGAATGAAGTTTGACTCCTACCTTATACCATATAGAAAAATAAACTCAAAATATGTCAAAGATTTAATTGTAAGAGCAAAATCTATAAAACTGTTAAAAGAAAATATAGCTGTAAATCTCCATAATCCCAGATTAGGGAATGGTTTCTTAGCTATGACACCAAAAGCACAAATAACAACAAAAACAACAAAAATAGATAAACTGTACTTCATTAAAATAATTTTGTGCTTCACAGAATTCTACCAAGAAAGCGAAATGGCAAAAAAGAATGGGAGAAAATATTTGAAAATCATATATTTGATAAGAACTTGTATCCAGAACATATAAAAAACTCTTACAACTAAAAAGTAAAGACAACTCAATTTAAAAATGGGCGAAGGATTTGAGTGGATATTCTCCAAAAATGATATACAGATGGCCAATAAGTACATGAAAAGATGTTCAATGTCATTAATCACTACAGGAATGCAAATCAAAACCACAATGAATACTGCTTTACACACACTAAAATGGCTATCATCAAAATGACAGACAATAACATGTTGATGAGGATGTGGAGCAACTGAAATCCTCACACACTGCTGCTAGGAATGTGAAATGGTATGACTGCTTTGGAATTAAAAACATATACCCACACAAAAACCTATACTTAAATATTCATAGCAGCATTATTCATAAAAGCCAACATGTGGAGGCAACACAAAAGTCCATCAATTAATGAATGGATAAACAAATGTGGTATATTCATACAACAATATTATTTGGTGATAAAAGGGAATGAAGGAATGATACATTCTATGACATAGATGAACCTTGAAAACATTATGCTAAATGAAAGAAGCTAGACAAAGGCCACATGTTGTGTAATTCCATTTACACAAATTGTACAGAATAGGCAAATCAATAGAGACAAAAAGTAGAATAGAGTTTTTTAGGGGTGAGGGAAAGGAGGTATAAGGAGTGGCTGCTAATGGTTTGGTGTTTCTTTTTGTGGTGATAAAAATATTCTGAAATTAGATAGTAGTGATGGTTGTACAACTTTGGGAATATACTAGAAACCATTGAATTGTATCATTTAAAAGGGTACATTTTATGGTACGTTAATTATATCTCAATGTTAAATAAAAGCATAGCTCTATTTATTGCAAAGAAAGTAAATTCATAATTTAAAGCTTCCCAGAGCCCAGATGACTTGTTCAGTAAATTATTGTTAATATTTAAGAAGAAAATAATAGTAATTTTAAGAAAAGAGAAAAATCCTCTTCCAGAAACTAGAAAAAAGAGACACTTCCAAGTGGTTTTGTGAGGTCAGGGTAACCTTGATACTAAAATATGTAAGCACATATAAAAGTTTAATTATAGGCAAAATTATGTTATGAACACAGATAAAAATCTAAATAAAACATTTTCAAATCATATTCATCAACATATAAAAAAGATAAAATGTCACAAACAAGTGAGTTTATTTCAGAAATGCAAGGTTGATTTAACATTCAAAATCAATCAATGCAATTCATTACATTAGCAGGAAATAAAGGAGAAAAAACTATATGATTATCTCAATGGATACAGAAAAAATATTTGATAAATATTTAATATCCATAGAAACAGATAGGAATTTTCTGTATCTTGTACAGAGTTTTCACACCCATACAAACAACTTTCAGCAAACATCATAATTAATGGTGAGTTATTGAATGCTTTTCTCCTGAGAGAGAAAGAGACAAGGTTATCCACTGAGACCAATTCTATCTAACATATACTAGACATTCTAACCAGTGAAATCAGGTAAATTTTTAAAAGAAAGAAAATTTGCAGGGTTATAAAGGGAGAAACAAAATTGTCATTATTCACAGAGAACAGATTGTGTGATAAATGAATTTAGCAAGGCCACTGGATAAAGGTCAATATACAAATATCAATTTGACTTCCATATACAGGGAACCAACAATTACATAATGAAATTTTAAGAAAACGATGCCATTTACATTATCTTCTAAAAACGTCGAATATCAGGAATAAATCTAATGATACGTGCACAAAACCTCCATACAATATTACTGAGAGAAAACATTATGGAAGTTTTTGGATGCTGGTAAAAATCATTTGCTAAATGCTGCTATTCCAGTTTCTGAATTTCATTTCATATCTCTCTCATTATTCCCTTTTCCACTTTTAAAACACTGGTGCAAGCCTGCATGACCTTGTGCATAAGCTATTATAATATTTTCAAAATTATCTTCTTGCGTATACTCTCCACCCTTGGCCTAATTTATCCTACTCACTGTTGCCAGATCAACCTATCTATCACTACCCTACTCAAAAAAATTTTTATTTCAATATAAAATTGTGAATAGGTAACTATCAGTTATTGTGCATGATTTCAAGGTTTGTCTTCTACTATTCCCAGTTCTGATATTCCAGCCAAATTAAAATTGTTGCTATTCTCTGAATATATCCTCTGTTTTTCCATGTCTTGAAAAATGTTTTTTTCCCATATAGCACACCTTTCTCCCATCTCTGTCCATAAAAGCTTTGGCTAACCTTCAAAACATTACTAATTTCTTTATTCCACCTAGGACATGTTCAGAGCACCTCGTAAATGCTCAATAAATATTGAGTTGAATATCTCACAAATAATAAGCCACTAGACCCCACTCCCTCCTCCTAGAAAAACAATCCTTTATAGCATATATGAATCTGCAAAACTCCCTTGAGTTTAAAGGCTCAAGTTATATTTGACAGCTTTGGAAAGCCAGGTGATGAAGGATAAGCTTATGTCATTAGAGAGAGTGAAGTACTCATCATATTTCATATTATATGGATCAACTCAGAATCAGAGCCAGATGGCATGAAGTTTTCCATATGGATGAGGACTAGTATAAGAAGCTAGCAAACTTATAAAGTTAAAAAAGATCCAGGAGGGACTTAAGTGATACCCACAATATTAATTCCCAAATATGTGAATCCCAAAGAACCACAGCTCTAAAAAAAATGAGAGAACCATTTCCAGAGAATACCTGCAAAGTAAATAACAGATGTAACAGATTTAACAAAGTTCTGACCCACTCACATAACTCAATGGCACAAGATAACGGTATTTAACTTGGAATAACATTCAAAGACACTTTTGATTTTGTTTAGCACAAATCATCTCTTATCTCTAAGGAGAAAAGCACAGATGTCCAGCTTATTAGCATAATACAAGAATTGTTTCAAGATTCATATAACATTGGTGATTCTTTTAATTCTACTCAGCCTAACATATTTCAAGTTGGAGTAGGGCCAGAGGATTCTTTGTTAGCAATACATTTTTAGTTATTTATGTTTTATTTTTTGAATAAAAATTTTGAAACCTACAAAAGAGTCAAAAGAGTAACGCAATGAATAGCAATATATATTTCATCTAGGTTTACCAATTATTAATATTTTACCACCTTCTGTCATTAACATTGAACTTGGCTAAAAGTAGAAAACACTAACAAAAACTAAATTAAAAGTGAATTATAATTATGTGGCTAATGACATGACAATGTCAACAACTCTGGAATTTTCTGAAGACATGTATTTGTCAGTGATCCATGGTAGGGAAGGGCTCTGAGCTTACAGTTTTGAAAGCATTCTGTAAACTGTCAGGTTTAAAAAATACAACTTAGGAAATGTGCTGATATCTTCCTCCAGCTCAGTACAGATTCATACACAATTAATGATGTAGCACAGTGGGAAACAAATAAAATGAACACAAAAAAACACATACCACAATTATTTATTTATACTCCAGATTGTCCCACAAAGGATTTAAGGTTGTTTTCAAAAAGACATGCTATACAAAAGGATACAAATGAACACTTGAGGGGGTTGGTACAGAGGGAGAAAAACAGAGGTAATATGAGAATTGCAGAGCATAGGGTCTTATAAAGTTGCAACAGTTTAGCTGTTTGCTTTCTAGTAGTTAAACAAAAAGTAGACACAATAATGAACATGACTCACAGAGTCCTCAAGATAAAAAAAGCCAAGTTTGTCCCAGGCAACTTGATTGTTTGGGATATATAAATCTGAGAGCAGTTTATCTGTGGGTCCTAAAAGAGAGGATACTGTGGGAAAAGGCAGAGGAAGTTTATGATAAGATGTAACCATGAGCTTCATTTGATTTCTGCCAACTCCCTGAGGCTCAGTAATGGCCTAGTGCCCAAGTTTCATTTAGTAAAAACAATTCCTTTACTGAATGGTTATTAGGCACTAAATAAAGCAATTCAAGTTTTCAGCTCTGATAATCTTACAGCCTGACTCTAAGGTAATATTCAGAAAATTCAAAGCAGATACACAGACCAAGGTACATGAATGGATTGGGTTGGAGACAGAAAGTAGGGGGAGATGGAAAGTTCATGAATGAGGTGCAAAGATTTTTCTCAGCAACAACATTGATTTTATGTCAAATTATGTTGAAATATTATTATTATGTTGAAACATTCTAAATCTCCAAAGAGAAAGAGTGCAAGAAATGTTACCTTACCCAGCCAGTCAGGTCAAACATAATCTACACTCTCTCCATAATAACAAATACTTGATAGGAATGTAGGAAAACATACCTTGCCATTACAATTATTGCAACCGTATTTGTACACAATGGGTATAGCTAAAATTTGAAATTTTCTAAAGGAAAATATGACAATCTTTATTATCTATTGTGACTTTCATTATTGAATATGATAGGACAAAGAGACCTGGTTCCTACATTCTTGACAATGGATGCAGAAAGCCAAAGAAAAGAAAAGAAGCTGCTAGTGCATGTTGGTTCTCTCCTTTCCAAAAATACCCTGCACTCTGCGGATCTTTTTCATTAGAAGGTTTAGTTTAAAAGTATTAGACCGTTACTGAAAATAGATTGGCCACAATGTAAAAGCTGTATCTTAAAGTACACTACCCTATCAGTCACCATGTACATTCATTAATTCAATAATTATTTATGGAATACCTATTATGGGCCAGGAACTATTCTAGGCCCTGGGAGTCAGCAGTAAAAAAAAAAAAAAAAAAAAAAATAGTCAAAACTATTGTCTTACACTTAGGTTAGGGAAGAAAGACAGTGAACAAATATATATCTGGTGATAAATGCTACGAAGAAAAATAAAATGAGGTAAGAGAGATGAACGGAGATGACAACTAGGCGTCAAGCTCTTTTAGGCAGCACGATTGAGGAAAGGCTTGCCTGCAAGGCACATTTGAGTAGAGAGCTGAAGGAAGTGAGGGAGCAAGCCACACGGATGTTTGGAAAAAAAGTGACTCTGCAGAGGAAACAGTAACTGAAAAGTCCCTGAGGCAGGAGCACACTTAGTCTGTTCAAGGGATAGCAAAGAGGCCATTGTGGCTGGAGCAGAGAGACCAAAGGAGAGAGTGGTATGAGCTGAGATCAAGGAAGTACCCAGGGCCACGGCCAGGACTTTGATGTTACTCTAAGGGAATAAGAAGCCTTTAGAGGATTTGAACAAGGGAGTGGCATGATCTGACTTGTTTTTCAAAAGGATCATTCTGGCTTCTGCAAGGGTAATATTAGACTGTAGAAGGCAAGGAAAACAGAAAAACCTGTTAGGAGGAAACCATAACAATCTATACAACAGATGATCGTGGCTTGCACCAAGGTAGTGGTAGTGGAAACATTAAATGTGGTCAGATTCTGGATATATGTTTAAGGTACACATTAATAGAATTTGCTGATATGTAAGGTTTGAGAGATAGAAGTACTATAAACTGTAGGGGCCAAGGGAAAACTTCCCCTTTGCCCTCTGAAGGTTCACTGAAAAATCAACAGACAAAAGGCAGATTCACTGGAGAAAAGGCATACAAATTTATTAACATACACATGAGGGACAATCACAGAGTGATTGCCTCACCCCTCAATGAGGCCCAGATACTTATATAGCCTTATTTCAGGGGGGAGGGAGGAGATGGGAAATATAGGTAATTCTGTTAAGGGGCAATTAATGATTACTAGGCAGAATGAATGGATCGGGAAAACAGAGATTAACTTGTTAATAGTTCACTTTGGAAATTGAATGAGCCTGAGAGACAGACATTATCTTGTGAAAGAGTCTATTCAGGTGTGGTTACATTCTTTTCTTCAATAGATAATGAGAAAACAAGGAGGGGAAGGAAAAATAATTGTTCTCCTTGTGGGGTCCACCCAGTCTTTACATAGATAGGGGAAAGTCTCTTCACCTTCTATTGATCTCTAAGGGCCTTTAATTCAAAAATACTCATTATAACAGGGAGCCATAATTTGGGGTGAAGTTTCCTATGCTCCTTCAAAGCCAAGCTCTTTGGCTTGAGCAACTGGAAGAATGGAGTTATCATTTACCACTATGGGGAAGACTATTGCTAGAGGAGCAAATCCTGGGTTGGGACATAGTAAGTTTGAGGTGTATATCAGGGTTCCAAAGGAAAACAGATGGTACAGTCAAATTAGGTTAATTTGAGTAGAGGTATAATAATGGAACTATTTATAAAGGTATAAAGACAGGAAAAGCACAAGGGGTAGTGCAAAAACCCTAGGCTAAAATCTGTTGGACTTTTTACAACCCCTAGGCCTGACAGTATAATGAAACAGAAGAGCTGTGTGGGACTGTGCAAAGGGCTAAGAAGGGGCTGAAACCTTTCTGAGAAATGCAGCCAGTACTCAGCAACACTGCAGGGAGGGAATCAAGGGAATAAATACTCCACCGTCATCTCCTCCTTCCTGTTTGTTCTTGTATTGGTGCTTCCCATTGTCTAAATCCAACAGGAAACCTGAGAACAAATGAGCCCTTTAATGTTACCCATAGAGTTCAGCCTTCCATGGCACAGAGCAGGGTGAAGAAGGGTAGAGGATAGATTGGGAGGATCAAATGGAAGATATCCACCACATCCAAGAGAAGATGTTGAGCTGGTTAATGGTTAGACATGTCTTTTCAGGAGAAAGATGCCAAACTCAGGAAGTTTTCGCTGAAGCCTGTGCCTTGGGACTGGTTCAACTAATACATGACTTTGAGTAGAGGGAGAATTCAGAAACTGTATCTCCATTAAATACTATTATTGACTCTAGAATCACTGACATTTCTTTCTATATTAAGAAGTAGGTTATGGAATAATGGGCAGGTATGCTACCTCCCAACAGCTTGCAGCTGCATTAAAATCACTTGTGTTCTTCCATGCAGAAAGATCCTGATGATACTACCAAAGAAAATTTCCTCTTTTGTGAGCTCTTGTGAAAACTTCACTTTTTTGAATATGCTAACACAAAATTTCTTTGCCAACAACAAAAACAAACCTTGATGCTCTATGGGTAGATGGAATTTATTCAGTGCTTTGACAACACTTCTGGTTATGTTTCTTGGGTTTAAAGAGCTCCATCCAAAACCCTGACTCATTGCTTTTTGTTTTTTAAATAAATTGCATTTTTAGAACAGTTTTAGCTCTAAAGAAAAAACATGTGAAGATGGTACAGAGAGTTCCCATATACCCTGCATGCAGTTTCTTCTATTATTAACATCTTACGTTACTACGGTACATTTGTCACAACTAACGAACCAATATTGATACATTATTATTAACCAAATTCCATACTTTATTCATATTTCTTTAGTTTTTACCTGATGTCATTTTTCTATTTCACAATACCATCCAGGACACCACATTATATTTACTCATTGTGTCTCCTTAGGCTTCTATTGGCTATTATGTCTTTTCAGACTTTTCTTGTTTCCGGTAACCTTCACTGTTGGGAGTGAGATGGAGCAGGGACCATTCTTAGGGACCTGTTGGGTGCCCCCCAAGCATGTAAATAAAGGAAAAATCTTGGGTCCCTTTAAGGGAAATTCCAGGCACCTAGCTAGCCTTGAAAAGTAAATGAGCAACCTGATAAGCAAGAAGATAGTGATAACTTAAAACAATAGTCTCCCAAGCAAGCCAGAGTCACAAGATGTTTTGGTCCCCTATAGAAACTAAAAGATAACATCTTAAAATATGTTCTTGAGTTGTTTTTCAGAAACCCAGACCCCCATCAGATGGAAAATGCCTACCATTATCATGTAGGCCTCAGATAAGAGGGAACTGAGGACTGAACTCTGACTGCCATTCTTTGTTCTAAATTTCTTCCTGAGGGGCCTAGAGAGAGTCACACCCACCAGCCATACCTTAACATTCCTTTTTACTGACCCCAAGTTTTTGGACAACGTCTTGCTTCCTTAACCAATTGTGAATCAAAAAGTCTCTGAATCCACCTATGACCAGTAAGCCTCTGCTTCAACATATCCTGCCTTTTGGGCCAAACCAACGTATAACCTCCATGTACTGATTTACAATTTTGCCTGTAACTTCTGCTTTCCTAAAATGTATACCTGCCTTTAAAAACTCTTGCTTGTAAGTGATCGGGGAGTTTGGGTCTTAGCATTAGCTGCCTGTTCTCCTTGCTTGGTGCCATGCAACAAATGCCCTTCTTTCTCTTGCTGCAAATCTTAGTGTTAGTGTTTTGCTTTGCTGCACTGGGTGAGCAAACCCCAGTTTGGTTCAGTAACAGGAGGAGAATTGGTCATGTTTTTTGTAGAATGTTTCTTACTTGGGATTTGTCTGATGTCTTTCATGATTAGAATGAGGTTGTAGGATTTTGAGAAGACCTCAAAGATAAAGTGCCAACCATGTCATATAAAGGGTACATACTATCAACATGACTTATCACTGTCGATATTGTCCTGGATCACCTGGCTGAGGTATTGCCATATTTCTCCACTATAAAGTTACTCTTTTATTTTCCTCTTTTCATACTGTACTCTTTGAAAGGGAATCAGTGTGCACAGTCCATTCTTAAAAAGTGGGAAATTATGTTCTACCTCCTTGAGGGCAGAGTATCAACATAAATCATTTGGAATTCCTCTGCATAGGAGATTTGTCTGTTCTCCCTTATTTATTTATTTAATCATTTATTCATAACAGTATAGACTCATAGACATTTATTTTATACTTTGGGTTATTTTGTTGCTTAAATTGCTCCAGTTGTGGCCATTTGGGAGCTCTTTTAGTTGACTCCTGTGTCCCTGTCACATACGTGTAGGGTTGGTTTCTTTTTAGGACTTTCTTGAGTGCTGGCACTACAAGGTGCTCCAGGATCATCTTGTATATTTCCTGCCTCGGTACTAGAATCAGATATTTGTCCAAGAAGCCCTATGTCCTTTTATTGGAGAATAGTATTAGAAAACAATATCAGGGCACTAGGTATGCTTGTTGCTACTGGGACACCATTGCTTCTAGGCCCCTTCAACTGACAGAGAGGAGATATATGTGTGTGTATACTACCCCATGCATATACGTAATGACATGTATCTATGAATATTTCTATATGTAACCATCTATATCTATGTAAACCTAAGCATAAGTTCATACTATTGTCTCTGACTCTATTCTATTACCACATGGATCACTCTAGCCTCCATCTCATGCTTGTCTATAAACTCCCACTCCAACAGTGAGATACCTGGCTCCCACCATCTCTCATCCATTTACTTAATTGTTCAATTTCAGTATACATGTATGGCAGTACCAGAATTGTTAATCCATACCCCAATGGGAAGTAAATTTACCAACAAGAGTGCAGGGCTTATACACAGTTTCTTTTGCCGTTAGTTTGACAGACTCCATTTATTTCCAAAATTACTTTGGTCAGCACCCTTTTCCCCCTGCTCACTTCATTGATGTTGTTTTTCATATTTATAATACATTTGGGTGATTGTGTAACATTCTTCATTAGATCCTGGGATGCTCCTACCTCCTAAATGATTTAGTTTGTATACATTCAGAGTCATTTTTTGTAAAAAGCTAATTTGTAAATTTCAACATGTTGCATAGTGTCACGCATTCACAATTATAATACTATAGAGAATATTTTCACCATCCTAAAAAACAAACTAACAAAAACCCTTGTGCTCCACCCTTCACCCCTTACATTCATCCTCCCAAATCTTGGATACCACTGATGTTTTTACTGTCACTATAGTTTTGTTTTTCCAAGGATGTCATGTAATTGGAATACTATAGTAATTAGCCTTCTCATACTGGCTTGTCTCACTTAACAATATGAGACATTTAAAATTCATCCATGTCTTTTTATGGCTTGATAGCTCATTTTTTCATCCCCGAATAATACTCTATTGTATGGATATGCCACAGTTTGTTTATACATTCTCCTACTGAAGAATTTCTTAGTTGCGTCCAGTTTTTGGTAATTATGAATAAAACTGCTATAAACTTTATTGTGCAAGTTTTTGTATGGATGTAAGTTTTCAAATCAGTTTGGGAAGTTCCTAGCAGCACGATTGTTCAGTAGGATGGGAAGACTATGTTTAGCTTTGAAAGAAACTGCCAAACTATTTTCTGAAGTGATTATACCATTTTACATTCCTGTCAACAATGAATGACAGTTCCTGTACTCCACACCCTTGTCAGAATTTGTATTGTCAGTTTTTTAGATTTTACCCATTCCAATAGGTGTGTAGTGGTATCTCATTGTTGTTTTAATTTCTAATTTCCTAATGACAAATGATGTTGAATATCTTCTTGAATGTTTATTTGCCATTTGTATGTCTTCTTTGATGAAGTGTCTGTTCAGATCTATTTCTTAGGTTGGTAGTTTTGTTCTTGTTGAGTTTTAAGTTGCTTATAGATTTTGGATACAAGTCCTTTATCAGATAATTGTTTTGAAAATATTTTCTCCCAGAGTGTGGCTTGTCTTTTCATTCCCTAACAGAGTCTTTCACAGAGCAGAACTTTTTAATTTTAATAAAATCCAACGTCAATTTTTTTCTTTCATGGATCGTGCTTTTGGTGTTACATCTAAAAACTCATCCTCAAACCCAAGGTCACTTACATCCTTTCCTATGTTTTCTTCTAGAAGTTTTATAGTTTTGCCACTTACATTTTGGTCTATGATCCATATTGAGTTAATTTTTCTGAAAGGTGTAAGGTTTGTGAGTAGGTTCATTTTTTTTCCCACAGGGACATCCAATTGTTCCAGTATGATTTGATGAAGATTTCTTTCTCCATTAAATTACCTTTGCTCCTTTGTCAAAAATCAGTTGACTGTGCTCATATGGGTCTGTATATGGGCTCTCTATTCTGTTCCATTGATCTATATGTCTATTCTTTCACCTATACCATGCTGTAGTTTTACAGTAAGACTTAAAATCGAGTAGTGTGAGTCTTGCAACTTCTTCAATATTGTGTTGGTTATTCTGAGTCTTTTGCCCTTTCACGTATACTTCACAATCAGTTTTTAGATACTTCAAAATAATTTACTGGGCCTTTTATTGGGATTGTAATGAATCTATGATCAAGTTGGGAAAAACTGACATCTTAATAATATTGAGTCTTCTAATCCATGAAGTTAAAAAAATCTTTCCATTTATTTAGATCTTTTATTTCTTTCATCAGAGTTTTATGGTTTCCACACATATAGATCCTGTATATATTTTGTTAAATTTATACCTATCTCATTCTTTGGTGCTATTTTAATTGGTATTATTTTAATTTCAAATTCTACTTGTTCTTTGCTGGTATATAGGAAAGCAATTCACTTTTTGCTATTAAGCTTGTACCCTGTGACCATGCTATAGCCTCTTATTAGTTCCAGGATTTTTAAAAAATTCTTTGGGATATTCCAAGCAACGAAATCATCTGTGAACAAAGACAGTTTTATTTCTTCCTTCCAAGTCTATATACCTTTTTACTTTTTCTTCCTTCCTTTCTTCCTTCCTTCCTTTTTTTTCCTTCCTTCCTTCTCTCTCTCTCTCTGTCTTGTCACACAAGTTAGTACTTCCAGTATGATTTTTTTTTAATTTTTAAGCATTTTTAAATTTCTGTAATTTCTTTAATAGACTTAAGGGGTACAAGTGCAGATATGTTACATGGATATATTGCATAGTGGTAAAGTCTGGGGTTTTAGTTTACCCATCACCAGAATAGTATACTTTGTACCCAAAAGGTAATTTTTCATCCCTCACCCCCTCCCACATTTTGGTGTCTCCAATGTCTGTTATTCCACTCTGTATATCCATGTGTACTCATTGTTTAGCTCCCACTTGTAAGCAAGAACATGTGGTATTTGACTTTCTGTTTCTGATTTATTTCACTTAGGATAATGGCCTCTATTTCCATCCGTGTTGCTGCAAAAGACATGATTTCTTTTTTTATTGTTGAGTAGTGTTCCACGGTATGTATACACCACATTTTCTTTATCCAATCATCTGTTGATGGACATGTAGGTTGATTCCATGACTTTGCTATTGTGAATAACGCTGCTATAAACATATGAGTGCAATTGTCTTTTTAATATAATGACTTCCTTTCCTTTGGGTAGATACCCAGTAGTGGGATTGCTGGATCAAGTGGTAGATCTATTTTTAGTTCTTTGAGAAATCTCCATAATGTTTTCCATAGAGGTTGTACTAATTTACATTCCCACCAACAGTGTATAAGCATTGTCTTTTCTCCACATCCTCAACAACATCTGTTATTAATAGCCATTCTGACTGGTGTAAGATGGTATCGCATTGTGGTTTTAATTTGCATTTCTGATAATTAGTGATATTGAGCATTTTTTTGTGTTTGTTATCCACTTATATGTCTTCTTTTGAAAAGTATCTATTCATGTCCTTTGCCCATTTTTTGATGGGTTTTCTTTTCCCTGTTGTTTGAGTTCCTTATAAATTCTGGATATTAGTCCTTTGTCAGAGGCATAGTTTATAAATATTTTCCTCCATTCTGTAGGTTGTCTGTTTACTCTGTTGAGTATTGCTTTTCCTGTGCAGAAGCTTTTTAGTTTAATTAAGTCCCATTTGTCTATTTTTGTTTTAGCTGCATTTGTTTTTGAGATCTTAGTCATAAATTCTTTGCCTAGGCCAATGTCCAGAAGAGCTTTTCCTAGGTTTTTTTCTGGAATTTTTATAGTTTCAGGTCTTAACATTTAAATATTTAATATCTTGAGTTAATTTTTGTATATGGTGAGAGATATGGGTCCAGTTTCATTCTTCTGCATGTGGATATCCAATTTACCCAGCACACTTTATTGAATAGGGTGTTCTTTTCCCAGTGTATATTTTTATTGACTTTGTCAAGGATCAGTTGGTTGTAGGTATATGGCTTTACTTCTGGATTCTCTATTCTGTTCCATTGATCTATATGTCTATTTTTATAGCAGTACCATGTTGTTTTGGTTACTATAGCCTTGTAGTGTGATTTGAAGTTGAGTAGTGTGATGCTTCCTGCTTTATTCTTTTTGATTAGGATTGCTTTGGCTATTAAGGCTCCTTTTTGGTTCCATATCAGTATGCTGTTAAATAGGAGTTGTGAAAGATGACATTCCTACTTTGTTCCCAATCTTAGAGAAAAAAATGTCCACTGTCTCAATATTAAGTTTGATGTTAGCTGTAGGGTTTTTGTAGGTATTTTTTGTCACATTAAGGAAGTTTCCCTGTATTCCTAGTCTGCTGATTGTTTTTGTCATGAATGGGTGTTGGAGCTTGTCAAATATTTAACCTGCCTAAACTGATGTAATCATGTAAATTTTCTTCTTTAGCTCATTAATATGGTGAAACCCATTCACTGAATTGCAAATGTTGAACCAGTCTTGCATACCTGGAATAAATCATACTTGGTCATGGTGTATAATTCTTTTTATATATTTTTGGTTTTGATTTGCTAATTTTTTAATTATTTTTAAATCTATATTTAGATATTGGTCTGTAGTGTTCTTTTATTGTAATGTCTTTATCTGGTTTTAGTATTAGTGTAATGCTGGCTTCATAGAGAGATTTGGGAAATGTACCCTTTGCTTTTATTTTCTGGAAGAGATTGTAGAGAATTGGTATCATTTCTTCTTAAATGTTTAGAGGAATTCACTAGTGAAACCATCTGGGCCTGGCTCTGTCTTTTCTTCAATAGGGCTAATAATTTTGTCTGTTTCTTCTTGTGTGAGCTTTAGTAGTTTTGTCTTTCTAGGAAGTGGTCCATTTCATATGAATTATCAAGCTTGTAGACACAAAGTTGTTCCTAGTATTTCTTTTATTATCCTTTTAATATCCGTGGGCTCTGTAGTGATGAGCTAACTTTCATTACTGATCTTGGTAATTTGTGGTTTCTCTCTCTCTCTTTTTTTTTTTTTTTTTTTTTGGTTAGTCTGGCTAGAGGTTTATCGGTCTTATTGATTTTTCTGAAAGGCAGCCTTTGGTTTTGTTGATTTTCTCCATTGTTTTTCTGTTTCTGGTTTAATTGGTTTCTTCTCTTTTATTATTTCTATTCTTTTGCTTGCTTTTGGCATAAATTTTTTTTTCTCTAATTTTGTAAGGTGAAATGGTAAGAGCTTCTTTTCTAATATATGCATTTAATGCTATATATTTCCCTCTAAGCTCCGTTTTTACTGCATCTCTTACATTTTGATAAGTATTTTTTTTCATTAATTCAAAATATTTTTTAATTTCATGTGAGACTTCTTCTTTGACCCATGTATTATTTTATAAGTGTGTGGATTTATTTCCAAATGTTTTGGGATTATTTGGCTATCCTGTTATTGATTTCTAGTTTAATTCCATTGTGGTTTGAGACACACATTTTATGATACCCTTTTAAATTTGATAAAGTGTGTTTTGTGGCCCAGAATACGGTTTATCTAGGTTAATTTCCATGTGAGCTTGAGAAGAATGTGTATTCTTCACTTATTGGGTGGAATGTTCTATAAATGCCAAATATATAAAGTTGATTGACAGTGCTACTCAGTACTATCTTTACTGATCTATATCCTTACTGATTTTTTACTTGCTTTATCTATCAATTACTGAAATTGGAGTGCTGAAATCTCCAACTGTAGTGGTGGATTTTTCTATTTCTCCTTTTAGTTGCATCAGTTTTTGCCTAACATTTTGGCATGCTGTTGTTAGGTGCATACACATTAAGGATTGTTGTGTCTTCTTAGAGGATTGGCCCCTTTATCATTTAATAATGTGTCATGTTATTCCTGATAATTTTCCTTATTCTGAATCTGTCTTGTCTGAGATTAATATAGCTATTCCAGCTTTCATTTTATTAATGTTAGCATAATATATTTTTCTCCATCCCTTTACTTTTAACCTATCTTATTCATTATATTATAGTGGATTTTTTGGTAAACAGTATGAAGTTGTGTCTTTTATACCCACTCTGACAATATCTTTCCTTTAATTGGTGTATTTACATCATTCATATTTTAAATGATTACTAATATGGTTGGTGCAATGGACTGAATGTTTGTGTCCCCCCAAAACTCATATGTTGAAATTCTAACCACAAATGTGACAGTATTAAGAGGTGGGGCCTTCACAAGGTAATTAGATCATGAAGGTTGAGCTCTCATGAGTGGGATCAGTGCCCTTATAAAAGGGATCCCAAAGAGCTCTCTCACCCTTTTTCCACTATGTGAGGATACAAGAACAATAATCTGCAACCCAGAAGAGAGCCTTCGCCAGAACTCAACCATGCTGGCACCCTGATCTCAGACTTCTGGCCTCCAGAACTGTGAGAAATAAATCTCTGTTGTTTATAAGCCACCCAGTCTATGGTATTTTGCTATAGTAGCCAGAACTGACTAAGACAAAGATATTGGCAATAACTCTCTGGATTCACCTATCTCTCCATATTTCTGAGGGGCAGTTTGCCCTGTGACCTTAGTTCTCTGACGGATTCAAGACAATTCATTGATTCTCAGTTTTTTCAGCCTTTTTCTTAGTGTAATGATGGGTGTGATGATTTAGCATCCTTTTATATGTCAGATCTAAGACCAGAAATCTGGTTCATTCTTCTTTATTCTGACACTCCTTCTAATAAAGCCAGATGTAAAATTAGTCTCTGTATGTGAAAATCTTTAAGTCTTTAACATTATACACACCAAAGTCTCAACAGGCTCTATAAACCAAATATTTTATGAAACCACTGATCTAGGCTGGGCACAGTGGCTCACGCCAGTAATCCCAGCACTCTGGGAGGCCAAGGCAGGAGGATTGCTTGATCCCAGGAGTTTGAGTACAGCCTTGGCAACATGGACCCTGTCTCTACAAAAAATTAAAAAACTAGCTGGGCATGGTGGCACACAGCTATAGTCCGAGCTACTCGGGAGGCTGAGGCAGGAGGATCACTTGAGCCCAGAAATTGGAGGCTGCAGTGAGCTATGATCATGCCACTGCATTTCAGCCTGGGTGACAGAGCAAGACTCCATCTCTTAAAAAAAATGTCAAGGATGTATTTGTAATCCCTAGGGTAAAAATTAAAATAGTAATAAAGTAATGCAAAATTAATGTGAAAATGAAATATTTTAAAAACACTTGATTAATTCAAGAAAAAAGGAAGAAAGTCAATATCATGAAATAAAAAGGAGAAGAAGAAAAGTAGGAAATAATATATTTAAACAAATATGTCACTAGTTAAATTAAAGTTGGACCAAATAGTTGAAATAAAAGACTAAGATTATCAGACTAAATTTAAAAAGCACATACAAACACAAAAACTCTTTCCTGTTTACAAGAGACATGACTAAAAAAAACAAACAAACAAAACCAGAAAAATCTGGGTGTGGTGGCATGCACCTATAGTCTCAGCTACTTAGGAGGATGAGGCAGAAGGGAGGATTGCTTGAGCTCAGGAGTTCGAGGCTACAGTGAGCTCAGCTGTGATCGTGCTGTGCTCGACCTGAGTGATAGAGTGAGCCCCTGTCTCTAAAAAAAAAGAAAGGAAGAAAGGAAAGAAAGAAAGAAAGGAAGAAGAGAAAAGAAATAAAAGAAAAGAAGAAAAGAAAAGAAAAGAAACCTAGAGGTAGAGGAAAGAATAGAAATGTGATGTGTTCAAAGTGGTTCATGCCGTTAACTACCTCCAGATAAATTTCAGTCCCTGGAATGGCATTCACAAAATGAACTCATCTAATTGCTTAGGGCTTAGATCTGGAATTTTCTCTGTGGCTCTGGTCAAGTTTGCTCAATCCCTCTACACCTCAATTTCTAACAACTATAAAATGAAGATACTAATAATTATCATATATGATTTTCTGAATATTAAATGAGATAATATTTAGCAGTGCAAAGTGCTCAAGAATTTGGCTCCCACTCTTCAATTCTTAAGTATTACAAAAATTATTATAACAGATAAGTAATTCCACATTTTATACAAATGTTTCAAAATAATAGGAATGTATTCAATATTGGCCAATAAAGCCCAAGATGCTCTTGAAATCTGGAATCCCTTACAGGAGAGCACTGTAACCAAGAAAATGACACAAAAAAATGAGGGCTCTCCTGTAATGCAAGGTATATCTGTTATGGAGTACATGTTTGTGTACCCCCCCAAATTTATATATTGAAGCCCTAATCTCCAGTGTGATGGTATTCAGAGGAGCCTTTGGGAGGTAATTAGGTTCAAATGAGGTCATGAGGGTGGAGCCCCCATGATAGAATTAGTGTCCTTATAAGAATAGGAAGAGAGACCGGAACTCTTTCTTTCTCTGCCATGTGATGACACAGTGAGAATGCTATCTGCAAGCCAGGAAGAGAGCCCTCAACAGGGAACCAAATCAGCTGGCACCTTGATCATGGACTTCCCCGTCCCCAGAACTGTGAGAAATAAATTCCTATGGTTTAAACCAGCCATTTTATGGTATTTTGTTATGGCAGCTTGTACTAGGATAGTCAAATCACTCTTTGCTTGAAAACCTTTTCGAGACAGAAAACCTAATAGGAAAGTAAGCAAAACACTTGAAGAGGAAGTTTTAAAATAAAAGATATCCAAATGGCCAATGTGTGAATATATGAATATATATGTACTCAGCATCATCAGTCATCAGGGAAGTGCAAATTAAAATTTCCAATAGAGAATATCAAAAATCAGCAAGGATGTAGAACAATTGAAACTCTCATACACTGCTGGTGGGGCCATAATTTGTGGGAATCTCTTTGGAAAAATCTTTTGCAGTATCTATCAAAGTTTAATATACAAATGCTTTATGACCCAGAAATTCCACTGCTAGGCATATAGCCAATAGGAATTTGTATATATGTTCACCAAAACATGTATAAGAATGTTCACAGCAGCATTATTAGTTACAGCCCAAACATGGAAACTATAGAATTCCCATCAACGGTAAAATGGATGAACAAACGCTACTAAATTTATGCAATGACTATTACGCAGCAATAAGAATGAATAAAATATATACAACTATATGCAACAATAAGGATGACTCTCATAGACATAACATTAAGTGAAAAAGTCACACAAAAGAACACTTAATACATGATTCCACTGACATAAATTTCAAAAGCAGGCAAAAAATAGGTATTAGGAGTCAAGATTGAGGTTACCCTTGGGGAAATGAGGTAGTGAAAGGAAGGGGCACAAGGTGGGGGGTGCTTTTGAAATGCTGGTAATGTTCTAGTTCTTGATTTGCATGCTGGTTATACAGGTGTTTCCACGTTGTCAAAATTCATTGATCTGTATATTTATAATTTGTACCCTTTTCTCTATGTATGCTACACTTCGATAAAAACATCCAAAAATTTTAGTAAATTAATGGATTCTCAGAATGCTGCTCACACATCTCAGGTTGGCATTTGAAGGGATCTGATCCCTGGCAGGTCTCCAGTGCATCATCCTTCAACACTTACTCCATATTGGTCACTTCTTGCTCCAGCCATGTTTCACTTGCTGGAAGTTCCAAATTTATAAATGCTGTCTCTTGCCTTTAACTCTTTTTATTAAGCAAGCCGGGATCATATTGGGGTTGTTAGGGTGAAAATGGGGAGAGAATAAATAGGAATAAACCAGTCTTATGGAACAACAACCTTAACCCATCTTTGAGGTCCTACCTCAAGTATCACCCCATCTTCAAAGCTTTCCTTCAATCTTCAGATGGAGGTGAACCCTTCCCTTCCAGGCCACCAGAATTTTGAATATTTCTCTACTATAGGTCTTATTGTGCCATATTGTAAATGTTTCCTTACTTGTATTATATTTATAACTGTGAACTTGAGGTGACAGCAATGCCTTATTCATTTTTGTATTCCCAGTGTTTAAGGAGTGCCTGTTTCATGCTAAGTACCATGCTATGTTTGATGAAAGAGTGGATGTTTGTATGAACGAATTATCAAGTCATGGAACATTAGCTCTGATAGGCACCTTGATGGTCCAGTCTAGTGTTTTCACTGCACCCAGAAAGCATGGAATTGTCCACAGTCATATGGCTAGTGACTTGGAGACAGGACCAGAACCTAATCTATTCTCTAGCCATGGTTTCTGTTTATTTCTGTAATTTTTCTTAGAATTTTATTTTAAAATAATACTAGACTTACAAAGAAGTTGCAAAATATAGCCCAGAGAGCTCCCATATACCCTTCACTCAGCTCTCCCTAATGTTAACATCTTATATAACCATAGTACAGTGATCAAAATGAGGAAATTAACAGTGATACAACATTATTAACACACCTACAGATTTATTTGAACTTTACCAACTTTCCCACTAAAATTGTTCTCCTGTTCCAGGATCCAATCCAGAATCCCATATTGGATTTGGTTTTCATGATTCTTTGATTTCCTCCAATCTGGGAGAGTTCCTTGGTCTTTCCTTGTCATTCAAGACCTTGACACTTTTGAAGAATACTGCAGTATAGGGAAGACACTACTGAAGAGTACATTTTGTAAAACGTCCCTCAACATGGGTTTGTGTGATATTGTCTCACGATTTTTATCGAGGTTATGCATTTGGGGGCAAGAATATGACAGAGATGCTATGCCCTTTTTAGTACACCTTATCAGGGGACACAGATGTCAGTATGTCTTATTACTGGTGGTGGTCACCTTGATTACTTGATTGTATGCCTGAAGCATTTTTCCACTGTGAGGCTACTATTTTTCTCTGTGTAATTAATAAATACCTTAGAGGAGATATTTCAAGATCATACATGCCCAAATGTGGTAGTTGTTGCCTCCAAAACCTAAAAAGGCTGATCTCCAATGTACTTCCCAGGCACCCTGCATTGCCATCTATCATAGACTTAGCTCACTGCAGAGCAATAATCTCTTTGTCTGTTCCACACATCTGGGAGCTCCTTTAGAGCAGGATATGTCTTTCTATTGTCATGGCTTAGTATGATCCTTAGTTTATTGAAGCCACTTTCTAACTGTATGACCATGGGCAAATTATTACTTAATTTCTATGCCTCACCAACCACTACCACATTTGGGCATGCTGTGCAGACCCATTTACCAACATAGCCGCAAGGCTGCCAGTTTTGAGTATGCTCTTGTAGAGCAAGAAAGGGCTTTGCAGCAGGTCCACGTTGTTGTATTACCTTCCCTGTTACTGAGGCCTTATGTACCGGCACAATTAAGGGTATTTGAAAATGTCTGTGGCAAACAGGGATTGTATATGAAGCCTCTAAAAATCTCCCCTAGGATTACTGTGAGAGTTAAAGTAGTTAATACATTTAAAGTGCTTAGAACAGGGACTGGCACAAAGTACCCAATCAATAAATACTAGCTTTTATTTATTATTATTGAAGGCACTCTTTACAATCTTATTGAATGAATGGATGAATCAATAAATAAGAGCAAGAGAAAAACTGGAAAGTGAAGAAAAAAGGTTTCACTCTCAGGTGAGGCCTAGTAACTATACCAACTCAGTTTTATAGTGCTGCACAAACTTGAAAACATTCTTAATTATACAAATAGTTTGGTTATATATCAGTGATTCCTAACTAGCAACACTATATGATGTATTATCAGTGATGTTATACATTTATACATGGTAATGATTATGTTACTATTGTTTTAAAATCCCAGGAAAAAAAAACTAATGTTTTCTTATTACTCGAGGCAAGACCAGGGAGACTTTTTTAGAGCAGTGGTCTCCAAAGTGGGGTGCTTGCATTCAAGGGGGATGCAAGAAAATATACTTGGACGAGGGAAGGAATACCAGAATTTCAAGTTACATCTACATATGAATATAAAGGAAGAAAGAAAGCTCTACCACTATTTGCTATGTTCCTTTATTTGATCCATGAGTCTAGAGTCACAGGTCACTCATGGTTCAGTGCCTCCCTCATCAGATTGCATAACGAAACAAGTTACAATACATTGCTGTTTACATCTACACAGTTAAGAAGATTAATGGCCCATATCATCTCGTTCTAACTAAACAAACCCTCATAAGGTGGTTAAAGAGTAGAAATGATTTCTGCCAGATAGATGGAGGGATTGATGAATAGGTAGATAGATAGATTGATCGATCGATCAAGCACGACTTTAAGGTAACACTAATAATATAAGCTCAAGCAAACAAGAAATAAAAAGGCAGGGCTAACACTTCTATTCCTAATATGAACTCTTCATTAGACAGTAAATGAGATTAAAAAAAAACCAACAGCGATGATGATTTAATCAGGTCTGACCAGAAGTTCACAACAAACTTGCAGGATTAACAATAAGACTATTTGAGATATGGATTTACATCTACTATTATTAAAAATAAACATTTCCCAAAGTGTTTATTTTACATCATAGCCGTTGTGAAGGATAATTTTAACTATAGCAGTCACTAAAACCAAAGATGCAAATGAACTAAACCTTGAGCTAGGTTCTGAATCACTGCATTATAATATTAACCTGAAATTTCAAAATTATTCAAATTTGTAATGAATTTATTTTACTCTGGGAGTGTCTAGAGAGGCTCATTATGTATATAAGCATTTAAATTAGCAAGCTTAGGAACAGCCTAAATATTTAAAAACAGAGAAATGAGCAGAAAATTTTAGTATTACCATATAATGGAATATTAGGCAGACATTTAAAATCACAGTTGTTAACACTTATATATCTACGTTGAAATATTCTTACAACATTTGTAAATAAGCAGATTTAACAGTGTATATATGCTAAAATTATAACTATAAAATTGCTTATAGACAAACAATCTTGAAAGCAAATAAAATTTAAAGATAGTTTATTAGTGATTTAAAGGATTATGGATCATTTCCTTTATTATTATCATCATTGTTATGGTGACACTGTGCATGATTTAAAACAGAAAAACAAGTAAAAACAACGATTAAATTAAAAGGAAATTGAACCATATCATGGACCTAATGTGTCAGCTGTAAAAAATGTGCTGCAGCTGAAAATAAGAGTATATTCAACAATCAGTATGTTATATAAATGCACATGTTTACTTTTCAGTTACTAATTCCCCAAGGACATCTTCTTCCTTACAAAGAGTTTTTCACAGATCCTCCTTTTTTTTCTTATTATTTTATTTTAGAACAGCAAGAGTCAGTTATTTGCATTCAAAATAATCTTAACCTATTCTAACATGAGATACTTTTGTTTTGGAGGACAGATTGGGTATAGGGGCATGCTTATGAACATTGAAATCCACCCCAGAAGTTTCATAGTACTACAGATTTTACATATCCAGAAACCCTTTTATTCTTGATATTTTTTCTTTTTTTATTCTAAATAGATTTATTGATTCTAAATAAATTGTGAAAAGTATACATTTGGTAATCACTAGAGCAATGACTAAAAATATTGTACAAAGAGAAATAATCAGAAGCACTATAAATAAATTATAATGGAACACTAAAAATGTTCAGAAATAAACAAAAAATAAAACAGTAGACCTAAATCCAAATACATTAATAAGTACATTAAATGTAAATGATCTAAACACACCAATCAAAAGACAGAGATTGTCAGATTGGACAAAAGAAAACATGATAGAAACATAAGCTGTACACAAAAAATTAAACAACTCATGTGTTCTTCAATGGGTGAATGGGTAAATGTTGAAACATCCATACAATGGAATATTACTCAATAATATAAAAGAACAACCTATTAGTACATGAAAAAACTTGACTGATTCTTAAAGGAATTATGTTGACCAAAAGAAGCCAGGCTCAAAAGATTACACAGTGTTTCCATTTATATGACAATCTATGAAAGATAAACTGTTAGGATGGAGAACAGATAAGCATTTGCCACGGTTGGGGGGGGGAGGATATAACTATAAAGGGATAGCAAAAAGAAAATTTTTGGAGTAATAGAACTGTACTAATCCAGATAATGGAGGTGGTTATGTGAATCTATATGTGTGTGAAAAAATTTTTTTTTTCAAAATATTAAGGGGGCACAAGTGTTTTTGTTACATGGGTGAATTGTATAATGCTGAAGTCAGGGCTTTTAGTGTGCCTGTCACCAGAATAATGTTCATTGTACCCAGTAGGTAAGTTTTTAGCCCTCATTCCCCCTCCCCACTTCTTGGTTTCTAATGGCCTTTACACTTCTTTGTGCCCGTGTGTACCCATCATTTAGCTCCCACTTATTATTGAGAACATGTGGTGTTTGGTTTTCCATTCCTGAGATACTTCGCTTAGGATAATGGCCTCCAATTCCATCCATGTTGCTGCAAAAGACATTGTTTCATTCTTTTTTATGGCTGAGTAATACTCCATGTTGTATGTGTGTACACACACACACACACACACACACATATAACAAATTTTCTTTATCCACTCATCAGTTGATGGGCACTTAGGTTGATTCCATTTATCTTTGCAATTGTGAATTGTGCCATGACATGCAAAACAATGAAATCAGACCCTTTTCTTACATCTTACACAAAAATTAAAGACTTAAACATAAGACCTGAAACCACAAACTCTTAGAATAAAACATAGGGAACAAGCTCCTTGACATTAGTCTTGGCAATGATTTTTTGGATATGATAGCCAAAGCACAGGTAACAAAAGGAAAAATAGACAAACGGGATGGGATTACATCAAACTAAAAAGCTTCAGCACAGCAAAAGGAACAACAGAGTGAAGAGACAACCTACTGATTGGGAGAATTTATTAATATTTGCAAACCATACATCTGATAAGGGGTTAATATCCAAAATATATAAGGAACTCAAACAAATCAATAGTAAGAAAACAAATAATCTGATACAAAAACGAGCAAAGGACCTGTCTTAGTCTATTTTGTGCAGCTATAACAGAATGCCACAGACTGGGTAATTTATAATGAACAGAAATTTATTGGTTCACAGTTCTGGAGGCTGGGAAGTTCAAGATGGAGGGGCCAGCATCTGATGAGGGCCTTCTTGCCTACATCATCCCATGGCAGAAAGGCAAAGGGAAGGCAAGAGAGAGTAAATGAGAGGGGGCCAAACTCATCTTTTCTAAGAAACCCACTCCTGTGATAATGGCATTAATCCATTCACTTCACCCTCATAGCTTAGTCACCTCTCATTAGACTCCACTCCCAAAACTGTGTGCCTTGAGGATTAAGTTTCCAACACATGCTTTTAGAGGGACATATTCAAACTATGGCAGACCTAAATAGACATTTCTCCAAAGAAGACATACAAATGACCAATAGGTATATGAAAAAATTTTCAACA
Organism: Daubentonia madagascariensis; assembly: GCA_023783475.1. Lineage (NCBI taxonomy): Eukaryota > Metazoa > Chordata > Mammalia > Primates > Daubentoniidae > Daubentonia > Daubentonia madagascariensis. Next base: position 455,045 of record JAKFHU010000745.1, read on the forward strand.
TCACTAATCATTAGGGAAATGCAAATCAAAACCACAATGAGATATTGCCTCACACCTTTTAAGATGGCTACTATTTTTTTTAAAAAAAAGGTAAGTGTTAGGGAGGATGTGAATAAAAGGGAACCCTTGTATACTGTTGGTGGGAATGCAAATTAGTACAGACATTATGGAAAACAGCATGGAGGTTCCTCAAAAAATTAAAATTAGAACTACCATGTGATCCAACAATCCCACTTCTCGATATATATCCAAAGGAATTATAATCATAATCTCAGAGATATCTGCACTGCCATGCTCACTGCAGCATTATTCACAATAGCCAAGATATGTAAACAACCTAAAGGCCCATCAAGGGACAAATAAATAAAGAAATTGTGTACTTACAATCTGTACTTATAACAGAGTGTTATTTAGCCTTAGAAAGAAAGGAATCCTGCCATTTTCCACAACATGGATAGACCTGGAGGGCATCATGTTAAATTACATAAGCCAGACACAGAAAGACAAACACTATATGATCTCTCTTATATGTGGAAGTCAAACTCATAGACGCAGAGAGTAGAATGGTGGTTGCCAGGTCAAACTCATAGAAGCAGAGAGTAGTAAAATGGTGGTTGCCAGGTGCATGGGGGAAGGGAAAATGGGGAGGTGATAGTCAAAGGGTACAAAGTCTCACTTATGCAGGATGAATAAGTTCTGCAGATCTGTAAAACATAGTGCTTATAGCTAAAAATACTGTATTGCATACTTAGAAATTGCTAAGAGGGTAAATCTTACATTAAATGTTCTTGCCAAAAAGTAATAATAATAAATAAACAAATCATAACAATAATAGAGGTGATGGATATGTTTATGGCCTTGATGGTGATGATGATTTCATGGGTACATACTTAGCCTCAAATTCATCAAGATGTATACATTAAATATGTACAGATTTTTATATATCAATCATACCTCAGTAGAGTGGTTTTGAAAAAAGAAAGAAAATTTTAAAATCCTGAAAATCCTATAAAAGTAAATTATTTTAATGCAAGTGCTTTAGTGACTTCAGGAATTGCTCTAATGTCCACAATTGGAAACTACCTGGAGTAGTTGCAAAGGCAGGTGAAGAAACTGCAAAGACGTTTCCCTTTATGTTGATAGAAAATGATGGAGAAGTCTCCATCCTGGATGACATTTTTAATTTTGATGAAACAGCTCTCTGGGACCTATCTTGAAGAGGGAAACAGAAACTTCTGTGTTTTAGGGTACAAAAGATTGACTGACTGTGATGCTGGGTGCAAATGTCAGTGCAGATTTCTCCACACCAGTATTTTATTAGCCTCACATATATGTTTTCATTAGTGCTCTGGTTAATACTTGACATAAGTCTTGAGCGATATGTCTCAAGCCTATTTTGTCCATAAACTGTTATTTTTAAGGCATAGTTTTAAACATATGGTGTTACATAAGAAAATTCATGTATTAGAGTTTAGGGTTTACTTCTCTGCTCAATCACTAAATTGTGAGCATGTTCTTCCAGGCAAATATTTTATCTCATTCACATTTGTAACCTCAACTTATAGCACAGTGACTGCTGGGTAGTTAAATATACATTATAATATAATTTAGCATGCCCACCTGATTTCCTTTGGGTCTTTCTGAGTTCTTGGCCCCTGGGCATGCCTCTTTCTTCTCCAACCACTCACCTTCACCTTCACATCCTGGTGAGGTAAGGTGGCCTTCTGCCTTGACATCCTTGAGATCTACCCATCAGAAATTCAGAATCAAACATTTCATACATACCTGCCAATTAATAATTGATTTGGCTCAATATTTTCATGGCAGTTCCTACTTCTATATTCTGTTTGCTGCCAGGTTCAGTGATGGCTGCAAGAATGACTAATTTGTGGTTTCTGCCCACTTGAAATCGTTCTTATTTCTGAGATGGAATTCCTTTCAGCCTGCACAACCAGCTATAATAATAACTTGCATTTGTAGAGCACTTAAGCTTCCAAAGCATCTTCCCATATGTTATCTTTAATGCTCCCAATGACACTGAGGATCGGACAGGGTAAACACTATCCAGTCTTCATAGAAGGTCCAAAATAGTTAAATGACTTAGGAAAAATAGGTTCTATCCCCACCTCTGCCACTATTTCTAACTTTTTGACTCCCCTAACTTTTAATACAGTGACTGTATGGTGTACATAATGTGATTATGCCATGAATTTATCTCCTACAAAAAAACTCATTCTCAAATAGAAAAAACAAAAACAATTTTTGTAAGTGCAAGGTAAAACAAACTAACTTTCAAGTAAAAGAATGGAGTTTATTTAGAAGGTAGTTAACAATTTTTAGATATTTTCCATGAACCATCTTGATTTTAGGAATTGTTTGAAGGGTCAAACTTTCTAGAAAGTGAACTTATAGCTAATTGCTCAAAGCTTACTATCTGCTAGTATGGCATCTAACACAGAGTTAGAAATTTGCCTGAGGTATTCTTTACAAACTCTGACTGAGAACTGAGGATATCTGATTCAGGGCTTGTAACCCAAGCATTTCAACTTCACCCCCTATGTAGAATATAATAAAATATTACTCTGGAGCCTGCAGAAAGCAGGGTTATTCAGCCCCCTAGTAATTCATCTTTACAGATTGAGAACAAAAAAGCCTGAGTCAGTTTAACTATATATATGGACTAACACGACGATGGGCAGAACAATGCAAACAGATTCTTGCTGAAGACAGGGAAATTGCTAAAATACAAAAGTACCAACCACCAGGGTTGGATAGATTCTTGCTGAGGCCTGATCTTAATCAAAACAGATATCCTTGGGTACTTGTCTTGATGGAACTTCCCAAGGAAGACTTTCAATTGCAGTATAAAGAGCACCAGCTACTGGAAGCCTCTGATTTGGTCCCTTAGATACTGTTGATTATAAGATATATTACACAATTAATAACATATCTGAGAAAATAAGAAACATTCCCTTAAAGGTACACATTGGTTTTAAAGGGCAAAGTGATTCACAACTTTAAAAGGCAGAAAGTGACTACTGAGAATTGAAAAAACAAACTCAGTGTTTGTTGAATGAATGTTGATGCATAAAACCTCAAAGGGCTCTGATTCAGATCTCCTTTGTATTGGTTGAACAACAGGAAAGGAACCCTTCTTTGAGTCACAGTTACCTTCTAAAACCATGCTTCTTCTGCTGAAGATGGTCAAAGGAATTGGTGAAGTTTCAGGCCTCAGGAAGCACAGGTGCCAGGGAGGTCTGAGGAGCTCAGCAACGAGAACTCACACCCAGCTCACACCCAGCTCCAACGTCATGGTGACTCAACTTGAGAACAATGACACAAGGACACCTCCTATCCTTGTGTCATAGTTCTCAAGTTTCAGATCTCAGGAGAACCCAATTCACCCAATTTGGCCCATGAGTGTACCCATAGGGCGGAGGGAGTTGAGCCAACACAACCAAAAATCCCACCAGCCCCATCTCCAATAGTGGGGTGGGAGGAGGGGCAATTTCCAAAGAAAAAGTAAAGTGGTATTTTTACCAAAAGGAAACGGAAATTGGGCTTTGGTGCAAATTGGAAAAAGTTGCCCCTGTAGGTGGGTGTAGTAGAAAGAGACATCCTTTTGCCATCCCAGAGACAGAGAATTTAGCCCCCACTTACCCCCTTAGGGGCCATTTTTGTGAAGTGCACAAACTGTACATATATAGACAATGGTCATAAGGGCAAGAGATGTCAGATGCCTGCTACTTAAGGATGCTCAGTGAAAATAACTTTGATTAAGAAACCTGATAGTCCCCAAAGTATTAATTATCTCAAACATTGCATTGTACTTTTGCAGAGTCTACTCAATTTTCTACTCACTCGCACTGGGCATTTTTCTATGTATCTTATATTTCGGTCAGATACATCTTTTCATTTTATCTTTGAAAACATCTGGGGATACAAGTTACTATCCAGTCATACTCCTGGACCATAAATCAGATTAACTTCCTGTTATCCTCAGATGTTTTTTATCAGGTTTTTTTTGTTGTTGTTGTTTTTGGCAGGTTTCTTCTAGAGCCAGGGTCAGCAAAGTATATGCTTACAGATAACAAACTGGGGGTTCCTGCCACAGTTTTATCCCTGTGCCCGCTCCTCAGCCACATTGTCCCGTGCAGCCATTTTGACCAGGGCATCACTGGCCAAGGTTTCACAACTAGGGGAGGAACAGAAGATCCTAGAAAAACATTATTAGTGCTTGATACAATGGCCCCTGCCCTTGTTCCCATTAGGACTGACACAGTTACAAAACCTTGAGTAAGTAATTTAATGTGCCTGGATCTCAGTTTTCCTCATTTATGCAATACACACAATGAATCCTACCTATCAAAAGCAGATTGTGATAAATATTTACTGAGATAGTGTAAGTGAGTGGCAGAGAGGGAATAAGATATCTGTATGTCCCAATCAGCCATTGGCAATGGTTTTTTGGCATTTAGTGTTATAGTGCCTGTGAAATTAGTAGGTGTCCTCAAAATAGTCTCTCTTTTCATGCCTTATATAGCCATGCGCCTGTCATTGTCCAGTTTGAGCAGGTTCTGGGTCATTTCTAATCACTTGCTAAGCAAGGACAGGATGAATAAGTCAACCCTTGTCTAGACCTCAGGTAACAGGGGAATTCTTGGCTTGGCTGCCGCCTGGTATTTTTTTGTGTTGCCAACAGGGAAAAGAACAGAGGAGAAATATGCCATAGACTTGAGATGACATGCCTTCACTCATGAGAGAGTAAGTTAAATGCTTATGATGAAAAGTTTGAATAATTTTTTAGCCTTTTACGGGCAGCAAATTATGAGGAAAACTTCCCATGCACACAAATTCCTCCTCCCCAACATACAGGGTGAAGCAGCTCCAGCAGAAACCTCTGAGTCATAGCCTCAGTTCTTTCTACCTAAGCATTAGTCTCATCCCCAGCTTCGACAGACGTGGAATTATATCCCTAAGGCTCAGATTGCTGCAAACCTACTTCTCCCGCTCTTTATCATACAAATACTCAATATCCCCATTTATAAATTGTCCACAAACTGTTATGCAAACGCACGATCATGCATACTTGCAGTGCTATCCTTAAGGAGATTATGTACTTTTGGTGTTCTGCCCATAATTTGAATATTAACCCTGCTTTGGATTTTATGTGTCTTAATCAGATCGTTTTATCCTGTAATTAAGACATGCTGCTTCTAGGGGGAAGTGGTGCTTTGTTTATGCCCTTGTGATCTAAATAGCTAGTTTTCCTCTCATTGTATTTAACAAGATGGTAGCATCTTTCTCTACTAAATTTGCTTTCTAAAGATAAATACTAAGACAATTAAAAACAGTCTCTAAGATATATGATTTATGCTATAAAATATGGTTAAGATTGTTTAGAAGTTAAAATTTAGAAAAGACCCCATGTAAAGTTTGAAGATCTGGTTTTCTGTTGAGATATCGCTACTTACTTTCTCAGGGATGCTGGATGAATCATGTCACCTATCTGAGCCTCAGTTTCCTCTTCTCTAAATTGATAATGGTTTCATGTTGCATATTCACCAAATGGCTTGTGAATAAAATAAAATGCAAAAGACTTGTTAGAGTTATACATATATATATGGAATTGGAATAATATTAAGTTTAATTAATTAATTTATTTACTCATTCCACAGATATTTATTAGGCAATTATTACATACCGATACAGAGTTAGGGAAACCAAAATGAAGAAAATCTGTCCCCTGCAATTGAGAAGTTTCAAGTCTAGCAAAAGAGATAGATGTGTGAATAAACAAAAAATACAGTGTTGTGTGAGCCAAGAGGAGGGGCTAAACAGCAGCAAAGAATGTCTGGGAGGGTTTCTCAAAGGAGTTCATATTTGAAATGGCCTTGAATTTTGTTACCACCATGCAAGGCAACTTCCTTACTCTAATAAAGGGTGTCTAGAGAAAAAAACTACACCTATAGTTTTTCATACTTTATAGTGAGAGACTAAATGCAATCCTCTTAAAGTGAGAAATAAGGCAAAGATTTTCTCTCTCACTGCTCCTATTCAACAAAGTACTGGGAGGCTTAGTCAATACACGAAGGCAGAAAAGGGAAATAAAAAGCATGCAGATTGGAAAGGAAGAAATAAAACTATTTTTATTTGATACGATATAATTGTCAATGTAGAAAAATCTAAAGAATCTACAAAATAAACCTTCCTATAACTAATAAGTGAATCTAGCAAGGTTGCAGGGCACAGGGTCCATATACAAATGCCAGTTATATTTTTATATACCAGAAATTTAAAATTGAAATTAAAATCATGACACCCTTTATAATAATATTAAAAACGAAGTACTTAGGTATTGTGATGGCTTTTTTGATGTGTCAACTTGCCGAGGCTACAGTCCCCAGTCATTCAATCAATCTAGGTGTTGCTGTGAAAGAACTTTTTGGATATAAATAAAGTCCCTAATCAGTTGATTTTAAGTAAGGGAGATTATCCTGGACAACTGGTATGGGCCTCACTTAATCAGTTGAAAGGCCTTAAAAGCTAGGCTGAGGGGAGAGAGAGAGAGAGAAAAAAAGAAGAGAGACGAGAGAGAAAGGAAGGAAGGGAGGGAGGGGAAAAGAAATTCTACTTGTGGACAACAGCTTAATTCATACCTGTAAAGGTTCATTCTGTTGGTGATCTTCCCTTTTTGACCAGCTCTTACAATTACATAAGTCAATTCCTTGTAGTCAATCTCTCTCTCTCTCTCTCTCTCTCTCTCTCTCTCTATATATATATATATATATATATATATATATATAAACATAGATGGATAAATACCTCCAAAAAACTGACCAAGAAAATGTTGGCAAGAATGCAGAGCAACATGGACTCTCTTTCACTGCTTGTGGGGATGTAAAACAGTATAGTCATTTTGGAAGACAGTTTGACAGTTTCTTATGAAGTTAAACATAAATTTACCATAGGACTCAGCACACTCCTAGGTATTTTTCTAAATGAATTTAAAATTTATGTTCACAGAAAAACTTATATGCAAATGTTTTAGCAGCTTTTCATAATCTCCAAAAGCTGCAAGCAACCAAATGTACTTCAATGGGTGAATGGATAAACAAACCATGGTACATCCATACAATGGAATATTATTCAGTAATAAAAAATGAATGAGTTATTGATTCATACAACAACATAGATAAATCATAATACAGTTTGCTAAGTGAAAAGCCAGACCCAAAATGATACACATTATATAATTACATTTATATGACATTCTCAAAAAGGCAAAACTATACAAATAAAAACAGATTAGCTTGCCCAAGTTACGAGGGTTTATGGAAGGGTGAGTGGTTGATTACAAAGGAGATGCACAGGAGAATTTTTAGCGTGAGAAAACATTCTGTGTGGAACCAGGATGGTATATACATGACTAAGTGCATTTGTCAAAACCCTAAGAATTGTTCATCACAGTTCTTAAAGTTCTTAAAGTTAAAGAGTGAACTTTAAAGTACATAAATAAAAAAAAATCAAGCAGAATGTCAAAGGATCTCTGATGTGATACAAACTGTGACAAATTAATATAACTGTATAATAAATTTATTATATAACCCTAGGGAAGGGTGGGAGAAAAAAGGAGCTGACCTGAGTAACTTTGGAAAATTGTCTTCTGACTGAAAAATGTAATGCTGAAAGACAAAAAGAACTGTACATAAACAATGCACTCTAATTGGTAAATTTGTTTCTCAAAGGGGTATGGGTAAAGAAATCTGAAAACTTTAAGTATATACCATGATTGAGCATACAAGTACATAAATGATAGATAATGGAGTTATGTTTCTCACTGTCAATGAAAGAAGTTACAAATAAACCAGAGAGAAGACTAGAATGAACCCTGTGGATTAGAGTTGGAGACAGTAAGTATGAATTCATCTTTATCTTAATACGCATACAAATAGAGACAGAATATTTATAGATATGTGTATATACATTGGTTAGTATATATGTATGTGTGTATAAATATATGTGTGTATGTGTGTGTGTGTGTGTGTGTATATATTCCTAGTTCATTCCGCTGAGAGGGCCTAAAAGGAGTGACACCCCAGTAGGAAAGAAGCACACCCAGTGCTAAGATTTTGGTTTCTAAATGCCATTCTTTAATAAAAGGAACTAGGGCTTCTTGGAGAAATGGCTGATTCTAGGACTGGGGCAGGAAATATACAGATGAGCCTGGAGCATTTTATAGTGCCAGAAATTAAGGAAGTGCTCAAAGAAATAAAAGGATAGGAGCATGTTAAAAGAAAACAGGTGCAAAATTGAAAGAGCTCCCAATGGCTAAAACTGGAAAAATTTGAGTAATAAAGTAAAAAAAGAAAAAAAGACATGTATGCTTGGATTATAACCCAGTATAAAATAAATATTGTAGAAAATAAACAAAGTGCACCCAAATGAGAACAAATAAATGCTATTTATTCAGAGCTTGCTATAGCAAGGGAGTCAGCCACTGTCATTTGTGTTTTGGCAGAGACTCAAAGGCAGAAGATTGGGAAAGATTTATGTTGGAAAAAAGGAGGGCTTCAGGTATGCCCTGATTGGAGGCTGCTGATATGGGGAAACCGGAGGCGGGCTAACTAAACCAAGGTATCCTATGTGATTAGTTTGGGGAGCAGATTCGACTTTCTCTGGTTGATCCTAAGGTGGAAGCAGGGATAAAAATTAGGGAAGGCATCAGTTATTAATCAAGTCCTGGCCATTTGGAGCTGATTGTTATAGAGGTTACTGTTTGGCTTCCTAAGTTGTTATTAGAGATTGCAGCCTGACTTTCTACAAGTCTAACTTAACAGACAGCAGGCTGGCTTCCTGGACTGGTTACTGTAGATAATAGGTTGGTTTCCTGGGCTGGTGGCTGCAGGTTAGTTATAATGTCTGTCAACGTTAAATTTTTAGCTTTGACAAATGTGAAGGGCAAACAGAAATTCTCTGTGCTATCTTTGGGACATTTCTGTAAATCTGAAAGTATTTCAAAGTAAAAAGTTTACTTAAAAAATATGTATCTCCTTAGGCACTTCTAAACTTTTTCATCACAAGTTTAAATATTTGCAAAGGATATCATTTCCAGCATATTATAAATATTGTTATTTTAAATTAAAACTGTCACATCACTCTTTTAAATATATTCAAAGGCCTATAAATATCAAAGCAATTTGAACCATGATCTTCAATTTAAAAAATACATGAACAAGCTCTTCTCTTGTCAGAAATATTAAATTATTCCTTTTTCTCCTTGAACTTATATTTCCAAATTACTTCCCCTACATAATTTTATCCTATTGAGATACATTTTTACACTGTAAAGTTCCATTGATTACCCTAACATACCACCCTGCAATAAGAATGTGTATATAAATTGGAACTTTAATTTTTAAAATTATCTGTGACCTTAAGGCTAAAGTGTTAATTATAATTACATTTCAATCCAAAAGAAATTTTTATGAGTAGCACGCATTTGATCAAAATGTAATATATTATAAAATTTGATAATTATCAAACCTAAAGAGCAATTATTTATTAGAGATGCATATTGCAGTGAGAAGGATAGAGGTTATTTTTGCCTTAAGGAGGGCTTTTGACACCAACATTTGTAATTGTCTCTCTGTTTGTTACCCAGGAGGTATAGCTCAGGGCAAATCTCCATAACAGGATTTTGACTGACTGAGAAATGTGCCTTTCTTTTGTAAAATAGGATAAAGTAGATTGTGAAATAAAAGTGGGATATGGGGAACTCACCCTGAGGCCTTGACCCCAAGTGCCTTTTCATACAAAAAATAAGATGAAATTATGGAAGTTTAGTATTTATAAGTGATCCCCTGGGTTCCACTTGTCAATACGTCATATATCCCTGGCAGTACAAATTCCCCAGTGCGAAAGTCACCCTCCTGAGAATACTGAAAGGGTTGGAGTTTGTTCTGAGGCCAATGGAGAACTGAGAAGGGCTGGAACTGCTAAACAGAAAAGATCTGTGCTTTAGAAAGATAATGTGGGCCATTGTTTCCTAGATGGATGAAAGGAAAGAGGAACTGAAGGAGTTGAGTTGGTGCAGTAGAAAAATCTTGCAAGAGTCCCTATGTGTGAGCTCTAGCCTTCTTCCCAGGCAGGTTCTTATTTATCAGAAAATGAGACCCATTAAGTGGTAATCATCGCCCCAAGTATCCATTTCCCCTGGTATTCTAGCTCTCTAAGCATCAGGTAATTCTCACTCCAACAAGTTGAACAGAGCATATTATAGAACCACAGTCCCTGTGATGACAACACAGCATGATGAGTCTAAAGCAGCTTTTGTCTCTATGTATTTGGATGGAGACATTTTATCCTTAGCACTTTTCAAAATGTAGTTGGGTCCCAATTTAAGGAAACCCTCTGCAGATAAAATCCCATTTAAATGAATGCAAGAACAAAACCTGGGTCCTTGTAGAGGGACCTTTGTACCCCAATAGACAATCTATACCAATAGTTTTTCTCACATGAGCAACCCTGTATTTTTAGATTCCCCCATCCATTCAGCAGAGAACTGATTAAATGCCTAGATACCCTTTGAGAGGAGTACTTACCTAATGGGCTCCATGAACAAAATTTCAATGACCCCTATATGCTTTTTTTTATAATCATCTCCCTTAACTACTTGTCTTTTGAGTTGTTTCCCAGAAATGGTGGATTTTTTGGAAGACAAGGGAGCTGAGATTCTAAAGGCCTCTGGGCAGACTTCCTGACTCCAAGACTCACCATCCCCCACAACCTTCCCCTAATGCTGGTAGCCCCCTTGTTGGTTATACCATGACCTGTCCCAAGGCACATGGCGCCCCCCTTTAAAAGCCTATGGTATCCTTTAGTCAGTGAGACAGATTTGAGGCAGCTTCTCTCATTCTCCCGACAAGACATCTGTCTTTCATATTAAAAATTCCCTTCTTCCTTGGCAATCCTCATTGTCTCAATAATTGGATTTTTGTGTGATGAGCAACTGGACCTAGACCAAAACCCCCTTGCAGTTTTGACAACACTTACATAGTCTAAATTTAGATACCTATAAAATATTAAATATTTAATATAAATAAACTCTTTCAAAATATTGTTCTGATTGTGGGTAGGTAAGAATAAGTTTTCTCTGGGTAATACTAAAAATGTGTTTTAAATGTTTTACATCCTGGGTTAAGGGACAATTGTGTTGCTGGGGTGAAATGATATCTTGACAGTAGGCCTACTAAGTGCTAAAAAGGACTCCCTTCTTGATCAAATCTTCATCAGGTTCCTCTGAGCCCTCTACTCAACTAGGCCCCATCCTTGACCTGCTATCCTTAGCCTGCCCAGCCCACTTCAGCAGGAATCTTACTAAGCCAGTTTAGCAAGAATTCACCTCCCTTGATACCTAACCAAGTTCCTCTTAGTAATTTTCCATCCACTGACTCCCTCACCCTGCCCATATTGTATTCAGAGTTGAGTTCAGCCTCTCTTGCCTACTGCAATAGTCTTGAATAAAGTCTTGCTTGCCTGTTTAACTTGTCTGTTGCAATTTTTCTTTGACAATTCCAGGCACTCTGTTGGGAATGGTAGTACAAAAGTATGTGAGACCCAGCCTCTGCCATCCAAGAGTGTGTAGTACATTGGGCTGTGCATTAATTCAAGGGAAGTTCATTTACAATGTTTACTATCTTGACCTCTACCCTGTTATTAAAAGCCCACAATTCTCTTGAAGAAGCAGGGCTGAGTCTGGACTTTTGAAGTTTTACTTTTTTTTTTTTTTTTTTTTTTGCCAATTTAGATGGTAAGGAAGATAGGAAGATGCATCAAGTCTTCTCTACTTCTTTGGTGAGAAAACAGGGAGCTCTAAGAAACAGGTAGGATAACTTCTTAGTACCCAGCAAAGTCCAAGGACAGATCATAAAGAGAAGCCAAGACAACATTTTTTTAACACAGGCATTCCTTCTAATTGGTTCTTTTTTCTGACACTCACAAGCTGATCAGTGTGTCCAATACCAAGGAGGCCTGCAAACCAAATCACTGTTGATCGTGCTGTTCTCAGTTTAAGAATATGCCAGTTGGTCCTCCAGGAAGGAGATGCTGAGACTAAGTTAGGAGTATAATAGGTCTGTTGTAGGAATAACTTCTCGAAATATAAAAGGGAAGGAAGGAGAATTGGGCAGGGAGCATCTCAGATGGTAAGTCAGACCAAAGTCTTGGTCAACCCAATGGAGAGCTCCAGAGCAGATTGCCCATTAGAGGAGCATCATATAGGACAGAAATGGTGAAGTCCTAGTAAGCCCAATCATGCTCAGTCTTTGGCTAGGGGCTGCACAGGAAGAACGCAGACTCTACTCAAAAGCTAAGGTGGATCCTGAAAGTGCTGCAGCTGAATGGCAAGTTCATTTCTGAAGGGAGATTTGAGTGATACAGTTTCATGACTGCCAAAAGAAAGACATCGCAGCATAATCAGGACCTTTTCCTAAGAGGCAAATTGCTGTGAAGCATGGCCTTCCTTATTTCTGAGTACTGAGTGTAAGAATGGGCAAAATGATCACCATGGCCTTTTTAACCCTTAACTTGTAAAATATAACACACATATAGAAAATTGCACAAAACAAACATACACATCTCAAGAATTTACCACAAAATGAACACCCACATAACCACCGTCCAAATAAAGAAATAGAATATTGCCAGAGTCCCAAAGATCTTCCATGTCCCACCCCCCCTAAATACTACCCTTCCTTTTACCGCAAAGGTAACCAATATTCTGATTTTATCATTATGATTCTCTGGGTGGTACTTTAATTGTTCAGGTGAATATGTTAAAGCGAGCTTCTGCCCAAACTCAAAACAATTGAATTTGGTGGTCATTAATATTGTTAATGATTCCTTTGAATACAGGACTCCTTTAAATCTTAAGGTCCTTCTAGTAGATCACAAGGAAACTGAGGGGCAGAGAATGAAGGTAACGTAGTAGAGCTCTAACTGAGTTCATCTGAAATTGAAATAACACATGTAAAATTATAAGATATATAAACAGAGAATATGAGAGTAGATATAGTTAACTATACTCTGATTCACCACCAGGTTTTCAGAAGCACTTTGGCACAGATCAAGGTGAACTTGTTAACAGAGACTGTTGTCAAGGATAGGGTTCCCCCTGAGACTCAGGCTTACTTCTCCAAAGTGCAAGAATTGTCTTTCCCTCTATTAAGACTATTTTGAAGGTAGCTGGTTAAGGGTCCAGGAACCAGGATTCATCTCCCACATGTCCTTTATTAATCTTTTCTTTAAAAGGATTTAAAAATAATACATTCTTGTAAAATTAAAATTAGAACTATACAGAAGTAAAAAGTAAAGTTCCTCTCTTAGGTTGGATTCCCCCAAAATAGACCCTAAGATTAGGATTTCAGGACAAGTAGTTTATTTGGAAGGCCAAGGAGCACAGTGAGGGAGTTGGGAAATGACACAGAGGAGGGAAGGAAAGTCAATAAATGAAGATGTGTCAATGAGTAGGTTCTCAGGGCACAGCTGGGGCTCAATTCCCCTGTGTGGTGTAAAACAAAGCTTGGCAAACTACAGCCAAATCAGACCCGCTGGCTATTTGTATAAGGTAAAATTTTAATGGAATAGAGCCATGCCCTGTTTTTGTTTACATGTTTTCTATGAGTTGAATAATGATGAAAGACAGTATTACCCTCAAAGCCTAAATATTTACTCTCTGGCCCTACAGAAAAAGTTTGCCAGTCCATGGTATAAAACATGCCTCGGAGTTGTTCCACCTGAGGGGGAGGAGCGAAGTATTTATCTACCACCACTCATTCCTCATTGGTTGAGAGCTGCCTTGAGAGTGCTGACTCCTCAGACTTTCTGGCTGACTCTGTAGACTGAACAAGCACACTCCTGTGTCCAGAGGAAGCCCTCCTGTGGAGAGTTTCATGTCCTTGCAGTAAGAAATTGTAGGCATGTACAGGAACAATAAACACCAAGAAGATATAAGCAGGAAAATGATCCCATCTGCTACAATTCCTATCCTACATACCTGTCAATTCCAGTCCCCACAGGTAACCACTTTACTATACAGTTTGGTGTGTCTCTTTCCAGATGTTCCTCTGTGTATACAGAAGGTGTTACACATATAAGGTTGCCCTGATTTATTTGGGAGTTCATGCCAGGGAAGGCATGAAAGAGCAGGGAGAGTAAAGAAATGAAGGAGAAAAATCTAATAAAGTTTTATGATATTTTGCAGGTAACTGCAGTAGGCAATTGAGAACCCTCTGAGTGCTTTAGAATTGTCCCCTTGTTGCTGGCTGAACCTGAGGGTGTTAACTTCCCCTTACTATGTGGCTTCCCTCCTTGAGGGCTGAATAAGCTTCTATGACTTTGGTGAAAACGCTGAGGCAAAAAAAAAAAAAAAAAAAAAAACTAGAGCAATAAAGTAGACATTTGAGGTGGAATGTTGACAACACACATGGAAACTGACCAACATAGCTGCACTTGAAATCAGGGATAGGTCATGGGATTGTGGCTAGGGGAACCAAAATTGTCTACTACAAGCCTAAATGATGCTTATATAGTCAATTGCTCATATGACCCTAGCAAATCTAGCCAAATGAGAAAATCGTCAACTGTGGAAGCAGTGAGTTATGAGATACTCTGAGCTAGCAACTTGTCCATTCACCTGCCTTTGGATAGGCATACCCATCAATTATCTTAGCCAACCATTACAATAGACATAACATTGTAATGAACTACCTTCTTTGAATATTGAACTACCTTCTTTGTTCAGTTCTTTTTTAACCATCAAGTTTTAAATGCCATCTATGCTTTCCTTACCTAGTACTCAAAACATCATGTACATTTATGGTCCTAATGTGAAAGGAAGTGATTGTCATATTATTCATTCCTCTGCCTGAAAAAGTAAACATATGCATCTTTGTCATAAGTAACTCACAATGATGTATAGATTTGATCACTTTTGCCAACTACAGCTAAAATGAGTTATATTCAATTTGGATGATTTTTGCTTTTGTGAAGATAAATTTCAAGAGGATTGTACATCCATGACTCACCTGTTTCTCTGTTGTTAAACCTTTAGAGAGCATGCCTTGGTTGTCACACTCTTTGCCAAACACTGTGACTTCGGCTTAGCAGACATTCAACATCCATTGCTGAAACTAAGGGTTAATTCCTTCATCACTTGTGATGTGACTTGACCAAATACATCATCTTGTACGTTGTGGGTTTTCTATCCTGCTTATTCCAGACAGCTAAGGAACACTCAAGGCCAAAAATAAAATTCTTTCATGCAAAGTGGTTAGTGCTTCAGAAACAGCGCTGCAAAAATACCAGAAACTTAATTCACATTGCTTGATTTGCAATGTGTGGAACTCAGAAGGCAGAACATGTTTATATTTATCTTACCCATTGATCTGCAGGACGGATTAGAGTAAGGGAGTGTACAAGGAATGATGCAATAGGACCTTTGTTTAGTTACACCTTGAACCTCACACAAGAGTCCAAGACAAGAGCAGAATAGCCAGGAATTCAGTAGAGGCCGGATCTAGGAGTGTCTTAAAGTAGCCTGAGTTCAGACAAAGGCCCATTTAGACTAGCAGCATAGAGATCTGATGATGAGGAATCACTCAGGGGTCGGGAACCTACATCCTTCTGATTTCAAGATTGTTCTTTTTTAAGCACCAAACGAGGCAAGAAAAGCTTCATCTTTCTCTGTTGCACCCCTTTTAATAAAAGGATTTATTCTGTAAAATTTGGATTCAGTCAAAAGGCCACACTTAAGGACCTAGAAGGCCACAGGTTCCCCACCCCTGCGGGAACAGAACATCAAAGACCATGAGACAAGACCTCTTTTATACTAAGAGGAACCCATCCCTACTGTGGAAATCTATGAGTACCAGTTGTTAACTATAGCCCTTTAGAGATCGATGACTGTGTGGTTATTTAGGAGGAGGTGGTACTCGCAGAAGTGGGGGGTGGATGTCAAGGGAGTTATTATAATTAGGCCAAGATTAAATAAAAATTTTTCAATGAAAGATTTAAAGAGATAAAATCCTTGAAGGTAGAAATGACTTATTTTTAAAGAAATCATAGCATTGAGGTCTTGGGCTGTGACAAAAATGAAAATGGCACAACATTAAAATGACCAGGTGAGAAAAGCCGTGACTTTCACTTCAGCTCTGTGGAAGATTTGGAAATGATTTTGGGCCCAGTGGCCTTTAGCTTCCACAGACTCACAGAAGTAAACATGGTGTTTTGTTTGTTTGTTTGTTTCCCAGGGATGAGTCCTAGAAATGTGCCCCCCTTTTTGTGGGCAATAGGAGAAGGAATTGTACTACTCAGTTCATTTCAATTGCATGCCAAATTAAGAGAGCCATCCATAGGTGGATTGATTCCTAAGTTACAGGTGAGTGTGGTGTTGAGTGATTTTTTTTTTTTTTACGAAAAAAACCTTATGGATGGGAGTGAAAGCTGAGAATTGCATAGTGTAGGCAGTCTTTGGGAGATGAACTTTTATTCACCACCTTCACTGCTGAAGCTTGGGGGGTGTTTTTATTATAGGAAAGATTTAAATTATAATTAAGAGGCATTTGTAGCATTCATTTACACTGGAATCCTTGTGGCATTGGCGTGTCTCCTTTCTGATGTCATCAAAGTTGTCATGGGAACAAAGAATCAGCAGCTTAGAGCATCCAATTCTCCCTTCAAATACTCATCATAAAAGAAATAAAAAAGAAAAAGAAAAATCTGAGACAAAGGAACTCATTTTGGGGCATAGAGATAAATTCTGACACTTCAGAAAGAATGAGGTTTATATAAAGAAGGGCCAGGGAGAGAAAGAGAGGAATGACAATACTTGCAAGCAAGAAATCAATATTTGGCAAATAAAAGCATTAAAAGATCATATTATTACACCTGACCTCTTTAATACAAACCAAAAGAATATCTGTTACCTCTCAACCTGATAATTAAAAACAAGAAAAGACGTGATGTAGAACTACAGCAGAAACAAAGAAACAATCAAGAGGCGAATTGCCTTGTGGTCTCAATTAGTGGCAAGGTGACCTAAGAGACGTTCAGAGCAGAAGAAATACATAATGACTCTTTTTAAAATAAACCAAGCATATTATTTTAAATGAACCATTGGAAATAAGAAAAAAATGGATAGCATAAGCAAAAATTGAATTGCATGATGGAGTTCAAGTACAAATTACCATTTGTTTATTTTTCAGTCTCTTTTACAGGAAGGTCAAAGAACTCGATACTGTATTAAAATGCCATTTTTTATGCCTGTGAGTCTAGTATTGCTGCTTATGTAATAATCCTCTTTCAGCGGAAAAGACAGATCAGCCTAGCTGTGCGCTTCAGCACAATCAATGTTTGTCTCACAAAAACCTCCAAAAATCCCTGAGGATTTTCCAACCATTCTGTGCCTTTTTTGCCTGTGATAAAAAGTACTGGTAAAGGAGAACCTATTCCGTGGAGGAATGGGACTAACCAAATGCTGTTTGCTTTGCTACCAATTCTGGGGATCATGTTATAGAGCTACATCTTTGCCTTGTTGGGGTATATGGAAGAAAGGGGGAAAAAAAAGAGAAGAGGTAAATGCTATTTTCTTCTCATTTAAGAGTATAGTTAGTGGGCAGATTGACATTTTAATCATTGGTTTCAACTGGTTGCTTTTTTGGATTAAACAAGTGCCTTTAAATGCCACCTGAGTTTTAAATGGGAGAGGATGTGGGTTGTAGTTTATTTTCAACCCTGCTTATTTATTTCAGTTAATGGAAAGGTGAATTGTTGCTAGCTGTAAAAATGTATAGAAAATTAAATCAACATAACCGATTAGCACAGGGAATAAAGGTATAGTATAGGTAAGAGTGAGAAACTCACAACTGAAATATTTTAAATTAAAGGGTATGTGAAAGTGTATCAAAAAGGACTCCATAGAAAATATACCTACACAAGGATTCAGAAAACTTGTGGTTTTTGGGGGAGGAGTCTCTGCCTTTATGAGTTTTTTATTTTCAAATGATTCTCTGTAATAAACCCCCTTAAAACTCAGTGGATTAAAACTATAATCGTTTATTCTCACTTATGCATCTGTGGGTTGGATAATCAAGCCTGCACTTGGCTGGGTGGTTCTGCTTCAATCTGTGGCTTCAGCTGGGCTTGATCCCTTTTTGCCAGGGCACAACTCTGAAATACGTATGCTTATTGTGGAGCCCAGGCTAAAGGGACAGTACCTAGCCAGGACAATGCGAGAGACGCTGGAAAATAAGCCCAGTTGTAGAAGTGCATTTTATGGTCTTCGATTGCATCAAGTCTACTATCATATCATTGGCTGAAGCAATGCATGCGGACAAGCTGAAAGACAAGGGACAAAGAGGTAACTCGTTCCATTCAGAGGCCAAGGCATTGAGAAGCCCAGAGTCAATGTTTCAGGGAAAAGTATTCTTCCTATGGGTGTGAGAGAGAGGGAGTAAATATTTTTGAACAATGATATAATCTGCTATAGTTCTAACTAGCTGTATGACTTTGGACATATCATTAAACTCTCTTGGATAAAATTTCTTCAGTAGAAGAAATGAAGATAGAGATACAAGATGATATCATGGAAAACGATGAGCTTTGAAATTGCATAGATCTTATTAAAATCTCAGGTTTCCCAAGGACTAGCTATGGCTCTTGAGTAAATCACTAAATCTGGTTCTCAGATTCTTCCTTGTATTTACTGCAAGTGAAAATATTGTTATCTGTCATAGCAAACAACCACAAAATTCAGTGACAACACAATAAAAGTTTTTTTCTTCTCATTTCTGATAGGATCTTATGCAGTTCAGACATCTATCCTGGGCAGCTTTCTCTTCTAAACCAGGGGTTAGCAAACTACAACTCATGGGCCAAATCTTGCCAGCCTCTGTTTTTATAAATAAAGTCTTATTGGAATATAGCCACATCCATTCATCTATGTTTTGTCTGTGGCTACAATGGCAGAGTTAAGTTGTTACAACAGAGACAGTATGACCCACAAGCCAAAAATATTTTCTATCTGGCCATTTATAGAAAAAGTTTGCTGACCCTTGCTCAAAGTAGTAGATCAAGAATCCAGGCTCCTTTAATCATGGTTCCACCATGATGGAGTCTTTTACCTTTAGCTACTCAGAGAAGAGAGAGAATATGGGGAAGACACACTATTTACTTCACTGCCTTCACCTAGAAGTGAAACATACCACTTCTCACAATTCATTGGATAGAACAAGTCACATGGCCAACAAAACAGCAAAGCAGGCTGGGAAATTTACAGGATATTTTAAAGCTTTCTATTAAATGGAGATAAAGTGAAAATTAGAATTTCTAAAAAACAAAATAAAATCCCACATAACACCAATAATAGGAATATTCAGACCTTTAAACACTAAAATTGGTAAAAGTAAAAGCATGAAAATAAACATTCAATTCAAAAAGTTAAAAAAAAAATCAAACTTACAGTCAGTTAGAAGAAATAAGTTCTAATGCTCAATAGCAGACCGGGCTGACTATAGTTAGCAACAATATATTGTATATTTCAAAGTAGCTAGAAGAGAGAACTTAAAATGTTATCCAAACAGAGAATTACATTCTTAGAGAAATGTTATGTGCCCTGAGTGCTTTTTCCCCTTGTCCCCTCAACTCTGATTGAGTTGGGTATGACAAGATAGACCCAATTTTTATAATCAAGGTGATGAATACCCCAAGCACTCTGACTTGATCGTTCGTTACACATTCTATGCATGTAAAAAACACTCACATATACCCCATAAATATGTAAAATATTATATATCAATAAAAGAAAAAAAATTCTTAAGGTAAGAAAACATCAGCAAAGCAGAAAGTAGGAAATACTAAATACAAAGTAAAATAAATGAATTAGGAAAGAGAAGAACAATAGAACTAATATATAAATAACAAGCTAGTTCCTTGAAAAAAATAGAAAACTACAATCTAAACTAATTTAAAAAAAAAAAAGGAAAAAACACAAACAGAGAACATACATGAAAGACAAGGTAGAATTAACTACTGAAACAGAGGAGTCTTTTTTAAAAAATTGTGAAAGTTGATTATAAAAATTGGGTCAATCTTGTCATACTCAACTCAATCAGAGTTGAGGGGGAAGGGGGAAAAGCACTCAGGGCACATAAGATTGCTCTAAGAATGTAATTCTCTGCAAGCCTGGCTGCTGAAATGGCCTGCTATAATCCTAAGATCAGTTTTACCTAGTAGCTGCTGAAATGGCCAGCTGTGATTCTAAGACTAGTTTTACCTACCACCATCACTCACCAATCAGAGCTTTCCAGCTCCCAAAACCTTCTCTAGTGCCAATGGGCTTTCTTTCAAACCAATATGTAACATATCTCTTTCTAATAAAACTCTCCATCTTTTCTTTGTTCTTTGGACATACCGAAGATCACTCAATCTGTGTGTATACCCTGAAGTGCAATTCTTCCTTTCCAAATAAAATATCTTAAATTTAGAGATTTGTCTCTATATTATATTTGACTCTGACAAAATCATAATGGATTGAGTTACAAAACTCTATGAAAAAGAAATTTAAAAACCTAGGTGAATTAGATAATTTTCTAGAAAAATATAATTTGCCAAACTCACCCTAATAGAGATAAAAAGTTTAAACAGGCCAATTTCCACAGACTAAATAGAGCAAGTTATTAGAGGGCTCCCCAATAAAGCATTAGGCCCAAATATTTTCATAGGGAAATTCAACCAAACTTTCAAAGACTAGAAAATCCTAATGATTCTCAAAAAGTTTCAGAGCACAGAAAAAGAAGAAAAATTTTAAATAGTTTTTATTTAATCCATCAGATTTTGATAGCTAAATCTAATAATGATTTAACAATAACAAGAAAACTATAAGCCAAACCAAGTTATGAATTTTGATACAAAAATCCTAAATGAAATATAAGCAAATTGGATCCAACAACACATTTAAAAAAATTAGATGCCATGACTAAATGGGTTTATTTCAGGAATAACAGAATGGTTCAATATTAGAAAATCCATTAATACAATTCAGTATATCAATAAATCTAAGAAGAAAATGTATATGAACATCTCAGAAGACACTAAAATTGTAGTTTAAAAGTTCAACACCTATCCCTAAAAACACTGAATAAAATAGGCTTGATGGATGCTTCCTCAATGTGATATATCAGCTTCAAGGCCAGCATCTTCCTTAATGAGGAAACACTGAACCATTCTTGCTGAAATCAGAAACAAGGCCCACTCTCTCCTTTTCTCTTCAACATTGTATTGGAAGTATTTTCCAGTGTAATGAGACGTGAGAAAACAATTAGAGGCACAAGAAATGAAAAGGAAAAAATAAAACAATCTCTATTTGTAGATGATATTGTGGTATCCCTTTAAAATACCAAGAGAATCATTAAAAAATTCAAACAATAAAAATTCAGTAAGGTAGCAAGATATGAAATAAACGTATAGAAATCAAATACAGACACACATATAGTCAAATAATAGTCAGAAGATATAATGAATGAGAAAGCCACATTAACAATAGCAAAAAGAAAATAAAATGTCATGGCAAAATCATAAGCAATTTGCAAGGCATTCGTGAAAGACACAAAAGCAGTTTTAAACAAATGGAAAAAGTATGTTTTTGGATAGAATGATTTAATATTATGCAAATGTCATCTCATCCAAGTTAATATACATTAGTTTGAACCATATGAAATTACTAATAGTTGACCATTTTTGATGTATCAAAATAGCTATCTCACAGGTCAACCTATACTTTTACTGAAGAGAGGAAATAAGTATTCATTTATAATTTGTTAAAAAAAAAACCTAGAAAAATAAATCAGAAACTAATTTTTAAAATGGCTGCTTATGGAGGTGGGAGGAAAGGAGTACGCACAAAAGAGATGTATAAACTAAAAAAAAACAAATCCTAAGCCCCCCAACCAACAAAACAGACACCCTTTTGGCCAAAGGGACCCCAGAAAAACCTGAAAAAACTGAGATCCTGGTCATGATGGGAAGGGAAGTCAAACATGCCTCATTATACCCTCTCCCTATTGGTGTTTAGGCTCAACAACTAACCAGCATTAATGTTAAAATAGAGATCATATGACTGACAAAACAGACTCTTTGTGGCAACGGGATACCAAATTATAAACAAGACCTAAGGCTATGCAAGGCAAGGGTTAAGTCACACTTTACAATCCATAAAATCTAGTTAAACAGGTATTTTTTTGCTGGTATGGTATCAGATAACAGAGCCTCTTATCTTAATTAAGCATTCCTTTCTGCTGACTCCAAGTTTTAGACAGAGCTTTACTCCTTTAACCAATTACAAATTAAAGAATCTCTGAATCCACCCATAAGCTATAAGCTCCTGATTCAAGATATCCCACTTTGTCAGGCCAAATCAATGTATACCTCCCATATGTTGATTTGTGATTCTACCTGCAATTCCTGTCTCCCTAAAATGTATAAAACCAAACTGTAACCCCACCACATTGGGCACACTTTCTCAGGACTTCTTGAGACTGTTTCTCCAGGCCTCAATCACTCATACTGGCTCAAAAAAACCTCTTTAAATTATTTTACAGAGTTTGTTTTTTTCTATTAACAGACGGAAGTGGGTCTTCTTTGAAAATAGTTTTTTAAATAAAGTTTTGACTTTTGAATCATGTACATGTATTACATATACAAAAGTAGATTTATATCAAAAAGGAAAAATGAACAAAACTTAAAGCTGAGCACAGATAGAAACAGATAAATTTTATATGAAATTAATAATAATCACACAAAGAAAAGAGCTATTTCAGGGGATTTTTTGCATAAATATCTGTACATCCTTAGCCATTTACAAAGCATGTACAGACATATCTGGGTTTGTTAACAAAAAAGAACAGCAAAGAAATCTTAAACTTAGTCATTAAAATAGTGGGAATGTTGGTATTGTAATTTTGCTATTGCATGTATATTGTAGGATAAACAAGGAAATAGATAGTTAACCTTTTAGGGACCAAAATTATAAGTGCTAGAGAAAAGAAATACAAAGATAAAATCAAATACTTAAAAAGAAACCCTGTGGTATTAAATTTGAATTAGAGGTATATTTTAAACAACTTAGTTCATATCAATATATGCTAATTCTGTCCCTGAATGATACCAGAAGCAATGACATCCCAGTGGTATTGAAGATAGCTAGCACCCAGATCTTGATGTATAAGAACCATTTCCCACTAAAAAAACCTACATAGAGAAAATGGCTGAATCCACATCCAGGAAAAGGGAAAGTAAAAGGGGACCCTAAAACATTTTGTGCTAGCAAGCAAGGAAGGGCTCAAAGAATAATGGGGGCATGTTAAAAGGATACAGAAGCCAGCAGGAATGGGATTATACTGGCCACACTGGGGACAACTTGAACATCAAAAGAATAGTTACTATTAACTAATTATAAAACACTGAAAAAATTTAAATAAATGAACCCACAGTGATAAAATAATGTGACTTTTTAAAAAAAAAAGCTGCTGTTTTTGGAGGACTTATAGTTCATTCCCAGCTAAAGAGAGAAACTCTTTTTTATAAATGAAAATCAACTAATAAAATGACAGAAAATCACCATTCCGCAACATCCAGTGAAATATTTGATTCAGCAAATATCACAAGTCAATAACAATAGCTGTAGCCAGGCAAGTAGAGGCCTGAGCATTTCAGGGTCACCTTTGGGGAGGACCCCAGGGTGTAAGGGCATATGATCAGGTTTATGTACCCTTAAAAGAAGGGCTGGCAAGGCTAGACAGGTTGGCTGGGATCCAGTCAAGGCGCTAGTATTCTAGGGACTTAATTCTGAGAAGAAAATAAAAGTAGTCAGGAAGGGATAGCAGAAGCCTAGGCCTACAGACTGGGTTGGTGGGGAAAGCTGCAGCTCAGTGAACAGGAGTTATGTCCAGTGACAGCTCACTCACAAAGTAGAGCAATTGTACATACAGCCCACTGCTGGTGAGTCTGGGGCTCTTTAGGACTCATGGTAAGTCATGGTTCTCATCAACAGGGGATTCTAGGAAGACCCGGGTCAAGCACTTCTTTACAGTCCTGAAATTCTCTAAATGCTCACCACATATTTACTAATTTTTTGAGGGGAAAAGGATAAAAGGATGTAGCACTTTCTACTCAAAGTGTGGTCCATGGGACCAAGAAGCTTATTAAAAATAGAAATCGCAGGCTCCTCCCAAGATTCCTATTGAATTTGACTCTTCAGTTTAACAATATCCCCAGGTGGCTCTTATGCACATAAAAGGGCTCGAGAAGCCCTGTTGGGGCAGGCACTTGTAAGGAACTTAGTGGAGATTTGTAGGGTGGGCCCAAGTAGTGTCACTGAGCTAAGGAGGATGATTCCTGGCACTTCTCAAAATCCTCCATCAAGTGTGCAGCCCACTCTCCTCTCCTTCTCTCCCCCAGTCCATATCACCAGCCTGGGAACAGACGCTTCCCGCTTGTGACGATGTGAGAGGAGCTTGAAGGGGATGGAAAGAGGAAAATGTGTCAAGGAAAGAGAAACTACCCTGATGACAAAAAAGGAAAAGGACTGGCAGATATGGCTGGAAAAGGGACAAAAAATTGCTATGGCAGAGATGGAGGATGGGTTTCATGTTGTTCCCTTACAACTTTAGTTGCAACTTCCATTTTAATGATGGCCTTTTATACACCAAAGTCCTAATCTAAAGGATTGATTCTGACAACCAAAATTTCAAGACTTCTAGGAGATGCCACCAAGAAGACTTAGGGCAGGTTATATAAATTCTCTGTGCCTCAGTCTCCTCATCAGTGAAGTGGGAATTATGATAGTACCTACCTCATAGTGCTGTTGTAAAGATTAAATGAGTCAAGCAGTTTGCCCAACCTCACAGAGCCAGTAACACAGCTATGATTTGAACCCAGCCATGTGCCTCCAGCATCCATCGGTGGTTCTGAACCACTGTGCTATGCTGCCACTCAGCAAAATGCAAGGAGAAATTAGAGTACTGAGAAGCAGTCCCACCTTCAATCATAGCTTTGATGAACAGTCATTTCCAGGTCTTTCCCCCTTGTGATAATCCAGAATCCTTAGAGAAGCCTATGATTTTTCTGTCTGTTGTGAAAAGTCCCATCATCGTGGCTGTCCTCCGAGCACAGTGAGGACTTCGGTCAGTTAACTCTCAGTTAGCAGAGTGTTTGAGCAGGGATAAAAAACTTTTGTTAATGGCCACATCAGGTGACTTGGAGGGATGTTTAATCAAAGGTTAATGATGATTTTATTCACTTGTACCACAGGGAAAGTCTCAGGGCCGAGTTTCCTGAACTATGCCTGTTGATGAAAACTATCGTCAAAGCAACACAAAACAAGGAGGAGGAAAAGAAATCAAAAAAATAGGATATAAAGTGAGGACAAGTGTGAGACCAAAATAGCAAGAATTGCAGTAGGGTATGGTAAACACGTCCATAAGCTTTAAAATCAAACTACCCTGAGTGACAGAGCTGTGTAACCCTGTTCAGTACCTCCATCCCTCCAAGCTTCTATTTCTCCATCTCTAAAGTGAGGATAATACCATCCACTCCATAAAGATTCTGTGAGAGTTTCACAAGACCAACTATGTAAAGTGTTTGTATAGAGCCCTACGGATGGTAGCCACTCAATAAATGGTAGCTGGTATTGTTTAGGGCAGTCACATAATATTAGATTTTTAAGGAGATGATAAACACAGCTCTGCACTCACAGCAATGAGGTGTAGAGGCTGTACATAAAGCCAGTGCTTTTATTTAGTGAAAAATATACTTGCTAAAAGTAATATTTACAAACACCCACGTCTTGTGTGTGCTAGCTGCTCCTTATTTACAAAGTGAAGGGGGAAATAAAATCTCCACTTGAAGAGCTTCTAGTCAGCTAAGTAAGACAGCACAATTACAAACCTAAGAGAAAAATTACATTTGTGCATAACCAAATACAAAGGAAAGCCTTTCAGAAATAGGCTTGAGATCAAGGATGAAAAAGTCACATCAGCTCAAATTCTAAGATTTACATTGTATACATGTACACTGCTGTCCTTTTGTCATTTCAAATAATACTAATGATTAAAACTTAGAATAGGGTCTAGAATGTGGTAAACACTATGTAAGTGCTATATATTTATTAACTTATTTAGTACTATGACCATAGGAGAGCGATCATTTTATTGTGCCCATTTTACAGATGAAGATACTGAGGCACAGAGTGGTGAAGTAATTTATCCAGGGTCACACAGCTAGTAAGAGATAATGTTGGGATTCAATACAAGGCAGCCTGCTCCAGAGTCCTGGTCTTAGCCTGATGCCATAACATGTCACATATTGATCCATTTCCATCAACAGATAAGACCATCTGTATACATACATAAATGAAGATAAAGGCAAACTGAAGAAAGATTAAGTGTTGAGGATTTATTTCCTGTCAAATATAAATTGATATAACCAACATGGAGACAGTGCTGGTATGACAGTAGTTCAAAATTCAATCCATTTAACGTGAAGAATGTTTTACTGCTGTTGAGTTTGCTCTCTCTGTTTCCACATGGCCAAGGATAACTCAAAGCATCTATGGATATGCTATTCTGTACTGCTCCTAAGGCCTTGAATAGTAGCTCTCAGGCTCGTCAAGCCAGCTGCAAAGTGTAGCTAATCAATTACAGCAGCCAGAAATAGTATATATTCATGAATACAGCAGCAGCCTTTAACCCACAGAGCAAGGCCATTTCAGAGGATAGAAAACCACACCTTGCAGCTGAACCTCAACTTTCACCCTGACTTCCCATCCTTGGCAGCCCCAGAGAAGTAATTTTCAGCTTAGTCTCTTGCTGATAGTCATCTGCGTCACAAAACTATTATCCACTCTGCGCCTTCCTACTTAACTCAATGTGTTTTGAGCCTGATAACCGAGACTGCTGCGGAGGCACTCAGGACTGAAGTTAATATAGAGACTCAATTGCAGTTCACCCCAGAGGGGGCTGCTTACAGGTCAGCGCTGAGATAATCAGCCAAGCAGCTTATGCCTCTGCCACCCCTGCTATTGCTGCTGGTTGTTTCATAACCTGGGAAAATTCAAACACATTTATTGACAAATAAAAGTGACAACTGAAATGCTAGGAAAACTGCTGTATTTTTTGAATCGAGATTGGACACAGCAAGTAACATTTCCCTAGGGCGTGGTTTTGTTTTTCCTTCCAATTCCTCCTTCGCAAATATTTTATGTTAAATCTCAGTTTTTGAGACTGAGAAACAATGTTAAGTCAACAGCTTTCCCAGCCTGAGATAGCCATGGCTTGATCTGCAATAGAAAATGCCAGTGCTAATAAGGCCTAATTGATTGCTTAAGTGGAGAAAGATGTGATCCATGTTTTTATACATTTTTAAGGTCTTAAATTTATTTATCTCCTGCTAAGCCAAGAAGTATTTTTTATAGAACTATTTTGTTCCAGGTACTGTGGTTTATACAGAATGTATCTTTATCAAATACATAATGGTATATTACACACTAAGGATTCAAGTAAATAGGATAAAATCCTGCCATCATGGATTTTTTTTTTTTAACAAATTAGGATCGTTTTAATAAAACACTGTGGCCCCAGGGAAAAAATTTTTTCTTTTTTTTTTTAATGTGGACATACTTTTTTTTTATTTCAAAAAATTTAGGGGGTACAAGTGTTTTTTGTTACATGGCTGAATTGCCATCATGGATTTTGACTGTCAGCTGCATACTTCTACACTGTCTAACCTTCAGTCTTACCTAGGATCATAGATTATACACAAAAGGGCTACTATTCCAGGGGGACAGATCCCTCAAAGGGAAAGAGGAAAGGTGTCAACATGACTTCCTTCTCTTTATGCTCTCTTTGTACAATGGAAAGAGAAATAAAGGGATGAAATGCTTTTCATCCTACTAGGAGGCCTTAAACATCAAAAAAAAAAGTTTGGATATAATCTGATCATTTAATATTTTTAAGAAAAGAGATGACTTGATTTCTTAGGAAAATATTTTAGACAGTTTAATCTTGGAAAACGTGCAAAATTGATAGAAATAAATATTAGAAATAAGAAGCCCAGTTTTAAAAAATCTGTGGAAATTAGGGAATGGTAATTAGATGTAGTTGGGAAGAGACATCTGCTTCTAGCCAAGATGAAATAATAGGACTATATTGACCCTCCCACCTGAAACAACTAAAATACCAGACAAAAATATGCTATAAGATGGTTCAGACATTGGATATCAGATAGTATAAGAAAATAATTCCTATGAAATGAGAGATAAATGATTTAAACCCTATGATTGCCTCAGCTTACTGTTAAGGCACAGTTTACAGGTCACAACACAGGCAAGGGGAACCCAGGAGGAGCCCAACAGTCTTCCCGAGTTAAGAAGATAAAATTGGGAGTCCAAGGAGGCCAAGGTGGGTAAAGTTCACAGGGCAGAGTAACAGAAAGGAGATAGATGTTTAAAGACAGAGCTCCAGAGATTTGCAGAGGGTCGTCCTCAAGTCTTCAGCTGAGTATTGATCAGTATAATAGGGAAAGGCAAAAACTACCAGAGGCTGAGAACAGAACCATCCAAAATTCCTGCAGAGCACATACAGCTGTGTTTCTACCAATCATAGTGGAAAACCCTTGTAATTCACAGGACAATGGATTGAGTACTAAGAATATTCAGAAGGGTATAAACTCGGTAGTGGGGAAAAAATTAGTTCTAGACTAAAAGCTGATCTGGCCCCACCTAATAAAGCTTAAAAGCAAGCCTTAAAAGTGTTAAAATGTTTTCAAGTAATCTAACTACATTCAAGAACAAAATTCAAGAATATTTATAGGAACACAAAAATATCCAGCACACAACAAAGAAAAATTCACAATGCCTGGCATCCAATTAAGAGTTACCAGGTATGCAAAGCAGCAGGAAATTGAAACTGATAATGAGGAGAAAATCAACTAGTATAAACAAACTCAAAAATGACACAAGTGTTAGAACTGGTAAAGACATTAAAACAGATATTTTTACTATATTTGATATGTTCAAGAAGGCAGAAAAAAGACTGAGCATGTTAGAGACATAGAAGATACACAAAAGACAAGTTAAAAGTTTACAGAGAAAAACTAAATGTCAAAGACTTTTAAAAATGCACTGGATAGGGTTAACAGCCAAATAGGCACTAGAGAAGAAAATATTAAATTCCAAACTATTACAATAGGGCAATAGGAGTTATCAAAAATGAAATATGCAGAGAAAAAAGACTTGAAAATGACCACAAAGAGGGGCTTCAAGATAACTGACTAGAGACATCTCATACTCTTCTCCTCCACAAAGAAGAACCTAAATAGTGAGTAGATAGACAATCATACTTCAAATAGATCATTCAAGAAAGAACACTAGAATTCAACAAAGAAATGTTAGGAAACACCTAAGGCAAGGAAGGAGAGGGAAGTGAGGGCAATCTGCTTGGCCAGGTTTGGCTAGGAGCCTGGAGAGACTCCCCAATGCAGGGAAAGGGTAAGTGAGAGATCTTCAGCAGTCCACATTCCCACCATGGACTTCTGCAATCCTAGCCACAGTAGAGCCCCTTGACCTTCGTGGGCCCTGACACTAACATAGGGAGTTGCCTAGAGACCGTGCAATGGTACTACTTCGGAGAGGGAGTTCATGCTGGATCCCACACACCTCCCAAATCCTCAGAAGCTACAGTAAGATGCCATTGTGAGAGCCCATCCCCAAACAGACTGCATCCTGCCCTGGGGCCCAACAGCAACTACATGTCCACATCTCTGGAGCACCACTGACATCCGACACCCTGTGTCTACCACTGTGGCTGGCTACTGCCACCAGGTCTAAAGAGCAGGCCACCAGCTGTGACCCTGCTGCCTCCAGTAGTGGAGCCATGGCACACTTTCATGCATCTAGAGTACCCCACCCACAGCTGCCATCACTGTACCACCAAGGCTGAAGCACAAGCTAAACATGAATTCCCTACCTGCCTGCACATAGCTGCTGCCACTGAAAGCAACCCTGCCCT
Organism: Daubentonia madagascariensis; assembly: GCA_023783475.1. Classification (NCBI taxonomy): domain Eukaryota; kingdom Metazoa; phylum Chordata; class Mammalia; order Primates; family Daubentoniidae; genus Daubentonia; species Daubentonia madagascariensis. The sequence continues at coordinate 485,164 of JAKFHU010000745.1, forward strand.
CCCCAGTAGCAGGGCCAAAACACAGCTGCTGCTGCCTCCCACCTAAGCATTCTACCAGGGGACTGAAAATCACCCCACCTCCGTTTACCATAGCCAGCACCTGTATATACCATTGAGGGGACTAAAGACAAGCATACACAGCTCGGCTTTGCCCCCCATGCCAGAGAATTCAGTCAGGAGCCTGGGGATGATCCAGCCCAGGCCACTACCATTGGCACCTAAGCATTCCTCCCAGGGGACTAAGGTTGGGCACACCCACCCTGCTGCCACCAACACAGCTGGCACCTACCTGCATGCATCACATGATGCCCTGGAGACTGTCCCACATAGCCCATTATAGCCACTGCCAACACCAGCACACAATGCTCGGGACCCAGAGGGTTGCTCTGCCACTACTACTGCCATCACCCACACCATGCTTCCTTCCAAGCAGCCCAAAAATCCATCCATCTACCCAGCCCACCACTGCTACTACTAGCATTTGAGCAAGCCACCTGGAGGCCCAAGAATTAGACTGCCTAGTCCTGTTAACATGGGTACCACCCTGGGACCCAAGAACAGGCATGCTCAGCCCACCACTACCACCGTTAGGGCCCAAAGACTGGCCTACCTGGCATCCCTATCCTCAGCAAAACTTCACCATAGCCTTCACTAAGAACCGCACACCAAACCAGTGAGGAAATCACAGATACCACCGATGCCATCTACAGCTGAAGAAATCACATAGTAACTACACTACTGCATACACCAAGAATCAAAGCCAAAGTGCCCTACCCAACAAACACCATAGATACATCTTCAGGAAAATGTCCTTTCCTATGAAAGCAAATTCAAAAAAGTGTAACAAGAGACTGTTACACCAGATGTGCAGATATCAATGTAAGGACAAAGGAAATATGGAAAAGCAAAGAAATATGATACCTCCAAAGAAACACAATAATTCACCAACAACAGATAACAATTGAAAATAAATTTATGAAAATCCTAGAAAAAGAATTTGAAATATTGATTTAAAAGAGGCTCAGTGAGATACAAGAGAATACTGAAAAACAGTACAAAGAAACCAGAAAAATAATTCAGGATATGAGTAAGAAATTTACCAAAGAGATAGATCTCATAAAAAAGAACCAAACAGAAATTCTTGAACTAAAGAATCCATTGAATGAAATACAAAATACATTTTAAAGCTTCAAAAATAGAATAGATCAAGCAGAAGAAAAAATATCAGAACTTAAAGACGAGTCTTTTGAAATAACCCAATCAGACAAAAATAAAGAAAAAATAATAAAGAATGAACAAACCCTATGTGACATATATGACACCACAAAGTGACCAAATATTCAAATTTTTGGAGTCCTATAAGGTTAACAGCAAACAAAAAGGTTAGAAAAGCTACTTAGTGAAATAATAAATGAAAACTTTCCAAGTCTAGCAAGAGATTTAGACATCCAGATACAGAAGGCTCAGAAACCCCCAAACAGATACAATGGAAAAAGGTCTTCTCCACGGCACATTATAGTCAAACTGTCAAAAGTCAAAGACAAAGGGATAATTCTAAAAACAGCAAGAGAAACACATCTTGTCATTTAACGGTGGATGTCTCAGCAGAACCCTTACAGGCCAAAAGAGATTGGGATGATATATTCAAAGTGCTGAAAGAAAAAACTGCCAGCCAAGAATACCATACTCAGCAACATCATTCTTCTTAAAAGAATGAGAAATAAGCTCTTTCCCAGGCAAGCAAAAGCTGAGGGAATTCATCACCACTACATGGGCCCCACAGGAAATGCATCAGGGAGTCCTACACCCGGCAGTGAAAGAATGGTATCTACAGTCATGAAAACACGCAAAAGTATAAAACCCACTGGTAGAGCAAACACACAATCAAGGAAGAGAAAAGACTCAAATGTTACCACTACAGAAAACCACCGAACTACAATGATAAACAATAAGAGAAAAGGAAAGGAAAAAAGGATATATAAAACAATCCAAACTAAAGTAATAAAATGACAGGAATAAGCCCCCACATATCAATAACAACCTCGAATGTGAATGGATTAAACTTTCCACTTAAAAGATAGAGACTGGCTGAATGGATTTTTTAAAATGTGCTAACTATATGCTGCCTACAAGAAACTCATCTCACCTGTAAAGACACGTATAGACTGAAAGTAAAGGGACAGAAAAAGTTGTTCCATGAAAATGGAAACCAAAAGTGAGCAGGAGTAGCTTATATCAGATAAAACAGACTTAAGGCTAGGCATAGTGACTTATGTCTGTAATCCCAGCACTTTGGGAGGCTGAGGCAGGAGGATCACTTAAGCCCAGGAGTTCAAGACCAGCCTGGGCAACAAAGCAAGACTCTGTCCCTACAAAAATAAAAAAAATTAGCCCAGCATGGTGGCACATGCCTGTACTTGGGAGGCTGAGGTGGGAGAATCACTTGAGCCCAGGAGTTCAAGGTTACAGTGTGCTATGTATTCAAGCCTGGATGACAGAGCAAGACTCTCTCTGTCTCTTAAAAAAGAAAAACAGACTTTAAGTCAAAAACAGAAAAAAAGGTGGTCATTATATAATGATAAAGTGATCAATGTAGCAAGAGGATATAACAATTCTAAACATTAATATACTTAATACTGGAGCACGCAGATATGTAAAGCGAATATTAAATTTAAAGGAAAAGACAGACTGCAATACGGTAAGAGTTGAGGACTTCAACACCACATTCTTAGCATTAGACAGATCATCTATACAAAAAACTAAGAAATAAACATTGGATATAAATTGCACTTTAGACCAAATAGACAAAACAGACATTTACAGAACATTTAATCCAACAGTTCCAAAATACACTTTCTTCTCATTAGCACATGGAACACTCTGCAGGATAGACCATATGTTAGGACATAAAACAAGCCTCAGAAAATTTTAAAAAATCAAAATCATTTCAAGTCTCTTCTCAGACCACAATGGAATAAAACTAGAAATCAATAACAAAAGGAACTTTGTAAACTGTATAATACATGGAAATTAAACAACATGCTCCTAAATGACCACTGGGTCAAGGAAGAAATTAAGGAGGAAATTAAAAAATTTCTTGAAACAAATTAAAATCAAAATGCAACATATCAAAGCCTATGGGCTACAACAAAAGCAGTGCTAAGAGGGAAGTTTATAGCAATAAGCACCTACATCAAAAAAGTAGAAAGATTTCAAATAAACAATCTAACAATGCATCTCAAGAAACTAGAAAAGCAAGAACACATCAAACCCAAAATTACTAGAAGGAAATAAATAATTAAAATCAGAGCAGAACTAAATGAAATAAAGACTAAAAACAACACAAAAGATAAAAAAAAGAAAAGTTGGTTTTTTGAAAAAATAAACAAATTCAATAAACCACTTGATAAGTTAACCAAGAAAAAAAGAGAGAAGACCCAAATAAACAAAGTCAGGAATTAAAAAGGAGACCATTACAAATGACATCACTGAAATACAAAATATTATGAAAAACTATAGCTCAACAAACAGAAAAACCTAGAAGAAATGGATAAATTACTTGGACAACCTACCAAGATTGAATCATGAAAAAAATAGAAAACCTGAACAAATGAATAATAAGAAATGAGATCAAAGTAGTAAGAAAAAGTTTCCCAGTGATCAGGACTAGATGGCTTCACTGCCGAATTCAACCAAACTTTCAAACAAGATCTAACACCAAGTCTCCTCAAACTATTCCAAAAAATTGAAGAGGAGGGAATTCTCTCTAATTCATTCAACAAGGCAAGCATTACCCTGTTACCAAAACCAGAGAAAGACACAACAAAAAAAGAAAACTACAGGCCAATTTCCCTGGTGAACATAGACATAAAAATCCTCAACAAAATACTAGCAAACTGAATCCAACAACACGTCAAAAAAATTAAACATCATGATCAAGTGGTATTTATTTCAGGGATGCAAGAATGGTTCAACATACACAAATCAATAAGTGTCATACATCACATCAACAGAAGGAAGGACAAAAACCATATGATCATCTCAATAAATGTAAAAACTCATTTGATAAAATTTAACATCCCTTTGTGATAATAAGTCTCAACAAACTAGACAAAGAAGGAATGTACCTCAACATAATAAAGGCCACACATGACAAATCCACAGAAAACATCATATTGAAAGGGCAAAAGCTCAAAGCCATTCCTGTAAGAACTGGAACAAGACAAGGATGCCCAATTTCACCAATCCTATTCAACATAATACAGGAAGTCCTAGCCAGAGCAATCAGACAAGAGAAAGAAATAAAAGGCATCCAAATTGGAAAAGAAGAAGTCATATTGTCCCTCTTTGCTTTATCTAGCAACACCTAAAGACTGCAACAAAAAACTCTTTGATCTGATAAATATATTCAGTAAAGTTTCAGGATACAAAATCAACACAGAAAAATCAGTGGCACTTCTATATATCAATAATGAACTAGCCAAGAAAGAAATCAAGAAGGCAATCTCATTTACAATAGCTACAAAAAATTTAAATACCTAGGAAAAAATTTAACCAAAGATTAGCCAGACTAATCAGATAAAAAGAAAGAAGACCAAAAATACCAACATCAAGAGAAAGGTTACATAACCACAATCCTACAGATATTACAAGGAAAATGCCTTAGTTATTTATTACTGCATGGTAATTACCAAAAAACTTGGTACCTTAAACCAGCAAACATTTATTATCTCGCAGTTTCTGTGAGTCAGCAATAAATTTCTTCAAAGACCTTCAATCTTTCTCACTCTCTCCTCACTGTTCTTTCAAGTTGCACCCACTGTCCAATTCTAAAACCACTCCCACTTTTTTGGTTTTTGTTATAGCAGTACTCCATTCTCAGTACCAAAATTTTTATTAGTTTTTTATTGCTATGTAACAAATTGCTTCCAAACTACATGCTTAAAAAAAAAGGTATATTACCTTAAAATTTATGTGGTTCAGGAATTTGAGAATATTTTATCTGGATGGTTCTAGCTCAAGGTCACTTGTGAAATTGCAGCCAATATGGTAGTCAGGGCTAGAGTCATCTATAGGCTTGACTAGGGCTAGAAGATTCACTTCCAATATGGCTAACTCACATGGATGGTGAGAGGAGGCCTAAATTCCTTGCTGACTTGGCAGGTGCTCACATTTCCTTGCCATGAAGGCTTCTCCATGGGGTTACTTGTGTGTCATTGCACATGATAGCTGGTTTCCACGGAGCAGGCGATCCAAGACATAGATTAAGGAGGATGCCACAATGTCTTTTATATCCTAATCTTGGACATCACACAACTTCAGTTCTGCCACATTTTGTTTGTTAGAAGCCAGTTGCTTAGTATGGCTCAACATAGAGGAGGGGAATTAGTTTTCATCTTTGGAAGGTAGAGTATCAAAGTATTTGTGAACATATTTTTAAACCACCACATTTAATAAGGGAATATTAGGAACAACTTTATGCCAATAAGTTTGACAGCTTACATAAAATGGACAAATAACTTGGAAGACAGAATTTACCAATGATCACTCAAGAAGTAATAGATAGCCAGAATATCCCTATATCTATTTAAAATTTAATCTGTAGTTACAAAACCTTTCCACAAAAACAAAACAAAACAAAACAAAAACTCTAGGCTCAGATGGCCTGGATGGCCACTGGTGAAGTCTACCAAATGTTTAAAGACAAAGTAATACTAATTCTATAAAATGCTTCAAGAATACTTTAAAAAAGGAATACTTCCTAACTCTGTCAATGAGATAAGAAATATTGTGATACCAAAATCAGACAAAGATATTTTATAAAACGAAAATTATGGAGTAATATCCCTGATGAACATAGATATAAAACTTCTTAACAAAATTTTACAAATTTAATTCAACAATATATTAAAAAGATAATATGGAATCACCAGATGGGGCTTATTCCCAGAGCGCAGATTGATTTAACATTCTCTTTTAACAGATTAAAAAAGAAAAACCATATGATAATCTCAATAGATACAGAAAAACATTTGAAAAGTTTCAACATACATTCCTGACTTAAAATTCTCAGTAAACTAGGAGTAGAAGAAATCTGTCCCAAACTGATACAGGGAATCTTTGAAAAATCTATAGCTACTACCATACTTATGGTGAAAAATTGAATTATTTTCCCCTAGGCTCATAAAAAAGGCAAGGCTATCTACTCTCCCCACTTCTATTCACCATCATGCTGGAGGTTCTAGCCAGTGCAATAAGGTAAAAAATGAATAAATAAAAGGCATGAAGTTTGAAAAAGAATAATTGAAATGACCTTTATTAGCAGATGATATGATTATTTATGTACAAAAATCTTACATTATTAAAAAAAAGGATACTAGAACAAGTCACATTAGCAAATTGGCAGAATACAAGGTTATATTAGTCATCTCGGGCTGAACAAACAAAATACCATAGACTGAGTGGTTTAAACAACAGATTATTTTCTCGTGCTTCTGAAGACTGAAGTCTGAGATGGTCAGGTTCTGGTGAGGGCTCTCTTTCTGGATTACAGAGGACTGCCTCTTCATTGTGTCCTCACAGGGCAAAGAGAGAGTGTGAACTCTTTCTTCTCCCTTATTCTTCTTATAAGGCCATTAAGCCCATCATGATGGCCCCACCCTCATGATCTAATCTAACCCTAATTACCTCCTAAAGGCCCCACCTCCTAATACCCTGACATTGGGGGTTAAGGCTCCAACATATGAATTTGGGGAGGATACAAACATTCAGTCTCCAACAAAAGTCAATATACAAAAAGTAGCTGTGTGTATGTGTGTGTGTGTGACACACACATGTGAAACAAACAATTGGGAATCTAAATTAAAGAAACAATAGAATTTACAATAGCATCAAATATATGAAATACTTAGGGATAAATTTGACAAAATATGTGCAAGACCTGTACACTGAAAACCATAAAACATTGCTCATTGCTAAGAGAAATTGAAAAAGACCTAAATAAATGGAGGGATATACCATGTGCATTGATTAGAAGACTCAATCCTCTTAAAATATCAATTCTCCACAAATTGATCTATAGATTTAACACAATCTCAATCTAAATCCTAGTAGCTTTGGTTAGTTAGTTGGTTGGTTTAGAAAATATGTTGATTCTAAAATGTATATGAGAAAGCAAAGGATCTAGACTAGCCATAACAACTTCAGAAAATGAAGAACAAATTTTGACAATGTACACTATCTGATTTTAAAATTTGGTCTAAAACTTCAGTTATTAAGAGAGTGTGGAATTGACATAAATACAAATTGATAAGTGCAACAGAACAAAAATAGACTCACACAAATATGGTCCATTGATTTTTGACAAAGGTGCAGAGACAATTCAATAGAAAAAGTATGTCCTTTTAAACAAATGATGCTGAAATAATGAGATCTCCATATGGGAAACAAATGAACTTTGACCCATACTGTAATAGTTTTCTATTGCTGCATAAAAAGTTTAGTGGCTTGAAACAAAACTTAGTGGCTTAAGGCACCACCGATTTATTCACTCAGTTCTATATGTCAGAAGTCTGGATACAGTATGCCTGGGTTCTCTGCTCCAGGTCTCACAAGGCTAATATCAATGTGTCAGCCAAGCTATGTTATCATCTGGAACTCAGAGTCCTCTCCTAGTTCATGAGGTGTGGCAAAATTCAGTTCCTTGTGGTTATAGGACTGAGGTCCCTGTTTACTTGATAGCTGTCAGCCAGGGGCCACTCTTGGCTCTTTCTTTGCCACTTGGTCCCCCTTCATCTTCAAAGCCAGAAATGGAGAATGTCCCTTATATACAAATCTTCTCACTCTTTGAATCTCCTACTTCAGGTCTAAGAGCCCAATAAGTCCCTTTTAAGAAATCGCTTGATTAGGTCAGACGCACCCAGGATAATTTCTCTATCATAAAGTCAAATGATTTGGGACCTTAATTGCATTTGCAAAATCCTTTCACAGTAGCAACTAGATTAGTGTTTGATGGAATAACTGAAAAGATGTGTGTACACCAGAGCTCTTGGGTCTTAGTCCATTTGGGCTGTTATAATAAAATAAGCTGGGTAGCTTAAAAAAACAGAAATTTATTTCTTATAGTTCTGGCTGGCTAGAAGTTCAAGATCAAGGTACTTGCAGATTAGGTGTCTGGTAGGGGCCTACTTCAGGTTCATAGAAGGAGTCTTCTCACTGTGTCCTGACATGGTAGAAGGAGCAAGGAAGTTCTCCGGGACCTCTTTTAAAATAGAAATTTTATAATCCCATTCATGAGGATTCTGCCCTCATGATCTAATCACCCCCAAAGGCCCCACCTCCTAATATCACATTGGCAATTAGCTTTCAAAATATGAATTTGGGGGGACATAAATTTCCAAACCATAGCAGGGGCCAACTTAGAATTCTGCCTGCCACACACATCTTGTACCATTACAATAGCTGAATCATAATGTGACATAGACATAAATGTATAAAAACTTAAAGTATAAAACTTCTAGAAGAAAATATATAAGAAAATCTTTGTGACTTGATTTATGCAAAGATTTCTTAAGTATGACACCAAAGCACAATTTATAAAAGAAAAACTGGATAAATAGGGATTCACCAAAATTAAGAAATTCTCCTCAGAAAACATTGTCAAAAGAATAAAAAAGCAAGTCATAGACTAGGAGAAAATATTTGCAAATCACATATTTGATAAAAGACATGTGTTCAGAATATAGGAAGAACTCTCAAGTCCCAATAAGATAACAGGACAATCAAAGAAGAAATATGGATGGCATATAAGCACACTAAAAGATGCTCAACATCATTAATCATTAGAGAAATTCAAATTAAAGCCATAATGAGATTATATACCTATTAGAATGGCTAAAATTAGAAATCCTGACTGTATCAAGCATTAGCAGGGATGTGAAGCAAGTGAAACTCTCATGCACTCTAAATGGGAATGTAAAATGGAATGTCTACTTTGAAAAAACATTTTGACAATTTCTTAAAATGTTATGCCTAAAATCTGACTCAGCTATCCCACTTCTAGGTATTTACCCAAGAGAAATGAAAACAAATAAGCTCACAAAGACTTGCCTGTTTATAGCAGCTTTATTTATAACAGACAAAAATGAAACAGCCCAAATGCCCATCAACAGATGAATGGATTAATAAATTGTGTTATATCCATACAATGGAATATTATCTAGTAATACAAAGGAACCAACTACTGAAACACACAAAATGGTCAAAATATCAAAATCATTATGCTGAGTGAAAGAAGCCAGACAAAAATAATAGTACATGCTGTATGATTCCATTTATTTAAATTTCTAGAAAATTTTAACTAATCTATAGTGACAGAAAGTACACCGGTGATGGTCTAGGGATTGGGGGATTAGGAAAGAGCAGGAATGAAGCATGAGTAAAGCATTACAAAGAGGCAAAAGAACACTTTTGGGGGGATGGATAGGTTCTATATCTTGAATGTGGTGACAGTTTCATGGGTGTATACATATGTCAAAATTTATCAAATTACACTTTAAATATGTGCCATTAGATGTCAATCATACCTCAAAAAAGCTATTGAAAAATAAAAATAAATGGTTGGCAAAATACTGGTGTCATCACCATAAAATGCAGAATTTGGAAAAGGGCACCTGAGTGTTGCTGAGAGTTATATTTGATGAACCCACCTCTAAGCCAAGCTGTAATGACAATAAAACTTTGAGCTAAACTAAGGAAGAATAAAAGGCATGCTATAAGAGAGCCTTGGAATTAATATGAAATATTAGTAAGTGGGTAGTGGTATCTTTGGAATTAATGTGTCGAGGGGCCTACAACTGAGCCCTCACTACCCACTGTCTACAACGTTGGTCAGCACCATTGTTGTTACTAGCACAATCTTAGAATGTGAGAGTCTGGGAGTAAGAGCAATAGCATTAAGAGTGCTCTGGGTGTTCCTATCTGTCCACATCCCCGCCAACATTTGTTGTTTGGGGATTTTTTAATATGAGCCAATCTCACTGGAGTTAAGTGATATCTCATTGTGGTTTTGATTTGCATTTCCTATTGTAGCTCTGACACGGGCAGTGCATGGGCAATATATATAACCAAAGTGTTGTACCCCCATAATATTCTCAAATAAAAAAATAAATTAAAAAAAAAAGAGTGCTCTGGGGCCAGGATCTGATAAGGGAGGTAGCAGGAATTTCTATGACAGTATGTTCCTAGAGGAGTCTTTGGCCAGGAATTCAAATGAGCAGATCCTTTTTCTGAAACAATGTTTTCTGTCTTTAATTTTTGATAATTCTATAAAGAATTCTTGTTCATTACAAAACAAGCAAGGAAATAACATATAGCAGAAAGGGATTTACTTTTATGTTCCCAATCCTTGTCCCCAAAGGTAACTACTGTTAATAGTTTTATTATGTATGCACATTTTGCCAGCCTTTATTTATGTAACATATATACACACATTTAAATTTCATTTTGATTTTTACAATGATGAGATCATAGCTATATGCTTTTTTGCAAAATACTTTATTCACTAATCAACATGCCAAGGACAGCCTTCTTGCCAACTCACTTAGACCTATTTCATTCTTTGAACTAGACACATTCATATCATTTATGTACTATGACTTCTTTACCATTCCCTTATTGATACAAATTTTGATCATTTGAAATTTTTGTGCTTACCAGTGGCTCTGTAACTATAATCCTGTTAAAGTCTTAAGTACTTGTGCAGATGCATGAAATTGTATTTTGCTGGTTATTCCTAAAGCGCTTTAAAGAGGAACCTATCCACACTTTCTCCAACTTTATAAGTACCTATTTCTCCACAGCTGTGTCAACACTGGATTGTATCCATTCTTTAACTTTTTCTAACATGACATGTATATTAGTTTGCTAGGGTGGCCATAATAAAATACCACAAACAAAAGAAATTTATCATCTCACAGTTCTGGAGGCTAGAAGTCTGAGATCAAGGTGTTGACAGGGTTGGTTTCTTCTGAGGGCTGTGAGGGAGGACCTGTCCCATGTTCCTCCCCTAGCTCCTGGTGGTTGTTGGCAATCTTTGGTATTTTTTTGGCTTGTAGAATCATCACCCTCATCTCTGTCTTTATCTTCACATGACATGGTGTTTTCCCTGTGTGTGTGTGTTTCCAAATTTCCGCCTTTTTATAAGGACACCAGTCATATTGGATCAGGGCCCACCATACTCCAGTATTACCTCATCTTAACTAATTATATCTACAATTATCCTAATTCCGAATAAGGTTACATTCTGAGGAACTGGGGGTTAGGACTTCAAAATATGAATTTTGGGGTGATATTAATACAATACACATTAGGCATACAATAGGCATAAAATATTTTACTATTGTTAAAATTTTGTATTCATTGGGGTTCTCCAGAGAAACAGAACCAATAGGAGATAGATAGATATCTTCTATATGTATCTCCTTTATATATCTATTTATATGTAGGTATATATGTATATACTTCCTATTGGTTCTGTTTCTCTGGAGAACCAGAGAGAGAAAGAAAGAGATATTATAAAGAATTGGCTCATGCAATTATGTGGGCAGAGAAGTCACAAGATCTACACTCAGTAAGCTGAAAACCCGGGAAAGCCAATGCTCTAGTTTCATTCCTTGTCCAAAGGCCTAAGAACCAGGAGAGCTGACAGTATAAGTTCCATTCTGAAAGCCAGCAGCCTTGTGAACCAAGAAGAGCCAATTTTTCAGTATGAGTTCAAAGGTAGAAAAAGACCAATGTCCCAGCTCAAGCAGTGAGGCAGGTGAAGTTACTCTTACTTAGCCCTTTGTTGACTGGATGAGCCCCACCCACATTGAAAAGGACAGTTGGCTTTATTCAGTCTACCAATACAAATGTGAATCTCATCCAGAAACACTCTCAAAGACACACCCAAATAATGTTCAGCCAAATGCCTGGGCACTCCACGGCCCAGTCAAGTTCACACATCAAATTAACCATCACAAGTGTACAGTTTAACATAAATAAAATTGTGCAATGTTTATTTTGACATGTTTATTAATCTTTTTTTGCTTCTTTTGTAAATTGCTTGCTTATATCCTTTGCCCATTTTTCTAATGGGGGACCCATTTGAAAGCTCCGTACTTGATTAATTAAAAGGCCATATAACAATTAATAAACATGTTGAGAACAGATACAAGTACCCATAATTCAAAACTATTTTTATTTTCAAATATCACCTTCCAGTGATTTTTCACTATGAAAGCTCATTGTTGCATGGTAGCAGCCATAATATATAATTTTGTATTATGGTTTTTTGATTTATTTTACATCAAATATTAAAATATCATTTAACATCCTATTCTAAAATAAAGGTGGGGAGGAGAAGGCAATTTAAAGAGGACATTTGTTGAGACATAACCCAAGGTGAAAAGAAAGCTTACAGTTTTATTATATTTCTTTACCCATCTTTACTCCCTAGGTAACTATTTTTGTCCCTCATACTGCTTTGCTATTCACTCCAGAAATGGTTTAGGGCATTCCAAGATTAAATAATACAGCAAAGCCACCAACTTTGTCTCCTTCAGTAAGTGCTCACAGGGGACAAGGAACTTGCACACTGGAAAAATATAAGCAGGGTACTATGTTAGCCCTTTAGCAATGCTGACACTTTGTGTAAACTTTGACAAGGCAAGGCAGATTGTCTTCTCAGATATAACTTGGCAAATTTTGCTCACTGTGAATGGATACTACATATACTAATTTGAATGGAGTTAGGCCCAGAGTATAAGGTTCTGGAAAACAGTGTTTCATTTAAAAAAAAAAAAAAAAAAACAAGTCACATCCAATCAGGTCCTGGAAGTCACATACATAGCAAAGGACCTTTCAGACATACTGATCCCAGCCTGTCTTAAAGTCTGCCTTTCTCCAAGGGGCTCAGGTTATTTCCCTTGTAACCTAAGCAGTTATTTCTTGAAACACACAGCTGCAGACCAGCTTGAGGCGATTTTTCTTGAGCAAGGAAGCCCAGAGCGTTGGGAAAAAAGCTGCATTTACAATTAGAGACCCAAAAAACTGGGAAAGGAGAGTGACTTTCTCAAGTTTATACCTGTAATGAGTACTGGGACAAGGATTCTAGTCTTCTGTTTACTAATGTGTTAAAAGAAAATATTGGCTAGAATATCTTAAATTTAAGGTAATCTCTAGTTCTATGATTCACAATCCATTGTTTATTAGACTGAGTTAAAATCATGGCTTTGCTTATTAAATATGTAATTTTGTTAAAATATTTAACTATCTGTTCTTTTTACAGATAAAGAACTACCTCACTCATCACTTGTAATATATGTCAAATACTAAGCTCAATGCCTAGCATATAGCAAAAAATTGATAGTAGCTAGTGACTGGCATTATTATTATTATCAAAAATAATAATTACATTTTCATGATTGTAGAAGAGCCTTTCCTTTCCCATTTCATAGAATCATAAAAATGTTAAAACTCCAGGATCTTAGAGAGTAATAATCCAATTTGCTAATCTTACAGATGAGAAATCTGAATGCTAGACCTGGTCAAATCACACAGCTAGTTTAGTCATGGAAACAGAACTGGAAGCCTAGCTTCCTGGCCCTTGGCTCTTACTACTCCACCCCTCTCCAGTTTCGCTTCTGGTCTTCCTCATTCCCTTACAAGCAACTTCCACAGGCTGGGTGTTCCCAGTGCCCACACTCCTGCTTCCTTTCAACCTTTCTAAAGGTTCCTCCAGAGAAAGAAGGTAAAGCCTCCTTCAGTTTTACTCCTGATCCATGCCCATTCCTAGGAGGGTAAGGTTTGTCCATCCTGACCTCAATTCTTGTACTTCCCTTGGTCATTTCGTCAACTAGAGCAGCTTCCCTCTCCAGTTCTCTCTCCTTCTCCCCATCACCTGTTCCCTACCGTATCTCTTAGAATAATCCATGTATCTGGACATAGGATTGCTCACCCTCATTTTGATCTAAAATAGCTTATATTCCCAAAGGCAGTAGCCCATGTCTTATGAAGGAAGAAAAAATAGCTCACTCTCTCTCTGCTTAATTAACGGATTCACCATCATCCTTATTAACAGCACCTAATCAGAGGGCTTCTCGGATATCTGGCTTCTCTGATATCTTGCTTCTCCATTTGGTTCCTAAAATGGAATCCATATAAATATACATCTTCCCTGGTACAATCTGGGCAAACAAAACATAGAGAAAAATTATTAAAGTTTGGAAGGGATCATAGGTTCTCATCTCCTTATGTCATACATAGAGAAACTGAGGCCCAAAGGGGTTCAATGACAGCTTCTTGGACCCAGGAATTATGTGGTGGAGGTTACTGGATCAGACACTAGGAGAATTGGTAAACAAGCCTTAGAAGTTTGATGCTTCAGAAACATCTGCAGGTATTTTTTTCTTTTCTGGATATAAGTGAAGAAGGAGGAGGCAATATGACAGGCTGGCAGTGACGACAGAAAGATATGGCAGCTCCCCTGGAAGAGATCAAAAGGGGTTTTTTTGCCCTACCTTCCTCTGAGTTTTCAATATAGTGTGGGAAATGGAAATAAGGGCAGCACATCCCAAAGAGGGAGCGTCTGGATCACAGGTTTTGGAAGAGACTACAATCTTTATTTGCTGAGCTTTCTGGGAAAGCTGGAACACATGTGCCTGAATAAGAATCAGCTTACATAGCCAAGTTCACCACCAGGGAATGTGAGCTTGCCTTATTTATGACCATGGAAGTTCATGTCAGTAAACAGAATGAGAATTGTGAGCACAGCCCATACCAGGGTCCAAAAAAAGTCACAGATAGACACACACACACACACACTCCCACACATATCAATGCCTTTTCCTTTCTGTTCATTGTGCTTATCTGTTTAACATACTTAGAGGTAACAAGAAGTTAAGGAACAGTTCTGGGACATGGACCTGAGTGTCCCATATGACATATTCTTGAAGACAAACACCAGATGAAAACAGTGCATATTTCATTAAACTAGTCATACAAGGCACTTGTGAGAGAGAACACTCGTAAATGTCCTAAGTAAATATGAGACCACAGACATGGCAGGACTAGAGCCCAGGTTCAAGTATACAGTCCAAGACACAAAATCTATTTATTTTTCCTTTTTACCTAGTTATTCTACTTTTGTCTTCAGTTTTTGGAACTTTGCTTTGCATTATACTGTCTATGTAAATCACAAAAGATAAAACTTCTACATTAAATAGCTCTAATTCAGGATAATAAAATACGAAAATAATTCAGGATCATAAAAGTACATATGCATAGATAAAGAGCAGATTGAACAAACTCACGTCAGCAACATGTTTTTAAAGGCATAAAACCACAATGTTTTGGAAAACAAGAGAGGACACAACAGTAACAAAATTTTGGAAACTGGAAAGCTGACGGACAAGCTGGCATAAAAGATTTTAGGAGACATGAGAACACTGAATCTGAAGGAAGTAATAAGGAAAGAACACAATGTATATCAATTTACACAACAAAATCCTCAATGGCAGCATTATGTACCTCTAGAAGTGGGGGAGAGTAGGGGAAAGGAAAGATCCAAAATAAGGAAGATGAGTTTAAAATCTATTTAGGAAGCAATTAGGTCCCCAGATACACTCCTTCACTCCTTAAAATTTCTTCCACTCACCCCAGAACATTATTGGAGATTTATTTTCTGGATAGTTCAAAAGTAGGGTCTTTGTGCCTGGTGTGCTCCAGATCAGTCAAGATGGAAATAGACAGATACTGGGCAGAGTTACCCCCAGACCTCTTTCTCATGCTGCTCTCAGAATTCCAGTTGCCATGCCTTTACCCTCAAGGCGAGCTACTAGGAGAGTCTTCTCTAAGGAATATGACCAGTCCAAGAGGAAAGTCCTAATCAAAGTTTCCCCCAAAAATGGCCCAGCCAGATAACCCTATGGTGACATTCACAGTTGACAAATCCCACTCATGCTAAAAGCTTCCAATCAGCTTTTTAGTGTCCCTGTTATAAATATAAACAAACAGACAACCAAGGATCGCCAGGTAAGCAGAAAAAAGCAATTAGAGGAAACAGGTACTTTGTTTAACCTTTCCTTTTCCTGATTAATCTATCAACACCTCACAGAGCTGAAAATATGCTATAACCATGAAAAAAGAACAGGACAAAGAGGAACAGAGATTTAAAAGAAGGAATTTTAAAAATAAAAAATATAAATACAGACATATATAAATAAGACATTATAAGTATAAACATAAATGCGAACATTTAATTATCTATATACACACAAGGTTTCCTCTAATTCTGTCCTTGTGCTCCATGCCCAGTGACTGCTGTATGATTCGGTACTTCAGGAACTAAGATTGCTTATACAAAGTCCAAGATGCATCCTGTGCATACTAAATTACAGTCCACTAAAATAGTTTTCTTATAATGATACTATACCATACACCATTTTTTTTGAATAGCTACTATGTCCTAAGAATTAAACTGGATGCATTTTATATATTTTTTGCATTTAACCCTCACAATCCTGCAAGGTAGTATTATTAGAAAGGTTAAATAATTGGCTGGCACTTGGCTGGTAAGTGGTGGAGTTGTGGTATAAACCCAAATCTGCCCAAGGCCAAACCGTTTCAAGTGCAACATGGGTATTATGATATCCATTCAATGGCTGGCTCCATTACCAGCAGATTTAGGGTCTTTGCTTAGGCCCAGCCTGGCTTGTCTGCCCTTGTCATATTCTTTTGTTCACTCTCTTCCTCTACAGTCTTCTGAACACAAAATATCTTATTCTTGGTTGAAATAATGCTATCATTTTAACACACACACACACATATAATTTTTAAATTTATTTTCCTTAGTTTATTATTTCTCTTCTCCTCCAAAGATTTTTTTTTTCATAACTGTGTTTAGGCACATAGGACTCACAAACTCTGGCATGGATTTTAAATCCTGTTATTCAGAGCCCATATTTGTCATCGTTTCTGCTGAGCTGGCCATTCTGATAATTATTTGGCTTTTTAAACTGCTGAGTCAGCCCCAGAAAGAACTGGCCTCCTGTCAGCCTAGTAGCAGAAGCATTAAGTCCAGGTTAGAACATCAGTTCTACCAAGTTAAAGGCTATTATAAATTGGGGATTTATTCAAACAAAGCTTTCAGAGTGGCATAGGCTTCTCAGTGGCATGAGTCCTGTTTACATGGGATATAGCAGGGCGATTATCACGTCCTATTAGCCTGCTAGCCTTCCCACCTCTTGGCCACTTCTGGAGCCTCATAGGACCCTGCTTCCTGAAGGGGTAGCAGTATCTGACCCACAGCTTTATAGGGCCTCAAAATAAATTTTCTCAGTGTAGAGATAATGAGGCTTTGAGAATTGAGTCATATTGACCCACCACCCAGATACCTTCTGAGGACAGACAGTACTAGCCATATTATCTTGGTACTTGCTAGCTTCTGTCACAGAGGGTGGTTTGCTCCTCATTCTGAAATAAATTTACTGTGTTTTTGGACTTCTGCCCATATAACTCCTGACTTCAGGATCCCTCTTGAACACTTCTGGGATTAATGAAAGAGAGTGTCATAGGGAATGCCCCACTTAACAAACACATTAAAGTATGATTTTAACCTACTCTTTTTAGCACAAAAATTTGGAGAATTTCTCAAAGATTGGTCTATGAGACACTTACATCAGGATAAAGTGGGAAACTTGGTTCTTAAGTCAGGGTTCCATGTAAGCAGAGCCTGAGACAAAGGTTTTGATACAGGTAGTTTCTTAGGTAAGTGAACTCAGGGAGCAGGAGTGAGGAATTAAAAAAATAAAAGGGAAGGCAGACAAAAGAACACAAGGACACATTATCAAGTTGGCCCCTGCTACTGATGACTGGTGTTTAAATTTGAAGAGATCTCTAAAGACCTTAATGGAATGGGGTCTCAGATCTGTTTACCTGAAGATAAGAGAAGGAAGCTTTAATCCATTGGATCTCATCTCTTATTGGTCAAGGGTCACTCACAGGATGTTAACTCTTCCATATTTTGAGTTACTCCCTTGTCACTGCTGAGTGGGCTGCAGCAGGTATTCCATGCTATTGTGTCAGAGAAACCTGGGGCAAGATGCAAGAAATATGAGGTGCTAACTTGGGGTGAGGTGCTATCCGTGTGTACCTATGTGAAACAGACCAAAATCTACTTAGAACTGTTTTGCATCAAGGCTACTGGAGCCCAAGATGGGGCAAAAATTATAGGCAGGAGCTTAAGGGATTTTTGATACAGCATGTAAAAATGCCAGTTCCTGGTTATCATCCATTGTTATGGGTTGAATTGTGTCCCCTCAAAGTTCCTATGTTGAAGTCCTAAACCCCAGTACTTCAGAATGTGATGTTATTTAGAAATAGGGTCATTGCAGATATAATTAGTTAAGTAATTCTTAACTTACTTAAATTGGAGTAGGGTGGGCTCCTCATCCAATATGACCGGTGTCCTTATAAAAAGGGGAAATTTGGACACACACGCACACAGGAAGAATACCACATGAAGACTGGAGTTATGCTGCCACAAGCCAAGGAACTACCACAAATTAGGAAGGAGATCAGGAACAGATCTTTCTCTAGTACTTTCAGAGGGAGAGTGACCCTGCCAACACCTTGATCTTAAGCTTCCAGACTCCACAACTGTGAAACAATAATTTCTGTTGTTTAAGCTACCTAGTTTATGGTAATTTGTTACAGCAACCCCAGGAAACTAATACACCTGTGATCTATTGGATCACAGTTCCTGGGGGTATGGTCTATACTTCAACACTTCTAACAAAGTTTGTAGGCAGTTCTATGTGCCCTCCAGGTTTAAGAAACCTGGTCTAGAGTGAAATAGATACTGTAGTCTCTGAGCCCCAGGGAGAGTGAATTCAAAAAGGCATGCTTTTGTCCAAACACTCTTCTGAAAATCCAAAAGAACACATTGGATGCAGAACAACACCTTAGATGTAGGGAAGGAATTCTCTTTCCAAATGTCAACTCATGTAGCACAGTTTAGGCCATGGTTGTCACTGAAAACCAGAAGCTGGAAAAGTGGTAAAGGAACAGACCACAACTTCACTCCCACCCCAAAACCTTTGCACAGGACAGAGTGGATCAATTAAGAGACACAATGCCCCTGTACTTTCTCAACCCCTATCAAAATATGGATATGTACATGCACATGTGATATCTTATTGTGAAATAAATAGGAACAAAATAAAAACCATGCTTGGAAAAGGTAGCACATTATTTACCTGTTATTTCAAAATGGAATAGAAGTGTTTCGTACACATCAATGTTAAAGAAAATGTAAAGCAAAGAAGATACAGTCAGAACACTAAAAGGAGGCCATTGAAACCATCAACAACTGCCTATTCTACCTTTGTAAAGAGTGAAACCACGTAGGAGCAGGAATCAGGTCTCTCCCCCTCTGTAAGAGTAGGCACATGGTAAGCGTTTTCTGAACACAGGAACATTGAACAATCTCTGAGACACAGAGTTCCTGCTCTTAGTGGGCCCAGACTCTTGCTCCAGTCTAATGATCCCTCCATTATTTTTCAATCACTCTGCAGATTGGTTGGTCTATGCTCCCGTCTCTTGGGCCCTGTGCTTAGAGCTGAGATATAACTTGAAAGGATATGACTTTGAACTTTGGCTTTGGTTTGCTTCACCTGCTAGTGACTTCTTCCAACAGTCTGTAGTTTACCATATGCCAGCCTACCCCAGTACCAATGCCAACCTCAGTGAATGAAGTATCTACCATTCCTTGCGAATTTTCCCTTGATCTCTGGTGTGAGAAGGCACTCAGTAAATATTCAAATGAATTTTCAAAGAATGAACAAATGGGTGAATGGATATGGCACAGGAGAGCACCTGCCAGGTGAACAACCATTTTTAGAGTTGGGGTAATATAGGCTGGAAGAAGATGACCACCACTTGAGAGTTTTCAAAGCAATTTCATATAAATTACTGGAAACAGAGTAAATAGCAAAGCACATACAAACTGAAAATATGGGGCAGTAGAAAATAAGAGCCTTAAAATGGAGAAAATAAGAGCCTGTAAGAGGAGAGGGGAATAGATTTGGAGGGATATGTAGAGAAGCAAAACTACTGTTTCTGTTTTTTTGGGTTTTTTGTCGGTGGGCAGGAGGTGTGGGGAGAGACATTGAGAGAGAAAAAGAGAGAGGAGAGAAAGAAGAGAGAGGTGTAAGAGAGAGCCCAGAGAGCAGTTGCTTGACAGATTTACAACAATTGAGAAGGATTTCTTACAAGCAATAGGCTTTTAATTCCTGACTTGAGTGATTTTCTCTTGTAACTAAATGACTCCTGACTAAGAGAAATGGCCACCAATACAACATAGGCTCAGTGAGGGCAGGGATTTTTGTGTGTTTTATTTATACCAAATAGAGCCTCATGCAAAATAGGGGCTCAATAGAGGCATACATAAAAGCACAAAATTGGAGACATGACTCAAGCAAAAAGATGATTTTGCGATCTGCTTGCCCTACAACTTAAGTTTAAGGGGTTTCTAACGAATAGGGAAGATGTACCAGGATATCTTCCATTTGCCTCTCCAGACCTGGGCTTCATCTTTCTCCATCCCACTCTCTTCCATAAGAGCCTGATCTGTATAAACTATGTCAATGTCTTCCTTGTCCTTTAGTTTCCAGTTAGGTTTGGCTTTTGAAGACTCTTGGTGGAAGACCAGGAAGAAAATAAATTGAGGTCAGGGTATTTATTTCCATATCTCCCGCCCTGCCAGTTTGCCGTGAGCTGGATGGTTCCTCAACCAAAGACAACCTTCTCCATAAGACTCCTGCCTTCTTCATTTCTGTAAATGCTTTCTCATCTCCCTTCAGGCTGGGTAGTAACATCTTTGCAGTTACCAGCACTAATCTTGCGGTTCCTGCAATATCTTTTATGGTTCCCCTATATCCCACTCACATCTTTATAATAGTGCCTTTATTAATCCCGCCTTGAATTATCCTAATTCAAGAGCATCATTTGTTTCCTGTTGGGGCCCTGAGTAATGCAGGAAGAATTCAAATTAGCTTTTTTTCAAAAATAATCCCTTTAATGTGCATCTTGGCCTCTAAAAATTACATCTTAATGAAAATGGATTTTTATCTGAGATGACGTAAGGGGTGAAGGAGGCAAATATTCATAGGAGACGGATAATTATGCTTGCTGATGTATATGATGGCTACAGCAAAGGCAAACCAGTGACTTATATTTCTGCAAACATTTCTTTGTCATGCATGATCAATCAGTCCATAACATGCTATTCAGAAGAAGACCACAGATTTATAAACCTGGAAAAGATGTAAAAATAACCCAGTTTGTTCTTTGTATGAAACCATCTGTAACTTTTTTTTTTGCTGTGTTTGGAATAAGTATATGATGTTGGAGGTAGAGGGTGGGAAAACCTGAGAAATACTTCCCTTCAGCATTGCTTGGTTTTGTATATACTGAAAATAGTCTGATTATTTAATTATCTTATTTAGATGCATTTTAATGACTAGAACCTTAATTTTGGGTTCTATACCCCGAAGGAACTCTGAAATAAGAGAGAATTAAATTAGAAGAAACTGATCTCTGATATGCAAATCTATTTAATTAAAAATATATTTGAGTTAAATAACTATAGATGGAAGTGTGTCCCATTGGTGCATTTAGGTCAGTACATTGGATAGGCATGATTTTAATAAGTCATTAATCCTTCCTATTAACACTGTGCAACCTTCAGGAATAATTAGAACCCCATGCCCTTTGAAAATAAACCCTTGTCCTCCATTTAGCTTATGATTTACCATGACAGAGGCCAATCAGTGTATGATTTACCTCTCTCTGGATTTAAGAGCACCAGTGTGATTAGAAGATTATCTGAGTTTTCTGTGGCAGGCAGATATAATCTAGGAGTAGAAATTAGTCCAGAATTTTTCTCCTTAAAACAAGATAGTTATTACTTAATTTAAGGACATTAGAAGTAAAGGGAAATAAGTTTCTTATAACTTTTTTCATAGTCACTTACACTTTAACATCAACAAATAAAGCAAGGATATTGGTCAGCACCTTTTTTCATACCTTTTCTCCAGGAATGTGATTCAAGAAGTCTAATTTGTCTCTTACAGGACCACTACTAGCAAGGGTGAAGGTGGGGGAGTCGTAAGAATAGTTTCTTATTCTGGGTTCTCTAATAAACATAACCCGAAGTAAGAATTATAGCACTGCTATTTTACTTGGTACAAGCCCACAACAGTGGAAGTGAGGAATAAAAAGGGCAAAGAGGTAAGTAAAGATAAGTGATGTGATTTGTTATTGCATTGGCCACAGCTTCATGATAAGACAAGAAACTAGAGAACAGACAATATGTCATGTATGTCACTCTGTACAAGGATTCCTCTGAAAGGTGAAAAAAGAAACCACATGTCACAGCAGTCCATGGAAAGGAGAAAGGAAGAGGAATTTGTCTGATCAGCTCCTTAATGTCTCCTGTTTTCCATTGGCCAAGGTTTACCCCATGGAGAACTAACTCCCCTTTACTTCTAGATTGTGTCATCCAGACCCTTGGCAGGCTTTCAGGAAGCCAGATACCCCACAGTGTGGTGTCTCATCCAAGTCCGAGAATGGAGGGGGTGTTGGCATGGATCAGCTCAGTGTATGGGTTGTATGGGCCATGCAGGTCCCAGGATGCAATTTGACTCCAGCCAGCATGGGAATCTCAGCAAAGATGGTGATGGTGGAGAAGACTAGGAAGCAGGTGGCCCCTTCAGAAAGGGAGAGGCAGTCAAGAGAATATGAGCAAGTACACAAGGTTCATGTCCAAAATAGGTATTTAACAGGCAGTTATGATGTATCATGCCACAAAACCTGACCTCATGCAATTTCGGTATAGACGGACAAGTCACTGTCATCACCAGTATCCCACATTCATGTGGGCACTGCTTTGCTGCCTCAGAGCTTTCTCCCAAGCCAAGGAAGGCTGATCAACCTCACACAGGCACAACCTGGAGAGATGGGAGTGTGGATACCTCCCAAGGGAAAACTTTAAACAATGAAGGATGAAAATCAACAGATAAATGTCCCAGGCCTGGTGGAATAATCACAAGGTCTCCAAGGAGACAGAGCCTCAGTTGCCCGGGAAAAACCCAGCTCATTCATGCACATTTTATTGGCTTTTCCACTTCCCTCTCTAGGTTTCCCTATTCCCTTCTTTGGGACTAAACTACCTGTTCTTACGTTCTTGTGTCAGGCTTTGAAACAAACTAATAAAGGGTTTTTATAAGGTAGTAAAGAGCTTTTGAGGCCCATTGCTAAGGATTATGATTTGTGGTCCCTAAGGGAGAAGGGTAGAAGCAAGTGCTTAGAGGTAAGTATGAGAATTGGGGGAGAAGCACATGCGGTACAGACTCAGCCCCATCTGAGACTGCACCCTAATGAACAATCACAAGGGATCCTCAGGACTGTGCTCTACAGCCATATGAGAAGTGGTGAGGGTCTCTGTAGGTGTTGGCCACCTACCTAAGCCCAGCCCATGCTGAATGACCAACCAGCAATAGAATAAAATAACGACAGTATATCATCATGGACCAAGGACCTGGTCTCTCCAGTGGTTCTCTAGCCCCACATTAACCTGGACCCTGTATGTTCCATGTACACAACTGGGGTTTGTGGAGCTCTAGTAATACATGAGATGAAATTTCCTAACAACCAAATCGGCAGGGTTCTGAACATATGAAACTTAATTTGAAGAAATAAAAGAATGCGATATTTCCTGTAACTGAGGGTTGCAGAGTAAACTCATCTTTGACATATATACTTTTGGTAAAAGCCTGTTTTCATCTAAAAGAAGCAACCAAGACCTGCAGGAGAAGCTAATCTAAAGGGAAGCTGGAGACCACCAAGTTATGTCCTTGCCTGATGAGCCACTTTTGTTCATTCAAGTCCTAACTGACTTAGATGTTATAGCCACTGTATTGCATAGCTCAGGTTAGAGTTCAGTTATATTGTACAGCTTACTTTCCCATTTCCAAAGGTGGGTAAATGTTTTCGCCCCTTGTAGCAGATGCTGTTGGTGACCTACCAACATCCCTGCCACTTTCATCATTCCTGTACATGTTAATGTCTTCCTACTGAATAGCGGCTTTCTCTGTGTACAGTAGCAGGCTTCACCTACAAGTGGGACAGGCTGGAATTTCCAAGGAGCCTGATGCCCTTGCGAGAAGCCCTCAGCCAATGATGGATGGGAACTGGTGAATAAATACCCAACTTCCTTGCATTTCAGGTAAAACAATTCTCTGAAGCATGCCCTGCACAGTCTCCCAGAGGTCCCCAGTGGGGTTAAGTTTCGATTGCTTAGGGCAGTTAACTGCTCCTCACCACACCCTGTATTGGTTTCCTTCCATTCCATCCTCTCCCCTACTGGTGCTTCCTGGGACTGGCTCTCAAATAAACCACCCAAATTCTTGTCTCCAGGTCTACTTTTGGGGTAGCACAGTCTAAGGCACTCTTCTTCCCTGAGTATTACCAGATCCAACTTAATTCAATGCAAACTGATATGCCTAACTTGGAGCTGGAGTCTAGTGCTGTGGCTTCTGTGACCTTTTATTGATTCTATTCTGAGTGAAGATTCTTATGAATGAGTTACAATTTCTCTGACAGGGTGTGTGTGTGTGTGTGTGTGTTTAGATTTCCCTTCCTTATTGGTAGGTATTAATACTTTGGGCTTATATACTCCACCATTGAGGCCTGCACAAAACAACTCCCAGTCTTCAGGATAGTGATTTTTTTCAAATTGTACAACTCAGAGCCCTATCAGGGGCACAAAGTGGGAATGATGGGATGTTGGGGACCTGACTTCCTCCACTTCAGCCAAAACATCAGAACATCCCTACATCCCCACTTCCCTCCATTTCATATATTGAGGAGGAAATAAACATACATACACACACATACACACACACACACATATATATACACATACACATACACACATATGTATATGTATATACATATAACCAGTCTGAGATAAGTACAGGTAGGACATATCTACATCATGTGCCTCCTGATATGATGCACTAAGAAGGACATAGCACTACTTCATTGGTGTTCCTATTCTATTAATGAGAAAGCAAGCAGACAAACCCAAATTGAGGGACATTCAGTGATGTGCTTGAACCAGCTCATACATACTAGCTCATGAGAGCCAACTATGCACAGTTCTTTCCAATGGCACATTCAGCAATATCACATTGCTAGATTGACATCAGCCATGATAAGAATATTTACACCAGGGAAATCAGCAAATGCTACACAGCAGGACTTTTTTTTTCTCAGAGAGACATCTGTTAAACATTTACCAGCACACTGCTGGACATTCTACAGAATAATTGTCCTGTACTCTTTGAAAATGTCAGTGTAATGAAAGACAAAAAATGCTGAGAAAATGTTCCATATTAAAGGAAACTAAAGAAGCATGACAACTAAGTGCATGCATAATCTTGGATTGGTTCCTAGACAGGAAAAAATTTTGTTCTCAAAGATACTCTTGAAACAATTTGTAAAACTGGAATATGAACTGTAGATTAAATAAAACAAATGTGTATTTCCTAACAACAAGGATATTTTCTTACATAACAATGGTGTAATTTTCTTCAAATTCAGGAAATTTGACATAATGCAATATTATGAATGGGTAAAGGGGCACGATGTATTCAGCACTCTCTCAGATGCTTCAAGAAAAATAATATTTATAAATACATATATAGAGAGAGAATGACAAAACAATGTAGCAAGATGTTTCCAGTTGATCTAGGATCAGTATGAGATTCTGTACTTCGTGAACGGTCTCTGTATCTTCTGAAATTCTCTTAATTTTGTCAATAATTTAACTTTTTATTGGAAATAATTTTGAACTCAATGGAACCCAATTAAACATTTAGCAAGTCCAATTTAACATATAAAACATTAAAGTCACATTTATAGAATAATTAAAATGATAATAACTGAATAGTTTAAATGGGATTAGCAAGTTAGTGGAATTTTGGAACGATCATAAATTGCTACATCTTGAAAACAATCCAGCAAAATTCTCAAAGCTGCTCCTTTCAAATTTGACTTTGACCAAAATTCAACTCAAATTTGAAGCTATTGAAGTCAAAATTACAAACTAGCACAATGTCCTAGAAAATTACAATGAGTAAACAATGGACAAATATCCAGAAAATCAAATTATAAGACTGTATACAAATGATAAAATATATTATGAAAAATCAAAATGTAAAAAATGCATTACATTTCAAATATAAATTAAGAGAAATTTACGAACAACATATGGATTTAGTAGCACAGAAACTGGTCTGTAAATATTGTAAAGGTTATTAGCCGAAATTGAGACTCCACGTTCCACACCCTTTAAGCCTTGATCAATGGCTGTTGTAAGATAAGTGGTATGATGTAGATAATTTAAGGGTTAAGTTCTGAGCAATATTGAGGACCATGACCGGGCCACCAAAGAGCCTGACCAAGGATGGTGGGGTGGGTTACAGTTTGGTTGGTTTTAAGGTTGAGTAATGGTTCTAAAGCATAATATTAATGAGAAAAGTCACAATGTTTGGTTGAATGGCACCATGCCAAGGGGTTGTGCGCTTAGGTTTAGTGGTTAGAAGCTCCTGACGTGTAATGGTTCTAAGACTTGAATGTCTTGATAGACAAAATTCAGTTAGTATTGCCTGTGCATGGGGACCTTCAGTTTGTCTGGCGAAGCCTTTTGTTTTGTTGATTACAAGAATATTCTCCAAGAAGGGCATAGTGAAGCATGTTGATCACGAACCTCCTCCTCCTGGTGGACATCATATTTCAGTTTTTGATGCCCATGATCAGCCGGCTTTCAGGAGCTGCGGTCCCCAAGCAGTCAGTCTCCTGGGTCGCAACGAAGGCATTATGAAATTTTCCTATAGCCTGAAGCTGCCTGGGAAAATACAAAGGACAGGTCTTTTGGGATCATTGGTGGGCTTTTCGTCCCTTTTCAGCACCCTTCTTCCTGATGTCCCACATCTGAGGTGCATGCTCAGTGCTCTCAAATAGCTAAGGAAAGCATATGTCATATGTAGTTATTCCCCACTAGACAGCAATGCCATGCTTCCACTCCTAAGAGGCTTCACAATTTCAAAATAATCAGAAAGTGTTTACAGAATACAATGACAAACTCAGCTTCATGCTAGATGTTGTAAGCTTCAAAATACAATTATAGGGAAAAGATGACATAATGAAGTAATTTTTAACAGAAATTTCAGAGATACTTGAGGGTGCAGCAAGGAAAGAGGTATGAGCAAATTTCCTAGGGACCATGAATAATGTCACAAGAGCAGCAAGCTTCATCTGCCACTCCTGTTCTGAGGCAGTGTGTCTCACACAGACTCTACACATTCATGATTCTTCTTCCTCCATTACCCTGTCAGCTCAGGCACCAGCAGATTTGATATCATTCTTCATTCTGAGTTTTTCTTTCTCACAGTCACTTGTTCATAAATTTCCCTCACCATGTCATTGAAATCTGTCCCAACATTTCCTGATAAATTCCTCATGCCCTTAACCTCCTATCATCCATAACATTCCATTTTCTAGGAATTCTGTTAATATTCAGCAACAAAGATTCTATTTAGTGTTTTTCCAATGTGCACCTTCTTGCAAGTGCAGGAAAAAAATCAGCTTTCCAACTAATTGGATCATCTCCATGCATTTTTAAGAAAGGGTGCAAAATGGTCAAGCTTGCTTTCAGGAGTCTTCAAGGCATTCTTTTAGCTGTTTTACTGAACTTCAATTCCCTGTGCTTGCTCGCTTGCCCGCTTGCGCGCACAGGAGAGCACTCCCATGTGTGCATGCTCTCTCTCTCTCTCATTAGCTCTCATTTCTTCCCCTGCAAAACAGAAGAGCCAGGGTCGGGGAGAGAGGATGTGGGACAGACTGTTTTGACAAGTACAATTGCAAAGGAGATGTTCATTTCAGCCATAAAGGAGCTACTTTGGAAGCTTATCCTCTGAAATAGTGTGGGAAACAGAGAGAACACAATGTAATCATACAGCTAATAGTAAATTTGTAATGTGTGTGCATAAATATTGCTCTATATATTCTCTTGCTATGTATAATATCAGCTTGCACAGCTGAGAAATACATAGACCTGATCATTTTGTGGGGAAATACTCCTTATGCCATGGGATTGGCCAGTGTGGAGGCTGGTCCAGTCTCTTCTATTACCCCAGAGGAGTTGACCCTAGGATGGAGCATCACCTTGTCATCTGTACTGTCTCACTCTCCCTAACACCCTCTCTCCTTGCACTTCGCACTTGTAGTGGATCTTGTGATTTGTGCACAATCCAGATCCCACTTTAAGACTAAAGGACTTATTTTTCTAGCTGCTGGGAGCGTTGATGGTAGATAGCTCTCTGTTTTCAGCCCCTTATAGGGATTGCTTCAGCTAAAAAGAGTCGTATTACCCAAGGTATTCCCCCCTTCTTATTTAATAACTGGTCAACATAAAAGTATAAAGGCCTAGTCTACTCACCACGATTTGGGCCAACTCTGATGATCACCCCAGCTTCAGAGCTCCATGTGGGGTTGGCTGAGACTTTGGTCGAGACTGCATTGCAGCCCAACTTCTCCTTCTGCCCAATTCCATGGTCCTCCCTTCCCTGCATATAATAAATACCCTGTATACTAAACTATTTTTAGTCTGCTTCCCCAGGAATTCAACCTGGAACCCCTCTCTAGATGTTTTAAGAAGAGGGATTCCACGCAGAGAATTATGCCACAAAAGTGTTGGAAAGACTAAGGAATAAAAAAGAGGCAGGTGGTATTCCCAGAGGTCAGGAAGAAGCCTCTACTGACCAGGTAGGTTCCAAGAGCTATGTTGATTTAATTTAGAGAAAAGATCACATATGTAACAATTGCTGAAATGAGAGTCAACACCAAATTAACTGTGTGATTATCCACAGCCATTCTCTAAGACTCAGACACCTTCTGTAGAAGACAAATAGGCAAATTAAGTGGTGATGTGATAGGAATTATCATTCCCAGTTTTTCATGGTGACACCACTATTTTCACTTACCTTAGAAAAGTAATAGTGCTTTTGATTGATTATCCTGGTAGGGAAGGGAAGTTCCAGAAGTTTTTACTTGGCCATTCCTACTGTAACGTCCCTCAGTCTATGAGTCTAGGAGCCAATGTGGGGATTCTGTTAGATTCTGAGTATATCTACCCCATATGATTCCAGATCTGGGAAAATAGTCATAGTCTCAGCCTAAAACCCCATTAGTCACCTAACCTCTAGCCACCATTCTGGTTGGTGGGCCGCAATGGCATTTGAGAACTCCAGGACTAGCATCAACTCTGAGCTTATATCTGGTAATCCCTGATGTGACTATTTCCCATTGTCCACTCCATAGTCACTCTGATAAATGGCTCCAAGTCCCCTGAAGGAAGGTTGAGAGGCAATTTACAGTATATGCTTATGGCAATGTGACAGGGATCCTTTTTCCAGGGGGTCCAATATCCCCTTTACTCAAGGAACTCTGATTCTGTGACGTGGCTCAGGCCTGTGGACAGAGTGAGAGACCATGGTTTTCACTGTAATAATTCAAGTCAGGTCTCTCTTCATTAGACCTAGATTTTTCCCCCTAATTATATAGATCTCATAAAACTTCAGTAGGTATTATGTGGGTGTTCTGGTACCTCTCAGAAGCCCACCCCTTCTTTTAAGATTGAAACATTCATTCCCATAGTTGTTGAGAGTGTTGGCAGCAACAGTCCTCAGCTAAGTCCCTCTTTGGAGCTTGCCTGAGAATAAAGACAATACTGTGTTGCCCAAGATCATGCCCCTTTCTGGGAATAGCTTATATCCAAAGACTTGTCAGTGCAGGGGCATAAAAGCCAGCATCTTTGCTCCAAATCAAAACACTATACAGGTCCATCTCAGCTTCCTCTGCCTAATCTTGCTTCCTTCACTTCCCCATGGGTATTGATCACAAGAGCACTCCCCAATGAAATTTCGTGTTGCAAATCTTGTCTCAGAGTTAAGTCCTGATGTGAGGGAAAAATAGAAATTCACTAAAAACCTTTTACCCTGAAACGGACAAGCTATAGCCCTATGTATGTTAATTGCTTAATCTGCTTCTGTAAGACTGTTTATCGCCACACCCACAGGAATGTTTGTGAAACTGATGTTATAAAGAAAGAAATTGAAATTGACTAACGCCTGCAGCTCATGCTCCCCTAAACAGCTCCTCCTTGCAGCAGCTACCTTGTAAATTACAGTAACTTCCGTATGTGTACACTTCCTGGTATAAGCCACTCTGTACCACCTCCTTGCTCTTGAAGTGTAAAAGACAAGTCCCCCTGACCGGGGGTGCTCAGATTTTGGCGGAAGATCCCCTCTGAGCCCACCGGCGTTAATAAACCTGATCTCTCTGCGTCCTCGTGTACCTCTCGGTGTTTCTCTCGGCAATGTGACTCCGGTTTTTGCCGTTACACTGAGGAAGCTGAACTATGACAATAGGCTAATAATTTATTTCTGTCCTAGGGACCCTAAGATCAATAAACCATCCCCAAAGATCCCTACATGACAAAACTGATTGCCACTCTGGTTCTGCTGCCCATTTTAGTAATTGCACTTGCCTTTTCTCTAGTGCTTAAATGCTTTCCTTTGGCCTCTACCATTCTGGGATCCCTTCATCTCTCCCACCATCATTGCTAACCTGAAGAAGACAGCTATGGTAAAGCTTCTGAAGCTCCCTCACCCATTCATTTCTCAGTGCCTTAAGAAGAAGGGAGTATATCATGTGCAATTTGCCAGGGGAAATAGTGGGAGAGGTGGGGGAGGAACATACACAATGAATTCACTCCAATGTTCCTATCTCTTGTTGTAGCTCAGGAAGCAATACCCCAAAGACTGGTGCTTTGACATGCTAAGAGTCCTTAGAAGCTCCCTCAGAATCAAGGTCCCTCTAACCTTGTTTTTCCCCCACCAACCCAAGCACAAGAAGGAACTCTCTCTGGAATTTCCTTATCTGACCAAGAAAGCTTCTTTCCAAAAGAAACACAATTGCCTTTCTCCCCTCCCTGAAATCTCATTATCTATTTCAGAAAAGACTGAGGAATGCAACCACACCTGGACAGACTTTTTCACAAGATAATGCCTGCCTCTCAGACTCATTCAAGTTCCAAAGAGAATCATTTACAAGTTAATTTCTGTCCGTTGTTCTTCCTGAATAATTATTTGCTGTCCTTCAAAAGAATAGTTTACATTCCCCATCTCCCCCCTCCCCTATGGAAAAGGGTATATTAAGCTTCTGTACCCATTGAGTTATTGGGTAATCATCCTCCTGTGGTTCCCTCATATTATGCACATTAAAATTTTGTATGCTTTTTCTCCTATTTAATCTGTCTTTTGCCAGTTGATTTTCACTGAACTTTCAGAGGGCAAAGGGGAAGTTGTCCCTTGGCCCCTGTACTCCCTAAGCCCTTGGATTCCTTCAGGCTACTTCTGGCATTTCAGCATACTGATTATAAGCATCTTACTGAATACAGATGCTTCTCAACTTAGAGTGGGGTTGCCTCCCAACAAACCCATCATAAGTTGAAAATATCATAAGTCAACTCGCTATAATTTCAACTTACAACGGGTTTATCCAGAAATACCCCCTGTAAGTAGAGATCCAGAGTGTCCTGAATGCATACTGCTTTTGCACCATCATAAAGTCAAAAAATCATAAGTCAAACTGAGATAGGGAACTAGCAAGCCCTGCTCAATTAGGAGTCATGAGACCCAAACTAAGGTCTCTTGTAAAACAGGAGGTGGTAGAAAAGCCAGCCAAAACCAGTTAGAACCAAGATGGCCATGAAAAATGACCTCAGATTACCCTCAACTGCTCATTATACCCTGCTTTTAATATATTAACATACTAAAAGAAACCCCCACCAGTGTCATGACAGTTTACAAAATGCTATGGCAACTCCCAAAAGTTATCCTATATGGCTTAAAAAGGGGAGGAGCCCTTGGTTCCAGGAACTCCCCACTCCTTTCCCAGAAATCTTATGAATAATCCTCCCTCCACTTAACATAAACTTCAACAAAACGTATAAAATAAGACCCCAGAAAATCACAAAAGGCTACTTTATGCTGCTCTGAGAGAGAGCCACTGCTCTGACTATGGAGCAAGCCTTGCTTCTGTTTCTTTGTTACTTCAATAAACTTGCTTCTGCTTTACTCTGTTGGCTCACTCCTGAATTCTTTCTTGCATGAAGCCAAGAATCCACTTGGCCTTCAGGCCAGATCCCAGTTTTGGGTTCTACTTTCCTTATAGGAAAGTAGATGGTTTCAAAACCATCATAAGTTGGGGACTGTCTGTATAGGCCACTCTTGAGTCCAGGTTTTAATCAACCACTCCTAGCTATTTCAGGTAATATATGCAGTCCAGTCTGTGTAGACTGTCAAGACTGTTGAGTTTCTGAGTGAAGCAGAATTTATTGATAATAGGTATACTTAGCCAATGTTACACTTCATCCTCTTTGGTCTAGTACCTTCGTAATTCATTCTCATACATATTTCCCAGATTTTTGCTGATACAATTTAGCCAAAACTGAGACGGAGCAGGCACTCCCTTTTAGGGGCCTACTGCCCACCCCCCACCAAGCATGGAAATAAAGGAAAAATCTTGAGTCCCTTTAAGGGAAATTCTAGGCACCTAGCTAGCCTTAAAAAGGAAATGAGCAACCTGATAAGCAAGAAGATAGTATTAACTTAAACCAATAGTCTTCTAAGCAAGTCAGAGTCATAAGGTGTTTTAGCTCCCTATAGAAACTAAAAGATAACACCTTAAAATATGTTCTTGAGTTGTTTTTCAGAAACCCAGACACCCACCAGATGGAAAATGCCTACCACTATCACATAAACCTCAGATAAGGGGAACTGAAGACTGAACTCTGAGCACCATTCTTTGTTCTAAATTTCTTCCTGAGGGGCCTAGAGAGAGTCACACCCACAGGCCACACCTTAACATTCCTTTCTGGTGAGCCCAAGTTTTTGGACAAGGTCTTGCTTCCTTAACCAATTGCAAATCAAAAAATCTCTGAATCTACCTATGACCTGTAAGCCCCTGTTTCAAGATATCCTGCCTTTTGGGGCCAAATCAATGTATAACCTCCCTGTATTGATTTATGATTTTTCCTGCAACTTCTGCTTTCCTGAAACGTTCCCCCGCCTTTAAAAATTCTTGCTTATAAGGTATCAGGAGGTCAGGCTTAAGCATTAGCTGTCTTTCCTCCTTGCTTGATATTCAACAATAAATGGCTTTCTTTCTCTCACTGCAAATCTCAGCATCAGCATTTGGCTTTGCTGTGCCAGGCAAGTGGACCCAAGTTTGGTTCAGTAACAAAACTTTGCCATTTTACCAATGTTTAAGCTCTTTCCTTTCCACTCAGTCTTTGCACTTGTCCCTCACTGGGTGTGCTATGACTGGCCTCCAGTTATGGATCTGGAAGCATTGGAAGGTAGTAAGGGTGGGTTTTGATGAGACTTGGCAATGCAAGGTAACTTCCTTCAGTGAAGATAGTGATGGGGAAATGGAAAATTCCACTGTCCTTGAAACTGCTTAACAACTGCAACTCTGGCTTCTGTAATCAGCTTTCAGCAGTTCCCTTGCAGCAACTTCCTCATCTGAACATTACAGTAACTTCCTTATCTGTACACTTCCTGGTATAGACCTCTATAAAAGGTCATTACATCTAAAGCGCGATGCTCAGAATTTGGTGGCAGAATCCCCTCTGAGCCTGCCAGCGTAAAATAAACATGTTCTGTCTACGTCCTCGTGTGCTGCTCAGTGTGTTCCCAGTCTATCTGATTTCAGTTGCCGTAACATTTGGTTCACTCACCGGGAACCCTGACTGCACTGGCCCCTTGAGCCACCAGTGTGGGGTGGAGTGCCAGCCGGTGGCTCCTCACCTGACCACAAGGTAGTTAGGCGCGCCAAGTCTGATTTTGGATCCCCTCTGCACTCGGCAGGGTCCCGTCAACCGCTGTTCCGAGAACTGGCCAGACACGGTGAGGATGCAGACAGGCAGCCAGGGACAGCTTGCAAGCTTTGGACACAGTAAGGTCCCGGGACCCAACCTCAGACAGGCCCATCCAAGTGGACAGAAGAGGAGTCTGATCACCTCCTTCAAGCAGGGTTGTCCCGCTGGGTGGGAATGTCATAGCCTCTCAGTGTGTGTGAGTGTGGATGAAAGTGCGAGTGGTTGTCTTGGTTCCACAGCTCTGCTATGGAATCTGAGTGAGTCCCAATCTGCGGTTCCGTGAAAATGACATACAGCATAATGGTGACTTACTTTCCTGAAAGGGGGGCAACCTGGTCTGAGACTCATACAGATGCACCTTAATCAAGTTGTGTCTTAAATCCCCACAAGGGGAGCGGCCAGATGGGCGCCTGAAAGACTAATCCCCCCCCCTCTTTTTGTGCAACACCATTCATTTAGTTATAGACATGGGTGGGAATGAGTCTAAGCCTACTGTTCTCAGTTGTATGTTGAAAGATTTTAGGAAGGGGTTCTCTGGTGATTACAGGGTTAAGATGACACCAGGGTAGCTCCATACGCTCTGTGAAATTGAGTGGCCTTCTTTTGGAGTAGGTTGGCCAGACACTGGCACCTTAGATGTCCAACTTGTCAGAGCAGTCTGGAATGTCATTACAGGGACCCCAGGCCATCCAGACAAGTTCCCCTACATTGATTCTTGGCTTGAGGTAGCCCAGACCTTGCCCCCATGGGTCCGGTTCTGTTCAGGAAAGGGAAAGAGTAGGATTCTTCTGGCCTGCAAGTCCACAATGTTGGGACCCAAGAAGTCACCAGCCCCTATCCACCAAGAGCCCCAAGAGGAAGAACTGCCACTGCCGCCACCCTATAATCCAGCCATCCCAAGTTCCCATCCACCAGTCCTTGACTCGCCACCCCCATCTGTCTCGCCACCCCAGCAATCCCCAGAACCTGGCCCGGGGATCCCTGTGGCTCATTGTCTCCACTCGGCACAGGTCCAAGAACCGGCCCTACTGATGCCCATCCATGAGGACCGAGGCCAGCCCTGTGCTATGGAAGATGGCACCACTCATCCCAGGCAGCCAGTCCTGTATTACCAACCCTTCTCAACTACAGACCTCCTGAATTGGAGACAACACACTCCTCCTTACTCTGAGAAACCTCAAGCCATGATCAACCTCCTTGAGAGTATCTTTCAGACCCACCAGCCAAGTTGGGAGGACTGCCACCACCTCCTCCTGACACTCTTCAATACAGAATGGTGCAGGATCCTCTCGGAAGCCTGCTGGTGGGCCCAAGAACATGCTCCCAGAGGGGTCCTGGATGTTGAACAATGGGCCCAGTGAGCCATTCCCAACAGCACACCAGCCTGGGACTTCAACACTCCTGGAGGTCATGACTCATTGGTCCTGGTACCGAGAGGCCCTCCTGAGCAGCGTCCGAGAAGGCACCAAGAAGCCCACCAACATGGACAAGGTTGCCCAGACTGTCCTGAGGCTGGCAAGGCACTGAGTGACTTCTGCAAGTGCCTCTGCAAAGCATATCGGATCTACACACCCTTCGACCCTGAAGCTCCAGAGAACCAACGCATGGTGAATGCAGCCTTTGTAGGACAAGCTTATCCCGATATACAGTGGAAATTGGAGAAGCTCGAAGGCTTTGTGGGCATGAACATTTCCCAGTTGATGGAAGTGGCACAGAAACCAGGATTGGGTTGCTCAGCAGGAAAGAGAATGGAAAATGAAGCAGAAGGCAGCACTCCTGGCGGCAGCACTAGGGAACCCCGCTCCACCCCCGTGACCCAAAAATCACCCCAACGGAGGCCCACCGGGACGAAGGCTCTTGCAACCAGACCAATGCGCATACTGTAAGGAGACCAGGCATTGGAAAAATGAATGCCCAAATTGAAAGCTGAACAATGGGAAAAGGAACCCACCCCAGAAATACCAGCTAGAGCCTGAAACTCAGGACATCATAGGCCTAGCTGGGGCCGGTACCAACTAGGCCCAACCGGGTTCATTTGACCTTGGCCCCCAGGAACCTATGGTTGTCATGGAAGTAGGGGGCCAACCAGTGACTTTTATGGCAGACACAGGAGCCAAGCATTCAGTGGTCACAACACCAGTAGCCCCCTTGACTCACCAGGAGACCACCATTATAGGGGCAACTGGGGACCAACAGGCACGCCGCTTTTGCCAAGCACGGACCTGCCAGATGGGAGGCCACAAGGTGCAACATGAATTCCTGTACATCCCAGACTGCCCCATTCCCCTGCTCAGGTGAGACCTCCTGCATAAACTAGGGGCCCAGACCACCTTCCGTGAGGAAGGGTCAGCAAATCTCTCACTGAAACCCACAAGGCTGCTCATACTAGCAGTCACTGTCCCGCGGGAGGCTGAGTGGCGGCTGTTTACAGAAGCAGAAGAAAATCAAGATCCATGTGACCTTTGACAGGACTTTCCAATAGTATGGGTGGAAGACAACCCCCCCAGGTCTGGAGCACCAACACGTGCCCCTAATAATAGACTTAAAGCCAGGGACCCAGCCCATTGGAAAGCGACAGTATCCGATCCTGACAGAGGCCCGGGAAGGAATCCAGAAACACCTGGATAGGCTCTGGAAGGAGGGCATATTGGTACAATGCCAGTCCCCATGGAACACCCCACTGCTGCCAGTCAAGAAACCTGACGGGAGTTACCGCCCGGTCCAGGACTTGCGGCTTGTCAATGAAGTTGCGGTAACACTCCACCCGCTAGTGCCTAACCTGTACACTCTTCTAAGCCTCCTTCCCCCGGATGCCGCCTGGTTCACCTGTTTGGATTTAAAGGATGCCTTCGTCTGTTTGAAACTGGCCCCGCAAAGTCAGCCCCTCTTCGCCTTTGAGTGGGAAGAACCCCAAACCGGGAGGAAAATGCAACTCACCTGGATGCGATTGCCCCAAGGATTCAAGAACTCACCAATGCTGTTCGGGGAAGTGCTGGCCTCAGATCTTGCAACTTACTCACAAGACCACTGCGCCTTCCTCCAGTATGTAGATGACTTGCTCCTGGCAGCACCCACCCAAGAAGACTATCTCTCAGGCACTCGAGCCCTACTCCAACTACTCCCAGATTCTGGGTACAAAGTGTCCTGGAAGAAGGCCCAAATTTGCAAACAACATGTCAGATACCTGGGCTTCCACATATCCCAAGGACACCAAGCACTGGGCCATGAGCGGAAGCATGTTATCTGCACAATACCACGACCCGAGGGCAAGAAACAACTCAGAGAATTCCTGGGAGCAACTGGGTTCTGCTGGATCTGGATCCCCGGGTTTTCGTTGATAGCCAAACCTTTGTATGAAGCCTTGCGAGGACCTGAGGAGCAGTCGATCAAGTGGACAGACCAGCGAGAGGAGGCATTCAAAGCCATAAAAGACCTGCTACAAAGGGCCCCTGCACTGGGACTGCCAGATCTTACCAAAGATTTGAATCTCTTTGTGCATGAAAGGCAACATGTTGCAGTGGGGGTCCTGACCCAGACCATAGGACCCTGACAGAGACCTGTGGCCTATCTGTCTAAGCAACTGGACCTGGTAGCCTCTGGATGGCCCCCCTGCCTACAGGTACTGGCAGCCACAGTCCTGTTGGTCAAAGAGGCAGATAAAGTCACATACATCCAAAAGCTCTCTGTACACGTACCACATGGAGTTCTCCACCTCTATAATAGCATGGGACATCAGTGGCTCTCTAACAGTAGGCTGGCTCAGTACCAGGGGTTGTTGTGTGAGAACCTCCAGGTTACTCTAGAGACTGTGCGAACCCTGAATTCTGCTACCCTCCTGCCTGTCGAACTGGGGCCACCAAATCATGAATGTACAGAGGTGATGGAAGAAATCTACACAGGTAGAACAGACCTGAAAGACACACCTCTGACGACCCCGGACCTGGAACTGTTCACGAATGGCAGCAGGTACGTTCAGAATGGGAAACGGTTCGCAGGTTATGCAGTTACCACGGCCAGTGAAGTCATCCTAGCAGGGCCTTTGCCTCACGGGTGGTCTGCACAGAGAGCTGAACTTTGGGCCTTAATCCAAGCCCTCACAATAGCTAAGGACAAGAAGGTAAATATCTACATTGATTCCAGATACGCTTTTGCCACCATACATGTTCACAGGGCCATTTACAAGGAAAGAGGACTGCTGACTGCAGGGGGTAAAGGGATAAAGAACCACAAGGAAATCCTTCAGTTGTTAGAAGCTGTGTGGGAACCCAAAAAGGTAGCCGTTATTCATTGCCGAGGACACCAAAAAGGAACAACTGCAGTAGCTACAGGAAATCGTCTGGCAGACCAAGCAGCTAAACAAGTGGCAACCCAGGAACAAGAGACCAAGGGTGAGCTGTTAGTCTCTAGTAAAATCCTCCTAGCCCCAGAGTGGCCAGACAGGCTGCGTTATGCAATTGAAGAGGACCAGTGGGCAAGATGAGAACAGGCCAGAAAGAGTGACAATGGGTGGTGGCATCTACAAGACAACAGAACCTTCATCCCAGGAAACATAGCCTATTCAGTCATTACCCAACACCATAACTTAGGCCACATGGGGAAAACTGCACTCGCCCACCTACTCACCAAGGTCTACTACATAGCCAAAGTCCCGACTCTAGCTGCAACGGTGTGCGCCCGATGTGACACATGTGCCCAAAATAACACCACAACACGGCTGAAGCCTGTATCCGGTGTTCGGTACTCAGGGGCCACACCCTCTGAAGATGTTGAAATAGATTTCACTGAAGTGAAGCCCTGTTGGGGATACAAGTACTTGTTAGTAATGATCTGCACTTACTCAGGGTGGGTAGAGGCTGTCCCCACCAGAACAGAGAAGGCTCGGGAGGTAGTAAAGTCTCTCCTAAGAGAAATAATTCCTCGGTATGGCCTACCCCTCTCATTTGGAAGTGACAATGGACCTAGTTTTGTGGCAGAAATAATTCAAACTATAGCCAAGACACTTGAAATAAAATGGAAATTTCACACTGAATACGGCCAAAAAGTTCAGGGAAAGTGGAACGTATGAACTGGACCCTTAAGAACACCCTAGCCAAGCTATGTCAAGAGACAAGCCTACCATGGGTAGACATGCTCAGTTTAGCACTTCTTAAAGCCAGATGCACACCAGGGCCAATGGGGTACTCACCCTTTGAGATCTTATACGGAAGACCCCCCCATCACCAGAGGCCTCAAAGGGGATATTAGGCAGGTAGGAGAAATGAACTTACAAGGTCAGCTTATACAGCTATCAAAGATACTACAGCAGATTAGCCAAACAGTATTAGAACGGGCCCCCTTGGCCCTGGGGGCCCCAGTACACCCCCCACGAGCCTGGAGACCTGGTATAGGTTAAGGATCAGAAGAAGATACCCCTAGGGCCCACCTGGACAAGACCACATACTGTTGTACTAGTTACACCAACTGCTGTTAAAGTTTCAGGTCTCACGCCATGGATTCACCACACACGAGTAAAGAGGGCTGCGCCAGAGGACCAACAAAGTCCGTGGATAGTATAACCAGTCCAAGACAGCCCCCTGAAATTCCGCCTATGCTGAACTGGGATGGATGGAGGCACCCCGGATGGAAGAACCAATTAGGACCAGGCAATTCCAGACTCGAGCCTGGACTCTTTGGACTCCTGGCCCTATTACTGGGCATTGGACTCTGGGCGGTAACACCAGGAGAATGGCCGTGGGTTTACAAGGTAGGTTTCGTCCTGCTCTATTGGGGTACTGTATTATGTTTATACTGCTTGTCATCATCTGACCGTACCGACCCCACACCCCTTAGAACAGGATGCCCAGGTTTTAGCTACCACATTTAACAAATAGCCAGACAAGTGACATCAAAACAGATGCTAATAAGGGGCTACCACCCCCTACGCACTCTAGAAGAGTATATAGAGATAGATGGAACACAGGATGTGATGCATCATTAAAGATTTTAAGATGGGCATCAAAAGGGGGGAACGATGGGGAAATGGAAAATTTCACTGTCCTTGAAACTGCTTAACGACTGCAACTCTCGCTTCCGTAAACAGCTTTCAGCAGCTCCCCTGTGGCAACTTCCTTATTGGTACACTTCCTGGTATAGACCTCTATAAAAGGTCATTACATGTAAAGCTTGATGCTCAGAATTTGGTGGCAGAGTCCCCTCTGAGCCTGCCAGTGTAAAATACACCTGTTCTGTCTACGTCCTCGTGTGCTGCTTGGTGTGTTCCCGGTCTATCTGATTTCGGTTGCTGTAACATTAGTACAGGGTTTTCCAGCAAGAGAAGAGCTACATCTGTCCTGAGAGAAGTGTCCCAGTGTTTTTTCCCCAGGTCTGTGTTCACAATCTGGTAGTTCTTATTCTGAATGCCAAGTGTGGGTCTCATTTCTCTCCTCACTGCCCAGTGTATACTCATGTATACATACAGAGCACATGTTGTGTTTTCATTACTTCATGGAATTTCTCAAGTTTATCATTAAGTAACATCCTTTACATTCCCCCATTTTTTAATCTAGATTTACTTAAGTTGAAAAGTATCTAGAGATGACCCTGGATTCTATAGAGCAGGGGCTCCTCCTGCCATAAGCCAGCTAAAGTTGAGTGATCAGAGCACAGGGACAGATGCTAGGTCACTCACATTGACCCTGGGCTGCTTTATTTATCCGTGTAAAGAGGGTTTAATTATGGGCACACGTACCTCACTTTAAGTCCTTTTATGTGTGCCATCTGTAAAAAAAAAAAAAAAAAGAGTCAAGTGTTCTCTCCTATGACTTACATTGAAATATAAGTAGAGCAGATACATTGGGGGTGAATAAAAACATTAAATCCTTTGTAAAGGGTAATAAAGCACCAAATCCAAGCCCCAAGTTCTAGAGTGACTTGTCTGAGGTCACACATTTAGAAAAGCTGGGTTCTATCCCCAGATTATCCCACCTAACTCCCATTTTAGTTCCCTATATGGGCAGAGGAGGAGGTACATCATGCTTACATTTAAAATAGGGTTAGGCAGAAAAATCCCAAAATAGTAATAATAATCATGGTGGAAATCCCCATTTAGTTTCTGTTTAAAAAGTGAGAATCAGTACTTGGGAAGTAGTATGAAGTAGGTAGTTACTAATCATTATTCACTCTCTCAGGGGCACTTAAAATCAAATCATATAGTCCAGCATCTCAAGACCTGGTCATTTAATCAGCAGGATCTGACTCCTCATCTGAATGTAAATCCCAAGGACTTTGTAGCCTGAACACATGCACACACAAGGTATCATGCTTCAGAAATTAAGCATATATTTGTGGAAAGATGTTTTTCTGCCATGGATGCTATTTCTTTTTCTAATTAATCAACTTCATTAGATTCCACTTTTTCCACTAGGAGAAAATCCCCTAGCCCAATGCAAAACAAAATCATGTAAAAGGCAGACAGAGTTCTTTCCTCCACCAATTCATTTGCAATTCTGATGCTCACTCGTATATATTTTAGGCACTGATGTATGATGAAGCTGTTTATTTTCTGGAGTCAAATGTGGCATGATTTTTTTTTCTTCTCTCTTCATTCTCTCGGGGCACTTAAAATCAAACAGTCTGGTTCACTATCAGCTCTCACATTTTCTTTGCAATGATTGCAAGTCCTTTTCAAAATTAAAACTTACTATAACAGCAAGGTACTTCCCACTGTTTTTCCCAGCTTTAATAGTGTTAAGATATTAACAAGTACAGTGAATACAACAGTTATATTGATGAGCTCTCGTTTATATAAAGTATAACAAAAAGGATTAAGTAAAGTTCAGTTGGTCTTGGAAAATCCTGCCAACTCCCAATCTGAATAAATAAAATCTATTAACGTCTGGCTGGTTATTATGGGTAGTATGTTGTTTAAAGACTGCTCTCCTAGAAAATGTATAATCAAAGATGCTGAAAGTGTCAGATACTCAAAACCCATCAAGGAAAAATATACATTACTAAATTTTCATTGGTACCTTAGGGCTCCCTAATTATATAGCAAACACTGTGGCCTTGTCTTAAAAGCATTTTGCCAAGAGTTATTTCAAAGTGGTGGAGCTAATGCTGTTTTGTCTAGACAAAGAATGTCATAAAACGACTCCCTGCCACTTTTTTTTGTAATAAGTGAACAGGTCCACAGCCTCCCTGTGGCCTAGACTTAGTAGAAAAA
Source organism: Daubentonia madagascariensis (assembly GCA_023783475.1). Taxonomy (NCBI): domain Eukaryota; kingdom Metazoa; phylum Chordata; class Mammalia; order Primates; family Daubentoniidae; genus Daubentonia; species Daubentonia madagascariensis. Next base: position 527,472 of record JAKFHU010000745.1, read on the forward strand.
CAACCTGGGTTGTGCTTCCCTGTCTTATGGTAAGGAAAAGAAAACCAAACAAACAAAAAAAAAAGGTAGAGTACAAGGGCAGGAACTTTTTCCCACTCTGGCCCTCAATCTTTGCAGAGTGTGTCAGACCTTGCACAGAATGAGCCTTTAATGAGAGGACTAAATAATACATCTGGTATTTTTAAAAGGTTGCAGTAAATTTGTATTATGTTTGTAAATGTAAGAATTGAGAAACCTTGTTCACCTAGGTAAGCAAATGAACAGAAATAGTTTTATCATAGCAAAGTTACTCTATTCCAAGTTATATGCCAGAAATCAAATAGTGGTTGTACCATCAGAAAGCATCTTTAATGATGTATCAGCTGATAATTAAATTAGGTTCTCCTTCAAATTACATGAAAACAAAGAATTGGGAGACATATGATTTGCAAAAGGACTTGTTATCTAGTCAATTCAGTCATTCACTTTCTCATTTTTTCTTGTGGGAAGTATATTTTAAAAAAGACTTAAATTTGTAAAATGGTAACTCATTATTCCTGTTACTCTTCCACTTAGAGGAACCTTGTACAATATCATATACACAGAAAGAGTTGGGGAAATTGAAATATTGTTACACCTTTATACACTGCTTTTATCTTATAATGTAAATTACATGTTTTCATGAAAACCTTGGAGCTTAAAATAGGCATTAAAACATGGATGAATGAGATTTCTCATTCTCTATCTCATTACTAAGAATGCTGAAAATACAGAGGGAATAAGCTTTGTAAAAGATCGATATTTCCCATAACACATTAAATTCTTTTTGACTATTCATATTCTAAGAAAGACAAAGTATGAAGTCTTGTCATGAATTGTCACCTGGATGAAATAAGGCATGGCATTTGTCATTTTTTCAACACTTTTTCCATTTTCTTTCAGGGACTCTCCCTCAAGAATAATGTATGCATTCTTATAAAAGATCTTGCTCTTCCATCCTCTGAATATTCTCAAAAGAAATTTGTCATCGCCTCTGCTTTCCATTCTAAATATATAACTAAATTCAGACTGTTCCAACATGAGGCAAAATACTCCAAGTTTACTCCAATCCCTTAATTCACCCTTAAGAGAAATGTGTCTTATCAGCATGAAACATGAAATCTAATAGCAGATTTATGGCACCTTGGTTAAAGGAAGCTTGTGTCTCATTGTCTAATGTCTAATCGTCTATATGTTGGTGTCCAGGATGTTTTTACATCCCAGAGCAATGCACCTCAGTAAAATTTGGGATGGGTGAGAGGCAGGTGCGTGTTTTGTAAAGTGGCAAAAGGACAACTATGAAAGGAAAGGTGGAAAGGAGAATCTTCATGACATCTGACTACATGTGTGTTCTTACTTTTAGCAAATAATACATACTAGAATTTAGAGCCTAGCAATTGATTCTCATAAAACTCTATGCCCATGTGTCCTGTTATGCACTAAACTGTGACTCTGCCAAAATTCATATGTTGAAGCCCTAAGCCCTGATGTGGCCCTACGTGGAGATAAGGCCTTTAGAGAGGTAATTAAGGTTAAGCGAGGTCATAAGGATGGGGCCCTAATCCAATATGACTGGTGTCCTTATAAGAAGAAGAAGAGACATCAAGGGTGTAAAAGCACAGCGAAAAGGCCAGGTGTGGACACAGTGAAAAGGCAGCTATCTGCATGGCAGGAAAAGAAGCCTCATCAGAAATCAACCATGATGGCACCTTGATCTTAGACTTCCTGCCTCCAGAACTGTGAGAAATAAATTTCTGTCATTTAGGGCAATAGTCTGCCCAAGCAGACTAATACATACCACTTGGAAAGTCTTGATATATCTTTAGGGATCACACACCCCAGTTTGACAGGTTGACCCTAGTTTCCAGTTGCTGATGCTCTGTCCCTGCTACATTGTGTAACTGTTTAATTCTGTCACTGCTCAACTAGCTAAAGCACAGGCTGCAGTCATGCCCCATGCAGGGGAATCACAGGGTTAGAGCTCTTCAGGTTATCTTCAATAGGTCACCCTGGCACACACTTCTGATGCCCCACATCACATTCTTTGGCCCATATCTGATTTCACCCACAACCACTGTGAACAGCTCCACACAAGCTCAGGGGTCCTATCTTAACCTTTCCACCATCCACTTTCTGCCTTGAGGCCTTTTCTGAGCGCCTGGAGTCTGCTTCACCCAGGGGCAACAACTCCCCAGCCCAGAAATACAGAGGGATTTACAGCCCCCAGGTTCCACGCTTCAACCAATGGGAGACTGCAGACAGGAGATTAATGTTGCAGCCTCCCTGCCCTCAGGCAGACAATGGGGGGTGGGGTGCTTTCTGTATTCTTCCCAGAAAGTCTTAGCAGAATAATGGTCCTGTTCCCCACAGAGGTAACCTCCATAATGCATCCTTAGAACTTGGTCCTGTCCCCAGAAACAGACCCTGAAATAAGGATTTGTGTGTGAGCAATTTATTACAGAAGCATTCCCAGGAGAGAGCAGTAAGTGTGTCGGGGAAGCAGAACAGGGCTGGGGAAGAAACAAGTAAAGAGTGAGATTTCAGGTGAATCCCAGCCTTGGGGAATTCTGGAATGTAAATCACACCACAGAGTTTGTCCTACCTGGAGGGAAGAGAGCTGGGCTCTCATACAGGAGAAGCCACTGGTTATGGGCCACCCTGGGGCATGAAGGGCCAGAGAAATATAAACTTCCAGGCACTCCTGGTTCTCAGTGGCTCCAGATAAGGCAATTCTAACAGTTTAAGGGTGCTTCTATAAGGAAGGCTGCAGACTTGAGCCATTAAGAGCAAAATACAGAGAAGCTGGGAGATTGGGCAAAGTGAGTCAGTATAGGGCATCTAGACAATAGTAGCAATATCATTGACTAAATCTCCAATCACTATATTCTCCTTCCCTGTCTCACCCTCTCCATCCCTTCACACCTGCCTCCTGAGATCTCCTCTCAAATAAACTCCCTGTACCAAAGGCCTTGTCTGAGGTTCTGCCTTCTAGGGAACACAAATGAGTTAGCTTTGAGAACAGCAGGTGTTTGCCTCCTTGGAGCCAGCACTTCTTACATGACTTTGAGCTCAGCGCGCAGGGGGCAATGGGAGATGTGCACTTGTCAGACGACAAAAAGATTGTGTGGGACTTTTTTCAGAATAATGGGCACCAACTCACATTTATATTACCTAAGAGGAGCAGCTTGCAGGCTCTTCCCAAAACTAGGAAGACTTGCTGTCTACACCTAGGTGCTTTCAGAGCATCAGCTTCTCTCTTTAAAGTTGATTTTATTTACTGAGTATCATCTTACTATTTACCTCACTACATACAGAGTAAGACACTGTTTTGTATAATTAGCATTACGTGAGTGCTATTTCCACTGGCAGGAATCTCCCCAGTAGGAGGAAACTTAAAGTTTCACAATCAAGCTTGTTATAATTTGCTGTATATATTTTTGGTAATTCTATATCAGTGCCATGTGCTGTAGAAATAAAAGCAGAAAACTGTGTCTTATAAAACTGGCTAATTTTCCTGAATGCACTCCCTGGTGGCATAGTTAGACCACTCCAGTTTTCCCCATCTTGGTCATTCCTTTCTTGTCCCACTCTCAAAACTTAGGCACCAAGTTGAGATTACTATCACTCATTCTTTAAAAATGTCTTTTGAATAGACCACTGATAGCCTGGAAGAAAATATTTGCAAAACACATATCTGATAAAGGACTTATACCAAGAATATAAAGAACTCTCAAAATTCAACAATAAGACAAACAACCCAATTTTTAAAAACTGGACCAATCTGAATAGACATTTTACCAAAGAAGAGGTACAGATGGCAAATAAGCACGTAAAAAGACATTCAACATTAGTCACTAGGGAAATGCAAATGAAAACCACGATGAGATGCAGATACTCTAGAATGGCTAAAAGAATTTTTAAAATAATAACTGGCAACGCCAACTGATGAGAATGTGGAGTAACTGGAACTCTCATATGTCACTCATGGGAATGCTCATACAGCCACTTTGCAAAACAGTTTGGCAGTTTTTCCTCCCCTTTCTGAGAGCAGCTCACTTCCAATGATTGGTCAATACAGGAGTATAAAGAGCCAGACCCCTTGGCCCAACTTGGGACACCTCTGAAGGACCATCTCAGCACCAGAGCTCCCCCATGGGATTGGCTGAGTTGCTTCTGGAGACTACATTGCAGCCCAACTTCTCCCTCTGGCCAGTCACGATTTCTCCCTTCCCTCCATAGGTGTTGACACCAAGGGGTACTCCCCAAGAAACCTTCTGCAGGCTACTCTTCATCTTCAAATCTGCTTCCCAGGAAACCCAACCTGTGATACCCCTCCTGCCTAGTTTCCTCTTTGAAGCCCCTGGCATTTTTGTTCAGCATTACATGGAACAATCCCCTATATGAAAGAGCCAAGGAGAAACTGAGCCCCTTGCTTTTAAAATAAGATCTAAGTCTATGGAAAGCTAAGGAATGTTACTTCAGGGAGTAAGGACAGGGTGATGTCCAAATGAATTCTGAGTCGGCCTCTGGTCTGCCAAGGCTCTCAGGAGTAATTACAATTTAACTCTACTACAAATGTATAGTTCCATGACCAGCCTCTTCTCCTAACCTCCTGGATTGCTCTGTGTAACAAGTTGCATTCACTAGGGAGTAGACTCTGAGATGGATATTTGTGGGCAGGGAGTTTACTAGGGTGTCCTCTTAAGATCAATACCTGTGGGTAAGTGAGGTAAGCTGGACTGGGTAGAAGGAGAAATTGGGCTGTGATGCAGCTACAACAAAGGCGTGGTAGGCAGAATGACCACTGCATGCACTCACCACCACCCCCCCCAAGATGTCCACGTCCTAATCCCTGAAACCTGTGAATATATTACCTTAGATGCAAAAGAGACTTTGCATATGTGATTAAGTTAAGGATCTTGAGATGGGATTATTCTGGACTATCCAAGTGGGCCCAATGTAATCACAAGGTCCTTATAAGGGAAAGGAGGAGGCAGAAGGGTCAGAGTCAAAGAGAAAAGATGTAAGGATGAAGGCAGAGGTGTGAGAGGAGATAAGATGACTGATATACTGCTAGTTTTGAAGACAGAAGGAATCACAAGCCAAGGAGTACAGGTGGCCTCTAGAAGCAGGAAAAAGCCAGAGAATGGATTTTCCTCAAGAGCCTCCAGAAGGAATGCAGCCCTGTTGACACTTTGATTTTAGCCCAGTAAGATCCATTTCAGACTTTAGACCTCCAAAACCATAAGATTACAAATTTGTGTTATTTTAAGCCACTAAATTTATGGTACTTTGTTATAGTCAGCAATGGGAAACTAATATAAAAGGCCTTCACCAATTCCACTGGGGAGTTCTGAAGCTTTCAGAGTTTTTCCCAAACTGAGTTGATGAGCTGGGCATTTCTTCCCCCAAATAGACCATCCACTGGATGCAGGCTGCTCCCAGAAAAGGATGTGACTTTGACCAAGGTAGTTTTTTTCGGCCCAGGGCAATTCCCAGAGAGGACTGATAGGATTCCCAGGGGCTAATGGAATTAGTGCATAAGTCTTGGAAGGATGAGGAGATGGGTCTGGGTGGCTTACCATGACGTCCACTGTACTCTGAATCTGTGTATTTTCCACATGCTCACCTCCATCCCTTGCAGTACTGATATGTAGAAAATAAATTCAGTTAGATGTGCTCTTACCAAGCAAATTAAACTCTTTTATTCTATGCTTACTTTAGCATTCTTGAGCTTACCTGCTTTGTTTGTGGGGAGAGCGTGGTTTATATTTAAGTTCTCTATGTCTTAGTTCCCTTGGGTCTCTAAAATTAAGAAAAGCTTCAGAGTGCAGATTTTGCTGGAAACTATTCAAGGAGAAAGATCAATACAATTATTCTGAAGCATGCTAAAGGTAAAACATAAATACGGTTTAACTAAGGACTGTAGAAGAAAAATTAGGAATTCGTTTTAAGAAACACATTTCTACAGATTAGATCTTTGAGGAACTCACCGAATGATGCAATTCTAATTTTATACATGCTGTCGATGTGATTCGTTGAAATATTATAAGAAACTGTTAAATGAATGTTTAAAGGGGGTAATGAGTGAATTTGTTTTTAATACAAGAGTTACATTTTTTTGCCACCCTGCATTTGATTACTATAATCTGGTATCATGCATTGCTTGATTATTAGAATATGAAAATACAACTATTCCTTTGCATGTGCTACGTTCTAATCTAGATGTCCAAATTCTGTACAGAGTGTGAAATATTTCCAATTACACCTTGTTTGAACTAATTCCATCGTCTGCCCACATGTCCTGCTCTCAGCCACCACTCCAATCCATTCTGCACCTTGAAGCCAGACTGATCTTTCTGAACAACACCTTTCATTATGCCATGCTTTTACTCAAATCCTTTCAGAATCCCCTCAAAGTAAGGCTAGTTATGAAGTCTTTTCTCTGGCATTAAAAGTCCTCCATATCACGTCCCTAAAATACCTTTCCAGCTTTTCCACTAACCTCCATAAACCACCACCACCATATCTACCCTATGAATCAGCCAAATTGTAATGCTTTCTGCTCTCTAAAAACTCTGTGCTGGCCTGCTTTTGTTATTGCTCTTCCTTCAACCAGGAACACTCTACCCATTTTTAGTAGGTTATATTGTATCCATCTGAAAAGCAAATTTTTAAACCACCACATAAAGTCTGTGCTGATTCAATTAACTAGATGGGATCTATCCTACTTCCAATTCTCCACAAGATTCTTGTCCTAGTTAGGGATTGTTTTGATTGCAGGTTATAGAAACCCATTCAAATGGTTTAAATTAAAAGGGGGATTTATCTGAAATATAAAGGAGGTATCATAACGCCTAAAGTCCCAAACGGCAGCCACAGCCCATGAGATTCAAGAGAAAACCTCACTCAAAAAAGCAGAACACATTGCTAGGAAAGAGATAAAATCAGTTCTCAGAAATTGAAAACACGATTTATGACAATACAAATAAATGGGGGTTGAATAGCAGAAGGGACATAGTTGAAGAAATTATCTGAGTGAATCACTGCTTGATCTTCCAGTTCACTAATTAATTCAGCAAAAAGATGTGGAAAAAGTGAAGACAGAAAATGAAAGCAGATTAAAGGGAGGAGGTTAGATACCGCAATTCTAGATGTTGTTAGAAAAACCTTAATTCATAACAAAAAATATTTCACCGTAGTAGCAAGCACTAGCATGGATATAAGATGTATAGTTTCCAAAATACTAGAGGTAGTCTGGGACAAACAGTAGGGGGAGTGAAGAATGCAGAAATCTTGTTCATTCATTTCCTTTAAGTTTTGTCAAAATAATAGGTGGAAGGGATCTTATTTTTGTTTTAATTTGCACTTTCTGCATTACTATTGAGGTTACTCATATTTTCATATGTTTATTGGGTATTTATATTTCTTCTGTAAATTGCCTATAAATTCATATACATTGCCCATGTCTATTGGGTTGCCTTCCTTATTAATTTATAGTACTCTTTACATACTATGAATGTTAAAAGTTTGTCTGATAGACTGGGAAAAAACAAAGTATATCTTTCTTGTCTTTAAACTTTCTGGTTTTTGCCATAACGCATTTTTAAATTACTTAGAAAAATGTGCTAGAGGAAAATATAGGTGAAGGCTAATGGTATTAGGGTCAGAATGTCTATTTTTCTTCCTCTGTAATTTCTTTCCTTAAAGAAAAAAATACAAAGGAAATACTGACAAATCTAACTACAAACTAAGAACTTAAAAATTCTACATGGTAAGCAATGAAGTTCACATCATAATAGTAATATGATGCTTCCTACATGCCAGGTGCTATGCTAAGGGCTTCATATAGATTAACTCATTAATCCACATACCTACTTTATCAGATAGATATTATCATCATTTTCCTCATTTGACAAATGAGGAAACTGAGGCATAGAGAGGCTAAGTGCTTTCCCAAGGCCACAAAGCAGGTGAACAGCAAAGGGAAGGTCTGAACCCAGGGAGTCTAGCTCCTAGCATATGCTTTAAAGCACTGTGCTATATTTCTGCCTCCCAGATAGCCAAACTCTGCAGAAAAATATCTTTCCAGAGCACAAGAAAGTTGAATATGGATATATTTTTCACTGATACCTGGGTACTGACCCTGCTCTCTTCCCTATAATGATGTTGCCTTGGAGGTACTGGATTCAGCTCAAGGACCAATAGAGCCCGGTGTTTGTTAAAATTGCCATAAACTGAACTATAGAGACTCTTGGTGTATGTTCTTCCAGAATAGTTATGTAAGGCACAGTATAAACGGTTTGTAGCATAGCAACAAATGAGCTGTTTTGTCAATTCTGTACCCTATCAGGGCACCCCAGCTGCCTCTGACACTCTTCCTATAAGTTGAAACCAAGATATGCTGCATCTGTCCCTTCTCTGTGTAGTACCTCATTTCCCTGAAGTTCTGAATCTTCAATAAATACATTGGGCATTTTAAAAGGAGAGAGAGTGTGTGTGTGTGTCTGTGTGGGTATGTAAATGTGACAGACCAGAAAAAGTGATAGAAAAAAGAAATAAAAAGCATGTTAAAAACACCCTATTCCCACAATCAGAACAACCCTAAATCCCCTGGTCTATGTGAAAAACAAACAAAAAAGTCTTATTGTTAATCGTGAACCTGCATTTAATGGAATAAATAATAAGTGTAATAACCTGTGCCAGTCAGGGTCCCAGCAGGAAACAGATGTTACATTCAAATTAGGATAATTTAAGAGGAATTGTTACAAGTAATATCCCCTGGGAAGTAGTCTCTGAGATGGAGATTAGCAAACAGAAAGTTTATTGTGCAGTACTCTGAGGATCAAAACTTGGGGAAGAAAAGGAAGCAAAATTGGGCAGAGGAAGAAATTGGGCTGGTAATGCCATCTCAACCAAGGTGTCGGCAGACTCTAACAGGAGCGCTGAAGGTGGGACGGTCCTTTAGAATGGTCCCAAGTTGGGCTGAGGAGGCCAGGCCTTTATGCCCCTTGCATTGACCAGTCACTGGACTTTGGCTGTGCATGGGAAAGGACATTACATTGGGCAAGGCAGCTCCCTCAGTAGAGGGCAATTCCCAGAGAGGACAGGACTGACAACTGAAGGCAGCTGGTGGAATAAGTCCTCCCGTCCTAAAGGGGGATCTTGACAACACAGCACAGCATCCACGACAGGATTTATTAAAGGAACTATTTCCCAAAGTATATGCAGGATATATGAAAAATCAAGTGGAAAATTATCAATAACTTCATTCATACAAAGAATAAAGTATTGTATTTCTCAACTGAGAGACTGAATATACAATGGACAATGGTCAGACCATATATAAAAATAGAACACTTACCTACAACCTAGAGCAACCAGCTCAGGAGACCAACCCATTATTTACAGTGACCAGCCCAGGAAACTAGCCTGCTATCTATAAGTCAGACTTGTAGAAAGTCAGATTGCTATCTCTAATAACAACCCAGTAAGATAAATAGTAATCCCTGTAACAATCAGCTCAAAATGGTCAGGACTTGATTAATACCTTGCAGCTTCCCTAATTTTTGCTTCCTCTTCAAACTTATGGCCAACCAAAGAAAGCCAAATATGCACCCCTAACCAATCACATAGGATGCCCTGCTTCTAGTTAGCAACCCAGCCCCAGCTTCCCCGTGCCAGTAGCCTCTCATAAGGGCATACCCGAAGCCTTCCCTTTTTTTCAAAATAAAGATTTCCCACTCCTCTGCCTGCCTTTAAGTCTCTGCCAAAACACAAGTGATGGTGGCTGACTCCCTTACTATAATAAGCTCTGAATAAATACCTTTTGTTTGATCTCTTTGGGGTGGTCTTCGTTTATTTCCACACAATGAAGCCTCCACTGAGAAGATGATCTCAGGACAAATCATAAGAGGACTAGTCCTCTTATGCCTAGTCCTGAGGCATCTGGACCCAAATCTGGAATTTCTGGAAGTCATCTAAGAATTTTCTTTGCTTTACAAATAATCATTCAAAATCATGAATACACCAACTTGCTCGTAAAACTTACCTAGGTGGACAGCAGGCCCAGAAGAAAGAGCAAGTCTGAGGCTGCATACACCAAAAAGATTTAAGAAAGAACCTCCAACATATAGTACAAAATATACTTCAAATTTAACAGTCCAGTTTACAAGTTATGCTTTTAGTTATTCCAAATATTTCACATGAGAATATGCCCTGGGGTAAGGTACTTTGTGAATGTTCCAGATCTAATATGAATAGGCAGCTTTGAGAGAAAGGAGCTTCAGGGATGAAAAAAGTTACTTTCTTAATTACAAAGGGGATACATTGTGTTCTCTTCTTCCCACCCTGAATAACCATATCCATGGAAACTAAGTAGCTTTTGCCTAAACAAGGGGCTCTTGTTAAGATCTCCTTGTTGTTCTCACACATCCCTGCTTAAGAACTTAACTTTCAGGCCACACACTAGCTTATTAACCCAAATAAATGATTCACTGTGGACAGTTTCAGAATTACAGCAGGCCAGTAGGAATGGTCAGGGAAAGGAGAACGGAAAAATTGCACCATCAAATAATTTAGTAGGTGGTTAACTATATCAAGCTGGCCCTGGGTGAAACTAACTGGTTAACCCTTGTTAACATCTCAGCAGGCCTTAGTTTACTGTATTAGCTGCATTTAGAGCGGAGCTCCTAGAGAAGGGATTGCAAATGGATTCAGTTTAAATGAGAGGGGTTTCTGGAAGGCTTGCAGTTACCACAAAAATACTAATAAATGGCACATGAAGCATGTGTTTGAGGTTGGGTGGAGAAAACATTGATTGTAGAGCAAAATAGAGTGCTATGAAGAAAACCAACTTTACTTATGGCTTACCCTGACCCTTAGCTTGAGTAGCTCATTAGCCGATTATGGGTGGAAGTATTTAGAACATAGGAATATTATGATTAAATGCCTGCATTGGGGGAAGAGGCGTGGCCACTAGAGATTAATTAGTGAGTTGTCATTCCTCATCTGCCCAGCCCAACCCCTCCTGATCACCAGCCAAGCCCTCTCACCACCAACCCACTCTAAGCCGTATGGTAAATGAAAGGTCTTTAGTGAGGCCAGGCCTTGCTCCTCGTGATTATTTATCTGATTGCCCACCTTGGCTTCTGTGGGTAACTGGTTGGAGTAGGCATTTCATTTCCCCAGTGGTCCCCAAAGAGCCTCTACATACTTCTCCAGCTATGCGGTTTAGAGCCTGCTCCCCTATCTCACTGAAAGGGAAAAAGCACATTTGTAAAATGTTTATTATAGTTAATCCTCATAACAACCCTATTAATTTCTTACTCTTTGCAATTTACACTGAAGGGGATCAGAATATGCTACCCCCAAATAGGCCACTTTGGCATAAGAATTATTTTGAGCTAAAGGCAATTAAGAAACAGCAAGAGATAGGACAAGCAGGAAACTAGAGGAAAAAAAAGAAAGAAAGAAACAGCAAGAGGAACTCTCTGCCCTCCTCCTTTCTGCCTAAAAGCAGGGCATAACTACTCCTCTGTTAAGATATCCCCCCTCCCCCTTCTGGTACCAGAAAGAGGAGAACTACTTTTAATCACCAGAGACACTGGAGATGGCACTGACTTGAGTCTGCATAACAAACCTTACTAAATAACTCATCTTCCATTAGTTTCTTCCATATATTTACCTTTCCACAATGTACTGCCCCTAAAAATCCAAGCCACTTTTCCTTTGTCTAGTCACTTCTCCATAATTTATTGCCCTTTGTTAAAATGGTATATAAACTCTCAAGTCTAACCATTTCTTGGAGTGTTTACTCCTTTTCTGTGAAACTCTTGTGTGCATGCATAATAAACCTTTTCTTCCGTTAACCTGTCTTTTGTCAGTTTAATCTGCAGGCCCATCCACTGAACCTAAGTTTTTTTTTCTCCCCTACAACACTAACACCACTTTACAGATGGGAAACTGAGCCAGAGAAATTGAGGCTAAAACAGCTGGTAGCCTGTGCCAGAATTTGGAACCAGTCAGTCTGATTCCAGTCCCTATGTGCTTCCGTAACTACTCCACTACAACTTCACTTTAGAGGAACAGAATTCTTTCATACAGCCCAGTAGCACACAGGGGCTACATTGTATCCAAAATACATACTGAATCTTTAAATAATACAGTCATATTCAGTGAAGCAAGAAAAATTGCAGGGAGCATGAGATGGAAGCCTGGAATTTCCTGTCCCCTCAGAAAGTGTAAACTTGTGGCACATGCCCATTGAGTGAAGGATGGGCAGAATCTCTTGAAGTGTTTAAATCACTTGTTGTTGTGTATGATCACAACATGATGATGACCAAAGTAGGATTTCACAAATCACACAGTTTATTGCCATACAAAGAGAAGTTTTTTCCTTAGGTTCACAATGCTTAAAAAGGGGGAGAATGAATTGAACAAATCTCACAGGGAATATACTCAATAGATGAGCTAAATTAACCACATAGTGAAAGAGTTCCAAAATTATTAAAGTCTCATTGCTCAATTAGTACGGAAGCAGGCCTCTGTGGAAAGTAAAGTCAAATTAAAGTTTGAGGTGTACTTTTTTTCTCTTTACAAGTGGTGTCTTGGGAGAGATGGTGTCCAACACAGTAGAAATCCATGACAATGGAGATCCACGATGACATGCATGGTCCCTCGATGCTAGAGAGTGGTGCTGGTATTGGGGGCAAGGCTTCAAAGCTCAAAGGCTAATAGGGTGGACTCAAGCTGTGGAGATGTGACCAACAGAGTGCAGCCTGGGCACAGCATACACTCTCTCACATATGGGGTCTGATAAGACATCATGTCTCTCACGTAGCAAACTATGTACATGTTTAAAATCATTTCCAAGCTACGTAGCACTCTTCCATCCTGCTTTGCTGCACACATACAGGAAAATTCATGTATGTTAAATGTGCACATGAGGCCAGTCCACTGTTTGCAAAACAAGGCAAAGTCTATGGATTTCCAAAGTACTCAGAAATATAATGACAAAGAGAATGGATAAGAAGGACCTAAGGCCTGTACACTGGTCAATTTCCCGTGTGTTGCTTCTAATCAGTCTGTGACTATGCAGCAGGTGATTACAAAATACGATTTCTGCTGGTCAACAGAAGGCAGCCCTGAAGCCTCCGACAATTGGAAAAGTGCTTCTAACAAGCTCAGCAGGAGAAAATACAGCCAGGAGGATAGAGGGAAGAGGGAGAACCTCAGGGGGGTTCCTCCCAGCAAGGTTGCTGTGGGAAGGCAAGACACTGAGTGTTTCTGACAGCTCTCCTAATTCCTGCTACCCTATTGTATTGATAAAATATTACCAAAGGGCCCCTGAGCCTTGGACCTGGTGGAATTATTTGGTTGGGCTGTGACTGATGTCATGCACATATCCATGCAGCTCCCAGAGGCTCAGGATTTGTTCATTAAGGAAGCTATCGTCCACACTTTTATCATATCAAGAAGACATGCTCAGGTGGTGAGCATGAGGCTAATGTCTGTACCCCTCACTTGGACAGAGCCACTTGGTCTCACGTCATGGGACACAAGCTGTAAACAGAAATGGCATATGCTGTACGTCCTACCTCATTACCTAATTCCTTCAAATGAAAAGCAATAAACATTCTGCTACCTTAAACATATCGTGTTTGTTCTACATTAATAGAAACTCGGTGTTCTAGCTGCAAGTATTGGATTTCAGGTCATTGGTTAATAACAATTCATTATTTAAAAAAAAAACGATTGGAGCATTCATTTGAAGGGTGGTCACTAAATGGGGAGCCTGAAATAACCCCTTTCAGGGTTCATTGAGTTTGGTATCAGGTGACTCCACAATGACAGACTTTGGATACATGCATTGACCTCATTGGCAGAGAGCTTTTTATAATACCTACACATTCCAGGAACAATTATGGGGAAAGATAAGAGAGCAGGGGGGAAACAGAGAGGGACAAAGAGAGAAGGGGAGAGGGGAGGGGGAAACTAGAGAGGGTGAGGGAAGGGAAAAAGAGAACAGGAGATGGAGGTGGAGAAGGACAGCAAGAGAAAGTGAGGAGTAGGGGGAGGGAAAGAAGAAGAGAAGCAGAGAAATATGTTCTATCATATACCTCATGAGTTGGAATTTTAGGGGAGAAAAACAATAGCATAAAGGTTTTGCTTGTTGTTTCTTAATGCAAAGAGGATTTTGGTCGCCACTGCCACAGTTGGCTATACTCCATGGTGACCGAACTTTTTTTTTTTTTAAGAAAAAGAACTAATAGAATAACTTAAGCAACTCTAGGGGGAAAGAAGAGACACACAGAGGAAAATGAAGGTTGGGGAAGACAGGATGATGAGGCTTTAAATTTATTATTATTGCTATATGATACAAGGGAATCCCAGGTAGAACAGGTTCCAGAGTGGTGCTGACCTGATTGTAGTGACATTTCTAATCCTGCCTGGAAACACTCAGTAATTGACAGCAGGTGGATTTTATTTAAAGGGAAGAAGAGAGAAGAAAAAGTCACAGTCATCAATTGCTGTTTACCATTTTGGCTCCCACCTTGCATTAAACCAAAGGTTGAAAACAATGGATAGAACAAGCAGAAATAAAGGTGAGAGGGTTCTGAGGGTCTCTTTCTGGCAGTGCTGCAGTGCAGATCTGACGGAGCCAGGGGGCCCAGGAACAGTCACTGAGTACTGCAGAAAAAGTATACTCACAACTGCAGTTAGTTGCACTTCATAGGGTCTTACCGGGTGGCAATTTCTTTCAGTTATTTTTCTGTGTAAAATGATATAATATTTGTTTCATTTTTGCTAAAAATAATATTTTGGCAGGGACTCACAAAAGTAAGGTGGACAAAGTGTAGAGGCTTGGTACTAAAATCATGGTTTGAGGACCAGCAGCAGCAACAGCAGCTGGGAGCTGGTTAGAAATGCAGAACGTCTGCCCACCCCTAGGCAGGCTTAATCAGAATCTGCATATTAATAAAATCCCCAGGAGATTCATATGCAGATGAAAGTTTGAGTATCCTGAGTTAAGACAAAAATGGCATGCTAACATCTCAAGTATCTATCTGTTGGAGGCCTTTGTTCTGTCTGAGATCCTTGGTGCTTACCTGGGTGTGCCCTTATAACTGACTTTTGTAATCTCCATCCTCTTCCCCATCTCACAGCCAAGGCAGACATACCTAACTGAATAATCAGTAGTGGACACCAGGAGCACAGTCCTGAACTGGGAAGCTAAAAAGTGATGGGGTGGTAATCTGGCTTAGCTTTTGCGTGCATGAGTGCATGCACGTCTTTTTATCAGAGGTCTTCAAGCTTTAGCATGCATCAGACTCACCTGGAGGACTTGCTAAAATGCAGATCGCTGAACCCCAGCAGCAGAGTTTCTGAATCAGTAGGTCTGGGGTGGGGCCTGAGAATTTGCATTTCTAACTCATTCTAAAGGCTGATACTACTGATCTAGGGATCATACTTTGAGAAGTACTGGTCTCTATTCTTCCCCTACTCCTCTCCCTCATATAAAGGCATTGTCTTCTATCTCTGCCCTTTAGAATCTTGTTCTCTGCAAAGTGAGGGGTAGTAGCTTAACGTGGTAGCAGATATTAGCTCTTCAACCCGTTATACTCAAGAGAACAGATGTTTTACAAATATTTTAAAAGGAACTCCTAAGAATATTGTCTTGAATTATCTAAAGAGGATATTTTAAAAGTAAGAGTTATGTGTTGAGGATGGGGGGTTGTTTGCGGGTAGGCAGAGCCATGCTATATGCCCCAGGTACCATCACCTAGACAGTTGCCTCCCTTGGCCCTGTTATCGAACCAAATTGGGTTCCACTTGCCCAGCACAGCCAAGCCAGACCCTGAAACCAAGAGTTGCAACAGGAGAAAGAGGCATTTTTATTGCATGGCGCCATGAAAGGAGAACAGATAGATAGCGCTTAAGAACTAAACTCCCTGATGGCTTACCAGCCAGGGTTTTTAAAAGCAGGGGTACATTTCAGGCAAGCAAAATTGTAAATCAATACATGGATGTCATACATTGGCCTAGACCAAGAAGACAGGATATCCTGAAGTGGGGGCCTACATGGTCATAGGTGGATTCAGGGATTCTTAGATAGCAGAAATGAATGTTAAGATGGGTGTGACTCTTACCAGGCCCCTCAGGGAGAAATTTAGAACAAAGAATGGCAGTCAGAGTTCAATTTCTCAGTTCCCCCTTATCTGCATTTTCCATCTGGTGGGGGTTTCTGAAAAACAACTCAAGAACATATGTTCAGATGTTATCTTTTAGTTTCCAGGGGGAACCAAAACGCCTCCTGACACTGGCTTGTTTGAAGGGCCATTGTTATTCCCACTCACTTTTCAAGCAAGGCTAGCTAGGTGCCCAGAACTTGCTCTGAAGGGACTCAAGATTTTCCTTTATTTCCATGATTGGGGGGCCCGGCAGGCCCCTAAGAGGGGTCCCTGCTCTGTCTCAGCCATATCACAGGACCATGAGTTGGCTCCTGTGAATATTGCCAGCAAGGCATGAGTCACTCTGCCATGGAGGTACCCTTTCTTTATCATAAAATTGAAGGAAAAAAAAAAACCTACCTGAAAAGTAGAGGGGGCTGTCTTAACTATAATGAGCTCTAGAGACAGAAAGGCAGATAAGCCATGGTTTCTAGATCCAAACATGCAATTACAGGATATTTTGGATAATATAGTACAGGTATGAACCCGGTGCCATAAAAAGAGAAGGGAGGCTAATTCAGCTCAGAGGTTAGGAGGGCTTCCTGGAATAGGGGATGGAAAAGGAGACTAAAATATTTCACCCCAAAATATACTACTTTAACATATTTTGAGATGGCTGTTCAGAGAGCCTGAAAACAGGAGAGGCCTGAAAAGCTGTCTTTTGTCGGGGGAGATTTGCATCTGTAGAGAAAATCTGCACTGATGCAGCCAGGCTTTCCCTGAAGCCCTACCTTTTCCGGATCTATGAAAGATTAACTGAGAGTCTGACACCTTTAAAGGTCTGGAAGAAACATTTACCATCTATTCTCTCTGAGGGCTGCTACTTGTGAGGTTTTTATCTGTATAACAAGGCCACATTTGCTAGCCAGGCTTTTCCTCTTCTCTCCCTCCCACAACCTGTTTTGCCATGCTCCGAGATCCTACTCTTTCTGTAACCTCAAGATGGTATAAAAGCATCAACCATCTTGCCTTTGAGTTGTTATATTCTGTATGACTCCTATGCACACACATGCACATAATAAATTTGCATGCCTTTTGTCTGTTAATCTATTATCAATTTGTTTTATTGACTCAAATTATCGAGCCTTCAGACAAAAACTTTAAACTTCTTCACAATGTCTAAGGTGATTATTAAATAATGATCAGGAGTTATCTTAAGCAGGGGAGTAACATGATAGATGTACTTACTGGAACTATTACACTGGCAGTTTTGTGAAGAAAGGATTGAAATGAAATACTCAAGACTTGGGATAGAGACTGGGAAGAGGATGGTTGCAGTAGTCTATAGAGAGGAGACCTAAACTAGAAAATGACAGTGGAGAAGAGGAGAGATGGACAGTCAGGAGACATTAAAGAAAGACACTTATCAGGTCTCAATAATTCTAGCCATAGATTATCTTCATGCAGAGTCATGCTTCTCAAGGATGATATCCATAAGTGTGGGCCACAGCCCATTTATCCCTGCCTTCTGGAGAGGACTTCGTCTTATTTCAACCCTCTATACTACCGTAGGGGCAAAGTTTTCCCTTCGCCCTCTGATGATTCATGGAAAATCAACTGACAAAGACAAGTTAATAAGAGAAAAGGCATACAAATATATTAATGTGTACTGGAAAGAACTGCAGAATGATTACCCCAATGCTCCAATGGGGTACAGAAGCTTATATACCATCTTGAGGTTACAGAAAGAATGAGGTCTTGGATCTTGGCAAAACAGGTTATGGGAGAGGGAGAAGAGGAAGCTTGGCTAGCAAAGGTGGTCTTATTATGTAGATGAAACCTCACAGGCAGCAGCCCTCAGAAAGAATAAATGGCAAATGTTTCTTTTAGACCTTTAAAAGATTAGACCTTGTCAGATTCTCAGTTAATCTTTCCTAGATTCGGACAAGAGAAGGCCCTCAGAGAAAGCCTGGCTGCATCGATGCAGATTTTCTCTACAGATGCAAAGCTTTACCACAAAAGACAGCTTTAAAGAGCTACTTCTGTTTGTAAGCCCTTTGAGATGCGTCATCTCAAAATAGGTCAAAGAAATATATTTTGGGGTGAAATATTTTGGTTTCCTTTAACCACATTTTTTTCCTTCGATTCTACTGATTCCTCTAGAAATGACCACGGTGTCACTTCAATACTCTTGTTTTCAGCAATCCCAATTGAACAGGACTCCTCATGCACCATGTCACTTTTATGTAACTCCCAGTGTCTGCTTGGCCCTGCCTCCCTCCCCCAGGCACCAAACTCTGTCAGCAGCCCCACTGCACATTTAACTGGTACCTGGCCTCCTGGGCAACCATCTTTATACACCAATCTCTTAGCCAAGAGATTGCATTTATGTACTTATATCTTTGCTTATCTGTGTCTTGCTAAGGTCTGCATTCTAGTTACCCCTGCCAGTATACTCATGCTTCTATCTCAATAAAGTCATGATTTTCTTTCTGAATCAAGACTTTTGGCTACCAGGTAAATTCGAAGCCCAATCTATTTCAGCAACTTCCACCTCTTGCAGTTATCTGCCATCAGTGTGTTTCTGTTAATATTTAGCCCAAGGAGTATCTCAATAGCCACTATTTGGCTATTATAACAGATGCCTCTGGTACCCTAGTCATATCCCCTAGGTTCGCCTCTGATTTTGGCCAAAGCTATGATGGACAGTTCTGTGCAAAGACCCACTTCTGCCTTTATCCCACCTCAAGCCACATCTCTTTTAGCTTTTTGCCCCAGGACCTTCTCCAATATACAAGAGGACTTCAGTTTGTGGAAATAAAAGATAAAAATGAAAAATATAAACTTTATTTCTCAACATAAGCACCATCAAGTTCAAGACACTTTTGTAAGTGATAATACCACCCATTTGGTCCATCCCTAAAAAACTGAGGGTCCTGAGAATTTAACCATGTCAATGCAGTCCTTTTTACATTATTAACTGAAGAAAAATAGGTGCCCTTTAAAGATTTTTTAAGATTATGAAACAAAAAGAAGTCAGAAGGAGCCAAATCAGGACTGTAACGTGCATGCCTAATGATTTCTCATCAAAACTCTTACAAAACTGCCCTTGCTTGATGAGAGGATTGAGCAGGAGCATTGTTGTGGTAGAGAAGGATTCCCTGGTGAAGCTTTCCTGGGTGTTTTTCAGCTAAAGCTTTGACTAATTGTCTCAAAACACTGTAATAATAAGCAGATGTTATTGGTTTTTTGCCCTCCAGAAAGTCAGCAAGCAAAATGCCTTGAGCATCCCAAAAAACTGTTGCCATGACATTTGCTCTTGACCAGTCTGCTTTTGCTTTGACTGGACCACTGCTACCTCTTGGTAGCCACTGTTTTGATAATGCTTTGTCTTCAGGATCATATTGGTAAATCCAGGTTTCATCTCCTGTTACAATTCCTCAAAGAAATGCTTTAGGATCTTGATCCCACTTGTTTAAAATTTCTATTGAAAGCTCTTATCTACAGCTGATCTGGGTGCAATGGTTTTGGCACCCATTGAGTGGAAAGTTTGCTCAGCTTTAATTTTTCAGTCAGAATTTTGTAAGCTGAACCACTTGAGAAATCTATGGTGTTGAAAGGTATGAGCAGGCAAAGTATTAGGGTTGGTGTGCACCAAGTGCTCAGTGTCATAGGTGTTTAGCTAAAATATGATGGACTCCAGAGCTGTCAAATAGAAACTTGATTGGCTCAGAAGTTGTAAACTGCTGATTTCTTTGGAACATTGTCCCCATAAACTTTTTGTAAAGCATCAATGATTTCATCATTCTTCCACCCAACTTCACCATAAATTTGAAATTTTTTCTTGCTTCAATTTTAGCAGAATTCATATTGCTCTGATAGGGACTCTTTTCAAACTGATGTCTTATCCTTCTTAGTGCCTCAAACTACATTCTGTTCAGACATGTTATAATAAGTTAGTACTAGTTTATTTTGATGCAAAAAAATTGAAATTCATGCACAGTTTTTTCATAGTATGCATTTTCCACGAACTTTTTAAAGTCCCCTTGTATTAGCAATTTGGTCTGCCTGCACATAAGCACAGCCCAAAAGTCTGGGAAAGTAATGTCCCCAGGGTTATTTTTAAACAATAGGGAGTAGGGAGTAATGGATAATTAGATGAAAGCTCTGGCCCCCCATCAGTTTCTTCACATTTCTTAGGACACCCCAGTGGAATAAAGTCCCTGTTTGTCACAGCAATGACCTCAATTACGTACCTTATATTGGGTTTTCCACCTTCCCTGTCTCACTATCCCTCTTTTTCACTCTTGCTTCATGAGATCATCTCCCAAATAAACCATCTGCATTCAAGTCTTTGTTCCAGTTTGGGTTTCCCCAAGGCAGAGTCTAAGATAGTCATGTAGCATGTTTTACCCTCTCCCGTAAATTACTTTATTTCCAGAAAATGCCAAACAATATACAACATTGAAGATGAAGAAAGAAAGTGTATAGAGATCTATGAGGTAGAGGGAATAAAGGTAGTATTAAAATAGAGAAGCGGTGATATTAGGGACAAGGAATTATATATGCAGACAAAAAAATCTAAGGCCCAGGTTTCCGATATTCTTTGAGTTAAAGGGCCAATCCTCAGGAAGACCACATATACAACTTAGAGCTCTTAGGCAAAAGTATATAGGGGTTGGTGTGCACCAAGCTGCTCAGTGTCATAGTTGTTAGCTTAAAATATGATGGCACCTCCAGAGTAGTGCAATATAGAAACTCTGACATGGAGAAGTAAAAAAAAAAAAAAAAAAAAAAAAAAAAAAAAAAAAAAAAAAAAAAAAAAAAAAAAAAAAAAAAAAAAAAAAAAAAAAAAAAAAAAAAAAAAAAAAAAAAAAAAAAAAAAAAAAAAAAAAAAAAAAAAAAAAAAAAAAAAAAAAAAAAAAAAAAAAAAAAAAAAAAAACATTATCTCACAAAATATGGGGGTAATTTGTTATCTATTTGTTATCTAATACATAATTAATATACTCGCTATTCTAGTGCATGCCAACCCCACAGCTACCCACTGAAGGCACTTGTAAGTGTGTGCCTGAGGGCTTTCTTTGGCTGCTGGAACCCACTCATCCAGCATGTAGGGTCAGGCAAGAAGTACCAGGGAGTCAACATCCCCAGGAGCAGCCCTCAATCAATGACAGAGAGAGTTTGTTGGATAAACATTTCAGCCTTCTTACCCTTGAATGTAGAACACCGTCTTCCAGAGGAACTCAACAGAACTGAGGCTCAGGTGCTCACAGGTAAGTAATCTGCTCATTTAGGCATACTTTATTAGCTTCCATTCCATGTCCATCTTACTTCTCCACTGCCTTACCCGTGACTATTGGCATCATCTCCCAAACAAAATACTGCTACTCAAATCCTTCCCTCAGGGTCTTCTTTGGGGGTAACCCAATCTGAGACACCATGAGACAATTGAGTCCCAGCCTTTCTATTAAAATGACATAAAATTATGGGAGAAAAAAATATACAGTAAGGAGGCCCAGTGTGGTGGCTCACTCCCATAATCCTAGCACTCTGGGAAGCCAAGGTGGATGATCACTTGAGGCCAGGAGTTCGAGACCAGCCTGAGCAATAGCAAGACCCCATGTCTACCAAAAATAGAAAAATTGGCCGGGCATGTTGGCACGTGCCTGTAGTCCCAGCTTCTCAGGAGGCTGAGGCAGGAGGATGGCTTGAGCCCAGGAGTTGGAGGTTGCAATGAGCTATGATGATGCCACTGCACTCTAGCCCAGGCAACAGAGCAACACCCTATCTCAAAAAATATCTATACAATAAGGAATTAAGAAAAATGTTCTTCTTTATTTAAACGACAAAGTGACTATTCTTGATCATATAATAGCTTTTAGTGCAACTGTACCTCTCACCACTATAAATTCTACAGCTCATTGTTAAAGATTAGGATTGAGAAAGAAAAAGAGGGCTGAAGACACAGAAGCTATGGCTGCTTCATCTCCACTCTGGTATAGTGGAGATCCTTCGCTTGGGGTGCTGACCTTGAAGAAAGTGGCTCCGAGGAAACCATTCTTCAGATAAACAGCTCTATCCGCCCCCATTCAAACTGGTTTGGGTCAGGATTGCCCATAACAAGATTTTCTGAATTGGAATTAAAGAAATATAGTTCGCTAGCAGCTCCAGGATGCCCATATATACACCTTCCCAGCTTTACCAACAGAGACATATAGGCCTGATTTTTGCCTTGAGGAGAAAGCCTGAGAGAATAAAGCTGAAACAAAGAGAGGAGCAGAGAAGGAAGGGGAGGAGTAAGGGTCCACTGGCATTTTAAGCCCTGGTTCCAATTATTCCTGAATCCATTAATATCTCTGGCCCTCTTACAGCTTGCTTACATAAGCCAATATGTTCCTCTTTTGCCTTATCTAATTTTGAGTTCAAGTGAAAGAAACCCAACATGTGACTACTGATTAATACATCTTATTTTAATAATCCTGAAATAATCAGACATTTCTCTTCTTGAATCTCCAGCTCCCAAACTGGTCTTAATCAGGCTAATTGAGCTTAATTTAAAGGTCAATTTTCACCTAAAAAGAAAAAGAGGATGCACTAAAAAAAAAATACGGCAGGTGTTTTACAGAGAGAATTTTTAAAACTGTCACTTAACCCTCACAATTATTTTGTAGCACTAGATCTACAGATGGTCCCAAAGCACTAGGCTGGAAAAGGACAAAGACCCAGGCTGTCTGTTTCCCCCAGGTGTCATTTATCTTGAACTCTGACCTTTAAGACTCTGTGAGGTCATACTTACCACCTTGTTGTTATTTTTGCATTTACATATTCCCCAAGAGTAACCCTAAAATGAATCCATCTAGTGCCCACAAAAAGAAGACACTACATGTAGCAACCATGGCAGTGCACCACTCAGTTCTCCCTCCAAGAAAGTACTTGTCTTGTTCAGCTGTAAGAAACGCAGTGAGCTGACAGTTTCCAGCTTTTGAGCCAAGGCTACACTTTCTGGGAAGCCCCAGCTGATGACTGAGCACAACAGGTCTCCTAGAGGCCGGCGATTTCCTGTGCACCGTGGGACTCCTCTAATGAGCTATCTGCTCTGGGGCTCCCCACTGGGTTGGCCAAGATTTTGTCCTATTTTCATGGCAGTCTGAAGCTCTTTTGTCCAGTCCTGCTCCTTTCCCCCTTTCCTTAGGTGTCAGATCAGCATCATGGTTTGAAGTTTTGCCTGCCCAATCCTGCTCCTCTCTGTTTTCCCTCTCACCTACACTTACCCCTCAGTAAACCACTTGCACTTTTGATTCCATTTCAGCTTCTGTTTCCTGGAAGACCCAACTGGCACACGAAACAGTGAGTGAAAGAGCAAGAGAAGCAGGATTCAAGGGAAAATAGTTTTTTGCAAGACATATTTTCCTACAGATAAGGCAGCTGTGGTAGAGCTATGTAATTCTAGTTCACTAAAGCAGATTGTGCTGAACATGCCAAATGGCTTCTCTTAGCTGGAGGGAGTGCCTCCCTGAGACCTGTCAGGCACTAGTATTTATGGGACCATTTCTATCGTAGTGACCCAGTCCCTCTTTATGAGGATGATTGCTTTGCAGCCTTGCCATAGGTATTTACCATCAAGGCCATTATAGCCCACTGAGTCGTCCAGGAGAGAAATCCAACTTGATAATTAACATCCTGAGGAAGGTAATTGTGAAACACTTAAGCATGGGGCTATAACTTCTGGCTCAGTGTCAGTAAGGACAACCTGTAGGGCATATCATACTTAATGAGTCAGTAGCTACCTAAGATGATTATAAAAGCCCAAAGCATATTATTTTTATTGCCATGTGCAGGAGCTGCAGATTATGTCCTTTTAACCTATATTGTGCTTTCTTCTCCAGCTAAGTAACCACCATTCGGGAGTGGGGGAAACAAACGATTCTCCTCATTCTTAAGGAATGTTATATGTCCACAGTATGTTTTTCTAAATAGGAAACTGGCAGGGTAGGAGCTTTTCTCATTTGCCTCATGAGTTGATTTTCTGTTTTAATTATGAAAGTGATTCTCCTTCCTACCTTGGAGTTAGTGAAAAGTAGTGGACAAACGCACATCACAATCCACAGAGAGCACGTATCGATAATGAAAGGAGCAGAGAGGTTGGTTTTGACCTTGAAAAGAAAAGCTGCAGCAGCACCCTTCAGATAAAAGGGGAAACACGTTCAGGGACAAGGCAACTATTCAACCAACAGTTTTAGAGTCTCCCTCAACTGCTCTGCTAGTTTCAATCACTGATGGTTTAAATGTAACTGTCCATTACTCCCTGATGGATGTTATTTCATCTCTACTCATTTCTTATAGTTTCCTCTCTTTATCCTCTGTGCTACAGTACATGTGCTCTACTCACTGAGTACACAGAATACATGACTTTTACCATAGCATAATGGCAACAGTTCAGGTCCTCTGGTAAGCAGACACCGAGGACAAGTTAGGAGTACAAGACATGTATTGGGAAGGAATGTCTGTGAAAGAAAAATGGAGAGAAAGCAGGATTCAACACAGAAAAACTTCACACCACAATGCTAATCAGATTCCTGTGAAAGGAAAGGAGGAAGGAGCAGAATCCAGCAGGCAGAGCCTCAAAATGCAATGCAGATGTGACAAGTCTGGACAACACAATGGACAGCACAGAAGAGAAGGGTATCCATTAGCAGAGTCACACATAGGGCAGAAACAGCCAGGCTCCAGCATACCCCGACCATGCTCAGTTTCGTTGATTGTGTGGGGACTGCCCAAGAAAAGCGTGACCTTTGCTCAAACGCTGCCGTGGATCCCAAAAGTGCTATAGCTGGAGGCTGTCAGCTAGCCGCCCTTCTCACCTCGTAACTGATTGGCAAGTTCTTTATTGAAACGAGTTCCAAGCAGCACACCTCCACAACCACCATGAAAACCTAACTGTACTACAAACAGCAAAGGCTTATTTCTCAGTAACGTTCTTGTTCTTTGTGGATTGACTGTGGTTCGATTCTATTTTGTTCTCAAGTTTAAGACCCAAGCTAAGACAGCAGCCACCATTTGAAGCATTGCCAGTAGCTGTGGTAGAAGAAGAACTCTAGTAGGTTTCACACTAAAAAGAGCTCACAATTCATTGGCCAAAATGGGTCACATGGTCCCATCCAACCACAGAGGGGAAGGAAGTTCAATCCTACTATGTACTTGGAAAGTGGAGAGCCTGAAACAAGCAACACCAACAACAATGAACAAATTGGTTAACTCCCCAAAGTTTCCTTTACATTCTACTCAATAAATGAATTTGCGGGTACTCAATAAGGCCAAACGTTTGTATTGTTTTCTTCCCTGAAAACTTATAAGTAATCATTTCTCTAAGAACCCTATTTATAGCAGTGAAAACATTGAATCTTTTTGTTTTGTAAGGAATAAATCCAATGCTCCCTTTTGGTTATTTGGAAGCAAGGCAAATAGGAACTCACCATTTGGGGAAGAAGCATTGGAGTTCCAGCTCTTTGGATAGTTGGGGCAAAATCAACCAGCACTCCTACCCCTGCCCATTTCCACTAATAGTAAAACTCTAAGTTTTCTGAGAAATTGGTAAGAAATTTTGCTAGGGACCTCCTGTGAGGGAAATTGAGGCCACAGTTTCCTGAGATTCAAAGTTACTGAAACCAATTTTTGTGGCTGGAGATGTTTCTGGCTAAGGCCTGGTATTAGAAAAAATAGCCACACTTTGGTGAAGAAATCTTCCTGAAAGTAGAAATAGACTGGCCCAGGATGCTGACTACCGCACCAGGGTATACATTGCTAAAGGGGAATATGGCTCTGGGTTTGTGAAAAGGCCAACTGAAGATTCTCCACCAAAGCTCCTGCTGGTCACGGGATTTAACTCCAGAGAAGTACCTGTGAGTGGAGATACTAACAAAGCCTTGTAGGTAAAGAACTGTAACTCAGAGACCCAAGCAAGTGTGGGATAATCTGTAATTATGGGTAACACAGGAGATCCTAACACCAGATCAAAGACAGCACCTCAACCATGACAGATCGGTTAATAGAGACAGTATCGAATTACATATCAAGACAAATGCCACCTCTTGGAGTTCCAAACAAATTCTTTACTGTTCTCCTCTTCAAGGTGCAGCAAGGCAGACCCTTAGGGCTAGCTAAAACACTGCTCTTGTGCTTGTTACAAAGAGGGGAACCCAGAGAGCCAGGCTGAACTCCCTGCTAATATGAATATATGAAGACAAGAGTAGCTTGAGGCATTGTACTTTGGGACATTATTTTTCCCTGTATCTAATGTGATTCAGAAAACGTTAATATATAAAACTATGTTTTAATACCCCCAGCAAGAACCCCTAAGGGCAAATTACTCTAATTTGTTTTTAAATGACCTGTCCTGATTCGTGGAGATCCCATTTGAATATGGAATTGTACTCATCATAATCCTCAGTAATATTTCTCTGAATCTTTTCCCCACACCTGCTAAAGCAAGATCTTCAGGCTGGGATGGAGGGAGAGGAAAGGAGGGAAGCACTATTTCTGAAAGTCTCTAGGGGACACTTCGCCTGAGCTCACAGGAATATTTCTCTTTGCCACTCCACGGCATCAGCCATTTCTCTCTTCTCCTGCTGTGCTTCCCTGTAGCTGAGCTGTCAGCCTGCTCATGCCCTCGAGAGCAAATGTCCTTCAGTTTATAACAACCTGTCATCATAAGTGAGGGCCCCGGCACTGTCAACCCTTGAGAGAACTTAACGGGGCAACTCACTGGGTTATTCAGAGCCTTTGCTCCGCCTTAGCTGGGCTACATTTTCCTCAGAAGCAGGGACAGTTCCTCTCCCCTCATCTTGGCATTTTAAATGTCACTCTGAAAATAAAGCTGTGCTGTTTTAGATCCTGAGTCCAGGCATTTCAATATAACCGTTCTGTCAGTTTTCTTCTGTATTTTCTCACCCCAATACTTATGGATTGATCAGTGGGGATTGGACCAGAGGACTGGCTGAGCAGGTCATGTTAATATATGATCAAATTCATCCCAACCTCAATCAACATGGGCATTGTTATTAGGAAGGATAGTTGAGACAATGCAATTTGTTCTGGGAAGTTATTTCCCAAGAGACTTCTTGGTCCCTCATTGAAGGAAAAACTTGGTGACCCCTAGCTCCACCAAGCAGAAGCAAGAAGCTCACAGAGAGACTGTCATTACACATGCAGAGATTATTGCCCCACGTTTAGTGAAACACAGTGGCTGGACAATGTGGGTGAGGAGCAAACATCCTGATCGAGGGCAGGGATTAGATGTCTCTACTTCTCCCTAGCATTTAGACTACATCCTCTCATATCTGTTATCTGCATAGCACTAATCTGTTGTGACTACAAAAGGTAAGAGGCGGAGAGACAGGGCAATGCCTTCTTTCCAGGTGACAGTATATTGTGAGCACAGGTACTAATGGGAAGGTAGCAAATATGCTGGAAAATACGCTGACACATGCAGCATTAGCAAACAGGTAGTTTCTTGTCGGGCACTGT
The DNA here is from genome assembly GCA_023783475.1 of Daubentonia madagascariensis. Taxonomy (NCBI): domain Eukaryota; kingdom Metazoa; phylum Chordata; class Mammalia; order Primates; family Daubentoniidae; genus Daubentonia; species Daubentonia madagascariensis. The sequence continues at coordinate 555,186 of JAKFHU010000745.1, forward strand.
AAAAATTCAGAAAAAGTTTGCAAAGAGGCAGAGTGAAAGAAAATTTGGACTATTATTTGAGAAACTGATTTTGAAAGAAGGAAGTTTTTTTTTTTAAAGGCTTGTTACTAGAAGGTACAGCTGACCTCAGAAATAAGCAGATGCGTTTCCACCACCAGGAGACAGTTTTAGAAAGGATTCCCCCTTGTTAGCTCAAGTTTATTCTTATCCCTAAGCACAAACTGCCCAGGGGATTTGGATGAGGGATGATTGCAGAATTGCATATGCTGTGAGCCAGAGTAGCATAATAGTGGGGAATACAGACTTTGGAACCAGTCTGCCTGTGTTGAAAGACCATGGCTGTGACATTTAACTAGCTGTGTGCTAGTGAGCAATTGACTTAAACTCTCTAGGTCTCAGTCATCCCTATTTGACAGATGAGGTAAGGATGCCTACCTCACACAACTGTGTTAAGAATTATATAGCCATATGTGAAAGTGCTTAGCACAGTTCTTGGTACATAATCACTCAAAAGATGTTCTAACATTTTGTTACCATTCAATTTTAAGATTGGCACAGTAGATATCAGCAATATAATATTTACTCAGATACTTAGAGCTTATCTGGCTTTGAGATTTTGTTCTAAAGAATAATATCATTTACTTAAGTACATTTTGATTTTTACAGTTGTTTACACAAATGTGCAAAAATCTAGTTGTGTTACCAAATGTGATTAAGACCCACCATCTTGAATCTTACAGAAAACAAGTTCCCGGCAAAGCAGGGCTCTAAGATTGTAGTACAGTGCTGACATCTGGTGGCAAATAGCCCTGAAACATGGAATTGCAGTTCTTCCACTTAACGATTCTGAAAGGGAGTAAGTCAACATCCATCACAAGCCTTCGTCGGTCTGCTGTGTTTTAGAACCCCTTCAAGTTGTAAAATATAAATCAGTCTTAGACTTTTTATAGAAAAGAAACTCCAAATGACTAATAAACATATGAAGAGATGCTTATCTCCCCTAAACCAAAAAAAATGAAAACTAAAACAGAGATACCATTGTACTATTTTATACCCAACAGATTATCAAATAGTAAAAAGTCTGATAATATCAATTGGTGATGAGAATGTGGGAAAAATGGGGACTCCTGAACACTGCTGTCCAAATTCGAAGTGCTATTTTGCTGCACCAATCGCAAGTTACCAGTATCTAGTAAAAATGAAGATGTGCATGGCCTGCAGCTCAGCAATTCTAATTCAGGGTATATATTCTAGACCTCAGGAAATGCCTGTGCTCAAGGAGATATAAGGATATAAAGAATACATGGCAGTATTATTTGTAACATCAAAAAAAAAATTGGAAATATCCTAAATGCTCAGCAATAGGAGGATGGCTAATTTATCCTGAATATGTTTAAAAGCACAAAGCAGTAAAACTGAATGAACTAGAGCTACATATGTTAACATGGATAAATCTTGAAAACAACAGAGTGAGAGATAAGAACTTCGGAATGACACATACAGTATACTATTTATGTGAACATAAAACCACAAAAGAATACTGTATTGTTTTTGGAAAACTAAGCATATAATATGAAAATATAAAATGGAAGGAAACCCACCAACTTTAGGGCAGTGTTTATCTTTGGGGAGGGAAGAAAGATAATAGGATTGGAAGGGGGAATAAAGGGAGATTAGCTACATCAACAATTTCATTTCTTAAAATTGCCTGTTCTCTCTGGCATTTTTATGCAGATTGATGTTAACTGTATTCTTCAATAATTTTCTGTATATTTATATACATACAATGGAATATTATTCAGCCTTTAAAAAGAATGAAATTCTGACACATGCTACAACATGGATGTACCTTGAGGACACTATGCTAAGTGAAACAAACCAGTCACAAAAGGACAAATATTGTATGATTCCACTTATGCTTAGTACCCAGAATAGGCAAATTCAGAGAGATAGAAAGTGACGAGAGGTTACCAGGGGATGGGGGGCAGGAGGAATGGGGAATTATTGTTAAATAGGTACATAGTTTCTGTTTGGGATGATGAAAAAGTTCTAGAGATGGATGGTGGTGAAGGTTGCACAAGAATGTGAATGTACTTAATGCCATTGAATTGTACCCTTAAAATGGTCACAATGGTTTTATGTTATATGTATTTTACCACAAAAATTTTTTTTAAAAACCCTTAAGCCAGCTCCTGCACTTTGGGCAACCACTCAAGTATGACGGAGAAGTATGATATATCCATATCTGTGCTTGCAGTCTTAGTACAGAAGTCAGTGGGGAGGCAAGGAGGTGGCTGAAGCTGGCATTTGTTTCATTAGAGCTGTAGTAACAGGATAAAACCAAAATTTAGGGTTTGGTAACTAAAGACCAGAACAATTTTATTTCTTCTTGAAATACTAGCTTTTCCTGCCCTCTGACCAACAGGGGACTGGGGCCAGCTGGACCTGCTTATTTCTGAGAAAGGCCTACTTCTTCTACTCCCCCTGGGCCCACCTGTGGGGGGGGTGCAATTTCAATTTTCTGAGGAGTTTGGGTTGTGGTGACAGGATGCCAGAAGGTGGCAGCAAAAGACCATCTAGTGGGAAAGCCCTGCCAAATGCCCAGGAGAGCAGAGAGGTGGCAGTATAAGTTGGCTTTGATTGCTAGGTCCCCTCCTCAATTCAGGACTGAGCCTAGTGTAGTAACGCCATGCCTGGAGCCAAGAGAAACACACCAGGCACAAGGTAGTCAAGAGTCAATAATTCAAGAAACAGTACTTCCAAAGGGAGGGGAAGGATAGAGAAAGAGGTGAACGTGGCCAGTTAAACTCATTGAGCACTTCCTATGTTCTAGGCTCCATGGACCCAAAGCTGGGGAAAGCAGTCTCTTCCCTCAAGACATAGCCTAGTGGGAGAGAGAAGACCCGTGTGCTTACCGGAGGAAAAAAAGGAAGACCAATTCTCAATGTTTTTGGAATAATGCCTGTGCTGGGTATTTTCCTTTCTCCTCCAGATCCACTTTCTACCCTTTTTCTTACTGCTACCTGCCTGAAGAGATTGATCTGTGTAGACTGAAAGCCAGAGGACAAAGGCACATGGGGAGATCAGAAGGAAATAGGCGAGTGCATCCAGGCTTTTATTGCCATGACTTCCTCCCTTCAAGGTTGCGTTGGCCTGGCTCTCTTGCAGAAGGCCCCTATTCCTCTCAAGGAGTCTGCTCTACAAGATTCTCTCTCACTCCAGTTTCCAGACACCACCCCTTCCCCCTTATCTCTTCTGATCTAGTTGTAGTAGCAAATGCCTCTAGTCTTGGGTTCCTGCACTATCTCTTGCAGCCCTCTCCACCCCACCCATGCTTTAATTAAACCCTTTGTAAATAAACCCTCCTTAAATTATCCTAATTTGTGCATGCCATCTGTTTCCTGCCTGATACAACACCTAGCTAAATCATATTCATCCTCTACAACTAAGCTCTGATAAAGATGAGGAATAACAGGAGTGGTTTACATGAAGGCTGTTCACATGTTTTCATGGAAGACTATGAGGAATTCAGTACCACCAGGAAATATTATAAGACTAGACATGGCAGTTCAGTTGAAGCTGAAAGGAAGTTAAGATGAGACATAAAACTCTCTCGATCTGGCACCCAACATCTTACACTCTTATCCGAGGGAAAAAGGCAGTTCTTGAAAGGCATTGATTAGTTTAGTGTTTTAGAATTTTGGATTTAGCTTCTACTCAACCTAGAGAATTGGGACAGTGGTTAAGGCAGAAAGTTAGCAATATTGAAACCAGTTAGGGAAAATTTACCACAACCTAAACAGATGAGAATTTGAACCAGGTTAATGACATTTGGGATGTATTTGATAAATATTTAGAAGGTAAAAATCAATAGAACCAGATATTCAAATATTAGAGGTGTCAAAGAATAAAACCATCAGAGGTTAAAAAAACTACAAACTTGAGTGCTATGGTTTGAATGACCCCTCCAAAACTCATGTTGAAATTTAATCGCCGTTGTGATGGTGTTAAGAGGTGGGACATTTAAGAGGTGATTAGATCATAAGGGCTTTGCCCTCATGAATGGATTAATGTCATTATCACAGGAGTGAGTTAGTTATCCTGGGATTTCAGCCTCCTTTTTCTCTATCTCGTACACTCCCACCCTTTCCTCGCTATGTGATTCCTTCCACCATAGGATGATGCAGCAAGAAAGACTTCGCTAGAGGTGGTCCCTTGATCTTGGACTTCCCAGCCTTCAGAATCATGAGCCAAATACATTTCTATTATTTACAAATTACTCAGTCTTAGGTATTCTGTTATAGCAACACAAAATGGACTAAGACGTTGAGTCTATTAACTTCCCAGGCAAAAGAAAGTATGCCAGTGAAGAAATGCACCAATTTATTCACTAAGGGAAAAAATATAGAGGTTTTTAAGTGCCAGAAAGTAGGTTTCATAGTGGTTATGCAAATTAAGGATTAAAAACTAGCACTCTAGATAACATAGAATGGATCCATACACCTGACAGGGTCAGTTTAACTCAATTCCTATAATTCATTGGTGAGGAAAGCATCATCAGTTAGGTCCAGTGAATGGCTGGCTTACTAAGGACACCCAAAAAGCATGTTTTTTAAAAAATCAGCTTTAGCTGGTTATAGCCAGTTGTAATGGCACACAACAGTTAGTTATGATAATTCCTAGGCAAGTGCTACTATAAGGGGAACATTTTCCTTTGGTGGTAGGGACAGGGGGAGGGTAGGGGAGGTGATGAAAGAGTTGAAGATCCTCTCAAGTTACTGGCTTGCATGATGAGTTGAATAAAGATACCACTGACTATGATCCTGAATACAAAAAGTTGCTATGGGGGGTAGGTAAGGAGAAAGAAAGTTAGACATCAGGGTCACAGTGAATCTGAAATACCAGTGGGATGGGCACATCTGAAAAATGCAGTGCTCTGGAGCAAGGTTTGAGATACAGCCCTTGGAGTCAGCTGGGGATAGTTTAGATGGGAGGCAGCATCATTCAAGAAGAGCATGAAGAGAGGATGACAGTGGGAAAAGAAATACTGTGATAGTTAATTTTGTGGCAACTTGACTGGGCAAACAATGCCCAGATATTTGGTCAGACATTATTCTGGATGTTTCTTTGAAGGCGTTTTTGGATGAGATTAATGTTTAAATTGATGGACTTCGAGTAAAGCACATTTCCCTCCACGTGATTGGGCCTCATCCAATCAACTGAAGGCCTGAATTGAACAAAAGACTGATTCGCCTCCCCCAACCAAGGAAGAAACCAGCCAGAAGACAACCTTCAGACTTGAACTGCAACATCAGTTCTTTCCTGGGTCTCTAGTCTGAGGGCCTTTGAACTTGAACTACAGATTTTGGACTCGCCAGCCTCCATAATCACATGAGTCCATTCCTTAAAATAAATCTCTCTATATATACATATCCTATGGTTTCTCTTTCTCTAAAGAACCCTGAATAATACCAACATCTATCCCTCAGGGCTTTTACGATTTAAAGTAGGAAAATAACCTTTTTCAGGTGGAAAATATCTTTCCTGCAAGGAAGATCCTTCACAGCAGGAAGCAGACATCTGTCAAGCTTACACCACCCACTCCCATACCCCATTATCCTGCTCTCCATCCAGGAAATAGAGAACTGTTTTCTGTTGTTTACAATTTTGACTCTAGTGATTATGACACCAGATAACAACTCTAGTGATAGGACCATTAAGGCTCTAAGGGAAAAGAAGAGGCTCTCTCTCTAAAGGGATTAATGGAAGACAGGGCCAGCTTTTCCACATCTTGTCCCTGCAAAGTCAAGTCATAGTTCAGGGCACTATCCTCTCAAGGAGAGGTTTTACCAACTCTTGACTCATTCCATCTTATAAGGCAACAAGGAAACCTGAGTGGCTTCCTGCTTGAGAACTACTGGTTTAGGGCACTTCTTCCCAAACTAACATGCATATGAATCACCTGAGGACCTTGTCAGAAGATTCTGATTCAGTAAGTCCTGGGTAAGGCCTGAGAATTTGCATTTCTAGGAAGCACCCAAGTGATGTCTATGCTGTCAGTCCATGGATCCCAATTTAGTAACAAGGTCCTATAGGGCAGGTGCTTACCCGATGCCTAACCAACTTCTGTACAAAATTCAAGGGACCCTTCTGAGAGTTAGGCAAACAGCTTCACATGACCCAATGGAAGCCTCTGAGTAATAGTTTTCTTGGTGGGGGTTATCTTCTGTGCACACATTTTGGGGTACCCTTACAGGTAAGAATAGCCATTTGAGGACTAGACTCTTGTTTATCAAGAGGGAGAAGGTGAGATAAGATATATCAGCCACTCCCCATGTGTCTTGTCTGCCTGAATTGTTATAGCTTTAAAACTATGTTTGCATGTGTGTGTGAACATAGTAAGGCCATTATGTGCTTAGCCTCACCCTTTGACCTCCACTACAGATTGTCCTCAATCAGGGACTCTGCAGGTCTAAAGCAAACTTATTATAGAAAGTTACAGTTAGCAGGTACCATTTGTGGATTCCCCTTCCCTAGGCTCAAAATCTAAATGTGGAGATACCTCTATTACTCTCCATCGGTATGGTAGCCGAGAGTAATAGAGGTATTCCTAAGCCCATTATCCAGTTACACTTATTTTCTTGATCAGTTTTCATGACCAGCAACAGTCTACCAAAACCCAACTTGTATCCCTGGTCCCATTAATATCAGATCCAACTTCATTATGTGTGAAGTCAACCTTTCCAAGCTATAACCTTGCTTACTGCTTTGATAGGAGCTTGGGAGACTGTTTTGAATTACCTCCAGAGAAACGTGCTATTGGGTTGGATATGATTGGATACACCATGGGATGTGCCCCAGGAGAGAGAGCTGCTCCTCTGACATTCCACATGTTTATAAGGAAGTCTAGAGGGGACAGGGAATACCCAATCAGTATAATGTTAACTGAAAGTCCTTGAACTCACTGGCAGAAAAAGACCTTTCTGGTAAGAGGAATATACCACTCTCAAAATTTAGGCAGGCAGGGAAGTTTACACACCCATGCTGGAATCACTAGAGTTGCTGAAGCACTCGCTGCTGAACCAGCTTGTGGCTAGAGCTGTACTAGGGTGTCCAATAGACAACTGGGCTTATGTCTCCTCTGAAAATTTTAAGAGGTTCATAGTGTAGACCCAATCTCTGTGAAATGGTATAATTAATCCACAAGTAGTTAAAGAACATGAGCCTCAATCAGGAAGAAATAGAATTCCTGAACAGACTGATATCAAGCAACGAAATTCAAGCAGCAATAAAAAAATCTTCCAAAAAAAAAAAGTCCTGGACCAGATGGTTTCACACCCAAATTTTACCAGACCTACAAAGAACTGGTACCTATCCTGCAGAAATTATTCCACAACATTGAGAAGGAAGGAATCCTCAAGATATTTTATGAAGCCAAAATCACCTTGATACAAAAGCCAGGGAAGGACTCAACAACAACAAAAAAGAAAACTACAGACCAATATCTCTTATGAATATAGATGCAAAAATCCTCAATAAAATCCTAGAAAATCAAATTCAGCTGCTCATCAAAAAAATAATCCATCACAACCAAGTTGGCTTCAGCCCAAAGATGCAGGGATGGTTCAACATATGCAAATCTATGAATGTAATTCACCACATAAATAGAAGTAAAAACAAAGACCATACGATCCTCTCAATAAATGCAGAAAAAGCATTTGACAAAATTCACCCTTTTATGATAAGAATGTTTAACACAATAGGCATAGACGGGATATACCTCAAAATGATAAAAGTCATATGTGACAAACCCACAGCCAACATCATACTGAATGGGGAAAAATTGAAAACATTCCTGCTTAGAACTGGAACCAGACAAGGTAGCCCTCTACCACCACTTCTATTCAACAAAGTGCTGGAAGTCCTAGCCAGAGCAATCAGACAACAGAAGGAAATCAAGGGTATCCCAATGTGGGAAGAAGAGGTCAAACTATCACTTTTTACTGACAATCTGATCTTATATCTAGAAAACCCCAAAGAATCTTCCAAGAGACTACTGGAATTGATAAATTCAGCAAAGTCTCAAGTTACAAAGTCAACGTACACAAGTCAGCAGCATTCATATACACCAACAGTCAAGCTGAGAACCAAATCAAAGATTCAATACCTTTCACGATAGCAACAAAGAAAATAAAATGCCTAGGAATATATTTAACCAAGGAGGTGAAAGATCTCTACAGGGATAACTATAAAACACTGAGGAAGGAAATAGCAGAGGATGTAAACAGATGGAAAACCATACCATGCTCATGGATCAGCAGAATCAACCTTGTTAAAATGTCTATACAACCCAAAGTGATCTACAGATTCAATGCAATCCCTATTAAAATGCCAACATCATTTTTCACAGATCTAGAAAAAATAATTCTACACTTTGTATGGAACCAGAGAAGACCCTGTATAGCCAAAGCAACCTTAACCAAAAAGAACAAATTGGGAGGCATCAATCTACCAGACTTCAAGCTATACTACAAGGCTATAGTCACCAAAACAGCACAGTACTGGCATAAGAATAGAGACATAGACCAATAGAACAGAACAGAGAACCCAGATATAAAACCACCTCCTATTGCCTTCAGATCTTTGAAAAAGCAGACAAAAACATACACTGGGGAAAAGAATCCCCATTCAATAAATGGCACTGGGAAAATTGGATAGCCACATGTAGAAGACTGAAATAGGATCCGCACCTCTCACCTCATAAAAATCAACTCACGATGGATAACAGACTAAACCTAAGGCATGAAACCATAAGAATTCTACAAGAAAATGTTGGAAAAACTCTTATAGACATCAGTGTAGGCAAAGAATTTATGAAGATGACCCCAAAAGCAATCACAGCAACAACAAAAATAAATGGGACCTAATCAAATTTTAAAACTTCTGCACAGCCAAGGAAACAATCCTTACAGTGAATAGACAACCTAAAGAATGGGAGAAAATATTCGCATGCTATACATCCAATAAAGGGCTAACAACTAGAATCTACAAAGAACTCATGCAAATTAGCAAGAAAAAAATCAAACAACCCCATTAAAAAGTGGGCAAAGGACATGAACAGAAATTTTCAGAAGATAGACTAATGGCCAACAAACACATGAAGAAATGCTCAACATCTCTAACAATCAGGGAAATGCAAATCAAAACCACAATGAGATATCACTTAACTCCAGTGAGAATGGCTTTTATCCAAAAGTCCCAAAACAACAAATGTTGACATGGATACAGAGAGATAGGAACACTCATACACTGCTGGTGGGACTGCAAACTAGTACAACCTGTCTGGAAAGTAGTATGGAGATACCTCAAAGAACTGAAAGCAGAACTACCATTTGATCCAGCAATCCCACTACTGGGCATTTACTCAAAGGAAAAAAAGACATTCTATAAAAAAAGATATCTGCATTTGAATGTTTATAGCAGCACAATTCAGAATTGCAAAGATGTGGAAACAACCCAAGTGTCCATCAATACATGAGTGGATTAATAAAATGTGGTATATGTATACCATGGAGTACTACTCAGCTGTAAAATAAATGGTGAACTAACACCTCTTGTATTAACCTGGATGGAACTGGAGCCCATTCTTCTAAGTGAAGTATCACAAGAATGAAATAACAGCCACCACGTGTACTCACCATTCAACTGGTACTAATTGATCAACACTTATGGCCACATATGGAAGTAACATTCATTGGGGTTGGGCAGGTGGGAGGGGGGAACAGGGGATGGGTAAATTCACACCTAATGGGTGCAGTGTGCTCTGTCTGGGGGATGGACATGCTTGTAGCTTTTACTCTGGCAGTGCAAAGGCAATTTATGTGACCAAAGTGTTTGTATCCCCATAATATTCTGAAATTAAATAAATAAATAATTTTTAAAATACATTAAAAATTAAAAAATGAAAATTTTAATTAAAAAAAAAGAACATGAGGCTAAGGAAGGTAACTTCTTCTTAGACCAAAACATGGTGGCAGGGGGAATCAAATGAAAAAAAATCAAATTGAAAGAAAAAAAGAGACCCACTGAGAAAAGCCAACACCTTGTTGTGTCTTGGCTTTAGGAATCAGACATAAGTGAGCAGGGAATCTTAGCTCTGTCCATTCAAAACCAATTCAGCAGCCAGTTATGGCTTTAGAGGTAGCATAAAAACACCTAGAGAGAATGAGAATCTGACCGAACATGGACCAACTCAGGAAAACACAAACTATTAGAGTCCAGGCTAATCCCATATGAAAAGGAACAAGAAGGCTCTAAACTGGAGAGAATACTGCACCCAGCCTTGCCCTACCTTGGGAGAAAGCAAGCTAACTGGTTTTAAAACACAGGAGTTTTAAAACATAGGAGTAAATATTTTTTTTAATTTTTTTAATTTTTTTTTATTTCAGAATATTATGGGGTACAATACTTTGGCTATATATATTGCCCATGCACTGCCCGTGTCAGAGCTACAATCGTGGTCATCCCCCAAACTGTGCTCCCTGCATCCGTTCAGTGAGAGTTTTTCCCAGCCCCTCCACCCCCCTCCCACCTGCCCGCCCCCTGATGAATATTATTGTCCTGTGTGATGTAAGTGTTGATCAGTTAGTACCAATTTGATGGTGAGTACCAGTGGTGCTTGTTCTTCCATCCCTGTGACACTTTGCTTCAAAGAATGGGCTCTAGCTCCAACCAGGATAATACCAGATGTGTTAATTCACTATTGTTTTTTATTGCTGAGTAATACTCCATGGTATACATATACCACATTTTATTAATCCACTCGTGTATTGATGGGCACCTGGGTTGTTTCCACATCTTTGCAATTGTGAACTGTGCTGCTATAAACATTCGTGAGCAGATGTCTTTATTATAAAATGTCTTTTTTTCCTTTGGGTAAATACCCAGTAGTGGGATTGCTGGGTCAAATGGTAATTCTACTTTTAATTCTTTGAGGTATCTCCATATTACTTTCCATAGAGGTTGTACTAATTTGCAGTCCCACCAGCAGTGTATGAGTGTTCCTATCTGTCCACATCCCTGCCAACATTTGTTGTTTGGGGATTAACCAGAATCTATACAGAACTTAGGAAAATCAACAAGAAAAAATCAAACAACCCTATTAAAAAATGGGCAAAGGACATGAACAGAAACTTTTCAAAAGAAGACACAGGAGTAAATATTTGATAGACTTGGAAAGCACACAAAAATAAGTACTAGAGGTAAAGTCAAGTCACCCCCAACCCCTCAGCTCAATAATTTGTGTTAGGTTTCCTCAGATATTTTTTTAATTGGGATATACAACAGTATCATGCATGTATATTTGAATTCTAAAACATTTTTATGAAGTATTTTACATGATTAAAACTGAACATAGGCTGTAAGACTTACAGTGAAAATAGGTTTTCCTCCTTATTTCTAAACCTTAATATTTCATAAGTTTACTTATTATAGATGATGAGTATTTAGCATTCTTACATAATGCCAGTTGCCCTCCTAATATTAGTTTCTGGTTAAACCAGTATTTAATATTTACCTTACTATGATTACTAGGAATAAGTGCTAAGCCAAGTAGTACATATGATTATGATTCCTTGTTGGTACTCTTCTACCCCATTCCTAGAATTTGCATTTTCTTTTTCATCATCAGTTAAACATTTGCATAGGCTCAAAGGAAATAATTTTTGGAAATCCAACATCTTATAAGACATACAATTTAGTTATTAGTCATTAGTGGAGGAAAACTTTTGAACTAAGACACTATTATATCCAAATCTGGATGTTTGCCATAACTGCTCATTACTGAGTATTGAGTCAGTGTCACTTCCTTGGGTATACCAGAATTTTCTGGATTCTCCTTATTAACAGCCTCAGAATCCAGGTGCCAAAACACTAAGGGAATCTGAAGCCTTTTTGTACATGTTTTTGTGCATATACCTCAAGTGGATCTTCAATTTTTGAACCACACAAACAATTGCTTGATCTACTGTTTGCTTTACTTCCAGCACAATCATTTTTCCATTTATGATCTTTCCATAACTTTTAATCTTTACCATTTGCAAGTATCTTCACAGCCTCTTCTTCATGCCATACTGTGGCATCAGTACTGCTCTTTTTGCTTTTGAGATTGGTTTAAGTTGTGTGGTTTCCTCCTCCTTCCCTTCATTTTGCAATCTTCTAGCCTGATCTTCAAGCAGAAGCATGCACAGTTTTTTTTTCAATGGAACAAGACATTTTCATGTACACTAAAAAGACAATCAACCTCAGGACATTTTGCATGTTCAAATATGTATTTGTCATACTTGTCTTACTTCTAAATCCATGGGCACATGTATCACAAAGAAAGAAAATACCTTTTATTTCCCTGTTTTCTACTGGGAGAAATTAAAGTCATTGCAATCTATGTCTTGTTTGCGACAAAAATATGCAATCTATATCTTGTTTTCAATATCATAGTACTAGGGAAATTTTCTTGAAATTTTTCCCCAGCAGAAGTGTTACAACCATCTGGATAAAAATTGGAAATCCTGGAAGGCTGTGAAACAGGGAAGGCACTAGGTGCTAAAAGAGGTAGTGCCCCAGGGGAGATGCTAGGTATTAAGAAGGTGCTACATCTCTGAGAAAGGTGGTAAAGGTAGTGAAGACAGAGGCAGCTGCAGCATTGCTCAGAGCATTCAGTTGTCTTGAGGCCCTGCCCCACCCAACGTGGGCTTCGATCGTGGAGTTGGGGGTGGAAACCACCTCATAGAAGCCTTGAAAAATTAGCTGCCTCAGCCATGCTACTTGCCAGCTTGGGAAACTCACCTGCAAATGTCTTTTTGACTCATTTTTCATTCCCTCACTTTCCCATCTTTCAATCACTAGTTCTTTAGGCTCTATAATAGAACTGCAAAACCCACATGAATACTATTTTCTATATAATCAAAATCTGTTTTATTATAGGGGAAAAACTCCATGACATTAGTCTTGGCAATGATTTTTTGGATATGACCCAAAAAGCACAGAGCAACACAAGCATCAGACTAAAAGTTTCCGCACGGCAAAGAAAACAGAGTGAAGAGAGAACCTGTAGGCTGGGCAAAGATATTCACAAAGCATACCTCTGGTAAGGGGTTGATATCCAAAATATATAAGGAACTCAAACAATTCAATAGCAGGAAAATAACCCAATCTTAAAATGAGTAAAGAAATTAAGTAGGCGTATCTCCAAAGACTTCATACTAATGGCCAATAAGTATATGAAAAGGTGCTCAACCCGACTAATGATCAGGGAACTGCAAATTAAAGCCACAATGAGCTATTAACTCACACCTGTTAGGATGACAAGAGAATAAGTGTTGGTGAGAGTGTGGACAAAAAGGAACCCTTGGACATTGTTGAGAATGTAAGTTAGTACAGCCATTATGGAAAACAGTATAGAGTTTCCTCAAAAAACTGAAAATAGAATTACTGTAAGAATTAGCAATGCCACTTCTGGGTCTATATCTAAAGGAACTGAAATCACTATGCCGAAGGGATATCTGCATTCCCATGTTCAATGCAGCATTATTCACAATAGCCAAAATATGGAATCAACCTAAGGGTCTGCCAACAGATGAATGGATAAAGAGAGTGTGGTATATATACACAGTGGAATACTATTTAGCCCTTAAGGAAATTCTGTCATTTGCAACAACATGGATGAACCTACAGGACATTTTGCTAAGTAAAATAAGCCAGGTACAGAAAGAAAAATACTGCATGATGTCACTTATATGTGTAACCCTAAAAATGTCAACCTCCTAGAAGAAGAGAGTAGAATAGTGGTTACCAAAGAATGGGGGAGGGGGCAGAAGGCAGAGGGGAGGAAAGGGAGGAAGAGATGGGGAGATGTTGGTTAAAGGGTACAAAATTCCAGTTAGGAAGAATTACTTTGAGATCTATTACACAAAAAAGTGATGTGATATGGATATGTTAGCTTGATTTAAGTATATCGAAGAGATAGCACACTCCCGCGTTTATTGTAGTACTAGTCACATTAGCCAAGACATAGCATCAACCTAAGTGTCCATCAACAGATGAATGGATAAAATGTGGTATATGTACACAATGGCATATTATTCAGCCATAAAAATAAAATCCTGTCATTTGCAGCAACATAAATGGAACTGGAGATCACTATGTTAAGTGAAATAAGCCAAGCACAAAAAGATAATACCTCATGTTCTCACTCCTATGTGGGAGCTGAAAAGTGGATCTCATCATGGAGGTAGAAAGTAGAATGGTAGTTACTAGAAGCTGGAAAGGGAAGTGGGTGGTGGAGGGCAATAAAGAAGTTGGTTACGGGATATAAAAATACACTTAAATAGAAGAAATAAGTTCTACTATTTGATGGTACGGTAGGAAAATTATAGTTAACAACTTGTATATTTCAAAATAGCGAGAAGAATTGTAGTGTTCCCAACACAAAAAAGATATAAATGCTTGAGGTGATGAATATACCAATTACCCTGATTTGATCATTACAGATTATATGCAGGTATAAAAATATCATATGTATCCCCAAAATATGTACAACTATCAATTTTAAAAGTGATGTTAAAAGTAATTTATGCATATCTTGTTAAAATTTTAAAGACTAAAAACACCCTTCAATGTTACACCCAAGTGATTTTTTTTTCAATTCAATTTCGGAAAGCCATTAAGTGTCTACTATGTATAAAGAACTATGTTCACAGAGCAGAGGATACAGAGATGAATAAGGCATGGTCCTGGACTAAGAAGGGCCTTTCATGTCATTTTCAACAAGCAAGTGAGTAATCTATCAGACTAAAGATCTATAATAATCACTATGTTGTATTCTGGAAAATGATCACCAAAAATACTTTTCATGATTTAGACGGGAAAACAGTTGTTCAAAAAAAAAAGCTGGCAGGAAATACACAATAATTTAGAAGGATGCTATAACATAAGCACCTTCTACTTATTACAGCCCTCCATATAGTAACAGAGGTTCTGGGAGGAAGGACAGGCATTTAACTCTGACAACCAATGAATTTCAGAATTAAAACTATCTTTTTAAACAAAGGAATGCATGGATTAAAGCAATTTACTTCACACCAAAAAACTGGCTTGATTTAATCATTCCACAATGCATATATGTCAAAACATCACATTATACCCCATATATACAATTGTCAAATAATTTTTTTTAAAAATGACTACAAAAAAAAATCTTGTGGTTTTCTTGAAGCCATCTGTCCTGGAGCCCTCTTTTTCTTCTACAGTTCACTGGACATTGATCTGGTAAGGTCCCGCAAGCTTGTTTGAGTCCCCCCAAGTGTCACATCAATAGGTTTAGAAATTTTGTCTTTGGAGACACTGAACCGGGCCAATCTCCAGTGTGAGATAGAAGGGTAGATAAATAAGCCCAATGGCCAGCATTATTAGGGTGAGCACCAGAAGGGATTTTGAGTCTCCCCATTCAGTTAGGAAGACCTTCCCTTCATCATTCTTCTCAATATAGCAGTCTGCTTCAACTCCTGCTGTGTTTGATGACATGGAATTTAGAGCTTCTCTGGTATAGCATAGCCTCACAAGACTCTAGTTTCCAGTGTTGATCTGGGATGACTGGCCTCCAGGATTCATAGGGGAAGGAAGGGGGCTGGGGCTTAATAGTTCATTGTACAAGACTTTTTAAACAATTCCTTTATTTTCAGCACCACCACTCAGTTCATCTGAGGTACAGCAGCTTGTCCTGAGCATTTTGTCAGCAGCTCAAGTCAGAATATTTTTCATGGCATCCCCCCTGCCAGCACTTGCTATTAGAAAAGAGACAGAGGAGCTAATAACAACAGTCTCCTAGATTCCAAAGATGTCTTGATATTTTTCCACCATTGCCTCATCTCCCATCTTCTTTCTCCCTGTTTCTTTAAAGAACCAAATTAAAGTGAGAATTCCTTAAGAAGTATTAAGCCCCAAAGACAAACACTTCTAATCCAATGTGATTAAGCATAAATCTACCTACCACCTTCTTAGGTTTTGTGAGCTCTTTATTCGGTAATATTGTTTTAATTTAGATTTGTATTTTGAAATACAAATGGTTTAACATTTTACTTCTCAAATTAGTATATTTACTGTTCTTTCCTCTTCCCCTCCCTTTCCTCCTCCAACCTGATTTTTATCGATTACCTTGTTCTTAGCTTTAACAGTATAAAATTAAATATAAAGTATAATAGCGAGTAATGTGACCTCTCAGCCATAAAAGATGAGGAAGTCAGCACAGTTATAAACTCTAATATAGAAGTGATACTGCTTCCAGTATCTTTCTTCTTTTCCTTCTATGTTTAGTTATAAAACAGAACGTGAATGCCCAAATATATTTTAGTCAATCATATGTAAGGACATTTGATTTTCATGAGTTTTTTTTAAACCATAGCTTTTTTTCAGTAATTTTATCTGATTGAATTTAATGTTTAATAGTTTCTAAGGAAAGGGCTCAGTCCCTGAGATTTAGAATGTTCATTTAAAGATATTTGTAGGTGTTTCTCCAAACTTCTATTCAAAAAAGGGCAAAGTACTCAAAGAAATAAAGTATGACCCAAGACTTTTATATGCAGCAACCACCCTTTAAGAGGTAGTGAATATTGAAGAATGAAGGCAGTCTTTTTTTTTTTAAACATGCAAGAGATTTATTGGGGGAAACATCTGTGAAGGATAAAGGAGAAGAAAGCAGGAACTAACAAGGAAAGTACTCAGCCGGGAATAAAAATCTGACAGCTGTGAAGGAAAGAGGGAAGCAAAGATTGGTTAAGAAGAGTCTCAGACCTCAGTGCCCTTCCAAGAAAGGCTGTCCCAGGCCAGTGGGGAGTCCTGGAGTCAGAGTTGCCACTTGGAGGAGCAGCATCTCGCAGGAACCAGCTGGCATTAGAACAATGCTGTGGGGGAGCCCGAGGGCCAACACCTGTGCTACCCCTTAGCTACACAGTCTTTTTTTCTAGAAAGCTCTGAAGTTAGAAGGTCACATCATGACCTAGGAAGAAAGAATCAGTAAAGTTATTAGATTTCCATGATGACCATCCTGTCTCCAAGAAGACAAAATGAATCTTTGGCCAGCCAGGCAAAAGACTGGCACTCACAAGGGAAAGAGAAACAAAACTTGAGGCTATAAATTAATGCTTAATTTGAAACCATTAAAAGTACTGCATAATGACCGAGAACAAATAAAGGAATAAAAAGAACTTAAGATGAGTGAGAAGAAATAGTCAAGGGAGCTCCAACATATGCACAATCATACTTTTTAAATTTCTTTCCTATCACTTGCTATAATTTTAGCAGCACCTACCTTCTACCAAATTTCCTTTTAATTTGTAGGGTTTTTCCTTGCATTTAAAATGTGAACTGGTAGAGCTTAGAAAGTATCTTTCCTGTGCCAATATATTTTCCATGAAATCTTATATGTCTACTTTGTGCTGTTGTTTTAGACAGACAATTGCTTTATTAACTCTTCTTTAGAGTAAAACACTTTTTATTTTTTCTGTGGCAATATCTTTTGTATTAGTCTGCCACATGATGTTCCCATTCCTTTCTTCTATTTTTCCCTTCATCTCTATAGGTTGTGTGCTGTTTTCTTTTTGATTATTCATCTTTAGTCCAGAAAAGCTGTCTTCCATCAGTGAAAGTCATTTGCATATTTGTGGTGAATGAGACGCTAGACAAGGGAAATTTTCACCCTGTGGATACAGATGTTGCATAAGGAACATTCCTATGGCTACCTGTTCTCCCAACAGCCACATGGACAAAACGTGGCATGTCTGTGTTCAGTTTTACCAACTTCCCCCCTAAGAACAAGGGAACCTTTTGCAGCCAGGCTGTGTTTTCCATTCATACTGCTACAATCAAGGAATTATAGGTTTAGGGTGTGTTTCTCCCCTTAGAGAAGTGAATTTTGCCAGCCCTTATTGATCTATAATCACAAAAGAATTATCTCCCCATTTCCTCACATATGTATTCCAGTTTGATTATCACTTTGGGCACTCACTCCACCTATTTTGTGGTTTATGTTTTTAGTGAAAGCAGAAGTCCACTAAGATGGAACACATGTTTTTTTCCTCAGTTTTCTGGATATGTTTAGATGATTTCCAGGATAGAGAAATGCTAACTTCACATCTACATCTTCAGAATAGGAATTCTTGGTGATCGTTCAGGAAGCTGAAGTAACATAGTGTTCAGAGACCCCTCCCCCCTTGTACAATTTTCACATTTTACCCAGCTTCTACAGCCAAGCAAGAACAAGACAACAAAAAAGTCTGTATAATCCAGCCAAGCTTTTGAATAAAGAGTTTTTCTTTGATGTGTGTATTTCTTTTAAAGACCATGAGGAAGCAAATTGTTCAGAGTTGGTTTGGGGCAGGGAATCCATGAACACCCCTCTCCATTTAACATACTTAACGTCCCTGAAAATTCTGTATATCTTTACAACTCTGAATCGTACATCTCCAACATCTGATAGGATTGCATTCTCAGGAAATTTTTCCTATCCAAAGAAGGGGTGGGAAGAAGAGAGAAAGATTACTGTACTACTGACTGCCAGGCCTCAGCATTCAGTGATATTACAGGATGTTGTGGGGACTGTACCCTATTATAATGGAGACAGTTGGCCCCTAGAAGATTGTCATGTGGGAAGTATAAGAACCTGGGTTCCCCAGAGTTTCTGGTTTCCAACTAAATTCGATCACCATTCAGACCTTTATACTTTACACTAGATTTGGGAAGAAAGTACTTTCTCTAAGTTGAACAGGCCTGATAAGGTCACTTCCCAAAAATAAAGTGTTTCTGAAGAAGACTCTTCAAGGCTTTGGAGGGAATGACTAGGAAAGAAACAGGGAAAGATGATGTTCTTTTTTTTCCCACGGATATTAATTTATTATTAGGATTATAATCCAGTATTACAGTTTTATTTTTCCTTTTATTTCAGAATATTATGGAGGTACAACACTTTGGTTATATACATTGCCCATGCACTGCCCATGTCAGAGCTACAATCGTGGACATCCCCCAAACAGTGTGCCCCGCACCCATTAGGTGTGAGTTTTCCCATCCCCTCCAACCCCCTCCCACCTGCCCACCCAATGATGAATATTATTGCCATGTGTGACATAAGTATTGATCAGTTAGTACCAATTTGATGGTGAGTACCAGTGGTGCTTGTTTGTCCATTCTTGTGATGCTTCGCTTCCAAGAATGGGCTCTAGCTCCATCCAGGATAATACCAGATGTGTTAATTCACTACTGTTCCTTATTTCTGAGTAATACTCCATGGTATACATATACCACACTTTATTAATCCACTCGTGTACTGATGGGCACCTGGGTTGTTTCCACATCTTTGCAACTGTGAATTGTGCTGCTATAAACATTCACATGCAGATGTCTTTATTATAGAATGTCTTTTCTTCCTTTGGGTAAATACCCAGTAGTGGGATTGCTGGATCAAATGGTAGTTCTACTTTTAGTTCTTTGAGGTATCTCCATGTTACTTTCCATAGAGGTTGTACTAATTTGCACTCCCACCAGCAGTGTACAAGTGTTCCTATCTCTCCGCATCCCCACCAACATTTATTGTTTTGGGACTTTTTGATGTGAGCCAATCTCAGTGAAGTGATATCTCATTGTGGTTTTGATTTTCATTTCCCCGATTAGAGAAGTTGAGCAATTTTTTATGTTTGCTGGCCATTATTGTCTTCTTTTGAAGTTTCTGTTCATGTCCTTTGCCCACTTTTTAATGGGGTTGATTTTTTCTTGTTGATTTTCCTAAGTTCTGTATAGATTCTGGTTATCAGCCCTTTATCAGATGTGTAGTATGCAAATATTTTCTCCCATTCTGTAGGTTTTCTGTTCACTCCAGTGATAGTGTCCTTGGCTGTGCAGAAGCTTTTTAATTTGATCAGGTCCTATTTATTTATTTTTGTTACTGCTGTGATTGCTTTGGGGATCTTCTTCATAAACTCTTTGCCTAGGCCAATGTCTATGAGAGTTTTTCCAATGCTTTCTTCTAGAATTCTTGTGGTTTCACGTGTTAGGTTTAAGTCTGTTTTCCATTGTGAGTTGATCTTTGTGAAAGCTGAGAGGTGTGGATCTAGTTTCAGTCTTCTACATGTGGCTATCCAGTTTTCCCAGCACCATTTATTGAATAGGGAATCTTTTCCCCAGTGTATGTTTTTGTGTAATTTGTGAAAGATCAGATGACAGTATGAGAATGGGTTTTGTATTTGGGTTCTCAGTCCTGTTCCATTGGTCTATGTCTCTGTTCTTGTGCCAGTACCATGCTGTTTTGGTGACTATAGCCTTGTAGTATAGTTTGAAGTCTGGTAGATTGATGCCTCCCAATTGGTTCTTTTTGCTTAAGATTGCTTTGGCTAGACGGGGCCTTCTCTGGTTCCACACGAAGTGTAGAATTATTTTTTTATTATTTTTATTTTGATTTCAGAGTATTACAGGGGTACAAGTGCTTTGGTTACATAAGTTACCTTTGCACCGCCCAAGTCACAGCTACAAGCATGCGCATCCCCCAGTGTGCACCACATCCGTTAGGTGTGAATTTACCCATCCCCTCCTCCCCCTCCCACCTGCCTGACACCCTATGAATGTTACTTCCCATATGTACACATTAATGTTGATCAATTAGTTCCAATTTAATGGTGAGTACATGTGGTGTTTGTTTTTCCATTCTTGAGATACTTCACTTGGAAGAACGGGCTCCAGCTCCACCCAAGATAATACAATAGGCAGTTGACCTTTTTTTATGGCTGAGTAGTACACTCCATGGTATACATATACCACATTTTATTAAATCCACTCATGTATTGATGGGCATTTGGGTTGTCCCCACATCCTTGCAATTCTGAATTGTGCTGCTACAAACATTTGAGTGCAGATGTCTTTTTTATAGAATGTCTTTTTTCCCTTTGGGTAAATACCAAGTAGTGGGATTACTGGATCAAACAATAGTTCTTTCAGTTCTTTGAGGTATCTCCATACTACTTTCCATAGAGATTATATAAGTTTGCAGTCCCACCAGCAGTGTATGAGTGTTGCTATCTCTCTGCATCCATACCAACATATGTTGGTTTGGGACTTTTGGACAAAAGCCATTCTCACTGGAGTTGCTCATTGTGGTTTTGATTTGCATTTCCCTGATGATTAGTGATGTTGAACATTTCTTCATGTGTTTGTTGGTCATTAATCTATCTTCTTTTGAAAAGTTTCTGTTCATGTCCTCTGCCCACTTTTTAAGGGGGTTGTTTGATTTTTTCTTGCTGATTTTCCTGAGTTCTAAATAGATTCTAGTTATTAGCCCTTTATTGGATGTATAGCATGCAAATATTTTCTCCCATTCTGTAGGTTGTCTATTCACTCTAATGATAGTTTCCTTGGCTATGCAGAAGCTTTTTAATTTGATTAGGTCTTGTTTATTTTTTGTTTTTGCTATGATTGCTTCTGGGGTCTTCTTCATAAATTCTTCCCCTACACCGATGTCTATAAGAGTTTTCCCAACATTTTCTTGTAGAATTCTTATGGTTTCATGCCTTAGGTTTAGTCTGTTATCCAATGTGAGTTGATTTTTGTGAGAGGTGAGAGGTACAGGTCCTGTTTCAGTCTTCTATGTGTGGCTATCCAATTTTCCCAGCACCATTTACTGAATGGGAATTCTTTTCCCCAGTGTATGTTTTTGTCTGTTTGTTAAAGATCAGATGGCTGTATGAGGATGGTTTTATATCTGGGTTCTCAGTCCTGTTCCATGGGTCTATGTCTCTGTTCTTGTGCCAGTACCATGCTGTTTTGGTGACTTTAGCCTTGTAGTATAGCTTGAAGTCTGGTAAATTGATGCCTTCCAATTTGTTCTTTTTGGTTAAGGTTGCTTTGGCTATACGGGGTCTTCTCTGGTTCCACATGAAGTGTAGAATTATTTTTTTCTAGATCTGTGAAAAATGATATTGGTATTTTAATAGGGATTGCATTGAATATGTAGATCACTTTGGGTAGTATAGACATTTTAACAATGTTTATTCTGCTGATCCATGAGCATGGTATGGTTTTCCATCTGTTTACATCCTCTGCTATTTCCTTCCTCAGTGTTTCATAGTTCTCCCTGTAGAGGTATTTCATCTCCTTGTGGTTAAATATATTCCCAGGTATTTTATTTCCTTTGTTGCTACTGTGAAAGGTATTGAGTCTTTGATTTGGTTCCCTGTTTGACTGTTATTGGCATATATGAATGCTACTGATTTGTGTACATTGATTTTGTCACCTGTGACTTTGCTAAATTTATTTATCAATGCCAGTAGTCTCTTGGAGGAATCTTTGGGGCTTTCTAGATATAAGATCATATCATCAGCAAAGAGCAATAGTTTGACCTCTCCACGCCCCCCCTTTGGATACCCTTGATTTCCTTCTGTTGTCTGATTGCTCTGGCTAGGACTTCCAGCACTTTGTTGAATAGAAGTGGTGGTAGAGGGCAACCTTGTCTGGTTCCAGTTCTAAGCAGGAATGCTTTCAATTTTTCCCCATTCAGTATGTTGGCAGCTGTGGGTTTGTCATATATGGCTTTTATCATTTTCAGGTAAGTCCCATCTATGCCTATTGTGTTAAGTGTTCTTATCATAAAAGGGTGCTGCATTTTATTGAATGTTTTTTCTGTGTCTATTGAGAGGATCATATTTGTCTTTGTTTTTACTTCTATTTATGTGGTGAATTACATTTATAGATCTGTGTATGTTGAACCATCCCTGCATCTCTGGATGAAGCCCACTTGGTCATGATGGATTTTTTTTTTTATAAAATATGCCTCAGAATAGATTATTTTTTGATGAGCAGCTGAATTCGATTTTCTAGGATTTTATTGAGAATTTTTACATCTATATTCATAAGGGATATTGGTCTGTAGTTTTCTCTTTTTGTTGAGTCCTTTCCTGGCTTTGGTATAAGGGTGATGTTGGCTTCATAAAACATGTTGGGAGGAATCCTTCCTTCTGATATTGTAGAATAATTTCTGCAGGATAGGCACCAGTTCTTCTTTGTAGTTCTGGTAAAATTTGGGTCTGAAACTATCTGGTCCAGGAATTTATTTTTTTGTAGGAAGCTTTTGTACTGCTGCTTCAATTTTGGTACTTGATATTGGTCTGTTCAGGAATTCTGTTTCCTCCTGATTGAGCCTAGGGAGGGTGTGTGTTTCTAAGAATTTGTCCATTTCCTCCACATTTTCAAGTTTATGTGCATAAAGATTTTTATAGTATTCAGAGATGATATTTTGTATTTCCATGGTATTAGTTATAATTTCTCTTTTTTCTTTCCTGAGTTTATTACAGTCCTTTCTTGTCCACTTCTGGTTAATCTAGCAAGAGGCATGTCAATTTTGTTTATCTTTTCAAAGAACCAGCTTTTTCTTTCATTAATCTTCCATATGGTTCTTTTGTTATCAATTTCATTTAGTTCTGCTCTGATCTTGGTTATTTCTTTCTTTCTGCTGGGTTTGGGATTGGTTTGCTCATCCTTTTCTAGTTCTTTGAGATGATTCATTAGATTGTTGATTCATGATCTTTCTGTCTTTTGGATGTAGGCATGTATGCCTATGAATTTTCCTCTCAGGACTGCTTTAGCTGTGTCCCACAAGTTTTGATAACTTTTGCCCCCCCCTTTATCATTTAGTTCAAGGAATCTTTTGATTTCTATCTTAATTTCCTCCTTGACCTTACTGTCATTCAGCAGTAGGTTGTTTAATTTCCATGTCTTTGTGTAGACATGAGTGTTTCTGTTGGAGTTGATTTCTAGTTTTATTCCACTGTGATCTGAGAAAATGCATGGTATAATTTCTATTTTTTTAAATCTGTTGAGACATATTTTGTGGCCTATGATGAGGTCAATCTTAGAGAATGTCCCATGAGCTGATGAGAAGAACACATATTCAGTGATTTTTGGGTAGAAAGTTCTGTAAATGTCTGTTAGGCCAATTTGTTCTAGAATTCTGTTTAAGTCCACTGTTCCTTTGTTTATTTTCTGTTTTGATGATCTGTCCTGTTTTGTCAGAGGGGTGTTGAAGTCCCTGACTATCACAGTGCTGCTGTTTATCATTTTGTTTAGATCAAGTAGGATTTGCTTTGTGAATCTGGGAGCACATCTGTTAGGTGTGTAGATATTTAGAATTTTTATGTCTTCTTGTTGAATTGTTCCCTTTACCATTACATAATGACCACCTCTGTCTTTCATTATTTTTGTTGATTTGCGGACTAAGTTGTCTCGTATGAGAATTGCTACATCAGCTTTCTTTTGGTTTCCATTTGCATGGAATATTGTTTTCCACCCTTCACCTTGACTCTGAATGAGTCCTTGTGAGTTAGATGTGTTTCCTGAAGACAACAGATACTTGGCTTATATATGTTTATCCATTTGGCCAGCTTAAGTCTCTTCAGTGGGCAGTTCAAGCCATTCACATTTATTGAAAGAATTGATAAGTGGGGTGGATTTCTGTTCATCCTGTTGAGTAGAAGTTTGTTGCTTTGTTTTATGTCTTGAGCTATTGTGGTATCTGGCCTTTGACCTTTAGCTTTTGGGTGACTTTACACTAGTGAGTGTCTATTGTGCTGATCTGTTTATGCCGTTCTGAGTACTTCCTGCAGGGCAGGTCTCATCTTGATGAATTCCCTCAGTGTTTTCTTGTCTGAGAAAGACTTTATTTGCCCCTTGTATATGAAACTTAGTTTTGCAGGATACAAAATTCTAGGCTGGGCATTATTCTGTTTGAGAAGGCTGAAAATGGGGCCCCAATCCCTTCTAGCTTGCAAAGTCTCAGTTGAGAAGTCTGCAGTTAGTCTGATGGGTTTTCCTTTGTATATTACCTGTTGCTTTCACCTTGAGGCTCATAGGAGCACCTCTTTCATGTTTATTTTGGCCAGTCTGATGACTATGTGTTGTGGCATTTGCCTCTTTGTGATGAATCTCCCAGGGGTCCTCTGAGCTTCTTGTACCTGGATATCTAGATTTCTACACCAAGGCCAGGGAAATTTTCCTCAATTATTCCCTCAAATAAATTACCCAACCCTTATGTATTTTCTTCTTCACCCTCAGGGATGCCTATGATTCTTATGTTAGGCCTCTTTACACAATCCTGTATTTCTTGTGGACTTTGCTCATTCCTCTTATTTCTCTGCTGTCTCTGTGACTGACTTGTTTAATTGAAAGGTGTTCTTTTCAAGCTCTGAGATTCTTTCTTCTGCCTGATCTAACCTATTCTCAAGGCTTTCCACTGCGTTTTGTAAGTCCTTGAATGAGTTTTTCATTTCCAGAAGTTCTGTTTGATTTTTCTTTAATATTTCAATGTCTTTAGTGAATTTTTCATTCATTTCCTGCTTTTTTGTGTGTGGTTTGTGTTGGGTTTCCATTTTATCTTGCATTTCAATGAGCTTCCTTACAATCCATGTTTGAAACTCTTCATCTGTCATTTCAATATTCTGATTTTGGCTGGTATCCATTGCTAGAGAGCTGGTGTTCCCTTTCAGGGGTGTCCTTTTGCTTTGATTTCTTCATACTTCTGGAGTTCTTCCACTGATTCCTTCTCATCTGGAGCAGCTGTTGTTTCTTACATTTGCATTTTCTTTTGTTTAGATAATGCCACGCCCAGTTTAATCTCTGAGCCAGTAGGTGGTGCTTGTGGGTGAGAATCAACCATGCCTTGTATGATAAGTCAGTAAATGCAGTAAAAGGGGATGCATATTGACCTACCTGTCAGTAGGTGGCACTTGCCAGAAGGAACAAGCTGCAATGTTGTTTGTGTCCTGCAACCAGCTCTAGTTCCTCAGGAGAAGCATTCTAATGCCCCAGGTGGTGGGTGGGGCACTGGGACTTCCAGGTGTGTCCTTATTCTCCTCAGCAGGGGCAGGTAAGGGAGTGAGGCTGGGCATGGCTGGGCATGGCTGGGTTGGGTAAGCCTGCCCTCAAGCTCCATAAATGTTTTTAACAGGGGTCAAAGGTCTGTTCCCCACCTCTGGGCAAAGCTACCAGGGAGGGGCTGAAGTGGCCCACTCGACCAGAAAGCCAGCATGTGGAGGCAGAGCTGTCTGAGACCCTCAATCAGGCAGCCTGGAGCAGGCCTCACTCCTTTCTACCCTCCCCTATTCTGCAGTTTCTCCCAGGCCTCTGCCAGCAGGCAGGACCTCAAGCCAGCTGAGCTCCACATCACAACTGTGACGCAGGCTGGTAGGTTCCCTGTCCAGGGTCCCAGCCTGAGCTGGGAGCGTGGCCCTCCTATGGAAGGAAGGGTACCCCACAAGCATGCTGCAGCTAGGACCCATGCTGCACTTTCACCCCTGATCTGCCCCTGCAGGCACCCACACCTCACAAGACTTATCACAAACATCCCCTCTGTGCCCCCAGGCGATGTGATCAAGACCTGGGTGTACAGGATATGGCCTATGGGCTCATCCCCTGGGCCCCGGAGATCAATCCCTGACCATGCCAGGGAGAAGGATGCTGGTCTCAAGTCACCCACAGGGTGCACAAGCTGGTTCAATGTCCCTTCGCCTTGGGGTGTGCCCCACTCTGCTGGAGTTGCCAGGCAAGCAGCACCCAGGAGGGCTGGTGGGCAGCAGTTCACATCCCAAGCACCCCTCAGTCCACTGCAGGACCCCAAAAGAAAAGGTCTGAGCCCTGTTCCCTGTGGAAGTCTCCATGTGGTAGGTCAATTGTCTCTCTCAGCAGCCACAGGTGGGGGAGGGGAATGGGAGAAAGAGAGTCTGGGTAGAAGAAAGTCCACACTCTGGTCGTCTCCAACCCTCTCTCCAGGAGGCAATCTACCCAGAATTACCAGGCTCTGGAGTCACAGAGATCACCTGGGACCCACCAGACCCCTGTGGCTCCTGCAGTCTGGGCCGGAGCTGGGAAATATCTGCGTGGGGATGAGCAAGATGGAACCTGAGGGGTTGAGGCTCCCTGGGAAGGACAAAGGGTGCCTGGTGGGTAGAAAACCAATATGGTTCCTGCCTTCCAGCTCAGGTCTGGATGGGGGGGAAGCACTCCAGAGGGGCTGGGAGCCTGGTGCCCTGTCCACAGGAAACTCCCAGCTCACTGGCAGCAGCAGTCTCTGGGCTCATGTGGGCAGAAGTTCTCTCCAGCAGCTTGGGAGCCCACCAACAGTCCAAGATGCAAGGGAGGGGAAAGTTAACTGTTCTACCCACCCTTCACACTGGTCCTCCAGCCTCTCAGGACTTAATCCCCTCCAGAGTGCTTTCTCCTTCCAGTTCTGTTCCACAACCTCTTCCCATGGAGTCTCCTGTAGGTTCAGGCACCCCTTCTTCAGACCCTCATCTGATCTGTTTGTCTGTCTGTTTTTTCTCTTTCATCTAAAACTTCTCCTTCTTACAGAGATGCTCTGGCTGGTGGTGTCTCTGGTCCGCCATCTTCCTCAGAAAGATGATATTCTAAGGCTTATTAGTTTTCTTCTGGGAAACCCAAGCTAAGAGAGATCCATTTAAAAAAAAAAAAACTTAAGGCAAAGATTTATGTACCACTACTTTCAAAAGTAAGTATCATACCACAGCAAGAAAGGTAAGGAGGGAGAGCCAAAAGGAGGGTTTATTACTGAATTTGAGCAATCAGTTCTATGAGATTGCCCTATTTGGTATCAAGGGCAACTGTCTTCTCAGAGGCTGTACAAATAGCTACTTATCAGAATAGTGTGCTCATGGGAGAAAGAGGAAGAATTTTTCTACCAACTATCTTTCATTAGTTAAGATTCCAGCCCACACTGTGTCATCTCCTCTGTATTGTTCTGATTCTCCTATGCCTCAGCATCAAGAGGCATGCCCTGAGAGCAGAAGAATTGATGCAAATTAAAACCACAATGAGATATCACCTTACCCAGTTAGAATGGCATTTATTAAAAAGTCCAAAAACAATAGATGCTGGCGTGGATGTGGAGAGAGAGGAATGCTTATCCACTGTTGGTGGGACTGCAAATTAGTACAACCTCTGTGGAAAACAGTATGGAAATTCCTCAAAGAACTAAAAGTAGACCTACCATTTGATCTAGCAATCCCACTACTAGGTATTTACCCAAAGGAAAAAAGTCATTTTATCAAAAAGACCCTTGCACTTGAATGCTTATTACAGCACAATTCACAGTTGCAAAGATAATGGAATCAACCCAAGTGCCCATCAATTCATGAGTGGATCAATAAAATGTGGTATATGTACACCATGGAGTACTACTCAGCCATAAAAAAGATGAATACCTTTTGCCACAAAATCTGGATGGAACTGGAGACCATCCACCTAAGTGAAGCATCCAAAAAATGGAAAAACAAACACCACATGTACTCACTATGAAATTGGAACTAACCGATGAGCACACAAGTGCACAGAAGGAAGTAAAATTCAGTGGAAAGCAACTGGGGGGAAGGGGAATAAAACAACCTAATAGGTACTATGAACTCTATTGGATGACAGGCACACCTATAGCCAGGACTCAAGCATTACAAAAATGATCCATGTAACATAAAACATTTGTACCCCCTTAATATTTTGAAATAAAATAATAATAAAAGTAAAAGAAAAAAGAACTCTGTAGCTTGAATATAGAGGTGTTATTAGGTTGTATCCGCATGAAATTAGAACCCGCATAGACTTGGTGACTGGTCATTTGTTCCAGCAACATCCGCTGCTGCAAAGGCAGAATAATAAAAGGATCAATCCATCCAGAAGCTATAACAATCCTGTCCCAAGTGACAGAGCCTCAAGATACAGAAAGCAATAACTGATAGAAATAAAGTGAAAAATACACAAACTCACAACTGTAATTGTGAACTTCAATACTCCTCTCAGAAACTGATAGAACTAGACAGAAGTCAGCAAAGATATAGAAGAGCTAAGCAGCAGAATCAACCAACAGGATCTAATATAATAAATATCTAATATAAAACACACCAGTCCACCACTCAACAGTGGAATATACTTCCCTCCCCAAATGTTCAAAGGGTATTCACCAAGATAGATCATGTTTGGTCATAGAACAAATTTAAAAGAATCAAAATCATACAGAGTGTTTTTCTCCAACCATAGTGGAATAAAACTCAAAAAAAAAAAAAAACAGAAAGAAAACACAAGTGTTTCTAAATATGTGAAAAAATAAACATACTGCTAAATAAACCATGGGTTAAATATGAAGTTAAGGCAAATAAAATACAGAAGTTAGTGAAAAATAAAAACGCAACATGTTAAAATGCTAAGAGAAATTTATAGCACTAGATGTTTACATTAGAAATGAGAAAAGGTCTCAAAACACTAACCTAAGTTCCTACTTCAAGAAACTAGAAAAAGTAAAACCAAAGCAAGCAGAAGGAAGGAAATAATAAACATCAGGGCAGAAGCCAATGAAATTGGAAAAGTCAGAAACAGAGAAAAAAAGTTAATGAAACAAATCTGATTCTTTGAAAGAAATTAAAATTTAACTTTTAGCAAAACTGATAAAAATAAAGATACAAGTTGCCAATATCAGAAATGAAACAAGTGATATCAACATTAATCACGCAGCCACCAAAAAGATAACAAGGAAATATTATAAACTTTTCATTAACAAATTTGCCAACTTAAAAGAAATGGACCAATTCCTCAAAAACCAAAAACTACTAAAAGTCAGGATGGAATAGATAGTGTAAATCCCTATGGTGATAAAAAAAATTGAATTCATAATTTAAAAGCCCACAAAGAAGAGATCTCCAGGGCCAAATGGTCCACTAGAGAATTCAAAAATTTAAAGAATTAACACCAATATTTCACAATCTCTTCCAGGAAAAAAAAAAAATCAAAGCAGAGAGATCACTTTTTTTTTTTTTTTAAATAGAGCCAAGTCAGCATAGAGAGATCACTTATTGACTCATTTTATGAGGCCAATATTACTTGATACCAAAACCAGAAAACAGCATGTTCTGCATTAAGGTCATTATCTTTCCTACATTAAATGAAACCATTAGCTTCCTAGGGCTGCCATAACAAAGTAGTACAAACTGGGTGGCTTTCAACAGCAGAAATTTATTCTCTCTCAGCTCTGAAGGCCAGAAATCTCAAAGGTGTCAGCAGGGCCATGCTTTCTCTGAGGGATCTAGGAGAGAATCTGTTCCATGCCTTTTTCTTAACTTCTGGTGTTGCCTGCAATCCTTGGTAGTCCTTGATTTGTAGGCCTATCTCTCCAATCTCTGTCATCATGTTGGGGGTTATTTGGTGGACTAGTCCTAGGTGGGGCTCAGGTGCTCTATTTATCATAGTACAACTACACAGCTATTTTCAAACATTGTGACTATGTTGCCACCACTCTGACACTTTAAGCCCCACACTTCAGTTTCTCCAGCTTGGTAAAAAGCCTTATTTCACACTAAAGGGACATGACAGACTTGGCTACAGACTGGGTTCCAGAGCGTGAGTGTCTGGAAAATGAGGTCAAACATCCACAGAAGATATTTTAGGAAGTTATTATAAATAGGAATATATTAGAGACAAAAAAATGTCAAACTTTGGCTTTCTGCTAATACACAGTTCCATGTTCCACAGACCTCAAGTAGCTTTCACATACTAAGGAGAGATGACTAAGACAGTCCCCTGCATCTTAAGAATTGTGTCTAGTAGCTGGGACATACTCTATTATATTGAATTTTAAGTGTTGGAACATGAAGTATTTGCCAAGACCTGCAGCAATACAAAACAAATGTTTGATGGTGTTGCACAAAGCAGAGGGAATTGTTTGATAGGCTGCCAGGTATTACCTACTACATTCTTAGGTATTAAAGTCTCACTGGGCTATTTATGCTCAAGATAGGGGCACAAACTGTCATAGGAACCAGAACTTAAGTCAGAAAAGCTAGAAATTTAAGAAGTTCCCATGTTACATCTTGGGAGTGTGAGACGGGTTTTCCCAGGCCCCCATGGACCTCTGTTAAAAGTGAAAAAACTACTTAAGGAGAACATATGAAAGCCACTTGGTGAGGATGAAGTACTGCCCAATAGACTGGGCAAGCTCAAGGCTACAGCAAGTGGACACAGTGTGACTCTTGAAAAGTAGGGTACCTCAGTTTAACACCCCAAACTTTGGGATCCTATTTCTTCTCAGGAGATAAAGCCCTGGCCCATGATATCAAATCCCAAGTACTCCTTCAGAGTGAGAAGCAACCACCGAAGTATACTTGGGATTAGCAGTGGACCTTCAACATAAGTGATCGATTTCCTTAGGTAAAGGCAGTCCAATATCCCAATTTAAAAATGAAAAAAAGTACCAATGCCAATTTCCTGGTTTTGACATTGTACTAGAGTCATGCAAGATGTTACCATTCGGGGAAATGGGTAAAGTGTTATGTGGGACACTCTACTATTTTTGAAATTTCCTGGGAATCTATAATTGCTTCAAGGTAAAATTTAAGAGTCTCAGAGATCTTGCCCAAAGTCATAGATCTTTTAAAAACTTGTAATTAGATCCCAGGCCTGACAGAATAACTTGTTTAACTAGCCTTATGAAATATGCTACCACAGTAGGGATCACCCCAACCCATGAGCTACAAGCCAAAATAAGAACCACTAATGTAGTATATTGCTTAAGTTGTGGGTCCCTAACATCTATGGATTTTGAACTTCATTGAGAAAGTATTCATCTTTATTTTTACTGACCTCTAACTTAAATTTAGTACTTCCTTCAACTAATATTAACACATTCAAGACACAGCACCACTAGCAGAACCAGCAAATTTGTCACAACAGAAGTCACCTATTTTCATTTCACATTACCTTGTTTCAGATCTCAAATTATAACTTGTGTTTATCACTATTTCAAGATTATAGTAGTATGTAGACTAACCACTAGATCTTATATGACTGTTCTTTGTGTCTACAGGTATTAGTACAAGGCAGTTGCCCAACTGTGGGTCATGTGGATATTCAGTCACTAAATAATGAAGTAGAAAGTTATTTCATGGGTAACAAAGACACCTAGCTACATTGCTTTCCAATACTCCCTGTCTATAGTTGTTTTTCAACCTATACATCAAAGGTGGTAAGTCATTCCGATTAAGGCTTTGCAATACTAGCACACTTAAGTGAGAGCTCTTAACTCTCCATAAGGCAGCATGACTTTTGTAACAATACATGAGCTAGAAGGGTGAACCAGGCATGTTCAGACACATCTGACAGTTGAGATAACTGTAAATGATACGTTTTAACAGTTACTACTAAGATTTAACAACGATGTAGATCATGCACAGTATAAATGTGAATAGGTGTTGTTCTACTTATATTCTTTGTACCATGTTAGGAAATAAAGACATGCAAAAAGGCACACACAAGGTTGTATTATGAGGGGTATTTATGTATTCTGTGAAAACACCTTACATTTATAATTTGAAAAAAAGCTAGTCACACTTGAAAATAGTTTTTCTAGGAAGGTACAGAAAGCTGTAACTATAATGCTGGAAGGACTGCTCTACCAAGATGAAGCTGCAAGCCAAAATTTTGTCCATTTCTTTGACAAAAGATAGTTGTTAACACCTGAAAATATCATAGAACTCTTTCAAAAAGATTTTTTTCCTTGATGGCAAAGTTCAGCCACAGATTCATAATCTTCTGAAACGTAAAACTGTATCAAAGATCTTGGCCCAGCCAAAGATGACCTATTAGGGTTTTTTTTTTTAATGGTTTTGAGATACAATTAATATATGAAAAAGTTCACCAATTTATGATGTGCAATTCAGTAGGTTTTTAGTATATTCACAAGGTTGGGAAATCATCCCCACTATCTGATTTCCAAACATTTCATCACCCCCAAAAGAAACCCCATACCCATTAGCAGTCATTCCCTTCTCCCCCAGCCCCTGGAAACCAAATTCGTAAAAACAAAATGAGCGTTTACTTTAGGCATTTCACATAGATGGAATCATAGTATGTGGCCTTTTGTAACTGTCTTCTTTCACTTAGTGTTTTGAAAGTTCATCCCTTTTATAGCTAAATAATATTCCATTGTATAAATATGTCAAATTTTGTTTATTCAATTGATGGGCATTTGAGTAGTTTTTATTTTTTTGGCTATTAGAAATAACGCTGCTATGAACATTTACATACAAGTTTTTTGTGTAGACAAGTACATACACAAGAGAATTTAAAACATAACAGTGGAGTTGCTGGGTTGTGTGGTAGTTCTATATTTAAGATTTTAAGGAACTGTCAAACTGTTTTCCATAGCAGTGGTGCCATTTTACATTCCCAGCAGCATCATATGAAGTTCCAGTTCTCCACATCCTTGCTAACATTCATTGTCTGTATTTTAGCCATCCAAGTGGGTGTGAAATGGTAACTCATTAGGATTTTGATTTGCATTTCTCTAATGACTAATGATATCAAGTATCTTTTTATGTATTTATTAGGTGTTTGTATATCTTCTTTGGAGAAGTGTCTGTTCAAATCCTTTGCCCATTTTTAAGTTGGGTTAATTTCTCTATTGTTGAGTTATAAAAGGGCCTATTGATCTTAAGGTGGATGCTTTACAACAACTAGAATTTAACTCAAAACCTTGGTGAATTTCAATTGTTTTTGCCTTGTAATGTGAATTAGGGAAGCTTTAATTCATTTTGAAACAATGTTTGAAATCGAGATCTTTCAACCCTTATATCCTTTAAACAAAAAAATCAGAATTTAGACATCTAATCAGTTGTCCAATGATGTCTTGTCCAAAGACCACCTGCAATTTAATGTTCTGATTCAAGCTAAACAGTCTTCACACTGACGTCTTTGAACTTTAACTTACCTGTGCTTAAAATGTATTGTCAGGAGGGGGTTCAAGATTGCTGACTAGATGCAGCTGGGATGTGCCTCTTCTTCAGAGAGGAACCAAAATATTGAGAAGATATCCAGACTCCGAGTAGATCTGGGAAAGAATGCTGGAATATAACAGGCATGACAGGAAATACCAAGGGTAAAGGAAAAGGAAGTGGGGCTGCCTGCTTGGGATTGTTGGGAGCTGGGAGCAGCCCCTAGACCCAGGGAAGAGGTAAGTAAGTGAGAGACTCCCAGGGATCCATACTCCTGACAGGGACCTTTATAATCCTAGCTATAGGAAAGCTCCCTGACCTCCACAGGCCTCACTCCAGACTGACTTGGGGAGCTGCTTGGAGATCATGCAGAGGCAATGCTCAAACTCATATGGAATTCCGCAGGCTTTGAGTACTGGGCAGCTGCAGCATGGCACCATTCTGGGAGCCCAAGGCTCTAAGTCCTGCCCTGAGGCTACTGCTGCCACTGCAGGCTGCCATGCCAGGGAGGGAGATGGGAACCTGGGCACTCTCATGCACCCAAAAGACAAGTTCTTTTGCCGCAGCTGCAATCTACTGCAGGACCAAGGTGCGTTCTGACCACACACCCCATGCCTGCCAGGCTCCCCTAGTGCTGTCCACCTGGTTGCTCCCATGTAGAGGGGCATGCCCTTCCCTGTGGCAGGCCCACAGTGCAGCTTCCCTTGACTCTCCTGAGTGTTCTACTGGCAGCCTGAGACCAGCCTACCTTTCCCTATCACAGCCAGTGTTTGAATTCAGGGGGCTGAGGACAGGTCTGCTTGCCTGGACCCATGCCCCCAGGACTCAATCATGCCATTCAGGGACATAGAGGTAAGATGTGCAATCTGATCTCGAGTGGGGAAGGAGCCCCCCCACCATGGTCAGAACTGAAAGGAGAATGTGGTGTGGGTTCGTGCTGCAGTGCATGGGTACCCCTTCCCTTTGCAGGACTGGCCAGGGAAGGCTGCGCCCTGAAAGCCACATTCTCTGCCCCAGGCAGGGGGTTTCACAGCCTGGGGCAGCTTCATGACCTGAACACAGACTGCTTGCAACTGACCTTTTTTCACCTGCTGCTGGCAGCCAGATGCTGGGGGAGATCTGCCAGATAAGTGGTGGGGGAGCTGAGTGGGCCCCACTACTACCTGAACTGTGGATTCCAGGATGCCCTTTCTCCCCCGCCCCCATGCAGACTCTTTTGGTGGTGGAAGAACATCTACCCCTCCCTAGAAGCTTACTCCAGCAGCCTGGGAGCTGCTGCCAACCCCCATGGGGGTCAGTGCTTGTGCCTGCCTTTGGGGAGCCTGGTTGCAGGCTTGCCCAACCCAGCCCTGCTGGGCTTTGCCCCTCCACCTTCCTTGGTGGCAAAACATAGGACAGAGACACCTGGGAGTTCCAAGGCCACACTCATTGCCTGGGATGTCCCAGTACTTCTGATTAGCAAAGGCCAAGCGTAGATCCCCACTGCCACCACTGCACCTGCCTCTTCTAAAGATACCACCTACTGGTTAGGAGGTCAACATGCACAGCCCATTACAACATTTGCTGACACAGTTGTACAGTGCTCAGCCAGCTCTTACCTGCAAGCACCACCTACTTGCCTGGAATTGGGTGAACTGCACAACCTAATTCATGCTGATACAGCACACAGTGTTAGGGAATGAGATAAGTTTCCAGAGACCTTCATCTCCCCATCTTTGCAGGAGGCAGTTGAGTCTGCTAACACGCCTAGCACACTGCTACTACAACCTACAAATGACTAGCATTTGAGAAAAACCACACTTCAGCAATCTATAATCAGGGAATTCATACAAAGCCTTGGCCCCCTGAAAGCACCCAGAAGCAAAGCCAAAAGACCCTACCCAACATATACTACAGTCACACCCTCAAGATGGGAAAAAAGTCCCATCCAAACAAAAGTGAGCGTAAAAATAAGGGACAGCTTCTCCAGATGAAAAGGAATTAGCATAAGAACTCTGGCAGTATGAATAAACAGTATAACAAACCACCTCCAAGGAGCCCACCAGCTCTCTAACAATGGATCAAAATGACAATTCCAAAATGACAAAGAATTTAAGATATGTATTGTAAAGAATGCTCAATGAGATCCAAAAGAAAGTTGAAAATGCAAAGGAACTAGAAAAACAATTCAGGACATGAATGAAAAAAATTCACTGAAGAGATTTTTTAAAAACCCCAAACAACTTATGCAAATGAAAGACTCATTGAGGGAATTACAAAATGCAATTGAAAGCTCAAACAATAGACCAAGCAGAAGAAAATGTCAGAGTTTGAAGCCATTAAATTAAACCAGTCGAATAAACAAAAAAGAATTTAAAAAATGAACAAAGCCTTCGAGAAGTATGGGAATATGCGAAGTGTCCAAACCTATGAATGATAGGTATTCCTGAGGGAGAAGAAGAAAAAGTAGAAAGTGTAGAAAGCTTATTTGAGGGAATAATTGAGAAAAACTTCCCTCGTCTTGCAAGAGATTTAGACATCCAGGTACAAGAGGCTCAGTGAACACCAGGGAGATACACTGTAAGACAGACTTCACCAAGGCATATAGTCAGACTACCTAAAGTCAACATGAAGGAAGAAAATTTGAAAGGAGTAAGAGAAAAATGTCAAATCACCTATAAAGAAAAGTCCATCAGCCTAACAGCAGACTTCTTAGCAGAAACCTTATAAGCCAGGAGAGATTGGGGTCCTATTTTCGATATTCTCAAAGGAAAGAACTATCAGCCACAAATTTTGTATCCTGCTAAACTAAGCATCATAAGGAGAAATGACATCTTTCCCAGAGAAGCAAACTCTAAGGAAATTCATTGCCACTATATTGACTCTATGAGAAATGCTTAAGGGAATTCTAAACATGGAAACAAGAGGTCAATACTCACTATCACATTATAAAAACACATGAAACCATAAGGTTCACAGGTCTTATAGAGCAATTATACAATTGAGAATACAAAGCAAACAGGTAACAATTAACATGACAGGAACATAACCTCACATATCAATACTAACTTTGAACATAAATGGACTAAATGCCCAACTTGAAAGATACAGATTGGTGGAATGGATGAACAGAATCCAAACATGTCTTGCCCTCAAGAAACTCACTTAACTTGTAAAGACTTGTAGACTCAAGGTAAGGAGGTGAAAAAAAGATATTTCAGGCAAATGGAAACCAAAAGTGAGCAGGGGTAGCTACATTTAGATAAAAAAAAAAAAACAGTTAAAAAAAAGTCATTATATAATGATAAAGGATCAATTCAACAGGATAAAACAATCCTAAATATATATGCACCTAACACTGGAGCACCCAAATTCATAAAATACTACTAGACCTAATAAAAGACAGACTTCAATGCCATACTGACAGAACTAGACAGATCATTGAGACAGGAAAAAAAAATCAAAGCAGCACTGTACTTAAACTGAACTCTAGAATAACTGAACCTAACAATTACCAAACATTCTAACCAACAACTACAGAATATACATTCTTACCAGTGCATGGAGCATTTTCCAAGGTAGGCCATATGTTAGGCCACAAAACAAGTCAATAAGTTAAAAAAATATATATATCAAGAATCTTCTCAGATCACACTGGAAAAAAACTAGAAATTCTAAGAGGAACTCTCAAAACTGTGCAAATACATGATATTTAAACAACCTGCTCGAGTGATCTTTGAGTCAATGACAAAATCAAGACAGAAATTAAATTTTTTAAGTGAAAAATAACATTGAAACCTCTAGGATACAGCAAAAGCAGTGCCAAGAGAGAAGTCTATAGTGTTAAATGCCTACATTAAAAAAAAAAAAATCAGAAGTTAACAACCTGTCCCTGAAAAGACTAGCACTGCAGAGAAACCAGGTCAGAGATACTAGCCCTGTAATCTCAAGTAGTAACTGCTCTGATGCTGCAGTACCCACGTTGCTACCAATCCTAGACTATTTCCAGTCAAGCCTACCTATTTTTCCAGCTATTCTGTTCAGTTATAACCAAATATGGAAATACAGAACTCAATTCATAGGGAGCAGAACAGCAACATTCTTCAGGTCCCAGCTTACCAAGGAAAGGAATCACGGGGCAGACCCACAGCTCTAGTCATGAAGTCTGGTAACCCACATAGAAGCCATGGACTTTTTCCATTACAAAACATGTGCTCCACGCACATTCATAAGTGGGAAATGGCACTGGCTCAATTATTAAGCCCAGGGAGAAGTAGAGTAAGTCTTCACTCAATGTAGATAGGTTCTTAGATACTGCAACTTTAAGCAAATTGATGTATAAGGGAACCAATCTTGCCACAGGCTAATTGATATAAACAAGAGTTCCTATGGCATATTTCTGGTCTCAAAAACAAAGTAGAGACCCAAAAACTTCTAATATTAAACACTGAAATTAAATGTGAGCTATATATACACTTAGAGGTTAATAAAGACAAGAATTATTTACTCGCTGATTCCAGTTCAGGGTTGCAGGTGGCCGGAGCCTGTCCCAGCAGCTCAGGACACAAAGACGGAACCAGCCCTGGACAGGACACCATCCCATCACAGGGCACACTCATACCCACACTCACTCACACACCACGTAGATGTACCAGTTCACCTAATGTGCACATCTTTGGGATATGGGAAGAAACAAGAGTACCTAAAGAAAGCCCACAGAGACATGGGAAGAAGTATGCAAACTTCACACAGACAGTGGCCCTGGCATCAATTTTTCCCCTACAACATTATAATGAAACAACATTGAATGAAATGTTATTCAAGGACCTGCTGTATGTGGGGGTGGAAGAGGCAGTGACCCAGTCCGATGGCACATGTCCAAGTAGCTGACCTCCAGTCATTCTCAAATAAGTAGACTTGAGAATGACTGGAGGTCAGCTACCTTCACCTCTCCATACACATTTGCCACCTACCTCCACTGAACAGGAGATGGGGCCCTGCAGCCAACTGTGTTCACACTAGCACCCACAGAGGGGCATGCCACACAGCTACACCCAAGACCCAGAAAGCTTTTG
The DNA here is from genome assembly GCA_023783475.1 of Daubentonia madagascariensis. Lineage (NCBI taxonomy): Eukaryota > Metazoa > Chordata > Mammalia > Primates > Daubentoniidae > Daubentonia > Daubentonia madagascariensis. Next base: position 594,088 of record JAKFHU010000745.1, read on the forward strand.
CCCCTGCTGCTAGGAAGCACTTGGCCCAGTAGTAGACATTGACCAGCAGGACCCTACATTCTATCTCCCATCCTCATGCTCTGGTTTCATCCTTCTGAGAAGTGTGGATGAGTAAACCTGTCTCCAAGTCGATAAGATAGTCTATTAAAGAGAATTAGCAGATCTGTGAACCAAGCCTTTGTCTAATAGGCCAGCAGAAAGTATAAGCCACCTGTTGATGGATAGCCCCTGCTAGGGGGGTGGGGCAATATCTCACAAGACCACCCCTGTGGAGCTACCTACTGATAAGTAGATTATTTTATTTTACTGAGCCTTGGCATTCAGGTTCTTCTAGCTATTAACCTCATCAGCATTACCATAAGATCCAGTCATTTTTTCAGCTGTGCCACCAAACCTATCTATATGTCCTACAGTGCCCTGCTCCTCATATTCAGGATTTCAAATGCTCCATCTCTACAAATATTTCAAATACAGAAATAAGGGAGTTGCCTCTACATTTTACGTAACTGCAGAACTAGCCTATTCTCAGGGGCTATAGCAAAAGGAGACTCACTTTCGGAAGCCAGACAGACTGGGTTGACACTAAACTTGCAGCAGGGGTTATTCCAGAGCTTGGCTAATAGAGAGTCAATCTCTGTTACATGACTGAGATCAGAGTGTTGCCTTATGCCTTAATTGGCCTTGATCCTTCACATCTGAAAGCCACAGATCTTCAGTAAGCTATCTTTCTGAGATAACCCCAGCCTTGTCAGCCCTTAGGAAGGGCTTTCGGCTGTTACCAAAGCTGGAGAAAACAACCTGGCTTGGGCAATGAATGAATGCCTACTCACAGCAAGGACAAAAATCTAAGGTTATGGATGGAGTTAGGGCAGTTTACCTGGGCATTGTCTCCTGGAGATTCTGCTCCAAGAGGCTTGTGTTCATCTCTTCCTTCAGATACCTGGAATACAGACATGCATGGTAATTAAAACCGACAGAATAGGTAACCTTTGAGAAGCTCCTTGTGACACCTGAATTTGACTTAGAACCAGATGTGGGAACTTGAAGATCTTGTACTTTTCCAAGTTCTGAATATCCCCGGATTTTGTATGAATTTTCCCATGGCTGTTGTGATACTACCTGGTGGACACGGTCAGAGAAATGGTATTTTTCAGACTTAACACAGGTACCACATTTACTCCAGCCACCACTTCCTTGCTTAGAACTTTATAACACTATGGACTAAGCCACCTTATTTCCAATCCTAGCCATATTTAGAGGATAAGCTAAAGACTCTTCCAGTCTGTATCCACATCTCCTCCTCCATCACTCCCAGACATCTAAAGTACATTAGTGGGGTTTAAAAAATATCCATGTAATTTTATTTTACACAAATGGCATGAATGAACCTATTTTAATGAACAGTTGCTCACCCAAAAAAACAGTTCCACACCAACTACAGCTTCTATCCCTCAGACACCTACCATTGAATGCTCAAATGGACAGTGCCTGAGGGGTATGACTATTCCCCAATATCACGGGACCTACAGATGCCCAGCCTCCAGTCATTTGGTCTCCTCACATCAACAGGTTCTGTCACTCAGGACTTCCTGGATTTTTAGACTAGTTACCATTGTGAACAGAGTAGATTATCCTCCATCTGATTTTGCAACTTGACTTTACCAGCCATTTACCTTTGAGATTCCTTACATCTGAGTTTGGGATAGCATGAAGCACTGCAACTTGCTAGTTCAGGCCTCCCTCTGCTTCCAGCAGCATTTGGCCTTCCTGTTGAGCCACTCTGGCTAACCAGCCACCCTCAGCTCCATATGTAACCAGCCTTTCCACATCCTCCCTGTTATCTTGCCCGACAGGCCTCTTCTATTCCTTGCAGTGCCCATTGGTTTTAGGCCCCAAGGGCTATCACAACATGACCATAGCTGAGCTGAGCCCCTGTCCTGAGACAAAACTGCTGATAGGTTAATGTCATCCCATGGGTACCTGAAAGAGTAGCCTTCTGTGAATGCCCAATGAGATTCAAATGCCACTATATCCACATGGCGCCCTCACATGGTAAGGGGTAGTGGTGCAGCTGGGTAAACCTTTGTAAAGTAAAGCCTGACTCAGAGCTCCGAGGGTCTGTAGAAACCAAATAGGAAAATCTGCAAAATTTCAGGATCCAACAGAACTTATGCACACAGAATGAAACAGTCTGCCTTTTCACAGACTGGGGAAAAAACATGCACAAGATAACACAGCAAGTTAGAGGCAAAAATCAGGGACAAATCAAGCCCCTAATACCTTAAAGGATATGACTTAACTCAATGACTTTAGGCTAGTTGCTTAGACATTTTAGAATGGCACGTAGGCCTTTAGGAGGTAGAAGTCACTTGTGAGGGAAAAAAGCAAGTCTGAAAGTCTTTTAGAAAGACAAAAAGTCAATAGGAAAAGTAGTTAGGTCTGCAAACAAACTAGAAAACTTAAAATGAGAAATAAGGCAGAACAGAGACAAAACCAGAGGGATTTCCAGCAGTAAACTTGAGCTTTTAACAATCACAGGCATAGGGAAGAGCGTGTGCCCAAGGAAAGGCTGTAAGGCTGCTGGATCACAAATTTAAAGAGGCCAGGCTCTTTATAAGTCCTCTATGTCATGAGCAAAGCTGTCCCTCCAAAGATTAACCCATTTAATTACTAAAGATCCTTATGAGGCTATAGCCAAGACTGAGCAGTTTGTTGAATTCCATTTTCCAAGAGAAACCTATGTTTAGAAACCAGCATAAATGTATTTGAGTTTCTTCCTTATTCTCAGCTGGAAGACTGAGCCAGTTGTATATGGGGACAGGCAACTTAGAAAACAATATCCAACAAACTCAGTTCTTTTCCCCTCAGAAAGCTTACACTGGTGCTTTTTGAATGAACAATTTTTCATGAGAAACTAACCAGCCCATTGGCCACATATCTTAGTTCAACAGCCTAAAACCACCAGGGACAAGCCCAAAGTCAGTTTGTTGACCCATTACAATAAGGGACACTGGACAACAGAGGAATTATGGAGTCACTCTCACCAAAGGACAATGTGGTTGTTGTAGGATTTGGGGGAAGGTGGAGTTTAGGTAAATGATGGGCTCAAATCAAAACAGGTCAGTGTTTAAAGGAGTTAACATCAGGACTAGACTGCAAAGTAGTCTCAAGCACCTGTGTCCTTAGGGATTACAAAGCTAAGATACATGTGGAAAATTATATACTGAAACCCTTTATCTGCACCTGAGTTGCAACACCCAGGTTGCTTCTTTGTCAGTGACTCAGATCCTCTAGGCAAGAGTAAGGAATTTCATGTTACTTATCTAATTTCAAACACTTAAGTTTCTGATAGTCTGATTTTGGAGAACAAGTTTCTCAGTAAAAAAAAAAAAGTACAGTAGTTACTCAAAGGTGGTGGTGCAGACAACACTTCACAGCTGCAGTGACCTGGAGAGAAATATTCTTTCCTGATAACTTGCAGCTGGCTTATCTGTATCTGTTGTGCCAACTTGATGAATGGCAAGACAGATTTTTACCTTCTCAATGTAAGCTAATTTTTACTATATCACATCTAAGCAAGGTATTTCCACTGCCCATGATTTTTCTGCCAAGTGTTTTCATAAAATGAAGTGTTTGCTCAACTCTCATTAGGTCTAAGAAGTTCTAGTAGTACTACAAGCAGGAAAAACTAAGGACATTAGTGATTTGCAAATGAGAAAACAGGATAAAAAGCTTTCTCTAGTCCTAACAGTATTAGAAAGGCAAACTCATGTGAATAAAAGTTAGGTTAGGGAAAAGTTATAAAGGCAACTGCTTGAGCAAGAGTCTAGAAAAGGTAGGGTTAGCCATAATAGAAAGAACTAGATTTTCTAGTTATTCTACAGCAGCAAGAACTTTCCAGTGGAAACAGCTGATGTTAAGAAAAAGTTACTCCCTTGTTAACAATGAGAAAGTTCTTTTTTTATTGCTTCTTATGATTTATTTAAAGAAAGAAAGCCCCATACTATTAATTTTGGACAACTGATTTCAGAGCCAAAGACAAGTTACATTTGAAAGTTACTGACATTTGAATATGATTGAAATGTGAGGCCATTTCTACTGTCAGAGATGAGCAAGCATGCAAAGACCCCCCAGAACATGGAGGGCAGCACTGCTGTATCTTAGGCTGATTTTGAGTTAAGACTGAGAACTTGCTTGGTTAGGAAAAATAAACAGTCTTGTTACCAAGCAATAGGCTTGCTACCCCACACACATAGAAGCTAGTACTATGGCACCAGCTTTTAAAATCTTTATTGCTAGTCAACTGGCAAGGAAACAGGAGGCAATGCTCAAATCTATCTCCCCAATCTGGAGGTGGGTCAAGCTTTTATGGCCTTTCTAACTAGTCCCTGGTGATAGTGATGCAGCCAGTCTGCCAGGCTAGTGGTGTTAACAATTAGGAGGCTAAAGTCCTTTCTATTGCACACACATGGGCAATTTTGGCTCTTCATCACCTGTAACAACTTAAGCAATGGTTAATCAGTTTGAGCTTCTCCCACGGTTACAAGTCCCCCCTTTTCTTGTGCATTCCTTAATCTTCAAGGAAATGGGGAAATAACTATTCTAGTTGCTTCCTGCTTTCAAGGGGAACAGGTCTGGTTTTGAGGAATGAGTTGTATTGGATCGGGGGTATTGAAATATGAGATAGCTCTGTGCCATCTGTACCTTGACAAAGAAAAGAAACCCAACACACATAGAACTATTATTCCTAACTTAAGCAGACCCTCTTAGAATAAAGAATAAATCTTATTCCCAACAGCTTAAAGATCAGGTTGCATTAATACAGGCCTGGTCCAGTATCATCAGTAAGCTGTCTCCTTCAGTTGCCATCTGCTTCTGGCCTCCCAGTCTGATCAGGCAGAGGCTGGTTTTAGAGACAGGAATGGCTTTATCATTTAGAGATCCAGGAGCCCTTTCTGTCTTATTTTTTCTTGAAAAGTAACTTGTGATCATTTAGCGGTTCACAAGCTTATTCCTAGGTGGAGAAATCAGCTGTAGGCTTCCATAGCCATCTGGTATTTGGATGACTTGGCCCTCCTACTTCCTGATGTCTCTGATAAGCTTAACCTGTGTGGGAATTCTAAAGGGGGCAAGGACAGTTTTGACTATTAGCAGGTACTATCTTTACTTATGAATGGTGAACCTAGGGCTTAACTCCGTTGAACTCTACGGATGGATGGGTCACCAGGAAAACTTCATAGGGTCCATTCCATTTGGGCCATACTGGTATAGGAACATCTGTAGGAAACATACGACCAGAAGCACACTCATGTACAACAAAGCCACACCCAAAGACTGCACACACCCCATACTATGCAACTTTCCCACAACATGACCGTTTAAGAGTACAATAGCAGTCTTAAACTTAAGACTTAAGAGTCTTAAGTTTAAAACTTAAGAGTACAATAGTTAGTCTTAAACATCTCCCATATAGCATTATATAGGGGCTCAATTGGAGCTTGCTTCTAGGGGCCACTCTTCTTCTAAGCAGGGTAGCAGCCAAGACTTTATCCCAGGTTAAGTTGGTTTCTTGATTTAATCTCCCCTGAAGTCAGCAAACCTCTCTCCCTCCTTATGGCCCCATGTGCATATACTACCACAAAAGTATACTTAGAATCAGTATAATTGGTTACCTTTTTTTGTCCTGAGATGTAAAGCCCATGTGAAGGCAAAAAGATCTGCCTTTTGAGTAGATATATTTGGTGGTAGAGCCTCAGCTTCCAGAGTTTTCTGAAAGCTGGTGAATTACCACTGCATATCCAGCTTTCCAGAGACCCTGGTCCATGAAGCTGCTCCCATCTGTAAACATCTATAGGTTTGGGTTTTCCAAAGGCTGATCAGTCAAGTCAGGCCTACTAGAATAAACTTGTACAGTCTTCTGCAGTGTTTGGAAGCAGGGTGGCTGGGTTTAATGTGGACACTGCCTTTAATCTTACATTTGAGTTGTTCAATAGAGTAGCCTGGCATTTACACCTCATCTCCCAGAAGAAAGCCAATATCCTTTTTGTTCAAGGAGAGGCAGTACACAGTGCAGGGTGTACACTGTGGTAGGCTGGCCCAAAGTGAATTTTTCAGCTTCTTTTAAGAGACCACAGGTTGCAACTACTGCTCAAAGACAAACTGGCCACTCTTGGGTTATAAAAAGTCTAAGTAGTTAGAGGAGCCCCCAGGGCCCATCATTCCTGGTCATTATCATCAAGTTGTGACATCGGCTGGGCTGATTTACAGGGAGTTTCTTCCTCCACCCACCATGGACAGTTAGGACACTCCCATTTCCCATGGCCCTCTTGTTTACAATATGCACACTGTTGTGGCCCTAAGGATGGGCAGCCCTTTGGTCCAAGCGTTGGGGCCCCAGGGGATCTTTATCCATGACTGTTTCCTCCAGCAAGCACCTTAACTGGGTCTTGATTGATCACAGCTGAGAGATGCAGTGAGCAGTGCAGCTTGTTTTTTGTCATGCTGCTTTGTCTCTTCCTGGACTTGGTCACAGCTATCAGATACCCTAAAGCCAATCTCAACCAAGACATTGACACCCCCAATCCCCTCTCCAATCTCTAACTTTTCCATGTTGGGAGCACTGATGAATGTCACACCAACCAGTTTCATGCTTTCTGGGTATTCCAGGTCAATGTCAATATGCTGTCTATAGACTTCAAAAACCCCTTCAAGATGGACAGAGGTATTCTCCTTTGGACCCTGTTGTACTTCCTGGACCTTATTCAGGTTTTGGGACCCCCTTCTGCATTCCAGTTATTAAGCACTCTTTGTAATGGTTTAACTTTGCCCACTCTCCAGGGTCACTGGGATCCCGGCCTGGCTCAGCCCTACATATGGCCTGTACCACTGGATCTCCGATTGGATTTTTAACTTGTAATTCATGAAGCCTCTTGGCCTCCTGATAAGCCTTTTCCAATACCATCCTATGTTCCTCCAGAGGATGGAGGAGGGTGTTTATGAGGGCATGAATGTCAGCTCAGTTGAGATTACGAGTAGCAAAGATGGATGTGAATAAACTCTCCATCTTTTGGGGATCATCTGGTAGGCAGGCATGTTATTTTTCCAATTGTATAATTCCAAAGTTAAGAAGGGGGGATGCACATATAAAAATTCTCTGGACTGGCCTATGATCATCAAGAACTGCAGGGAGTTGTCTCAATGGGAATTGCCCTGCCTGAGGTAGAGTATTGCCCAGGCTGAATTGAGTGTTCTGACAGGTATGTGGAGGGGAGACCATTCCTTTCTATTAGGTAAAAGGCTGTACAAAGCTGATAAGTAGTCACTTCTAGGATCACACAAGATTCTCTCATACAAAGTAATTCTTTTTCAGCCTTCCAAAAATACATCCTACCCTCCTCATACACTTGCATACAGAACTGTCTTTCTCATCTCTAGTAATCATACACATTACAATGTTTTTATTTCAGAATATTACAGGGGTACAAATATTTTGGTTACATGGATTGCTTTTGTACTGCTTGAGTCAAAGTTATAAATGTGCCCATCACCCAGATAGTGTACATTGTACCCATTAGGTATGACTTCATCCATCCCCTCCTTCCCCCTCCTCCCACCTGCATGATTTCCATTGAGTTTTACTTCCATCTGTGCACATGAGTGCTGATCAGTCAGTTCCAGTTTAGTAGTGGGTACAGGTGGTATTTGTTTTTCCATTCTTGCAATACTTCACTTAGGAGGATGGTCTCCAGTTCCATCCAGATTGTTGCAAAAGGTATTCATTTTTTATGGCTGAGTAGTACTCCATGGTATACATATACCACATTTTATTGATCCACTCATGAATTGATGGGCACTTGGGTTGATTCTACATCTTTGCAATTGTGAATAGTGCTGCAATAAACATTCGAGTGCAGGTGTCTTTTTGGTGAAAAGTCTTCTTTTCATTTGGGTAAATACCCAGTATTAGGATTGCTGGATCAAATGGTAGGTCTACTTTTAGTTCTTTGAGGAATCTCCATACCATTTTCCATAGAGGTTGCACTAGTTTGCAGTCCCACCAACAGTGTATAAGTGTTCCTTTCTCTCTGCATCCACACCAGCATCTTTCATTTCTGGACTTTTTGATAAAAGCCATCCTCACTGGGGTCAGGTGATATCTCATTGTGGTTTTGATTTGCATTTTTCTGATTATTAGTGACATTGAACATTTTTTCATGTTTATTGGCCATTAGTCTGTCTTCTTTTGAAAAGCTTCTGTTCATGTCTTCTGCCCACTTTTTTACGGGGTTGTTTGATGTTTTCTTGCTGATTTGCTTGAGTTCTTTGTAGATTCTGGTTATTAGCCCTTTATGTTATTAGCCCAGATGTATAGCACATGAATATTTTCTCCCATTCTGTACGTTCTGTTTGTTCTGTTGATTATTTCCTTGGCTGTGAAGAAGCTTTTTAATTTAATCAAGCCCCATTTGTTTATTTTTGTTGTTGCTATGATTGCCCTTGATTAAATTAAAAAGGGTCTGCACATTGCGATGTTAACTCTTAATTTAGAATTTGAGATTTTGATTTTGGGAAGTTTGTCAGATATCAAAGGTTTAAAACACTTGCTATCACAGGTCACTGTAAAATAGTACAAATATAACCCAAAGAAAGTTAAACGCCATTTCGTATTTGATAATGATTCCCATATGATTTTAATATACTAAATAAGTCTAAATGTCTCATAGGCTTCCAGGGGCCCTAATATCCAAAAAGTTAGTTTGAGGTCAAAATGAGCAACCCTAATCTTCAGTGAACCAACAATCCACAAATACGCATTTTCCAGTTTCATGAGACAGACAAATCTAGCCAACATCCCAAGCTAAGTTTTCTATCAACCAACTTTATATTACTACATTCCAGGCAAGTATCATGAAAGAACCTTAAATACGTTCATATTTTGTTAACTCAGAAAACACAGCCATTTTAAACCAACAATCTTATATTAGTCCCATTTGCCAAAATATTACTAAATTGCATGAACTTGAAAACATTTGGGCTTATTTGCTTGATTTGTGAATACTCATTTGTTTTTTTCTTTTTCATTGGCTCATAGCCAAATATTGTCCAATTCCAGAGAACACAACCTAGAGGCCAAATATTGTTACACAGATCAAAGACAAGTAGAAACCAGAACCAAATTTAATTGAGTACCTTAGCAGTTACAGCTTTTTGGTATTGCCCTTATCCTTTGGGACTCTAACCCAACCAGGATCCCCCTGGGGCAAGACTAACCCATAATCCTAGACAAGGGTGGGACTTTAACCCACAATCCTGGACCAAAAGGGTAGGACTCTAACTCATAATCCTTATGAAGAGATCAAAGTCAGTTTAAGGTGTAAGTACATATTAACGAGGTTACTCACCCAAAAAGTGTCTGCCACAAACACACAAACAGATCCAGACGCTGTTCCTTTTCTCAAAAATGAAAGTAGCACTGAGGAACCTGGACACTGCAATGGAGAAGCAAAGACTTCACAGCCGAGCCTCTAGACAAACTGGTCTATATGGCCACTCAGGGTCAGTGAAGAGGAGCCCACACCCTGTTAAGGGGCTACAGTGCCTCAGGCAGGCTTTGTCCCATCTGGGCTGCCAAAATTGTTACTGAGCAATGGACTCACTGCCAGATGCACATAGAAGCTAGTACTATGGTACCAGCTTTTGAGAAAAGAAAAAGCTTTATTGCTAGTCAACTGGCAAGGATACAGGAGGCAATGCTCAAATCTGTCTCCCTGATCTGGGGGATGGGTCAAGCCTTTCTAATTAATCCCAGGTGATGCCAATGCAGCCAGCCAGTCTGCCAGGTTGGTGGTGTTAAGAATTAGGAGATTAAAACCCTTTCTATGGTGCATGCCCAGAAAAATCTTGGCTGTGGGTCACCTGTAACAACTTAAGCAATGGTTAATCAGTTTGAGCTGGTCCCATGGTTACAATCTCATCCCAACTCAATCACTTACTAACTTTGTGTCCTTGGGAAATTACACATACAAAGCTTCAGTTATTTGAGTCATGGAGCACAGATCTCACTGAGATGCCTAAAGACAAAGTAAGAACAAAAGTGGAAAATCTTTGTGAGTTGCAGAGCACCACACAGTGTAAAGTATTAGTGCTGATGGACCAAGATTCTGGTCCATTTGAGGCAAGTGTTGATGCCAAGAAGAAAGCCAGAGAACACCAATTTCAAGATTAGTCCTACTGTGACAGAGATAATCCAATGGTGGATCCCTAAGATTTTCCCCTTAGCTCTCTAGGCATATAGTAGAAAATCACTTTCAGAAGTTAGGGTGTTTTCTGAAAAATCCTCTTGATTAGACTCATAGCTCCAGCACTGAAAGTTAATTGTATTCTGAAGAGAATTGACATAAGAGGGAGCCAAAAAGAGAGGCCAACAAGAATGTAAAGAGTATCTCAAATCCTTCATCTATGGTTGTCTCATACAGTGATAGTCTCTAAAAAACAAGGTACCTCAAATAAAATTTTAATGTCTGGTTTCTCATCTGGCCCAAGTAGCTGAGTTAATCAAGCAGAGCTTCTATTTTAGAACTAAATGGCAAACACCAGACTTAGATGTAGAAACTTAATCCCATTTAAGACTAAAGTAGATTACAGTAGGAGAAAGTCAAAAGTGCCTATATTAAGTGTTCTCTCTGCTAAATTATTCTACTAGTACTTACTTCCAGTTATTGGCTACAACTCCCATGCATTGACTACCCTTCAAAGTTTACCTGTTTCATCTTGACCAAAGACAAAACAAGCCCTCTGCTGTATCTCATGGTTAACAAACCACGTTGTTACTCAACTGTACTGCCCATTCCCAAAGACCAGGGGATGACAGGAGAAGAAAATAGCAAACAGAAAAAATTTAACTAGAGAAAAAGCTATAGTTCTTAACTGAAAGACCAAAGCAATTAAGAAGGAAGGAGCACCTACCTTGACAACATTCAGGAAACTTAAATGATATTTGGCTACTCTTTTTATATAGACTGACTTCCTGATCTGCTGGTTGAATACTAACACTTGAGACTCATTTTTGAATTTATCCCAACAGGTGTTCCTTTTTAACTTTTGGCTCGGAGGTATTCCTAGTAGAAAATCATAGCCATCAAAAGCCTAATGTGGGAAAAAAAACTGATGAAATTCTAATAAAATCTGTGGTTTAATAAATAGTATTATACCAATGTTGATTTCTTAGTTTTGATAAACATACCATGGTATATAAGATGTTGACATCAGGGGTAGCCACGTAAAGGGTATACACGAATTCTCTGTATTATCTTCATAACTCCTCTCTAATTCTTAAATTATTTCAAAATAAAAAATTTGTTAACCAAAAAAGCCTACTGTGTTGCCAGCACTGTGCTCCACAAGGCGATGGCTGGCCTCCAAAAGCTGGATATATTTTTGCTTTGTCAGCTATACAGCTTCTACAGTTAATTCAGGAACATAAGGGAGCTTGTCAGGCAGCATGCAGCACAGACTTCTTTGATAAAGAGAAGGAATATTTCTAGAAACAGTTCTCTGTCCATGACGGGAGGGAACAAGAGGCTCCACAGAACTTGTCACTGCCTACCCATCTCACCCCTACCCCCGTAGTGACTGGATTCTGGAGTCCATCTAGAGGGTTTCACGAGGTATGTGACTGTCGGGGAAACTTTCACGACTGGACACACTGTTAGCACTTTCCTGTTGTAAATGCTCTTTTCAAGAAAGCTCATTTGCTACTCCATTGGCATGTGGGACAAATGTCACCAGTTTAATTTGTAGGCCGGGAGTTTTCCATAGACACATATTGGCAGTCTGCTTTGATGGCTGCAGTGTCTGCTTAGGCAAACCTAGTGGTGATTAGCAACATCCTTGACACCCTCGTATTGAGGCACTCCTGATGAGGATTCATAATGATAATATAACCAGAGGATCCCTGTAAAAGACCTTGGTGGGTATTATACTCAGTGTGAGTATTTTGTGCTAGATGACCTTTTCACTAGTTACCTCCTTGTAGATGGTAGATTATTTATCCCCTGTTTGTTGTAGGGTTCCTGCCTCAAGTTTGGGATATATTAAAGCTAACATTCTCTGCTCCTTTTCCTCAATATATTCTGCAGCGTTTCTTGATGTTTCAAGGAGCTTTAAAGCCTCTAGGTTAAGCTTTATTTATTTGCAAGCTCCATTACTAAGTTGTCCAGGTGACTCAGTGAAAGCTTTATACTGAAAAAGCAAACATCTCAAACCAACTCAATCAACTGCTTTTTCTCAGTCTATCAAAAACTTTACATCATTCTTTGTCCACTACATATAGGTGAAAGGAAGATAATATGAATATATGTTGAATGGGGGTGAGGGGGTGGGAAACGAGCAAGTTAATATTTTGTATCATTTACTGTAAGATGCAAAGAGCTCTGGGACTATAATGAGGAATGACACAAGCTTCCTGCCTGCAGGGATCTTACCTGCTTAGAGAAGAAAGATAAAAATCAATTAAATATACACATCAATAAAATAGTTATAAGTTGCCATAGATGCTATGCAGGAGAAAAGTAAGGGGCTGAGATAGGGAATACAGTGGAAGAAAGGGGAACTCTACCATGGAATGGGTTGTCAGGGAAGGCTTCTCTGGAAAGATGACATTTAAGCTGAGACCTAAAGGAGGAAAGAACCAGTCCCACAAAGATCAGAAGGGAAGCACTTTGGAGGTAGAAGAAGTAGTTTATGTAAATCCCTGGGGTGGGAAGCTGGGTATGTTGTAGCAAGTGAAAACTAGTGGAGTTGGAGCACACTGAGCAAGGGGGAAGTGGTGCAAGATTGGACTGGAGAGATGAGCAAGGTCCAAGTGATGCAGGGCCTTGTAAGTCATGGGAAGGAGGTTGGATTTTGTCCCAGGTACAGAGAGAAGCCATGGAAAAGCTTTAAGCCAGGGAGTTACATGACCTGTCTTAGACTTTTGCTGCTGTTTGGAATGATGCACAAAAGCAGAGCAAGAGTGGAATGGGAAAGCAAGTTTGAAGCTGTTGCAGTGCTGCAGCATGAGGAAGATGCCAATGGAGAGTGGTAAAAGTGGGCAGATTCAGGATATATCTTGGAGAAAGAAAGTGCTAGACTCTCCCATGGATTAGCTGTATGGGGTGAGGGAAAGGAAAGAGACTAAAATAACTCCCAATTATGACTGGATAACAGGGTCAATAGAGTTGTCATTACAAAGTTGTTTTTAAAAATTGGATTTTTTAACAGATTACAATCCCAATTCTTAAAAATAAAGGTTTATATCTTTGGTTTTTAAAGTTTTGCATATTTTAGAATCCTTTGTAGATTTTTTTTTCTTTGCTTAAGATACCGATGCCTAGGCCCTACCCCAGTTCTGAACCCAGCTGGGAGGACATAGGGCCCAGGCATCTGTTCTTATAACAAGCCGTGCAGGGTTCTTATGTCAACTTTGAGAACCCCTGGTTTAAAGAGAGAAACATGAGATGCACAGACATAGCAATTTGTTTAAAGAATAGATAATGAATCAGATTTACCTACAAGTTCATTGAAACTACTGTTTCTGGTTAACACAAAAATAGTATTCAAATAACAATGATAAAGAACTCATGAATACTCTAACACAATGTGTTTCTAAAAGATAAGAATTCTAAAAGAATGACTGGGAAAGAGGAAAGGCAAGTAGCAGTTTCTAAAGGAAAGAATTATCTCTACTCCCATGGTTCTCTGTTTGAACTGATTTGTTCTGTGTTGGTAAGGATATATCAGGTAGTATAATTATAAACACACACACACAGAGTCATTTGGGTAGCCGACAACAGGTATCTTTGCCACAGTTTATAGAACTCCAAAGTGTTATTGATACTATTATGAAAATAATAATGAATTCAGTAAATATTCACTGAAAAGCACTATAGAAGGCACCATGGAATGTTATGGAGTACGTAAGGGTGGGAAGCATGAGTGATGGTTTACAGTGATGAATAAAGGTAGAAAGGGAAAGGGTGTGTACTATATGACAAATTCATAGCATACATTATTTTTCTGAGTCCTTACAAGACCACTGTGAGACTGAAGTCATTATGTTCATTTTAGAGATGAGGATACTGAAGCTCAAGGACATTATGTGCCAGACTGAATTTTGCTGTTAGTAAGCAGTAGAACTAGAATGTAAACGACATCAGTCTGGTTCTAAAGCCTGTCTGTGCTGTTTCTGTGGGTGCATTGGTAGAGAAAATCAAATCATACAATCATCCCTCCAAATTTTCAGCTAATCCTTGATGGAAATGTAGGACCGTGAAAGAATTGCTGAAAGCTGAAATATTTCTTCCTCTTAAGATGTTGGATCAAGTACACCAGGAATAAATATGACTTTGGCATGACCACAAGACAAATAGGCGTGGTAACAGGAAGTGTATTTATTCAATTGTGTTGTGTAATCACTCTGCTGCAGCTCTGCGAATCACAGTTTTGGCAGTCAGTATTGAATCCTTGAGGTTTCCTGAAGCTTGGCTTAAGCCTAATATAAATTAAGTAAACATATTTTTTCTATGAGAAAGGAGAGGTGGGTTTGGATTTTGGTAAATTAAATACAATTGTAGGTTAAATATAAATTCGAAGAGCAATGATAAAGCATTAAATCCATATGAGGTTTTTGCCTGTGATGAGGCATTGAGTCCCTTAGAGGTATCATTCATCATGCCAACACAGAAAGGGCAAAGCAAATTATTCCAAGCTTTTTTAACATCATGAATGTGGCACAGCCTTATGAAAATTAAACAATTTTAAGTGCAAGATTTCCTGTAATGCTTTGCACAAAACCTAGAAATGTTGATTCTTTATTCTCTACAAATTACTGGTTTCCTTGCTCTCCATGTGCCACAAGATAAAATCAGACTTTCAGAAGGAAGTGAAAGACCCTTTTCCGTGAATATTTATATGGAAGAACCCCTCACCCTTGCCTACTCATCATGGTGGATCATTGCATTAGTTACCTATGACTAACTAACAACTTATCCCAAAACTTAACGGCCTAAAATAACAAATATTTATCTAACAGTTTCTGTGGTTCAAACATTTGAGAATCGCTTAGTGGATGGTTCTAATTCAGGGTCTGCCATGAGGTTATAATCAAGATGTTGGCCAGGGCTGTAGTCATCTGAAGGCTTGCCTGGGGCTGGAGGATCCAACTCCAAGCTCACTCATGTGCCTCTTGGCCAGAGGCCTCAGTTCTTCACCAGATGGGTCATGTCACATAGGGCTGCTTGAATGTTCTCACATGACAGTTCGTTTCCCCCCTGAGGAAATGATCCAAGACAAAGAGAAGCAAGGAGGAAGCCACAATGCCAATATGACTTAGTCTTAGAAGTTACAAACCATCGCTTCTGCCACATGCTATTCATGAGAAGTGAGTCTCTATGTCCAGCCCACACTCAAAGAGAAGGAAATGAAGGTCCACCTCTTGAAAGGAGGAGCATCAAAGTGTTTGTGAACTTATTTTAAAACCACCATAACCATTGAATTGAAAAACTAGTGAACTTCCCTGTGAGACAGAGAAAATTCCTATTAAATACTAGTGGTGCTTTCTTGTGATTGCCAGCTAAGAGTGATGAGTTTCTTAGTAAGAAAACAAAATGATGATAATCTACTGTATCATGTGGGAACCATTTTTATGCAATGGTGGTCATCCAGATCACTATCAGGCAAGCTATCCCAGAGGTTATGAAACAGAAAGGTTCATAAACCAAATTATGATGCCTTGATCACACACAGTTCATTAAATCAATTTAAAACACAGAGTGAGAAACAAGAGGAAAGAGATGGGATAGCTTAACACACTTAACACAGGGTGCAAGCAGGGTGGAAGTACTACACACCTGAATCCTTAGGATGTTCTTCTGTTCTCTCTCTCTCTCTCTCTCCTGTCCCCCCTGCCACATTATGCTACACTGGTGGTGTAGTTATAAAACTATGTATTGTGGGCTCTCAGGGCCCACAAATGAGAGATTCTTGGGACCAATGGCACACATACGCTCTGTTGGAGAGATGCAGGGACAAGCACACCTGGACACAGATGTAGCTTGTTGATAGGTCTGCTGAAAAGCTATGAGATTTGTTTGTTTTTGTTGGGAAGAGCATGTGTGAATTCAAAATTTTACCCTACTGGTTGTCACCAGAGGTGACCAATTTAGGGGCTATGTAATTTTCAGCCCAGAGGTTAGCATGATCATGACTTGATCTTGTTCTATCCATCACTTTCTATCCATAATAATTCTATTCTATTATATATTTCATTTATTCTCTGTGTATTTTAATATATTTTATAGGTTACTAATTTACTATGTGCATTTAAAACCCCTTATATATTCTGCCTGTCTCAGAAGCTACATGCTTACTCATTATCTATGCTTAACACAGCCTATGAATTTTGCCTGTATCTTATACGCTTCTAGCTTACTTACTATTTATACTTAACACTTCTTATGACTTTCATCTATCCCATTTAATTCTCTTTTCTATAGTAGAATTAAATTATTGAATTATAGCAGTTGTATTATTCTTAAATAATACAGAAAAACTACATTTCACACTGTCTCTAAAAATAGAGACAGCCCTTCACTAATTGGGGAAATATTTTTTTCTCATTATGCATTTGGGATTGTATAATCATCTCTAAAAGGAATGAATGTTAGCATTTAAAAGAAGTGATTTAGGTAGCTGAGTAAGGGAGCTACATGGCTGGCAGCTCACTTGGACAATAGGAGGTCCCCATCCACACACATTCTACCCCCCACCACTGCCCTCTGAACAACCAGTGACAAACATCAAAGTCTACCCAGAAAATGCAGGAGACCTAGTAATGACTTCAGGAACCAAACAGGATATAGAGAGCCTCTTGCAGGTTGGGTTCTCTGGAAGAAGATGCTGTGATAGAGTTTGGGGTACAAAATGCTTATTAGGGATCAATATATTTGAAAGGAAGAGGAAGCAGAGGGAGAAGGTGAACTACAATGCAGGCTCAATACAGCCTAGTTCAATCCAATGGGGACCTCTGACAATAGGATTGCCTGTTAGAATTGTCCCCATCAGGCCAAAATAACAGGGCCGTTATACCTCTGCCTCACTCAGTCATCAGATGTGGGCTGCCCTGGAAGAGACTGACCTCCAACAAAGCTGCTCTTTGAAGATGAGGCAGACCCTAGAGGACTGACAGCTGGAGGCTGCCTGCTGACTATACTTCTCATAGCTGCGTAGCAAACCCTTCCTTGAAAGAGGATTCAGGTAGTGTACCTCCGTGTCTAACACAGAGCCGGAGAGATATTTATGTCCCTGTGGGATGGTGTATGGTTTTCCTGACAGGGAGGAAAGAGTATTCAGACTGAGATATTTGAAAGAAAAGGTTATTGGGAAGTAGAAGCTAAACCTGAGGGTGAAAAAGCCAATTAAGAGTTAAGGGAAGTTGAGAGAATGGCCCTCTCCAAGGGAAGATTTATCTCTTTGGGCATATATCTCAGAAGATAGGAAGAGAAGTCAAATGTAGCTAGAACTTTCATTTGTATCTCCCTCTTTATCCCTCTTTTCTAAAAATGGTTTATCCCTTCAGGAACAGGACACAGAGACAGGGTAGCCAGAGGAAAGAAATCTATTGTACACTACACTCCATTCCTTGCCCCAGCTCCCAAGGAGGACGGAGAGGTACATCTGCCAATTAAATGGGCCACATCTCTGAGAGAGAGCAGAGTTGTGATTTCCAGTCCTGGAAAGCTTCCCACAGTTAAGCCAGAGGGAGCAGGAAGAACCAAGATTGTAAGAGAATTGTTTTGGAGAGGACATATGCAGAAAACACCAAGCTATTTGGCTATGTTTATTGATTAGCAAATGATGACTCCTAAGAAAGAGAGGAGAAACCCCAGAAAACTCCTGATTTATTCACAAACTTCCCACTTTATGGAGGAAAGTAGTTTTTCTTTTTTTTTTTTTTTTTTTGAGATAGGGTCTCACTCTGTCACCCAGGCTGGAGTGCAGTGGCCTCATCATAGCTCACTGCAACCTCAAACTCCCAGGCTCAAGCAATCCTCCTGCCTCAGCCTCCTGAGTAGCTGGGACTACAGGCATGTGCCACCATGCCTGGCTAATTTTTCTATTTTTAGTAGAGACAGGATCTTGCTCTTGCTCAGGCTGGTCTTGAACTCCTGGCCTCAAGCAGTCTCCCTGCCTCAGCCTCCAAAAGTGCTCGGATTACAGGCATGACCCATGGCACCCAGCCCTAAAGTAGCTTTTTCTGAAATATTTGCCTAGGAGCCAGAATATAATTCTAACCTAAGTTCTGAATTTTTCAGTTCAGTCACAGGTTCTTATCAATGGTGGACGGATTAGTCAGGGAACAATAACAAATGAAACCCTAAAATCTCAGTGGCTTGACACAACAAAAGATAATTTTTAACTCGCATACAATCAGTACAGACAATGGGAGACTGCGCTACACAATCAGTCACCCAAGTCATGGAAGCTCCACCATCGTGAAGCTGTACCATTCCGAAAACATGGCTTCCACCCACTTCCATGCACAACTCATTATCAAGAATCCTGTTACATGGCTGCAACTTCAACGCAAGGGAATCTGCATTGAAGATATAACCTTCCCATGTATCCGGATAGTGGGAAACGAAATGGGACTTGGTAAGCACATAGCATTGTCTCTAGCATGGTGAGGAACAGCTGGCTGTTTAGTTCTGCAGAAAAGCCTGGTGAGTCTTAAAATCCCCTTCTCAGTTCTTACTTTTATGTGGGTTAAATAATCCCAGATTTGAAACCACATACTGACAACATAGAACAACTGCTTGAAGAGGACATTAAATTATACTTTTTATACAAATTAGTACCCAGAGATTACTGCCTTAACTTATTTATAAAACTTGAAACTGTTGAAGCATAAAAATGATGAGTAAAACTGAAAAAAAATGTTAGTATGTTCAGATTCAAATAATATTTTAGAAATAGTTTTCACAATTTTAAGAAAACCAGAATCAATAGAGGATTGGTGCTCTGTTAAAACACCAAGGAGCAAGATAAGCATTCTTCTATGTTCTCCCTTGGAAAGTAAGATAACATAAAGTAGCTCCTTGGGGTTGTTTCTGTGGGTTATTGCTTTTAAACAATATGAATACACAGAATGTTTCAGAACATTCATGACATATAAACTCATGGATAAATACAGCACCTGAATATCTTTTATTCATTCCATCTCTTGCTCAATTCAATAAAACTATGATTTATTAACAGACAGGTACAGCAGGTGGCCTCCTTGAAATGAGCAGATGATTTATTTAACACTTTCAATCTACAAATATTTAGTAAACATATATTATGTGTGAGGCAGCTTCCTCTAGAGATATAACAGTGATCATAACAGAAAAATTCCCTGCCCACTTAAAGCTTACATTCTAATGCTGCAGTCCCCAACCCCTGGGCCACAGTGCAGTATCGGTCCATGGCCTGTTAGAAAATGGGCCACTCATAACCGCCTGAGCTCCACTCCACCACCACCTCCCCACAACACCCCAAACCCCCACCCCTGGTCCGTGGAAAAATTGTCTTCCATGAAACTGGTCCCTTGTGCCAAAAAGGTTGGGGACCGCTGTTCTAATGGATAAAGACAAACAAATATGATAATTCAGTGAAATAAATAATGTGTCAGAAGGTTGTAAGTGCTATAGAGAAAAAACAGAGCAAGGAAGAAGGATGGGACCCGAGATGAGGGTTGTCACTGCTCAGACAACTGATCGGTCTGAGGGAATAGAAAAGAAGTGTTGGGCTTTTTGTGGGGACTACCATAAATGGGGATAAGGGTCATGGTGAGATTATTCTTGATTCTCCCAAGGCAGACAGTGGTGGTAAGGCTGTAATGGGTAGGGGAGATGGATATCTTGCCAGAAACACACAGAAAATATTGTATCCATGAAACAAGACTAGGATACTATAACAGAAGAAACATTCAGAAAACAACAATCACAAAAAGTTATTAGAACTCAAAAACATAACAGCAAAAATTTTAAAAATCAGTAGAAGGTTTGGAAAATAAAGATGAGGAAATCTCAGGAATTAGAGCAAAAACATTGTGTCTTCTACTTTGCTCACACTTTCTCTCTGGCTCTTCCTGCTTACTTGCCCTGATGACGCCAGCTGCCATGTTATGAGCTGCCCTATGGAGAGGCCCATATGACAGGGAACAGAGAATGGCCTCCAGCCAACAGCCACCAAGGAACTGAATCCTGACAGCAACCACATAAGTGAATTTGGAATTGGCTTCTCCTCCAGTAGAGCCTTGAGATGACTGTGATTCCAGCTGACACCTGGATGGCAGCCTCATGAGAGACCCTGAGCCAGAGGCACCCAGCTAAGCCACAGCTGGATTCCTGAACCACAGAAATTGGGAGATAATAAATGTTTGTTGTTTTAAGCTGCTAAGTTTTAGGGTAATTTATTATGCAGCAATAAATAACTAATATACTCATGGTGGATGATCATTAATCTAAAATCAATTGATTTCTATTCAGAAGTTATAAGTGAAGCATAATCACTCTTATTAGAGATTTGTATCCCAATGGAATCATGTGCAGGTTAGGTGGAAAGCATTACAGTCATGGAGTATAATAAAGGGTGTCAACTTTGTTTTACTTTCTCTCCCTGCCTAAAAGTATCATGGAGTAAACTTGGCAGTAACAACAAGACATTCTCAGAAGAGGAAGACAGGTTTCCATGGGTCCAGGACCAACACTAGAATTTGGCAAGCCTGGGAATCCTGAAATCTAAAGAAAAGAAGTGTTTGTTTGTCTGTGATTAGGCTTTCCTGGGAATTTTTCAGAAGTGAGTAACACACATTCTGATATACCAAGATACTTAATCCTAGGTGAAATGTGTAATTATTAGGGTTGTGTTATGTATGAATGTACGTAAGACTGCCTTACTATAAAGTTGCAAACCACTGAGAATGGCCAGGGCCTTCCAGTTTCAGGATTAGCCTTGGTTCTGAAATTATTCCTCTTTTGCTGTATGTTTTTAGGGAAATGTCACAACTATCATATATCAATAAAAAAATTAAAAATTAAAAATTGTCCTGTATTTAGGAAACATATTCCATGAAAGCAATGACAACTTATTTAGATAATGGTTAAAGGATTTCTGTGCAAAAAAATGTGTGTCACATAGAGTTAGTTGCTTTTGTCGTTCCTAAATGGAGATTTCATATTGTGATTAATCTTTCATACATATTTAAGGATTTTAAAATATAGAAGACATGGAAAATGAAGAAGACAAAATAAAATGTTCATTGTGGAGCTCCAAAGGAATTAGTAGTCTTAGATTACAGAGCTTCTCCGTATGATATTTCGGAGTCAGTAGTCCACCAAGATTATGCAATGCTCACTTAGTATTGATTTGTCAGTGCTTATGTTCTTGCTTAAACTCTATGACTTGCTAAGAGACACAGCAAATCAGCAAATAAAAATGCATGTCAACAATTATAGGAAAATATAATAAAAATTGACTTCAATAATTTAAAACTCTCTAAACACAGGAGGACTGTCAAATTTACTTTTGATTATAATATTAGGTTTGAAAATAGAAGAACTGACTAGAGCAATTTAGTAGAATTTCTTATTCAAAGAACAGCATATTCTGTTTTCCCTGAAATTTAAGTTATATGTTTGTTGTCCAAAGGACTGCCAGGATGGCTAAATAGTAGAAAGGAGAGTTTTATTAGTGATATCAGTTTGCAAACTGGGGAGAGACAGAGCCCAGCATGAACTGAAGGTGCCCTCTGTCTGAAGAGGGAAAGTGGGAGGTTGGCTTTTATGCCTCACAGTGTCTTTATTACATAATAGAGTCATACATATTCAGCAGGTTTGGGGAACATCTATACATATTTATGAGGGGAGTCAAGTGCATGTGCAATGGGTAAACATATATGTAACACACATCCTATGTTCACTTTGGGGCAGGGTTTTAGCATTAAAATGAGGTAGAATAGGCTCTTTACATGAAAAGGTGAACTATAGGGCACAAAGACAGTTTGTGTGCAGTCTCTGTACGCTAGCCGAAACTAGCTTGAGGTCTGCAGTTGTTTATCAGGAAAGAATGTAAGTCCAGTCCCCTGTCTAATCAGAGTTATAGGGTCTGGGTCTTAAATCAGAGTCAGGATGGGTCTGACATTTTGTCCGAAAGCTCCTATTGTTAGGGAGTTCAGCAACAGTGTGGTTTTTCTTGTAGCCATAGGAGTTTAGGGAGTTGCCATGCCAGCCGAGCCCTGAGCCCTCCATCCACAGGCAATTTTTTTTCTTAACCTTTGGGTCCATCTTAGTTGACATCTATTTTGGTCTCTCAGATCACATATTTAATGCTTAACTACTTTGGTAGGCAGTGATGGTTTAAATCAGGAAATAGGTTATTTGGCTTCAGGTCTGGAACTTTCTTTTTCCTGAATAGGTATGAGAGGAATAGTGCTGAAGAAATGTCTAACGTAACACAGGAAAAGGTGACGCCTTTTCCTCACCTTCTCTTCAGTCACCTAAAAGAAAGTTCAAGCACGAAATCCCACATGATGTATTCATACTAGAGTGCCCCAAGCTATCAATCTGAGTTTATTTTCAGTTCTCACATATTTCATTTATTCATTAAACAAATATTTATTGAGCACCTACTATATGTCAGCTCCCTATCTAGTTGTTAGGATTATAACAGCAAGCAAAATAGAAACAGTTCCTACCCTCATGAATCTTACATTGTATGGGAGATACAGACAATTAAACAAACCACTATAATAAGATATTGTAAGTGCCATTATTGGAGAAGAATTAAGGAAGCACATGGCAGGGAGACCTAAGCTAGTGAAGGCCATCAGGGAAGGTTTTCTGCAGGAAGTGGTATTTTAGCCAGGGAAAATGTGATGCCACTCATTAAGATAATAGAGGAGAAGGAGCATTTATGGCAGGTGTAGGGGAAAAAATAATTTTTTCAACACACTGAAGTTCTTAGTTGGAATGGACCCCTGTAACAACAGACAAATTAACAAGAGGAAAACAAGTTTATTAACATGTATATTTCATATATGAAACATATACCCAGGGAATGAGTAGTTCTCAAAGAGGTGGCTTTGAATTCCAGTTTATAATAGCATCTTCGACAAAGAAGAGTAAATTTTTAGAGAAGTAACAATACAAAGGAAAAAGACTTTGAGTCTCTAGGGGTGGCAGCTTGAGGGAAGGCAAATGGCAGATAAAGGCTAGTTAGTAAAGCTTGTTAATGTAGATTTCTCTGGCACCATCTACAGGTTAATAAGGGTCTAAAGCTGTCTTCAGTGCTCGACCTTTGTTCTCCCTGGTAGAAGTCACAACAGGATACCTTTAGTCTTTGTAAATCTACGTCCTACATTTAAGCAAATACTCCTCCTTAATTGTCTTCAGCTCGAAAATCCTTCATATTTTGGGGAGTCATATTCTGGTCTTCCACAGAGGGTTCCTCTCACATAAGGGTTTTATGACCTGCTTCAGGGGAAAGTGAGAAAGTACTTCCTGCATGTGCCATTTCCCAAATTCTTTCAGACTATAAAGGGAAATGAAAATCTCAGGACCACCCCCCAACTCCTTATGCAAAAGGAAAGGTCAAGCCTGGAAGGTGAGTTATGCAACACCCCCTTCCAAATGAAGAACTATTACTAAAATTGTGCATTAGTCATATTCCCCACAGAAAGGTAAAAGGCCTTAGAGATCTACAAGGACTGCCCCCACAGATCATTCATGAGGCAATTCCTTGCTGGCTTCCCATAAACAAGGACATGCAAATTGTAACTTTAGGTCTAAAAGCTAAGTCTAGCTCCTAAAACTAAAGTCTGTTTGATTTCACATTAATAATGTTGATTACAAGTTTATCTTCCCAGGTGCAGAACAGAGACAAGATCTATCATT
Organism: Daubentonia madagascariensis; assembly: GCA_023783475.1. Taxonomy (NCBI): domain Eukaryota; kingdom Metazoa; phylum Chordata; class Mammalia; order Primates; family Daubentoniidae; genus Daubentonia; species Daubentonia madagascariensis. The sequence continues at coordinate 618,060 of JAKFHU010000745.1, forward strand.
CTTCCATCTACCCAGGGACATCTACCTAACTGATTTTTCCTTCACTCCCTTTTTCTCTTCAAACATTCACCTTATCTTATATAAAATGTAGATTTCCTGGAAGTCACAAGAATGTAACCGTTTGCCTTGGCTGGCTCCTCACCTCCCTCCTCCTTGTTCTTTCTGTGTGCCCTCTCTGCTTTAAGTTCTGAAGTTCCCAAATTCCGCTTTGGAAAAAACAGTCACAGATGTGGCTGTGGCTTTTTTTCTCCTAGGTGTATTCTCAAACTTTGGTTTAATAAACCTCCATTGATTGAGATCTTTGCCTCAGTCACTTATTTTGGGTTGTCAAGACCAAGGTGCCGTATTTTGGAGCAGCATGTCCTGAACCATATCACCAACAATAATATTTAGATAATGAATATTATTATATTCATATAATGGAATATCACTCAGGAATAAAAAGGAAAAACTACTGATACATGTGTGAACTAAAATTAAATAAAAGGCTTCCCCCCCACAGACTGACTGAATGGACCCCCTCCTGGCCAAGGGGATATTCTAAAACTAAATTGTCTGCCATGAGGAGGGAGGTCAGATATGCCTCACCATACGCCCCTCCCTTCTTGGAGATGTCCTTTGTAACTCATCAACAGGCCTAAGGCTATGAAAGACAGACCTGCAGGTCCTGAATTTACACAACAAATATATGTCTGGTGATTTGACTCTTACCTAAAAATATTTCAAGCCTTTAGACAAAGCTTCATTTTTTAACCAATTACAAGTCAAGGAATCTTTAAAGCCACCTAAGACTTGTAAGTGCCATGCCCCCACCCCACCCTGCCCCCCCACTTCGAGATGGCCTGCCTTTTCGGGCCAAGCCAATGTATGCCTTCCATGTATTGATTTATGACTTTACCTATAATCCCTGTCTCCCTAAAATGTATAAAACCAAACTGTAACCCAACCACAGTGAGTCCACCTGCTCAAGGCTTCTTGGGTGTGGCTCTGGGTCATGGTCCTCAAATTTGGCTCAGAATAAACCTCTTTAAAATTGTTTTACAGAGTTCGGCTTCTTTTCTGTCGACACATGCAACAACATTGATGAATGTCAAAAACATTCTAAAGTTGTCTTCAGTGGTTAACCTTTTTTCTCCCTGGCAGAGGAGGGGGCAGGCTACCTTTTGTCTTTGTAAATCTATGTCCTGCTTTTAGGTAAATAAAGGGACAGCAGAGAGCTTTCATGCATCTGCTTCTTCTAACTGCCTTGAACTCAACAATCCCTCATATTTTGGGGCAGCATATTCTGGTCTCCCACACAGGAAAGAGGAATTTTATTCTAGATCTGTGGAATGAGCTTATGGTGCTCATACACAAGTGATGATATTTTGGTGATATTCAGATATATCTTTGTCTGGAGCTTGCAAGAGAGTTCTGACTTGGAAGTCTTCACCCTGTGCAAGGTAAAGAAGCCAGAGGAATAAATGAGCTCACTCAGCCAGAGGGCATGAAGTGAGAAGAAAGGACACCTAGAGCAGAATCCTGATAGAAAAAAAGTCCAGAAACAGGTAGAAGAAAAGAAGTCAGAACAGGAAGAGTGTAGTATGCCAGAAGTAAAGGGAAAGGAGAGCTTCAAGGAGAGAGGGAACATTGAATGCTGGGGAAAGGCAAATAAAATGACAACTGAGAAATGTTAATTAGATTCACAACAAGGAGCTCATTGATGAACCTGGCAAAGCCAGTTTCAGCAGAGTGGTAGAGACACGATACAGATTGCTAAGGAGTGGGAGCTAAATTAGGAGAAACACCCAGTATAGACAACTCACTCAAGAAGTCTGGCTGTGAAAGGGGGTTGAGGGAGCCAGAGAGTGAGTGAAAGAGCAAGAAAATGAGAATGAATTGAATAAGCAATAGGTGAAGCAGGATGAGACCCAGAGACTTCTTTTCTTGTCTTTTTTCTTTTTTCTTTTTTTTGTTCTTTGTTTTGTCTTTTTAATGGGAGACACTTGAGCATATTTACATTTTGATGGGATGGAGGGTGTGGAAAGAAGGGGTTAAAAATAAAAGCAGGAGAGAGAGGGGGGCGGATAGGGGAGGAGGAGGGAAGGGGTGGGGAAGGAAATGAAAACAGCCATACATGGTAAGAATACCAGGGAGATAGGATCCAGAGCACAGGTTCTACTGCAACTGGAAGGAACGAGGAAAAGACTGGTGAGAATGCTGACGATGGTTTGTAGGTTTAACTGCAGGGAGTTGAGAAGATTTTGTTATGTGGTTTCCCAGGCCTCATAAGATTAAAAATAATAAATCTGAAAGTATGGAGGACTTATTCAGGGCAAGTACATTGACAGTAATAAAAAGTCATAGTTGATCATAAAACATATTCAATTCATTCATTTAACAAACATTCACCTTGTACTATAGTAGGTTTTACAAGGATACTTCAATGAAAAAGACATTGTCTTAACTTTTTTAACAGAGGAGAAAAAACAAGATTTCCCATCTCAGTAAATGGCAACTCCACTGTATTCATCTAGTTGCTCCTATAAGAAACCCAGGAATCAAGCTTGATTCCTTCCTTTCCCTCTCACATCCCCCCACCATCCCCTCTCCCCAGTGCATGTGCACGCATGCACACACACACACACACACCATATCCAATTTACTGGGAAGCCTTTCAATTCTACTTCCAAAACAGGTCTGGAATTTGACTACTATTATTTCCATCTCTACTGTCTCAACCCTTATCCAAGCCACTAGTGCTTTTTTTGTTAAAGGAGTAAGCTTTGTTTGGGGAAAGTGGGGTTCAGCTCGGCCCTGCTCAGCCCTGCCCTGTCCACCCCCATCCCAGCCGGGTGGCTTTACTTCTTCCAGATCTCTGGGGCCTTTTCCTTCCTGATTTCCTTGGTCAGATCCTCAATCAGTCTCCAGTACTCATTGAACGTGAGTCTTGATTCACATCCAAGCTCTTCATCTTCTTGTCTAGGGAGCCCACATCCTTGAGCAGATGAGGCAATGGCTGAGTTAGCCAGTTCCTTAAACTCATTTATGCTGAGACTGCCCTTCCAGCCTTACTGCCCTACAAAGTTGAAGAAGGTGGTGCAACAGAATGGTTGCCCCTCCTCCCATAGACTTGGAAGCGTAAAATTAAGGGTGGGGAATATGTAACAGAGGGAATGGCCTGAAAAAAAAAACCAGCAAAAATATTTTCTGTCTCTTTAAAACTTCCCCCACTCTTTTTGGGAATTGCGGCCTGGCCTGCATCCCTGACTCGGGCAGGTGGACAGGAGGGGCAGGGGAATGTCTTTTTGTTCTTTGTGTTACAGGAGATAGCTCAGCCATCCCAGGCCTGGTGCTGGCCTCCCAGGTGGGTGGAGATCGCAGTCTTTTGGGACTGATTAGAATTGTTAACAACAATAGCCTAGAAGTGAGGGCCCTCCCTTTAAAAGCTCTGTATTTTTGCTTATGGACAGGAATTTGGATTTTGAGATGAGAAAGTCTACCATTTTCCCCCTTTGCTGGAAAAGTAGTAAACTTCTCTTTCCTTCTCCTCAAACCACTTGTTCTCGTCCTTCTGATGTGGCATCAAGGACAAGTGCTGAGTTTCGGTAACAGTGGTGACTACTGTCTCGATAGCCACCTCCAGCTCAGTCAGTGGCTCGGCTGCCATTAGGACCCTGGGGCTGGAGCTGATGTCCTCATGAGGCTGGCAGGGGCAAGGAGATGGGGTGCAGCGCAGGAGCTGCAGGGCTGAGGTTTATAAGTTCAAGGAAGGGATGAGAGACAGAGAGACAGAAAGAGAAAGAGAGAGAGAGAGAGAGAGCCCAAGCCACTAGTGCTTTTTACCTGAACTAATGCAGTAGCCTTCTAACTGATCTTTTCCCCATATCTACCCTTGTCCCTTTCTGTCCATTCTCCACACAGAATCTATAACATAGATCAGATTATTATACTCCCCTAATTAAAACCTTCCAATGATTTCCAACTGCTCAGAAATAAAATCCCAAATCCTAACCATGCCCTGTGTAGGGACGGAGGGAAAGCTTCCCTTCCTCCCTCTCTAAAGGTTTGCTAAAATGAGCTGACAATAGGCAGATTAATAGGAGAAAAGGCATACAATTTTATTTACCTGCACTTGAATACAGGGGTCCCACAAATATGAAATTCAAAGAAGGGCCAGATGGTTGAGACTTAAATACCTTCTTCATAGGGGAGAGGAAAAATGGGGGATATAGGCAATTGTGAGAGGTAGTAAATACATGAGCCCAAAAAGCAAGCAATCGGCCTGAGACAATGTTCTTCTGAGCTTTGGGGGAGGTGGTGGCAAATTGTGGGAAGGTGAGAGGTGAAACTTCACTGTGAACAAAGGTTGTCTTATTATGCAGATAAAGTCTCCCAGGTAATCTCTCAGAGCTGCCCTTAGAAGCATAGATTAAAAAGTCTCTCTGGGTGTGGTGATGACTTTTAGTCTTTTCTCTTCTCTGGTGGTTAATCTTTCCTGGTTATTTGATAAGATTTCTAGGGAGAAAGTCTTAAGACAATTGTATTTTTTCAGGAGGAAGTTCCCTTAATGGGATAAGAGAACTTCAGAGAAAGCTCCTCCTGGTGTCAGTGGGGTGCTTCCAGAAAGAAAGGAGATCAGAGAGTGAGGGGCAGATCAGAGAGAGACCTTGGTTCTAAGGCTTATTTCTGAGACCTTTCCATTTTCTTTAATTCAAAGCACTCAGCATGCCAAAGTGCTATATTTTGGGGTATTGTTTTCTGAGCCCCAATACCTCTAAGACATTACATAAATGTTCTACTGCCCACTTTTCCAAACTCACTTTCCTTGTTCAAAACACTGCCTCCACATGGGCCTCACTTGATTTCCTAGAATATGCCAAACTCTTTATCAACCCAGGGCCTTTGAACTTGCTGTTCCTCTGCCTAGAGCATGCTTCCCCTAGCTTTTTGCATGACTAACTCTTATTCAACTTCAATGTCATTCCTGAGAGAAACATTTTGTGGCAATTCCACCAAAAGTACTTCACTTTTCTCTCTATCATAGCACTTTAATGATTCCCATCATAACACTTAACTTATGTGTTTCCTTTTATTGCCTGTCTTCCTCTCTAGAATGTAAAGTCTGTGAGGGCAGGAACTATGTCTGTCTTGTCTCCATTTCTTAGTACAGTACCTGACATATAGTGGGTATTCAAAAATGTAGCTTGAATGAATGATTTAATCAAAAATAATTAGCCATTAAACAAGGCAGAATGAAAGTGTATTGACACATAAGATAATAGCTATGAGAATACATAAAAAGGGATGATTAATGCTCCTTGTTAAATAATAATAATAATTACAATGAGATAGAGTTTAAGGCAAAACTAATCTATGCCGTCAGAAATCAGAATGATGTTTCTCTTGGGGAGGTGCAGGTAATGACTGGAAGAGAACGTGGGTCAGGCTTCTAGAGTACTGGTAATATTCTGTTTCTTTTTTGGGGTGCTGATTATCCAGATGTGTTCAGTTTGTGACTATATACTTATGTGCACTTTTCTGGATGTATAATGTTCTTCAATAAAAAAATAAAATTGAGGGAAAACATAGTTTATATGACCCATATTACATCAAAGTACAATAAGTGATGTTCATAATGATGGCCTAAGTCATCAAAAAGATTGAGTGTGATCATTTTCAAAAACTTCAAGTATATATAATGTTTTTAAAAGATTTCCACTAAAAACAGTTAACATTATGCCACATTGGTGTGTCTATTACCTGGAAAATTGACTTAGATGGAATACCTTACGTTTCAATGATGCTCAAGAAATAAGATATTAACACATGTATGCCATTAAAGCAACCACAAGAACCAGGCCCCCCCCGCACCCCATTTTACAGAAGAGGAAACCTCAGGGAGGTAACCTGATTTCTTCAGTTGCACATAAAGAAAGTGGTTGCTCCAAGGCCTAGAGTCCAGACTTCAGAAGCAGGACAGTATGCTTCTTACTATTCATTGTATGAGTACACGGTGTCAACTGAAGAAATGATGAAGTTCATGAATTTGGATAGGAGATCTTTATTTCTCATAAAGGGTTACAGCCTGCAGGGTGGGCGTTCTGACAGGCTGGGAAGCAGAGCTGAGGGCTTGTACTTTGAGGGAGGGACAACGGGAACAGGAATTTATGCTGTGCGGGATGGCCAAATATACACATTTAACAAGCTATGGGAGGAGACATGAATATTTAAGAAAGGAAAAACATGTGCATGCACAACTCAGCTTTGTGCCCCTTTATGGGGTCCATGTTTAGAAAATTGCAGCCCTCTGAAGTTAAAAGGTGAAGCAAGGACATGAGAATCTTTACTGCACATACTCCATAGACCGGTTAAAACCACTCCATGGTTGATGGTCTCTTTTCAGGAAAGAATGCTGGTCAGTTTTAGTGCAGAAACCACAAATAGGGAGGAGTGGATCACAAGGTTAGTCCTTAGGGAAAAAGCCTAATGGCCATTAGCAAGGGAGAGTGCATAATGAGGCATGTTTGACCTCCCATCCTGTCATGGCTGGGAATTCAGTTTTAAGATTTCTCTGGGGTCCCCTTGGCCAAGAGGGGGTCTGTTCAATCAGTGTAGGGGGCCTTAGGATTTTATTGTAATTCACAATGGTAATCTGGAACAGAAGAGGGAGAGACAATGGCATTCAGCCATCTCAAGAAGAAGGGTCTGTTAAGAAGATGCTCTGTGAGTGGCCCCCCATCTTCAAGATTCCCCCTAACATCTCCCATGCCACCTCCTCACCTCCTTTGAGTGGTACTTGACATTCTTTTGAGCGATAAAACTATGATATTTCAATAGGTTTTCACTGAGTTTTACCATGGATATACCTGGGCTCTGAGTAGAGCCATCCTTTATTTCTAGGGGCCTTTGTGCATTGGTTCTCTAGTTATAAATAGTATTAATAATAAATATATATAGAAATACCCTTGCAAAATGACTGTATTCTGTTGGGATCTAGAAATTTTACATCAAAGCAGGTAGAAGCATTCAAGCCAATGTATAGGTAACCACTTCAACATCCAAGTTCTAGACTTATGACCCAATTAAGGACTATCAGGTCAAGATTGAGTGAGGAAGTTTGGTGTTAGAGGAAAAGTAAAAAGTGAGGTCTACTCTTGTGTATAGTCGTTCTGGGAAGGCCAGGTTTCCCAGAGTCCTATCACATCTGGAGGGCTTGGTGTAGGCCTCTCCTTAGGTCAACATGAGTGTGTGTACATTAGATAAAGCCCACATAGCCACAAAGCATCATGAGCCTCAGAAAAGGCAATACTATGGCCCAGGAAGAGCCTGAACTTGATCCAGAGCTCTAAGGTAAATCTCTAGGTAAGACCCAGAATTGAGATAAGACCTCAGAGCAGATTAGTTGAACAAAGCCACACTCACCTTCCCAGGCCTATGGAAGGCCAGACACCACGTGTCAGATAAAGAGTCATCAACCCCCAAATAACAAGTTTTGCCAGTATTTTAAACAGTATTATAAACCATATAACTGGTCTGTTATCCCAGATTCCACCTTCAGGACTGAGTCATTCATCCATTATCCCAACTTCCAGGAATGTTGGTGGCTGGTATCCATCAGTTGAGTCCCTGTCCAGGAGTTTCCATAAGCCAAAAAGAGCTAACTCCCTTAAGGTCATACTCCCCGTGTAGGGGTAGACCTCATCCAATGACTGGTCATGGCTGGAGTTAAAAGCCTGGTCCCTTTGTCCATCAAGGTAGGACAACATTGAAAGTCCATCCCCAGGAGACCATCTGAGACCTTTACTGTAACTGCATCACAGCTCACCTCTACCCAATCCTGCTTCCTTCACTTCCCCACTTCCTATGTTCACTTCAACACTTCCAGGTGTTGATCCAAAGGAGGATCCTTAATATATTTCCTATACACGAAACTCTGGCTCAGAGTCAACTTTCCCAGGAATAGGAAACCTGACCTCAGACAATCCCTTATCAAACATAAAAGATACTATAAGTTTAGGAAACAGGCCATGAGTACAAATAGCTAAAATATGAAAAGCCTCAGAAAATACCTTCCTTAGAATATTATATTAGAAGTGGTAAACTGGGAAACTTTGAAAAGAGGTCAATATATTTGATTTTAAAAAAAAAGATTTAGTTTAGACTTAGTGTTAGTTTTAAGGATCTTCCAGCCTATGATTATTTTAGAACTAGATATTCAAGCAGAAGTGCTGAGTTTTCATTTGTGGTAAACTTTGCATGGATAGACCAAGGGTTGATATTTTTAATGTCTAAGAAGTTCATATACATCAATAAATAAAAGCATGAATACTTCAAAAGATATAAATGTTTAATGGTGTGAGTATACAATTTCAAAAGCAGCAAATAAGAACAACCTCCAGTAATAAAAAAGTAATTAAAACTAAACAATATTTTCCCTATTAAATTAGCACACATTAAAAAAATTATAAAATGCCTAACCCTGGTGAGATTTCAATGAAATATACCCTTACTTACCACCAGTGGGGAGCAAATTGGCACAGTGTTTTTGGAAATCACCTTAACATTTGATATTAAAACTAAGATCAATATTCTTTGTTAAAGTAATTCCATTTCCTGTAATCTATCCTAAAGAAACAATTCCAAATATGGGAAAAGCTCTGTTCTACATATTTTTTATCACAACATTAATTCAAGTTGCAAAAACATGAAAACAAATAAATATGAAATTTGTTTAGGTCAGGTGTGGTGGCTCACGCTTGTAATCCTAGCATTTGGGAAGGTCAAGGCAGGAGGATTACTTGAGGCCAGGAGTTCAAGACCAGCCTGAACAAGAGCAAGACCTATCTCTACAAAAAAATAGAAAAATTAGCTGGGTGTGGTGGTGTGCACCTGTAGTCTTGGCTACTTGGGAGGCTGAGGCAAGAGAATTGCTTGAGCCCAGGAGTTTGAGGTTGCAGTGAGCTATGATGAGGCCACTGCACACCAGCCTGGGAAAAACAGCAAGACCCTGTCTCAAAAGGGAAAAATTTGTTTAAAAAAGTCATTATATGCATTTGATGGGCTGTTATGCAATCATAAAAAGTGATTACAATGAGTTTATAAAAATTTGGAAAATGCTCATAATTTGATGTTAGGTGAAAGAAGAAAGACATAAATTCTGTATTTCCTCTCTGCGGTTGAGTAGAAAATTTCTCTTCCATTGATACTGCTTTTAAACAATTATATCCTGCATTTAAACTATTTTTCCTCTCAACAAGTTAGAACACTGAAAAGATACTGTGTTTGTCAATTTTATTTAGTTTTAAGATGATCCTTATCATGTTGGATATGCTTCATTCACATCAGTTTTCTCAAGGAATTGGACAGAATGGTTCATTGAAACTTCACTTGGAACACGACACAGTAGCAAGTTAAAACATTGTCCTACTGTGCAGTGGTTTCCAAGAATTTTAGGGCTTTTACACATTCCAAAGCCCTGGATCATTGCCCTAACTCTATTTGCTCTAGCAAATGCAATAACAAGACTTTATTTACAGGACCATCAAAGGGATTTTGCCTCAAGGTCACTTGACCTATACCATCAACAGTAAAGCCCAAAGACTTTCTGGCAGGGATACCACACCCTGCTGGTGTTAGCTCTGGCAGGAAGAGCTATACTTTTGTACTCGAAACTGCACTTCATCGTTAACTGGTCAGTCCCTGTGTTATCTGCGCAGTGTGCAGCCAGAAGTAAAGGTAATAGACTATGTTTTATACAAATATTCCAAAGTAAAATCCACAGTGAGATATTAGAAATACAAAAACACTTCTACTATATTGCATTTCTAGAAAAATAATTCTTGAAGGAAGAAATGCTCATCAGATAGATTGGTTTGTGACTTACTTCTCTAGCTTCATTGCCCTGGAGGACGTTGATAAATATAAAAGTCTATTCTTTTATTGGAACAGTACTTGGAAAATCACTTACGTATTACCAAGAGGTGTGTCTATTTTCAAACACTTTGAATGTTTGGAGTTTTTTTTTATTTCAAACCAAAAAAATGTGGCGAGAAATATATCATCTGTCCTCTTGTCATATAACTTTGCAAAAGTAATTTATTTTTTATTTTTAAAATTTAAAACCAGAACCAGAGCCAAAAATTACTTCTAATGTCTTAAATTATCTTAGCTATTAATATAATGGTTTCTTATTTTTATACTTGAACTTTTATTGCTTTATTTCTTCTCATTGGGATATGATTTTCTATAAGAAGGTAATATGAACCTGAATTTTAAGAGCAGGAAACATTTGTTAGAACCATATTGTCACAAACAGATGATTTACATGCACTTCTTTACCAAAACAAAACAAACAAATCTTTCTCTTAAGGCACAATTATAACAAATCCATTTCACCAAAGTGACACTATTAATATTCAACAGAATATGCAAGGATTTGGAGGAACTGGAATTCTCATAGGTTGCTGGTAGGAGTGTAAAACAGTAACAATCACTTTGGAAAACAGTGTGGCAGTTTCTTAAAAAGTTAAACATATACCTGCTGTATGATCCAGCCATTCCACTTCTAGGTGTTTATTCAAGAGAAATGAAAGCATAAGTCCATACGAAGACTTATACACAAATGTTCATAGCAGCTCTGTTTCTGAAAGCTTGGCACTTGTCCCTGAGGCTGTATCAGAAAAAACGAGGACAAGTGGTTTGAGGAAAAGGAAAGAGAGATTTATTAATTTGCCGGCGAATGAGGAAAATGGCAGACTCCCATCTTAAAGTACCAATTCCTCGTCATAAGCAGAAATACAGAGCATTTTAAGGGCGGGTTTTCAGCTTCAGGGCTATTGTTCTTCAACTGCCATTGATGATTCTGATTGTTCCATCTGCAGTGAAGACAATCCCATGACCTACACCCCCACCTCTGCCCAGCTGGACCTCCAGGAACAGTTCCACTGAGCCATCTCCTGTAGTACAAAGAACAAAGGATGTTCCCTGCCCCTCCCAACCACTGGCCTGAGGCACGGATGCAAGTTTTAGTTCTCAAAAAGGGTGAGGGGGTTTTAAAGAGACAGAAAACGTTTTTACCCTTTTTCAAGGTGTCCTCTCTGGTACAGCTCTATTTGTAATAATCAAAAACTGGAATCACCCAAATGTTGGATAAACAAATTGTGATATATCCACAATTGTCCAATATCCACAAATACCCAATATCAGTGATAAAAAAGAATGAACTGTTAAGGCACACAAAAACATGAATGTATTACAAAATGATTATGCTGAGTGAAAGAAACCAGATAAAATAGAATATGTTCTGTTTGATTTCACATATATAAAATCCTAGAAAATGCAAACTAATCTACAGTGACAGAAAACAGATCAGTAGTTGCCTGGGAGTTAGGTGTATAGGAGGGGCAGGAGAGAGAGATGACAAAGGAGCTCAAGGAAACTTTTGAGGCTAGTAGATATGTTCATTTTCTTAAGTACAGTGATGGTTTCAGCAACATGTACATATGCCAAAATGTATCAAATTATACTCTTTAAATATGTGCAGTGTGTTGTATGTCAATTACACCTTAATAAAGCCCTTACAGTAAATAAATATAAATAAGATAGAATAAATAATATTCAATAGAACAAAGGTTGTACAAAAATAACATGTGATAACTGTGTTTCTTTAAAAAGAGATTTAAAATTTATACATCCTGTTTTTTAAAGAAATACTTGGGGAGTTACATAAGGACTAATGATAGACATGGAAAAAACTTGTAGAAGGGACAGCCACTGACTTTCTATTCACTAAGTCATCAGCTATGTAATAATATTTCTAAGATAGAAATATTCTAGATTATTTTGTCAATAATTATGTAGATTAAAATATGAACAGCACAACAATCAGAGATTTGGGGAGAGCAAAGTAGGATACTGAGGAAATAAAATCTTGGTCCAAATATGACCCAAAGTTCCTCCATCCATGAGAGAGGGATATAAAAAATTAAAAATCTCCTAGAATACACAGTGGGCACTCACCTGACAAATTATAGCTTATTACATGGGACAGAAAAGGTGCTGGGAATGCAAATGAAGACATATATCATCCTGCAAAATCTCTTCCTTTAATAAAACTCCACCTATGAACAATTTCTCCAAGCATCCATTAGTAATTAAAACTTAAACACAATTGGAAAATTTTACATTTCACTTAGGGACAAGCTACAAAGAGAGAGTGAGAGAGAGAGAGAATAAAGGTTAGAGGCCTGAGGGTCTGCCATCCCTGATTTAATGTGCTGGGAAGCAGGTATCCTAAATGAGTTAGGATTATTGGATCTGCCTTCCTCCTTGAAGCAAGGGAATAATCCTATTGAATATATTTTCCCTCCGAGGCTGCTTTGGAACTGCTGTTTCACCCGAAATCTTCTCTGGATCCTTTTGGAAAATAGCTTTGAGATGACATGATGAAAATGGACTTTGGGTCTTGTTTTTAATAACATTAATGTAAACAGAAAGATAAGCTCCCACCTGAAAGTTCTGACATGGACAGTGGCAAGTGTTGTAAGTAACACAAGTATAATACATGCAAGACGATGAAGAGAAAAACAAAGAATACAGGAAGAGATGAGAGGAGGGAAGAAAGCCCCTAACTATGATTATTTGGAGGTAGGAAGGGAAACAGGGTTGCCTAGAAAGGGACACCCTTGGAATAACTGGGACCCACAATATTTACTGACGGCTACAGCTTCATTAGGAGATAATAATTAATTTAGTCTAGAAGAATTAATAGGGAACATCCAGGCAAAAATTCATATAGAGGGAAAATGAAGTACAAGAAGTAGCACAAGTAAAAGGGTGACATTAGGAAACATTGTGCTGCTATCGCTGATGCATAGAATGTGTGTATATTGGGAATAGAGGGTGAGGCAAGTGAAGAGGAGGGTAGAGGGCCAAAACCACGCAATGACATTGGCACAATACAATTAACTTGACTACAGATCTTACGCAGCTTTTACCAAAATTTTTAAATTGAAGTATTAGCATTTCAATAATGGTATGTATATAAGTCAAGTATGTTTACTAATGGCTTATGTGGGCCACCATTCAGAAATAACCTCAGTGACGCTAGTGAGCAAGTACCAACCTATCTAAGTTCACCTCCTGGTATGAGACACAGATATCCCCTGTCTTATAGAAATGTGCAGTCTAGTTGGGAAGCTAGTAGAGGGGAGGAAAAAGAATTTTTCTCTCTACCCTTCATAGTTCTTAGTTGGGATGGACCCCTGTAACATAAGACAAGTTAACAAGAGAAAAACAAATAGAAGTTTAATAACAAGTATACCTCACATATGTTAATACATGGGAGATACCCAGGGAAAATGAGTAAATCTCAAAAAGGTGGCTTTGAATTTAGACTAAATACCATCTTTCCCTGAGAAAAACTACCGTATAACAAAGGTAAGCCTTGGTATACAGATTTAAACCTGTGCCTTCACCATTCATAAGTCTCTAGTGATTTAGCATCTTCCTTCTCTTCCTGATACGGAGAGGGAGTTACCCTTACAAATGGATATTTCCTTTATAAATATAAATTTCCCTTACAAAAGGGTAACTTCTACTCTGTTTTCAGAGCTTCTCCTGTGGCTGTTGCTTCTCAAAAATAATTAGCTCAAAATAATCCTTATGCCAAAGAGGCATACTTTGGGGCGGCATATTATGGTCTACTACACTCATATTTTGAGGTGGTGTTGGGGTAAAAAGAATGGTATCCCAAAGTATGGTGCTTTGACATGCCGAGCACTTTTGAATTAAAGGAAATTGGAAGCTGCCTCAGAACCAAGGACTTTCTAACTTTCTCTTGTTTCTCTCCCCCAAGCACAGGGAGAGACTCTCTGGAATTTCCTTATCTAAGAAAACTTCTTTCCAAAAGAAATGCAATTGTCTTAAGACCGCTTCCCTAAGAATCTCATCAAATAACCAGGAAATATTAACCACCAGAGAAGAGAAAACACTAAAAGTTGTCTCAATGCACAGGCAAACTTTTCATCTATTCTTCGGAGGGCAGCTCTGAGAGATTAACTGGGAGACTTTATCTACATAATAAGATAATCTTTGTTCACAGTGGAGTTCTGCCCCTCACTTTCCCACCACCTCACCCAGAGCTCAGAGGAACTTTCTCTCAGGCCATTGTTCTTTGCATTCATTAATTTCCCCTGAAATCATTTACTAGCCCGCACAATTGCTACACCCCCTATTTCCCTCTCCCCTGTGAATAGGGTATTTAAGTCTCAGCCATCTAGCCCTTCTTTGACTCTCATATTTTATATGGTTCCCATGTTTATGCTGTTAATAAATTTGCATACCTTTTCTCCTGTTAATCTATCTATTGTACTCAAACCTTTAGAGAAGGAGGGAAAATCCCCTCTGCCCCTACAGTTGCATATTCTAGTCTCCTACACCGGACAGTGCAAATTAGAGATGAATATACAATCCAAGTTGTTAATAAAATGTCAAGATGGAAGCAGTCCTGTTGGAACAACTGGAAACTTGCTTGCAGTGGTGACTCCATCTAACCCAAAGATAATAGGGCAGGAAAAAACTTAGATCTAAGTGTTGAAAGGGCTGCTTGCCATTTCTGCTGGAGCAGCAGATATTTATAAGCAAACAGTGACTTTGATCTATTAAATTTGGCAGTTTTGTCCTTTGATCCTCACTTGTGAACAAATGAGTTCTCCAAAATGGAAACCGAAAAAGTAATGGAAAATGGATTCTTCTGTCCCCAGGGGACAGTGTTCCTAGGAGCATTTTCCATGGAAGTTACCCCTTCCTGGACTCAACAGAAGCTAAACATGTGATTGTCCAAAGGGTAATGACTAAAGTGGTCATTGAGATCTAAAAATCAATACAGACTAAAAAAAAATTCAATGATTTCTGAGTCATGGCTGGTTGTTTAAGACAAATGATCTTAAAGATTTTTGTGCCATGGACTCTTCCACAGTCTGGGTAATAATGTTTCTAAAGGAATAAATTAAAAGATCTAAGTTACAAAAGAAACAAATTATATTGAAACACAGTTATCAAAGTATTAAAAATTTTATAATACAACAATATGTATGATTCTTATTAGCACATTAAATAGCGAGGTCTAGTAGCAGGCTTTATAAGAAATTTTGAAGTAGAAATTGAGCATCCCTAATCTGAAAACTCCAAATTTGAAATGATCCAAAATCTGAAACTTTCTGAGCACCAACATGACACTCAAAGGAAATGCTCATTGGAGCATTTCAGATTTCAGATTTTTGGATTAGGGATGTTCAACTGGTAAGTAAATGCAAATATTCCAAAATCTGAAAAAATCCGAAGTCTGAAATACTTCTGGTCCTAAACATTTTGGATAAGGGATATTTAACCCATATTGTGATTAGCATAAAGGATTTTCAAGATATCTGCAAGAACTGCTATATTATATGACAATGTCTGTGATTTCTGTTGGTGATGAAGTCACAGGTACTGCTAATACTAAAGTTTTACCTACATTTGTAATCAAAAGAAATGTTCATTTCAGGTAGAAGTTAGTGAAAATGCAGATGTAATTTTTTTTCCTTTTCAAGATCACAAATCCCCCTGAATTTTATTAGTTGACTCCAAGTTAAGAACCTCTGGTCTAAAACCGTGTGGCCTTATTGTACAGCCCCCGCACTGGATCTGCTAGTGTGTCCTGAGAAAACCCCCATTATATACCAAACTACATGCTCAGAGACAATAGCCAAACCTTTCCAGATCCCTCACCTCTTTCAAATCATAGAGAAGTGGTCAGGAGCGTATGCAGGGCCCAACAACTCTGCTACTTGCATAGAATCTGGTTGTGTATTTTTATCCGTAAATCTCTCTGCTTGTCCTGTCTCTGATGTCCCTGGGGCATTCTGGTCTTTCTTTTTTATTGCAGTAATCATGGTTTCAGCTTTTAGTTCCCTCTAGGGAAAATCTGTTTTAAAAATTTATCTTAATATATCACAGATGTAAACTGGAGGGATTTCTATGGACCTGGGTCTTGTACATTTGTGGTAAGAGATATTAACTCCAAATTTTTATTCCAAACCTGAAAGCAATTGAAAATAATGAGAGGCTGACTCATGCTCATATTTACCAATCTAAACTGTTTTGAGGAATTTTCACCCTCATGCAAAGGACCGTGGTGGCTGATAACAGATGACATGTTCCATTTTCTCTAATTAAACTTTCTTTTCCAGCTCAGCAAATTTAGAGTGATATAGTCTCTGTCCATATACACTATGATTACAACTTCATTTTTGAAATATTTTAAGGGAGTCATTCAAAAGCACAACATAGAAAGTGGACATAGCTCCAAAGTCTTGCTTATCAGTTGCTGTAGTAGTTCATATTGACACAGTTGACCATCAGTCAGGGTCCTGATAAGAAACACATGACAAACTCAGCTAGGATTTTTGTATAGACTTTTAAAGAAGGGAATTTTCACAAAGGTATGGGCTGGGTTAAGGAAACCAACAAGGGATGCTGAAGCACCCAGGGACTAGACATGGTGGGAAGCCATTACTTGGCCTGACAGGATGTGGGGAAAAAAAGGTGTTAAGGGATCCCAGCTGAGAGCTAGAGCTGTGGAAGATGACAGGACAGAAGCTGTAGTTAGAGGGAGGCAACCATGGCCATGACCTCAGCTAAGGGAGGAAGGGTGAAGAGGGATGGTGATAGTGATGAAATAAACACCCTGACCTTTCTCTCCTGTGCTTCAGTCTCTTGCCAGCTCTCACGCCCATGGCCCAACCCAATCAGAAGCTAAAAGTCAGGGTTGCCCAGGGGATACCTTCCATGGGGGTCAGGGCAGGGCAGAGAAGGGTGGAAAATCAATGTGAAGGAGGGAGAAGTGGAGAATAACCAGCACATGCCCCCAGCCCTTTTGAATAGTGCTTTATATAAAAACAGGTTGAGATCATTGAAGGCAGTTATCTAGTTTATAATTCAAGTCCCTCTTGAGATGATGCTTTTAAGGAAGGTCTTGCTTGCCTAGCTTCCATATTGATCAAATTGTGTAGATAATTGTTTGTTTACCTTACCATTTTATTTTGCCTTCCTGGTCCCCATCAGTGGGAATGCCTAGAGCTGCATCTCTTAAGTGAGGTTGATTTGAACTTAATTGCTTATCTGCTCAAAGGAGGGCACTGCCTGGCTTTTTTAAAATCGTTCTTATTGTTCAAATTGTGTCTTGGAATATTGAAAGTTAAAGAGATGATTTAAAGAAGAGCCTGGACTTAAAATTGCCTAGAGCGGCATGATTCAGAGGATTCTCCGACTCTCTTGTCTATTTAGGTGAAAGGAAGAGTAAACACATTTATAAATGTCAGACATGGCCCCTGTAGGGGCTATTGATGCAGACAGCCAGAGCCAGCATTAAAAGAATTATCCAAAGGGCTTGATTCAATATCGTTGCTAACCAGAAATCTGGGAAAGAATTGAGGTTGATGTGCTTGGAAAGCCCTACCTTTCTCCAATCTTCTGTCCCTGCACACAAGAACTTCTTTGAAGGGGTGGCAGTTCTTGTGGTATGAGTATAGAAGCTTCACCTTCAACCATTGAGCTACTGGAATGATGTACTTCCCACCTCACCACTACACATCTAGTACCTCGCTCTGAGCGAGGTCTGTCACTTATTAAGTAATCTGCCACTTATTAAGGAACTCAACCACATACATTTATACTTCTTGTATCTGGGAGATTCTTCTGAGAATTTAATTCAGTCCACATATATCATATCTCAGCAATACCATCACTAGTTATCACCATGATAATCAGTGCAGCTCTTTTCCTCAGTGGGTTACACTTCAAAGTGTTATTCTGGTTGTTTTCAGTGTTTTCCCTTGGTCCTTCTTCTCTCTCACTTATACGCTATGGGCCAATTTCACTCTTCCAGCCTACAATGAAGTTGAAATAAAGGTACATAAAAATATTCAAAGAAACTTTTAACTTATATGTCAAATGAAGATTTTCAGAAATGTGTATGCCAGCTTTTGTTCTCCCAGAGATTAGATGAGACAGAGCACAGGCAAAATGGAAAGAGGTGGCAAAGTAGAGACTCAAATGGAAGAGGAAGACAGAAGAATGGGAGGAATAAACTTTCTGTCACAATAACCAGAAAGCTGAATAAAAGGAATTCAAGGAGGGGCTGTCTTTGAGTACAGATTCCCCTTCCCCCACCCTTGCCAACTCAGAACTTGTGGACAATCCACCTTTCAACAATATTGGACATTTCTAAGTCTCCACCACCTACACCCACACCCATCCCTGACCAAAAGGTAGAGATAGGAGGCATGAAAGGAGAACCTCAGCCCCTGGTAAGGTGGAACTGAACAGGACCAGTAGGGAGTATCCTCCTTGAGCAGGACAACAGTAGACCCACGTTTACTGTTCCACATTCATTTAAAGAACTGTATCAGAAAGATTAAGTTTAGCTGCTTGTGACTGAAAACCCCAAATAATAGTGACTTAAACAAAAAGAAGTGTATCCACCGTGTAAAAGAAGTCTAGCAATGAACATACTCCTTCTAATTATTTTGCCAGCCTCCTTCTATCTCATGGCCTAAGACGGCAACATGAGTTCTAGCCTTCACATCTACATTCCAGGGTAGCAGGAAGGAGGGAGGAAAGAAGGGGGGCAGTCCTTCCCTTTAAGAAAACTTCCTGGGAGTTTTACATGACATTTTCAATTACATCTGTTGACCAGAGCTTAGTCACACTTAGCTGGGAGGGAGGCTGGGAAATTATGGTCTTTATTCTGAGCAGCAAAACTATGAGTTCTATTTCTAAGGAAGAAAGTGAAAACAGATATTGAGGGATAACTAACTGTCTCCTCCACAGAGATAATCACAGTGATCTTTCATTTACAATGGAGTAGGAGATGGGTAGAAGATTAGAGTGAGAAAGACAGATAAAAGAACAGAAATAATATCAAGAATTTATGCTTTTTAAGAGTGAAAGTATACTTCAAAATCAGTACCTCATAATGAACAGGCAATTTTAATATATTTGTACTACATGCAGTAGAAGATGTAATACTCACAGTAGGACCAGGGGATGGACATTTATTAAGGACTGGAGGTGGGTCAAAGAAGGCTGCTGTCAGGGCCAGCTAAATCATTCGCATAGCCTAGTGCGCAATGAAAATGCAGACGCTCTTGTTCGAAAAGGGCATTGCTAGCAGGGTACAGTGGTGTGCACCTATAGTCCCAGCTACTCAGAAGGCTGAGGCAGAGGCAAGAGGATCGCTTGAGCCCAGGAGTTTGAGACCAGCCTGGGCAACATAGCAAGACCCTGTCTCTAAAAAAAAAGAGAGGCATTGCTAATGCTATATGCAAATGGACAACAATCGTGTGACAAGGAACAGAGTACATGCATATTATCTCCTCAGCTCATGTGCATACTCCATTTCCCAGTGAAGTCTCACTGGGTTTCACTTATAAAACACATGTTCAAAAATAAAATCATTAAGAATTTCAAGACAGAGACAGTGGGGTATTAAACTAAGGGCAAGGCCCTTCTGAGTGTGGGGCCCTGTGTGATTGCACAGGTCACATGCCCGTGAAGCCAGCCCTGGGTGCTGTAGCAGGCATGGAAATGCACCGTTCATATCCCCCTTCAAGAAAGGATTCTGCCCAGATGTGAGGAGTATGGTTAGCTGACAGACTCCGGCTGTGATTTTCCTCAGGATCTGCCTCAGTCTCAGAGCTAACTTCACAATATTCTTGGGGAAGCACAAGCCAGTGACTAAGCAAAACAGTCTTCTTAGGACAATCCCCAGTGAATGACTAAGCAAGGCAGTGGTACTCAGGGCCAGCCATTCACACCCAACTCAGGGCTCCTCTAACGGGCACCCTTTGCTTGGAGGTCCTGCTGGGCTGTCAGAGACTTTTCAGATCTGCAGTGCAGCCTGATGGCTCACCCTGCCCAATCCTGCTTCCTCCCCGTGTCCTTTCACAGCGGGTGCTATTCCCAGTAAACCTTTTGCATTCCTAGCTCCATTTCAGCTTCACCTTCCCAGAGGATCCAGTCTGTGACAGCTTCACAAGGAGATAATGATTTAGTCTAGGAGAATGAATAGGCAACATCTAGACAAAAATTCATATAGAGGGAGAATGAAGCCCAGGAAGCAGCACAAGTAAAGGGGTGACATTATAAAACATTGAGCTGCTATCACTGGTGCGTAGAATGTGTGTGCGTGTTGTGTGTGTGTTGGGGGGTGTAGGAGGGGAGAGGAGAATGGAGGGGCAAATCAGTAAATTAACATTAGTATAATACAAGTAACCTGACTACAGATATTACTCAGATTTTGCTAAATAACAATATTTTAAAAGTTGAAGTGTTAGCATTCCAATAGTGATATGTGCATGTGTGTGTGTGTATATATATATCTTAAATATAATTGCTAATACAATTGCTAATGACTTATGTAGACCACCACTCAGAAATAAGTGATTCTGGTGAGCACATACCAACCTATATAGATACATTTCCTGGTTTTGATAATGTACTATGACCATGTAGGATGTTACAGCTGGGGGAAACTGGATGAAGGGTACACAGGATCTCTCTGTACTATTTTTGCAAGTTCCTATGAATGTATGATTATTTCAAAATAGAAACTTAAAGTTTAACTTAACGTTGCAATGATTCTTTCTTATCCTATACATTTTGTTTTATACAATTGAAACCATATTCCATTTAAATTTTTATCATGCTTTTTTATTCACTCAATCTTATATAGTCATTTCCCCATGCCATATAAACATTCCTCATCACATAATTTTTGAAGGCTGCATGACCTCCAACAGCATCCTCATAACATTTTTTCTATTTCCTTTTTGTTTCATGTTTCATTGTTCTGAGTTTTAGCGGTTCTCCTTTGGAGGAGGTATTATAAAAATGATTGAAATAAAGTCTTTGTTCATGAATCTTCTGCCCTGTATTTGTATTTTTATGAAAGATTCCCCAAAATGGAAATTGTAGTCAGTAGGAGTGAACATTATTGACACTTTTGATACACATTGCCTTATTGCATTTCTAATAAGTTTGTACTAATCCACCCTTTCAAGAGTTAGGTGAAAGAAAACCTTTCACTGCATTATTAAATTGTCATTTCTGAAAGAACACACCAAGAGTCACTTTAAACAGCAGGTTACTGGAGAATTTAGAAACTGAAGGTTAATATAGATTTTACTGGCTCCTTCAGTACTAGCAGACACCATTTGGTCACACCTAGAGATTTTGTTTTTGCCAATTAAGATTGTCAGAATGGCAAACAATCAGAGACTGAGGTTGCTTGCAAGTTAAAATATGTTTATTAAAAGAACCATATATTCTGGGCCCCAAAATGGCAAAGATGATGTTTTGTTGTGAAAAGCAAGGTGTCTGATTCATGGTCTTGCTTTAATTGAAGGCCACCTATGTTGGATGTCTTCCAGTTACCCCTCCAGATCTGTTTTCTACTCTTCTCCATGCTGCTTTCTGCCGTGACAGGCTATCCTGCATGGTCTTAACAGGCTCCATATGCTTTGGCTTCTGGTTGAATTTGTGCAATGGAGAGTCCAATTGAGAGACAATAGGGAAAATGCAGTAAGTTTGGGATACTTATTCCATGGCTCCCTCCCTGTGAGGCCTCCAGGGCCTACCTGTGTCTCTCAACCAGTGGTTATAGCTCCTCTCAAGCTGGTCCTCTCCATACAACTTTATCCTTCCAGATTCCAGTAACTACTCCCTCCCTCCATTTTTTCTGGCCCTGTGTAGGGTCGTAATAGCTCTGTTATTACTTCCTCAGGCATACCTCACTATCCTTTGTAGTCTCCCTGAATCCTGCCCACACCTTGGTAAATATTCTATTTATGAAACCTTCCTCAAATTACTCTAATTTGTATGTGCCTTTGTTTTCCTGGTGGGTCCCTTCTTCAAAGAGTGGCCAGCTGTGGTAGCTCTGCGGAAGGTGGGGGCACCCTCTTGCTTCCAGAGAAGTTATAGACCCTGTGACGGTATGGGCTGCGCTTCTGCTGGAAGGTACTGTTGGATGAACTGGCTGGAAGAGAGTGGGCAGGTGCAAGTGATGGGGTTGTTTTGGCATCTGTCAATCTTGTGTTAAATATTTTTAGCAGGTAACTGCCTTTATAGAAATGACACAAAGATACTGGGAGATTGCAGGCAATCGCCTCTCAAATAATTTCCATGACGTATAATCAAGTGCTCTAGATAACAGAGGGAGGGTCAGTGGAGAAGTCCCAAAAGCATGTGAACTGAGGAGCTGAGGAAAGCTCATAAGCAACGATGGCATACAGGGAAACTGAACAGGGTGGCCTATGTGCATCTCCTACCTTCTGAGATAAGTAAAACTTAGCCATGGAATGGACATGTTGGGCAGACCAAGGAGCAGGGCTATGCCTAGCCATATTTGAGCCTGCAGGCAAAAGTAAATAGTATAATTACTGCTCCTGTCTTTATTTTAAAATTTAACATTTTGTTCATCATGAAATTTGCATTAATTCTGATTTTTTAAAATGCTGAATTAAAATATTTATCTTGATTACTGAGTTTTCAATGCCCCCTTTAACTTTGTACCTGAGGAAAGTGCCTCATTTGCCTCACCTTAGTCAGCCAGGACCACCTCAAGGAGTCATCTTTGACTCTTCTCTTCTCTTCACACCTCATGCCCACTTTTGTTGGCTCTACTTTCAAAATATTTTCAGAATCTGACTTCTTCCACTTCTACCACCCAGGTTCAAGCCACTGTCTTCTCTCACCTAGTGTTCTGGTTACTATTCCTGTATAACACATTACCTTAAAATATAGTTTGTTTTGCTCAGGACTTTGTGAGTCAAGACTTCAGGAAGGACTTGGCTGAGCAGTTCTTGCTTGGAGCCTCTCATGTTGTTGCAGCCAGGTGTCAGATGAGGCTGCAGTCATCTGAATGCTCAGCTGGGCTAGACATCCAAGATGGTTCACTCATGGGCATGGCAGTTGATAGTGGCTTTAAGCTGTGAGCTCATCTTGGGCTATTAACTGGAGTACCTAACACATGGCCTCTTCAGCATTGGATCTCAGATAGTTGAACTTCTACATGGTGGCCAATTTCTACCAAAGCAAGCATCCCAAGAGAATCAGGTGGAAATTCCATAACCTTTTATGACTGCCTTAGTCCATTCTGGCTGCTATAACAAAATACCTTAGACTGGATAATTTATAAACAACAGAAATTTGTTGATCACAGTTCTGGAGCCTGGGAAGTCCAAGATTAAGGCACCAGCAGATTCAATGCCTTGTGAGGGCCTATTCCTCATAGGAGGTGACTTCTATGTGTCCTCACATGGCAGAAGGGATGGAAGGAGCAAACAGACTCCTTCAAGCCTCTTTTATAAGGGCACTAATCCCATTTGTGCAAATGCAGCCCTCATGACCTAATCACCTTCCAAAACCCCGTCTCCTTGGGGGTTAGGTTTCAACCAGGGGTGGGGAACCTGCGATGTTGGGGCCACATGTGGCCTTCTGGATCATTGGGTGTGGTCTTTTGAGTGAATCCAAATTTTACAGAACAAATCCTTTTAATAAAGGGATTTGTTCTATGAAGTTTGGATTTGGTTGAGGGGCCACACTTGGGGATCTGGAGGGCCACATATGGCCTTGAGGATGCAGGTTTCCTGCCCCTGAAAGATCAACCAAATTCAAGGGCAAGGGCCCCTATAGTCTACCCATGACAAACAGCCACGATTATCCTACTAAAATTAAAGTCAAATTATTTTACTCCTCTGCTCAAAATCTTGAATGACTTCCATCTCTGAGAAAAATTACCCAAAGTCCTTAGCAAGATCCTATGAGATTTGCTCCCCCTTCTCCCCACACTTCCCCATTGCTCACTCTCCTCTAACATTGTGGGTCTCTTTACTGTTTCTCAAACAAGCCAAGCATATTTCTAGCTTTACATCTTTGTGTTTGCTGTTCTTTTACCTGGAATGCTATTTACCTAGATGTCTTCTTGTCTATGCCCCTCAATTACTTGATATCTCTACTCAAATATCACCATATGGGAGAGCATTTCCCTGAGCACCTTGTACAAAATATTAAACCCTATTCAATTATTCTCTTTCCCCTTCGTCTGCTTGATTTTTCTTCAGAGTGCTTTTACCACCTGAAATATTATATAGTTTTTCATTTATTTATTTGTTGTTTCTTTTGCACCCCCCATTAGAATGTAAGCTCTATGAGGGCAGAGACTTTATCTGTTCTGCCCCCAATGTAGCCACAGTATCTAGAACAGTGCCTGGCACAAAGCAAGTGCTTAATAAATATTTCTCAAATGAATCAATGGATGAAGACAATCATAATTGATCCTGAATGAAATATATATTATCATTTTTTAAAAATTGCAGTCATCCATTTTATGGGTAGACCAAAATGAATTTAACAAGTCCCTTATGTTTAGGTTCTCCTCAATGTATCACTTTTATAACAATGAACATGCTTATAGCTAAATCCCTTCTTACAATTATTTCCTTAGGACAATTCCCTCAAGTGGAATTAATTAATAAGTGAAAAGGTATCCATTTTTTTTTCTTTATCCCACAAATTTGTAGGGGGCCACCAGTCACAGACCCATTAATCAGTGACACTGGATAGGCCCTCCTGGGATGAATCAGACTTTCCCAGAACTAACCAGGCAACAAAAGGTGAGACAACAAAAGCCCCTTATGAGTGAGACTTCTTATTAAGACAAACTTCCCTGAGAACTTGGCACATTTGGAACAAAGGGTGTGCTGCTTAATAGCTTATGTGTCTCAGAGTTCCCAGTCCTTTTAGACTGGCCACTGGATGTGACCTGAAAATCACGCCCCCCCTCCCCATGGCAGAGGCCAAGACAGAGTGCTCCCACTTGGTCACAAGTCAAGCTCTCAAAGACATAAAACAAGATGAGAAGGACTCTTTATGACAAGTGATGCAGAAAGAGAGACAAAGAACATAAAAGACTATTTCTAGGAGGAAAAGGATTAGACAATATGAATATTCAGGGCATCTTTTTTTTTTGGGGGGGGATGAACTCTTGCTCTGTCCCCCTGGCTAGAGTGCAGTGGTGTCATCATAGCTCACTGCAGCCTCAAACTCCTGGGCTCAAGCCATCCTTCTGCCTCAGCCTCCCTAGTAGCTGGGACTACAGGCATGCGCTACCACGCCTGGCTACTTTTTTCTGTTTTTAGTAGAGACCGAGTCTTGCTCTTGCTCAGGCTGGTCTCAAACTCCTGACCTCAAGCAGTCCTGCCCCCTTTGCCTCCCAGAGTGCTAGGATTACAGGTGTGAGCCACCATGCCTGGTCCAGGGCATCCATATTTTTAAGGTTTTTAATAATACTACCCTCAAATAGACTATTGCAATCTACACTTCTAGCAGCAACATATGGGAGTGCTTTTTTTCCTACAATCCCAGCTCATAGTACTGTTTCTTAATTTATCTATTTTAGAAACTGTCTATTGACTTCCTTGTATTTTAGGTGAGGATTTAATTCAGTTACACCACTTCCGCATTCTCTCCTCGCTACCATTTTTGATTGTTGGTCCATTGGTTTAGCTCCTCCTTTATCTTTGAGTAGTATACTTCAATCCTTATTTCAGTTTCTACCAATTTTCTACAGTATCTTTTGACACTTGATAAGGATTGTGACACTACTATACTTTCCTGTACTCCCTCCTCCCCATCACTTGTCAGCTGTTCTTTTATTTCTATGTTGTCAAGATTGATAACATTTAGATTATTTTCTGTAGCCATAACTCAGTGTTCTAAAAGTGGACAAATAAATAAAATACTTATGTAATAACATAGTTATAAGAATGCTGTTTATTGTAGAGACAAGCACTGTGCCATAATTATACAGTGTTTTCTTCTCTCTGGTTTCAAGGTCATGATCCCTATGCCAAGCAAAGGAGGATTTGCCTAGTGTTGAGGCCAGATGGATTTGCTTTTTTTAAATGCAACAAATTGGTCAATAATGCCACGTTTTTGTTTGTTTCTCTGTCACTGTTTAATTGAGAGGACAATAATTGGCATTTGTAGGGGAAAAGAAATATCTTTTCTTCCCATCTTAGATTCATGGCTGAGGCCACTATAACAAAAGACAGATTAACAAGAGGAAAGCATACAAATCTATTTCATATAAATCTTACGTGACCTGGGAGCTTTCAGAAATGAAGACCCAAAGAAACAGATAAAGTTGTGTATTTTTATTAGATTCGATAAAAAGTGGACAGTTGTGGAGAAGCACGATTGGAGGACAAAAGGGTACGATCTAATGCTAATAAACTGGGGGAAAATTAGCAAGGTCTGTTTTTTCAAATTCTTGTGTCCTTGTATCTTTAGAAATAATGATGCTCTTTTCCTCTGGGTATAGGAAAGGCATCTCTTGATTGAGAGTCTTTTGACCTGTTCCAAGGGAGCATGGTGGGAGAGGGTCAGAGAGTGACCTTAGGTTTTATGACCTGCTTCAGGGGAGAAGGTTGGGGGGAAGGTGAGAGTAGCCTTCCTGCTTCTGTGGTTTTCTCAAATGCCAAGGTGTCATATTTTGGGGTAGCATGTCCTGAACCCCATCATTTTCTTTACCATACTGCTAATGTTTTCCAATTTACTCATTCTCAATCTCCTTTGGAATCCATTATATTCTTGTTAGAGCTCACTGAATTCTGATTTGGTCTATTTGCTTTCCAGACTGCTCATTGGTGGTCACTCTGATATTTCATTGAATTTCCAGTTAGTTCCTTTCATGGAATAGCCCTCTTCGTTTTCAGTCTCATTTTTCTGGAGTGAGTTTGTAAGAAGTTCTCTTTCAAAAAGAGAGGCAAAGTTCCTTTTTTCTTGTATGAAGACAAATTTCCTTTGCTTTCATGATTGATTAATAACTTACTTTGGTAAAGAATTTTTGGCTCAAAATAACTCTTCCTCTGACCTGCTTCCTCCCAACACTTAATATTGAAAAAATGTCAAACCTAAAGAAAGAATACTTTGATCAACACAATATACCCTTCACCTGGATTCACCAATGGTCATATATATTACCACATTTTCATTATTTGTCTGTTTTTTCTGAATTATTTGAAAATAAGTTGAAGCACACATGACATTTCACCTCAAAGAACTTCAGCCTGCATCTCCTAATAATAAGAACATTCTCCCCCATAACCACAGTAAACACACCTGGGAAAATTAACACTAATCAACAATATCATCTAATATACAGTTTATATTTAAATTTCCTCAATTGTCACAATGTCTATAGCTTTTTAATTTTCCAACCCAGAATCTGGTCAAGTTTCACACACAGTCTTTGGTCATGTCTCTTTATTCTCTTAATCTTGAACAGTCCTCTTGCCTTTTAGTTTTTTTCACAGCATTGACTTTTTTTGAAGGATCCAATTGCCTTGTAAAATGGCCTATATCTGAATGTGTCTGATTGTTTCCTCATGATTGGATTCAAGTTAAACATTTTTTTTTTGGTAAGAATACTGCATAAGTAAGGTTGTGAACTTCTTATTGCATCTCATCAAAGGACATATTATATTAGATCATTATAATTGGTGATCTTAAGTTTGATCATATGATTTAGGTGGTAAATGACAGATCTCTTTATAAAGGAACAGTTTTTTCCTTTATAATTAATAAAATAATGTGTGGAGTGACACTTAGAGACCTTGTGAATGAACAGTTTCCTAATATATTTCATTGAAGGTTTTTAGCATCTGCTGAAATCCTTGCTCGAATCAATTATTACCAGAGTTAAAAGTGGTGATTTTTTTATAATTCCTTCTATTTACTACTTGATATCTTTATGTAAAAAAGAGTTTTCCCTTTTTAACCCCTTTCTCCCTATGTTTTATTAACTTATTTATTTTGGAATAACACAATGGGCTAATGGATATTTTTACTAATGGCTCATTATTAGAATTCTTTTTTATGCTCAAGCTGTTCCAATTCTAGGCAACATTACTTATGGGAAAAAAGTGCCCTCTGATTCATAAATAGCATCTAGACTAGTAGACACTATAAATGAACTCTAAATTCTAGATGCAAATGCCATAATTTTGGGCTTCCTTTAGTGTGGTGACTGTTACACTTGGCTATGCCCCATGTGAGGAACCCCGGAAACTACACCTGTGGAATTATTACAAAAGTTATTGGCTCATGCAGGACTTAAGGCTGCTAACCCAGGCTACGTTCCACATTTGTCTGATGTGAAACTTTTTTCCCTGTACCTAAACTACCACTTGGGAAACTAATGAGAATAGCCGCAGTGCAGCTGTTTGGACTGCTCTATGATCTGCTGCAAGAATGCCCATGGAAGATAACACTGGGCGCAGTCCTGCTGGCAAGCTATGGTTTCTGTTTCTTATCTATTTGAGCAGACTGATGCCAAATATAGTCCATGGTAGTTTTGTGAATCTGAAGGTTTAGTTGAACCCATGAATACTCCCTGATGGCAGCTGCACTGTTTTAAAAAGAATACTCAGAGAAATTTCACTTCCATTCCTACTCCTTTCATCCATTCTCACCCATTTCTCCATTTATGATTTTCCCCTTCCTATGTTCTTTTTTGCAAATGTAAGTAAACTTTTTACTTACCTGAAGATATAAATACACCCACACTCACATAAAGAGATAGTATATACATTCTTTCATAGCTTGATTTGATCACTTGACAATATATCCCGAAAATCACTCTATATCAGTTCATAGAGACCTTCATTCTTTACTTTTTTTGTAATGGCAGCATAGTGTTTCATTGTGTACATGTATCACATTTCATGCAACCAGTCTTCCTTGGATGGGCATGTAAATTGTTTTGAATATTTTGTTATTCCAAATAATTCCACAACAGATAACCTTGTACATATGTTTTTTTTTTCTATTTGCAGAAGTGTATCATTAGGGTAAATTCCTAGAAGTAGGGTCAAAGGGTAAATGCTTAAGTGATTTTGTTAGATATTACCAAATTCCTTGCGACAATTGTACCGTTTTGCACTTGAGTCAGCAATGTAGGAGAATGTCATAGAAGTCTGTAGACAGAGAATAGTATTTTCAAAAACTCCAGAAAATGCATAAAACTAGGCCTCTAGGAAGTCATAAGGAGAAAATTGACCAAGATATGCATGGTATAAATGAAAAGTGAATTGGCTGAAATAAGAATTTAAAGTAAAAACCAAAACAAACTCAAAGTCTAAAATGAAATGACATAGTTAAAATCTGCATTAGAGGCAGTAAAAATATAATTAGAACTTCAGAAAATTAAATCACTAATATAAAGGATAAATCTAATTAGCTCTCTCATAATTCAGAGGAAAAGGACAAAGAGATGGTAACGATGATAAAGGATATAGAAGGGTGCTCCGATAAGATAATTATAGTTGTTTTTCAGGAAGAAACCAAACACTTAAAGCAGAGGCAATAATCCAAGTCAGAGTAGGAAAAAACTAGCGTAAGGATTAATAAAATCCCCAAATTAGAAATCCACAGATGAAAGGATTTATGATACCACACACGCATAGACATACACAGACACACACACAGACTCATATTATCCTCACAAAGTGGTTTAATTTCAGGGATAAATAAAACGATTTCCTATGAGTATTCTGAAAATGAAGACTTCTTTAAAAAGATGTTAAATGACGCTGCCAAATATAAATTTCTCAAATTGATGCTTAGGAAATACCATTATTCCAATTAAATTAACCAAGAGTGTTTTTCATGGATGAAATGATTCTGAAATTCATTTAAATATATAAGAATATATTAATGGAAGGAATATGTAAGAATATTGTAAATAATTTGTAAAAAAAGAAAAGACTATTGGGAAGGGACTAATCCTTCCATCTGGTAAAATCTACTATAAAACAACAATAAGTAAGTCAATGTGGCATTGATGGCAACGTGGCAAAAATAAGCAGGTCAGTATAACAGAAGAGACAGTTCAAAAACAGATCTCAGTATTTATGTTGGATGAGGTAATACTAATCAGTGGAGAATGGAAGGGTTTTTCAACAGACAGTTCTGTTAAGATTGGTTAACTATTTGTGGTGGGAGGGAGGAATCCATTTAGATCCTCACCCTATAGCATATAACAAAATACATATCAGTAGATTAGGATTAAATAATTAAATTTAAAAATATCATGGTAGGGTTTTCCATCTATTTACCTCCTCTGCTATTTCTTTTCTCAGTGTTTCGTAATTCTCTCTATATAGGTCTTTGACCTCCTTAGTTAGATATGTTCCTAAATATTTAATTTTCTTTGGTGCTATTGTGAAAGGTATTGCATCTTTAATTTGTTTCTCGGCTTGATTGTTATTAGCATATATGAAGGCTATGGATTTGTGTGTATTAATTTTGTATCCTGAGACTTTGCTGAATTCATTTATCAATTCCAGTAATCTCTTGGTTGAATCTTTGGGGTTTTCTATGTATAATATCATATCGTCTGCGAATAGTGAAAGTTTGACCTCTTCTGCCCCTATCTGGACGCCCCTGATTCCTCTGTCTTGTCTAATTGCTGTGGCCAGGACTTCCAGCACTATGTTGAAAAGAAGTGGAGATAGTGGGTACCTTTGTCTGGTGCCAGTTTTAAGGGGGAATGCTTTCAATTTTTCCCCATTCAGTATGATATTGGCTGTGGGTTTATCGTATATGGCTTTAATAGTTTCGAGGTATGAGCCATCTATGCCTATATTGTTAAGAGTTCTTATCATAAAAGGGTGCTGGATTTTGTCAAAAGCCTCTTCTGCATCTATTGAAAGGATCATATAATCTTTGTTCTTGCTTTTATTTATATGGTGAAGTAATATGGAGATACCTCAAAGAATTAAAAGTAGAATTACCATTTGACCCAGCAATCCCACTACTGGGTATTTACCCAAAGGAAAAAAAAGACATTTTATAATAAAGACATCTGCTCGCGAATGTTTATAGCAGCACAATTCACAATCGCAAAGTTATGGAAACAACCCAGGTGCCCGTCAATACACGAGTGGATTAATAAAACGTGGTATATGTATACCATGGACTATTACTCAGCAATAAGGAAAATAGTGAATTAACACATCTGGTATTATCCTGGTTGGAGCTAGAACCCATTCTTCGAAGCGAAGTGTCACAGGAATGGAAGAACAAGCACCACTGGTACTCACCATCAAATTGGTACTAACTGATCAACACCTACATCACACAGGGCAATAATATTCATCAGGGGGTGGGCAGGAGGGGGGGTGGAGGGGCTGGGAAAAACTCTCACTGAATGGATGTGGGGAGCACAGTTTGGGAGATGACTACGATTGTAGCTCTGACACGGGCAGTGCATGGGCAATATATATAACCAAAGTGTTGTACCCCCATAATATTCTCAAATTAAAAAATTAATTAAAAAATAAATAAATAAATAAATAAAAATATCAAACTATCAAAAGACTAAAAGAAAATGTAGATTTTGTCCTTCAGATCTCTGAAAGACAAGAATACTCTAAGTTTAAAAACAATGGAAGAAATCATGAAAGAATTGATACAAGAACATAAATTTAAAATTTCTGCGT
Source organism: Daubentonia madagascariensis (assembly GCA_023783475.1). Lineage (NCBI taxonomy): Eukaryota > Metazoa > Chordata > Mammalia > Primates > Daubentoniidae > Daubentonia > Daubentonia madagascariensis. The sequence continues at coordinate 649,646 of JAKFHU010000745.1, forward strand.
ATCTCAAATGTCATAAACAGTACTAAAATATAAATTGGAGTAAACTATCTTCAGTGAAAATGACAGACAAGGGGTTAATATCTTATTATATAAAGCACTTACAGAAATGAACTAGGAAAGGCATGAATGGATAATTCACAAAAGAAGAGATCAAAATGGCTAATAAATATATGAAAAAAGTATTTTATCAGTAATGAAAGTAACAGTGATTTAAATAGCAATGTCATGCTGATTTTTTACCTTTCAAGTTAAGAAAGGTTAAAAAGTTAATTTGCTTAATGTTGGAGTGGGTGCAGTAAAAAGACAGCCATTCTTAGGCATTGCTGATAAAGTATAAATTTGTATGATCTTTTGGGCATGTAATTTGGGAACTTGAATCAAAGAGTTTAAAAATACACCTGCTTTTTTACCTCATAATCCTATTTTTAGGATTCTATCTCCTGGAAATGCTAAGAAATATATACAGTATTTTATGCATAAAATGTTCATCCCTGTGTTATATATTATATTAAAAATTGAAAAGTACTAAGTGCTTAATGTTAGAGAATAATGATTAAGTAGACTAAAGTACATGACATGAATATATAATGTAGTTTTTAAAAATTAAAATGTGAATATGTATTGAGTAATGATTACACGTCAGGTACTATGCTAAGTATTTTAGATTCATTTGCTTATTTAACCTTCACTTCACCTGTGCTGGATAACTTCCCTTTGCCCCTCTCTACTCTGTTCTTGCCTGTGAAGCCTGACCTGTGTCAACCAAAGAAAAAAATCAAACTTCTAAAGAATTAAATTTAGACCAAATTAAACTATAGACTGAGATTTAAAGTCTGGAAGCAGCCATTTAAAGAGGTTCCATAGGACTGCTCCTGCAAAGTACTTCAGCTCATTGCTTATATACAGGTGGTAGGAGTTCATTCAGTACATGCAAAATCACATCAAACTCACTCAGAAGTTACATTGAAGGAGACTTACATCAAGATTTTGGTGTAAGAGTATATCTGGTTATAGATTACAGAAGCATAATCACTAACCCTGTCAGTCATCATTTTATGTATAAGGAAAGGCAAGGACTAGAGTCATTTATCTTTTAAGGAATATAGTGACTCAGGCAAGAGATGTGGAGGGGCTCTGTGCTCTATCATGTTTTGTCTTCCAAGCATCTTGCCAGAGAGCTGCAGGCCATCACAGAGTCAGGGGCTTTGTGAAATTATGCTGGTAAACAGAAATGAGCAAACATGACTTCTTATGTTTGCTACTTTGTCTCACACTGGAATGGACGGCATCAACAGGCCTTCTAGCCTTCTTGCTTCTGGTTGGGTTAGGTCAATGGAGAGGACCAGCAGGAGACTGGAGGGAGGTAGGGAGGGCAATTGGGTATTTCTTCCCCTGGCTCCCTCCCTGCAGGTTTCCTGTGGGCTGGCTGCCTCCCTGAACTAAAGGCCACAGCTTGTGTCAGGCAGCCCTTTCCAAACAGCTCTGTCACCATATTCTGATGACTGCTCTCTCCCTTTATCCCTTCACAGTGATGCCTTCTTGCTGTTACCAGCCTGGGGGTACTGCACGATTTCTTGTGGCTTCTCTCCATCTTGCCCACACCTTTGAAAATAGTTCTTTGATGATACTCTCTTCAAATTCCTTAACTTGAGTTTGCTGTTTCCTGCTGGAACCCTGATCAATTCAACAATTTATAAGATTCTATGGCTGGGAAGACAGACACAGAGAAGTTAAGTAATTTGCCCAAGGTCACACAAAGAGGAAATAATACTTGTCAGATATTTCACAATTATTCCTTTATCTATTTAAAATAACTTTGATTGTTTTTATTACAAGAGATATACAAAATCCACAACACAAACAAATACAATGAAGAGAGAAAATACCCATATTTCTACCCACTGATTCCATCTATTATTTATTTAATAAGACTTCCACATTTTCATCTCCAGCCAAACTACTGCTTTGAGTCTCAGGCTTGATGTGCAGTTGCCTACTCTATAACCTTCATCTGGATGTCTCAAAGGTACTTGAAACTCAACATGTCAGAAAACACACTCATGATCTTCCAAATCCTAGCTGCAACCAAGTCCTGCCAATTTTGTAAATGTCTGTAATATAGCCACGTCTCTTAAGTTCCACTGCCACCACAGTTCAGTCTAAGACAGTTTCACCACTTTCTTTGAAGAATGCCTAACTTTGGTTTCCCTGTATCTATCTACTTTTGCTCTATTACTCATATGGCAGGCATATAGACCTTTGCAAAATGCAAGCTAGGTACATCACCCCTTGCTTAAAGTCTTACAGTGGCTTTTTGCTCTTAGGATAAAGACCAAGGATGTTACCTTGGCTCAGCCACCTCAGCAACTTTGTCTCCTGTCTTCTCCCTTTGTCACAGCTCCACTGGCTGACTTTAAGTTGTCCTAATGAACTGTGCTTGTTTCTACCACAGGGCTTTTGCCTACATTGTTCTCTCTTTCTGGAACATGTTTACACTCCCCCTCCCAAAGTTAACCTCCAGAGGGGTCAGGACACCCTCACACTTTCTTATCACTATGGATCTTTCCAACATAACATTTATCAGAGTTTGTATTTACCCATCAAGTGTGCAGTTGTCTATCTCTTCTATTAGCTTCAACTAGACTGTGTGTTCGATGATGATGGTCTCTGTCTTGTGTTGCCTGTGTATCCCCAGTACCTTGCCCTGTGCCTCGCACATAGTGTGAAATCGAGTATTTGAATGAAAAGAAATGAAAGCAATAAGAATAAGGAGAAAGGTGGACAGAATCACATTAGAAAGAGCTGAATTCTTTGTATCTATTATTTCCTCTCTTTATGCTTCAAAGTCTACTGAGATTAAAAAAACGATTTCAATTTAGTCCCGAGTCTCAAGTCCTATTCTAGGAAGTAAGAGCTATTAAAACAGGATAAAGAAAACACTAACTCTATCTTTCCTTACAGTTTATTCACCAAGATGTTTGATATAGAATGGAGGGGGGCAGGAGAAATGTTTATAGGTGGGAATGGGTATCTAGTTAACTTCCTAGTGTTCTCATCACTTACTCTGAAGTTATGTCGTAATTTCATCTGTTTTTGAGGGTTCTAGTTATGCCAAATTCAGCTTTAGGAGGATAAGAAAAAGTGGAAATTTAAGGAAGGGATAAAACGAGCAAACAGACAGCTGGCTGCACAGTGAAATATGTGCACTAAATATCACTCTTTTCAGTAGGATGAGGAAAACACGTTTTACTTTTTTATTTGTTTCTGCACCTTGGCCATCCCTTGACCTTCGCTTTTAAACTGCAGTCCCACTTAATCTGTGATAGCGGAGATATTTTTCTTGCCCACTTGCTTCGATTTTGGTTAAGCGCCTCAGCTTGAAAAACCCCACAGAGAACCAATAATTGCCAAGTCTTCCCCAAGTGACAGTTAGATCCCGTCCCGCCCCCGCACCCCCCGCACCCGCCTCCCAGGGTGGGCGCGCGCGGCTGTGCACGCCTCAACGGTCTCTCCCTGACGTCACAAATGGGCCAGACCAAGTGGCGCAGCGATCTCGCGACCCTCCGACCCTACTCGGGTCTGCTTCCTTCAAAAACCTGCTTTCCTAAGCCCACCCCGGCTCCGCTCCCTTCCAGTTAAAGCCATAGAATGAAAGCATCAGGTTAAGACCCCAAGAGGTCACGCCCACACCCACTCCCTCACGCTTGCCAAGCTACCTCACCCCCCCACCCTGCAGTGGCATCGTCCGGCCACACCCAGTGGGAGGGTTTTGAGCGCGCGCCGGCCGGTAGGCGGGGAAGGCGAAGCCAGGCCGCACCAGCTTAACATCTCCCCGCCTCCGACTGGGCCAGCCTCCTGGGGCGGGCCTTCTGGAGTGCGGACGGGGGACAGCCGTGCGGAGAGGCAAGCGACCGTGGGCAAGGGTAGCGGAGAGCAGAACACCGCCCCCAGCGCCCAGCGTGCTCCAGAACCATGAGCACTTACAACTCAGCCGCCTCCCCTAGCGGCGCCGGGAGGGAGCGTGAGGCGGAGCTCTCGCCCGAAGCCAGGGACACCGCTGCCCAGGTCACGAACCCGGCTTCCACCTTGGGTGAGGCCTCGTCCAACCCATCCGATTGGAGCATCCGCTCTGAGTGGCGGACCCTTTTTCACCCATTTTCCAGCTCCCAGTCGAACGCGACCACTGTGGACGCGGCCGACACCTGGAGCTCTAGTGTACCCTCCCACCTCAGCACCAGTCCTGACCGGAGGACTGACTCCGACTCCAAGACTGGCTGGGGCTTCACCGCCCATGGCCTGAACGATCAGATCCCCGTGTCTGCCGCCCTCCCCAACACCTCTGATGGGGCCGCCTCAACCTCCAGCGAGGGCACCGGCTTCTCCTGGTTATCGGTAGCAGGATCTGTCCCACCCTTGAGCCCTTCCCGAGTGCCGGTACAAAGGTCAGCCCAGCCCTCAGTGCCCAGTTCCCCCCGGGGTTCGGTAGGAGAATCTGCCCTGCCCTCAGGGTCTGCCTCAGTGCCGGGCTACCCTTGGTTATCGCTACCAGAACTTACCATACCCAGTAACCTTTCCCAAATATCCATACAGGGACGTCGTGCACCCTATAACTCCCCCCGAGATTCACTACCAGGGTCCACCACACTCACAGTGTCCGGCTACCCCTGGGTATTTGTACCAGGATCTCCTTTACCCAGCACCCTTTCCCAATTGTCGATATCACTACCTCCTACACCCAGTAACTCCTCCCAAGTGTCTGTACAAGGGTCCGCCCCGCCCTCAGTGTCCAGCACCCCCCGGGGTTCAGTACAGGGACCTCCTCCTACGCCCAATAAGCCTTCCCAAGTGCTAATACAAGTACCTCCTAAACTCAATAAATCTCCCCGAGGGTCAGCACAAGGCTCCGCCTGGCTCTCAGTGCCGGGCTCCAGCCGAGTATCAGCAGAAAGAGCAGCTCCGCCCCCCGGCGCTCCCGGAGTGTCGGCACAAGGGTTCGCCCCGCCCTCAGCGCCCAGCTCCCCGCGGGTATCTGCAGAACGGTCGGCTCCGCCCCCGAGCTCCCCCCGAGAGTTGGTAGAAGGGTACATCCCGCCCTTTGGCGTCCCCACTCCTGTACCCACGGCTCGGGAGAATCTCTTCCAAAGAATGGAGAGTCGGGAGCAGATGAGTACCACCGGCCACATGTTCGACGTAGTCGTGATAGGAGGCGGCATCTCAGGTCAGTGTGGACGGTAGCGGTGTCCTGAGGGGCCCTGGCCGGCCCGGGGTGAAGGGCTGGCGGTAGTGTTGTGCAGTTTGGAGGGTCTTTCGTCTATGCGAGAGAGTAGCCGTGGCCGGGCCCGGATCCTGAGAGGTGGGAGTGGGGGTTGGGCCAGTTTTGCCGGTGGTGTGAACTGGGGGAGGCAGGTACAATAATTTTACTACTACTATTATTAAATACTAACATTTAATTAGCTCTTGCTGTGCAGTTATATTTGGCACTTTACGTGGATTTTCTCAGTCCTCAGCAGTTCTGTGAGGTGGGTACTCAATTCACCCTCGTTTTACAAAGCCAAGAAACTGAGGTCTGGGAAGTTTCAATAACTCTCCTGAGGTCAAATCGTCTGGCTTGGAAGTGGCTGAACGATTTTCTCCCATTTAAGACCCGCACTCCTAATTCCGGAGGTGGCTGCTTTGCCTTACTGATTTCATATCCTTTGCCCTGAACAATGCATCAGCATACGTATTTCTGTAGTATTGGGGTAGTACTATTATTATTCCAGCCCTGCTCTTCTCTAAGCATCTTTCCTTAGAAAATTTGGTAGGTGAAGAGGAAGCAGGCAGAATCCTTTACAAAAAGGTTAAAAAAAAAAAAAGGAAGGAGAGGTGAGCTCTTAGTTTTAAATTACTCCTGCCTTTTTTCAGAACTTGCAGGAAGGTGTAGGGCATTTATTGCCCAAAGGGAATCTGTTTATGAAGCAGAGGCTAAGTGCCCTATTTTATCCTCTTTCCTCTTTTTGCTGAGAGCTCCCCCTTTCTGAATCTTGCCTTCTGATGAGCCAGCTGGCAGGCCTGGGTTCCCCTGGTCCTGACTTAGGTTTGTGGCTGATCAAGTGAGGGGTGCATGAGGCTTTTCAGTATCTTGCTGGAAGCCTCATCATGATTCATATATTAAATTGTCACTTACATTGTCATAACTGGTAAAATGTTTGAAATTTAGGAATTGTGTTGCATTTCACTCCTAGCTAGAATCCCGCACTGACCTGTCCACCCTGCCCCCATACCTGCAGGATCTGATTTAGAGGAAGAAAGAAGATGGGAGGGAATAAGTAGGGTGGCCCCACAGTAGACATTTTTATGTATAATCCTTTTGAGGAGACTCTGAACATGCTTACAAATTAATTTTGGGTGGAGATAGCTTTTGACTTGGCCTGTTTGGGATAAACAGTCACCAGAGAAGAGATTGGTGTGAACTGTTGCTTTGACAATTCCAGCCGGTGCCAGCAAAAACACGCATATATGTTGGAGCATCAGAGGAAAGCAGATCCTGGTGGAGAGTAAGAAAAAGGAGTATTTCCCTTGTTTCCCTTCATTCATTCATTCATACATTCAACAAACACTTGTTGAGTGCCTGCAATGAAGTGGACTGGTATTTACAAAAATCTAATCCTTCTAGGTAAGCCTCCTAGAAGCAATATGAGTGTTGATCACTAGGAAATAAAGGTGATGATAATGTGTTGTGAAAATTGATTGGGAGTTCTTTGTCCTCTCCCATCTCCATATCATCCATATTCCACAATTCAGGGTTCCTTCTGGGATTTTATTCTTGGTCTTTTCCTTATTCTGTCTCCAGTATTCCTTAAGGAATACTGTCTTTTATTACCTACTCTTTCTGTCTTTCCACACTTTCCTGTCAATACTTGGTCATTAGCAGAGGTAGATTTAGCACATAGCTGATGAATCTTATGCTTTATAGCCTTACAACTGCAGGTCTTTTCCGGTTCTCAGTGTAAATAATCAGTTTCACATTGAATCTTGTGTTCACAATTTTGCTTTCTTATTTCTTAAAGAGGGTACCCAAATTATATAAGCTTCAGGCCCCACAAAACCTGGATCTGTCCATGGTCTATGATCACCATTAATTATTAATTAATTTCCATTTGGGAGAGGTAGAGGGCATTTCTTGCACTGTAGTTTGCACACCTATTCCAGAGGCCAGCTTCTAGTCCATCAGCAACTGGAAAAAGCATTTGGCTTCCTCTAGTGTCATCTCCATTAGTTATATCTGAGTGATTTTAATACTCAAACTGACCAGAAACATTGCTTTCTGTCTGTGGTACCTTCCCAGATGGTTCACAACTAAAGGAAAGTAGATGCAAATTTCAAGTTAGATCCTGGACATAGAGTGGGTGTTTCATAAGCAGGTAAGAGGCATCACTTTTCAAGCATTCTTGTGAACTCAGATACACATCATCTTTGTGTGTGCTTAGCAGTATCCTATGAGTTACTTAATGGTCCCTGGGTCAGTTTTAAATGCCTTTGGATATTCCTTATAACTTTTGTTGGGACTTGCACACTTTGATATGTTACCCACTCATTTATAACATATGGCCAGTACTTAGTGTCTGTGGTGCTATTCCTATTATGTAGCTCCCAGAAGAGTAAATATTCTCCATGACATTACTCAAAACCTATCTATATTAGCAGCATTATCTTTTATTTTTATAACTCTCTTTGCACAAAGAATAGCAGCATCCTGCTATATCTCCTTTGTGTCATTAAAAAACATAAAATAGAGCATGTCTTACAACCACAAAACTCTTTTTTTCTGTCCACCCACCATTGAAATAATTTCATATGCTATACTGTGTTAGTAGTTGAGAGGGGAAACAACCTTGCTCATTTGTTAGTCTAGTGGTATCTTTGACGTGCTCTGACCCTTGTCCATCATTCCTCATGTATCACCTATTCCACTTCAAAACTCCCTTCATGTTTTTTGTGGCACTATTGGATTTTAGCCCACACCAATTGCTCCTTTTCCATTCCTTTCATTGTGCTTATATTCTTGCAAACTTCTAGTTTTGAAATGAGCTGGAGGTTCTGCTGTTCATCACTTTTGGGCTCTTATGCACACTCTCCACTTTCTCATTCTAGGACTTCAGCTTTCTCTTATCTGTAGAAAGCGCTCAAGTCTCTAATTTGAATCCTTTTCTTTCTCCAAACTCCTATCCCATAGTTTATCTGCTCTTGTATATTTCACACTTGAATACTTCAGATTCAACATGTCCAAATGCTACCATGCCCGCCAATCCAGCCTCTCTTCCTCAGTCCCTTGACTCTGTTCTTGGCACCACCATCCTTTCCATTATTTTTAACACATTCTTTTCTTTCATCTTCTACACCCTTTTAGCAGATCCTTGTAACTCCTCTTTTGGGCTATCCCTCTTTTCCATTCCCTGTGATGCCCTCCACCCCAATCTCCATGACAGACTTTTGACTCCTGAAGCCTACCTGGTTCAGTCGCTGACTTTAGATACTAGTTCCTAGTCATGAGCTGTCACAGATATAACAAATGACAGAAAACTCGTGGTGGAAGATTTTAAAATCTGCCCTTAACTGAGAATTTCTGAAATGGCTCTCTTTAGGAAAAGAAAAAAAGGAAAAGAGAAAAAAAGCCCACCTCCGGGGGGCAATGCATACTTCCTCCATGGGTCTGTTTGGAATTTGAGAATCTTTGGGGTCAAAGGGGTTTTAAAAGGCAGTCTAGTCCATTCACCTAAGATTTTACTCCTCTGGACAGCATTTCCTTAGTGATTATCTGGCTGTAGATTTGAACACATTTAGAGAAAGGGAATTCTCTATCCCTCAAAGCAACTCATTACAAGTAGAGGTAGCTCTGTCTCCTGGGCTTGTTCCAATATTTTAAGAGCCTTTACTATATGCTAGGCAGTGGCTAGATCATGGGGAAAGAAAGAGGTATATAAAGAAGTATAAGTAGTGTCCCTGCACATAAGGTGCCCATGCCCTCTTGGTAGAAGTAATCAAGTGGGTAAATAATCAGCATGAATACAATGAGATAAATACTAATGTTATAAATATGAACAAAGTTCTGGAACCTTGAGAGATAAGTAGGATTTTAATAGGTAGAGATAAGAGGATGAAAAAAAGGCATACCAAACAGGAGAGATTGGAGGAGCACAGATACAGAGTTGTGAGGGTATAAGCCAGACGTGAGCAGTGCTTAATTTAAGCCCATGGTGAGAGTTCCAGGGAAGGAAAATAGTTGCCTATTATGTCTCTAGGGATATGATTCCGGTAGCTGTTGAGATGACCCCCATTGTGCCTCGTCTGCCCATGATTTTTGTGCCTGTGTGAACAGTGAATGGTTAGCGAGTGTACAGTAAAAACACCTTAGTCATACTGCTAGATGGTCCTGGGCGAGTAGAGAGTGTCTCCATGTTTTTTTGCAATTAAATTCCAAGTGTCGTGTAGAAAGAGTGCTTAGTGTCCAAATAGTGTTTAAGCAATAGAACTTCTCTCTATTTTTGTTCATGAGCCAAGTTCTACTAAAAGAATTGAGAGCACTAGCCACCTAGAACTTGGTGCTGTGTAAAACCAGCAGGGATTGAATCGTTCTCTTCATCTGAGACAGAAAAGCTGTTTTGTAAGAATGACTAATGTTAGGAGTTCCAATGATTGAGTCTACAACATACCACAATTTCCCTTTTTGCTGAAATACATCACCCATACAAATCATTTCTGCTAGGACCATTTTAGGCATTTTAACTCAGAACTTGGCAGCACATATTGTGTGGTTTTGCAGTGACTAAGAAAAGCTTCCATTTTTAAAATGCTGCTTATTTTTGGTGCCTTAGTTATTTAGAAACTGAGGTTCAGTGTGGGCTGAGCATTAATTTTATGCCTTTTAGGATACTTCTCTGCCCTTATTTTATTTTTTTCCTCAAGAATAAACTAGGATACTTTTACTTTATAGACTTTTTCATGCTGAACAAAGAATACAAGAATTACATTTATTTGGGTTATGATTTTTTTGAAGTCTTCATGGTTGAATGAACTTTTGGGTTTATTTGATGTTTAATGAGCAATTTTAGCATTTAGTCAATACTAATTGATTTGAATTTATACATAATCCTCAGCTAATATGAAAAATGTATTTAATAATAGTTCTAATTATAGTATAATTCCATATATCACAGAGGCCAATAATGGAGAAAAAGAAACATAGTAGCCCATTATTGGCAAATATTGGGTCATATAATTATGTAGTTGTGGCATAGAAATATTTCAACATATGAAAAATTTTGCAGTATTTGGATTTAAGTGTACTCAGAAAGAATGAGGTTGTATTGTAGTTTTATATCACATACAGAGGCTTGCAAGAGGGCCAACTTCTGTGATTTAGAAAGTATAGCCACCCAATAAGTACTTGTTTAAAGAATATATTTACATATATGACATGGATAGATTTTATAATGATAGGGTTTTTTTTTCATTTTAAGTTTGAGTGATTAGAACTTTCCAAATTAAATCAAAACGTTTTCTAAATATTGTGAGCGTTTGAGAGAAGTTGGTTGTTGGGGTGTTTCTCCCCATTTATTATGACAAATATTTTATATTTTTACCAAGAATTTATATTTTCTTTCAGACAATATATTCCCTGTTGTCATCTAGTGTTGTGTAAGTGTTTGAACTGTGGTTTTTGTCATCTAAGCCATTGTATTAAGTTATATGTGGTGTATGTTCTGGTATCTTTTTTAGTACTTAGTCAGTTTCACAAAGGTCTGTCTCTTTAGCTTTCTTTTTCAGACCCCTCCTCAATAATTTCTTTCTTCCATGATTTATTCTGGAAATGGTTTGCATCGTCTCATATTGACATCCTTCACTCACTTAAATCAGGGCCTGGGTCTCTCCACAGGTACTCATTCACACCTTCCCCACAGCTTCTCTGAGTCTTTGTGTAAAAGCCCTTTTCTAGTTGTTGCTAGGCCAAAATAAACAAAGCCCCACTTATTAACAATATTTAATTGATTGATTAGGTAAGAGTGTCAATAAAAACATAAAAAAGCAGACGATAAGCTTTGAGAGTTGAGTTAGTTACATATTAACCATGTCCAAGAGTCACAGAATGGTGGCCTATAACAGCTCAAAGGGACAGAAATGGAGGCTCAGAAGGGTCAAGTCAATTACCAGATACCACAAAATTCTTAGTGACATAACTTGACCTTGGACCCCTAAAATACTGTCTTCCAGCACAGTGCTCTTTCTGTACCTCGCCTCACTGGACTTGCTCTGTCAGCTCATCTATAGATCTCCAGTAAACCTTATTCTTGCTTTATGTTGAAGCTTGATGCTCTGAAACCTAGTTACTGTTGCTTGACAGTAATTTTTTTTTTTTACTTTTTGTTGCTTGACAGTAATTTATACATTAGAACATATTACATGGAATGTTACTGCTTTGCAAACATTTAAAAATGTGGGGCATCCTATTAGGTAAAATGACTTTCATGTGACAATTTTATTTCCTTTTTGAAAAGTTCATTCCTAGTATGTTTAGGATAATGTGTAGAGATTGTTTGAATAGTTTAGATCAGTGGTTCTTAACCTTTTGGATCAAATGTCCCTTTGAAAATCTGATGAAAGCTATTGGATTGGACCTTTTCACCAAAAAATGAATATATGTTTTTTTTTCCCCATGCACTAGACCAATATCTGATGTTCTGGAAACCTCTTCAGTGTCACTGTCCCCATAGTATAATTATTTTGGGCTAATACTGAGATTTCACAGAAATGGTGAAAAATAAAAATTCAAAGTATTCATTACATCATTAGACAGTTACTAGTAATGAATTTGTAAATAGACCATGATGAAAACAGTCAAAACATTCAGGCTGAAAACTAAAGCGCCTACGTTTCCCGTATTAAGCCCACAATAAATAGAGAAGTGAACCTGACATGTCTTGAAAAGAAAGAATTTGGGAGAAAACATTGGTGAAGGAAATGAAAGGCTGTGGTGGTTGGTAAGATTTTTTTTTAGTAGTTTTCCAAGATCAATATTTAAAGATTTTCATATTGAAGTGAAGCTATTGATATTAAATATGCATTTCTTATTTAATATGCATTTGTAATAGCTTATAAAGATCATTGGCCATTGAAAGCATTTGACAAAATTCGGACCCAAATGGAAGAGGGAAGTTTTGATCTGGGGTTGTTCTCTAGTTTATCTGTCAGCCCATTTGTCTGTCTAGTAACTTGTGTGAGGCATAGGATCCCTCTATGTGCAGGCGTTACAGCTATGAGCCTGAAATGCTGTTGGTACTTGAGGTTGGTTCAGAGGTCCAGTGGCAGCACAGAGAAAGGAATGGTTAATTCTACCTGGAGGAAATGACAAGGAAAGGATTTCATGGAGGAAGTAATGTTTGATGAAGGTGTCGTAGATTTTGGATAAATTCTGAAATGTAATGAAGATGGCCTTTAAGGTAACCATTTCTAGATTAAATAAATTACTGGGAGCTGTGGCTTAATTAAAGACCTTTTTCTTGCATGCTTGTATGTATTAGTTCATTCATTTAGTAAATGTTTATCGATTGTGTGTTCACTATATGCCTAGAGTAAAATTTGTGGGTTTTACTCTCTGCTCCTGCTTCGGGAACATTGCCTTGAAATCTTCAGTATGAGTTGATGTTTGACTATACTTTTTATTGTCCTCAGAGTGTTTTCCAAGAGTCCAAAGGTACCGTTATGTAAGAATTCTGTTGGCCAGAGACCACTTCACTGAATAATAGAGAATAAACTTTAAAATGTATAATGCAGTGTACTCTATACATATTCCTAGGTGATGATGAATGTCAAAGTTGAAGAAAAATGTCACTTTTAGGAACAAAGAGAAAAAACTATGAGAGGCAGCAGAGCATAAGCCATAGCTATGCCAAAGCCTTGCTCCAACTCTAAGCTTGTGCTCTAGGCATTGTTTACCTCAGACCCTATGGGAGTTTATTACTCTAACTATTTGCAATCTTATAAGAGATGAAACCAGCTGTCCCAAAGTGTGTTTTGAGGTATAGTTTTGTTTTTATTTTTTTAAGGCAGAGGGTAGAGAAATGCTGAGATAAACAGGTCTCTTTGCTGTAGGACTTCTCCGGGCCTTTAATATGCCAGTGTGTACTAGACATTTTCTGGAAGGAGAAACAATATAAGATGTCCCAACTTCCAAGAACATTGATACTTTTCCCCAGAGCATCTTGCTTGAGGACTAGTGTTCCATAAAATGTTTTGGGAACTACTGCTTCGAACTGCAGCCCATCCCAGTGTGCAGAATCTGAGGACACCAGTGTGGAGTGCCCTTGGTGTATTTTAAGTTTCAATGAAAGAATGAGGTGAATAATGAATTAAGGGGTAATTGCATTCCCTAAGGGGTAATTGCATTCCCTAACTTGGGTGAAATCCTTTTATCTAAAGTGAAGATGAATACTGAACAATAATCAAATAAATTAGGACTGTCTAGACAACCAGTCTGTCGAATTCAGGGCAAATTGAAGTTAATTGTTAGTTTTCATCTATTTATCATTTGAGACAGCCCTATCTTTTTAGCTTATCAAAGGGATTAGAAGATTTGGCCTTTCCAAAAGCAGAGAATTATGTCTCTGAAAGGGAGCATAAAATACAGATGGGTATAGGTATAGATTAAATTGATATGAATGGTTTTATGTATCAGAGACAAGTTTGTGTGCAGATTGATATTTTCTATTTTCTTCTGCCAAAAAGCACAATACTGGTTCAAAGTTGAGAAAATGTGCAAGTAGTATTTAGAATCTGCTGACTTACTTAGGCATAAAGGTTAAAATGACCTGGCACCCTATCTTTGTCAACCTTTCTTAGTTGCTTGAGATAAATATAATCTAAATAGCATTAGAAACTTCCCTGTTGCCCTCATCTGCATGAGCATGATTTTGTTTTCTTAGTATGTGGTTCTTCTATTCGTTGCAACAAGCATTTGGGCACCTGCAACGTGGCAGGCTCTATTCTAGGGATGCAAAGATGTGTAACACATTTTTGTTCTCGAGAAGTTTGTAGCACACATTTAGCTCATTTAGGCATCTCAAACGTAATACATCTAAAACAAGACACTGGATATTTCCCCATGACTCATTCTTCCCCTGGCCATTTCCAACTTAGTACATGGCATCACATTTACCCAGTTGCTCAGGAATCTTTGCATTTTTCTTCGACTTTGATGTTCATCATCATCTAGGAATGAGCATAGAGTATACTGCATAATACATTTTAGAGTTAATTCTCGATTATTCAGTGAAGTGACCTCTGGCCAACAAAATTCTCACATAACTGCAATTTGGACTCTTACATAACTCCACTTGGACAGTGGACTGAACACTCTGAGGACAATAAAAACTATAGTCAAACAACTCATACTGAAGTTTTCTAGGCAACATTCCTGAAGCAGGAGCAGTGAGCAAAACCCACAAATTTTACTCAAGGCACATAGTGAATGCACAGTCGACAAATATTCACTGAATTAATGAACAAATCTTAGAGCCATTCTTGACTCTTCTCTTTTTGTCATACACCACATCCATTCCAGCAACAAATCCTGTTGGCTGTAGCCTCAAAATATGTTCTGAATCTAACTACTTCACACAACTGCAACCACAGCCATGCCTGTCCAAGCCATTGTGGTCTTTTGCCCTTGTCCAAGTTGCCATGATCTCTTGCCCAGAGATCTGCCTCTTTACTAGTCTCCTGCTTCCTTCCTCCTTTGCCCCTTTACCATCTGCTTTCCTCACAGAGACCAGAATGATCTTTTAAAAAGTTGAAATAAGATGAACCACTTCCCTACTTATAAACCTCCAGTGGCTCCCCATCACACTTAGACCAAAACCCAGCATCTTTTCCATAGTCTACAACGCTTTATGTCATTTAGTCTCTTCTTACTTCTCTGGTCTCATCTTCTCACTCATTCCACATTGGCTGTGCCAGCCTCATTGTCCTTCTTTGAGCACATCAGCCTTGTTCCCATCTTCCCCAGATACTTGTGTGGCTCACTTCTTTACTTCTTTAAGGTCTCTGCATTAATGTCACCTCTGAGATATGTTGACTGATGATCGTACCTAAAAGAGCACTCCCCACCTCCATAACTCTCTCTCCCCTTACTCTCCTTTATTTATCTTCGTAGCACTTAATATTTCCTTAATAGTTGATAACGCTTAATATTTATTCCTTTATGTGTTTGTTTGTCTCCCCCATAAGAATGTAAGCTTCATGAGGATTTTGTTATAGTCACCTCTGTATCACAGCACCTAGGACAGAGCCTGGACCTGAAAGGAGTGCAGTATTATTTGTTTGATAAATGGATGTAGGAATGCATTTAGCTGGGTTTATACTTGTGAAGGTGTAAATATATATACTTGCAAAAAGATTCAGTCGCTATTCCCTAGGTGCTTCTCATGAAGAAGGCCCACATTTCATATATCTGTAGGCTATATTTGAAACCTTTTAAGGGAAAAAATAATTTTGTATGGAAAAAAATTCCTAATGTTTATGTGTAGTAGTTTTCTCTTTGCAGATAAAGTGATGTTCTATATGAAACACATGCATGCAGTAGATTCAAACAAGTATGTATTGAAAGATGACTCTTCCTTCCATTCTTGACCCCCAGCTGTACAACCTGAAAGATAACTTCTATGATTGTTTATTGTGTGTCTTTTCAGATATTTCCTGTGCAAGTATGAAGAATGTACATTGTTATTTTTTTCTACAGTGGGTCCATGCAATATACAGGGATCTTAACCTTGCTTATTTCACCTTATATATTTCAAAGAACTTTCATTCTTTTTAACAGTTGTATGGTATTTTACAGAATGTCTCTACCATGTCCTTATATGAAGCTATTTGAGCACATGAGTGAGTTTATATGTAGGAGAGCTTACTAGGGGTGGAATTGCTGGATGAAGGGGATGTGCATTAAAGTTTTGATAGCTAATACCTACAATGTTGGATCACTTTACTTTGTCGCCACAGTGTAAGAGAAGTTCTGTTTTTCCATATCCACTTCAACACTTCAATCCAATAAGTCAAAATGGTACCTTATTTTAATTTATATTTCTCCAATTGTGAGTGAGATTGAGCACCTTTTCATTGAAAAACATTTACATTTTTTCTGTGAAATTTTACATTCACATTTTTTACCCGTTTTAAAAGTGTGTTTAGTCTTTTTTATTATTGAATTGTGAGAACTTTTCATATTTTGAAAAAATTAATACTTTGTTGAATGTTGCAAATATTTTCTTTTTCTTTTATGGCTTCTGGGTTCTGTGCCTTACATGGAAAGCATTCTTTAAGAATATTATTTTAGAAAAATCTACCCTCCTTTATTCTAGTTTTATTTGTTTTTATTTTTTACATTTGATCTTTCATCTGAGTTTATTCCGAGTAAAGAGAGAGAGATTCTTTACTTTTTTTCTTTCCCCAAATCTGATGTCTCAACACCATTTATTGACTAAACCAAGATTTATCTACTAATTTGTATAACTCAAGCTACTTCTAGACCATATTCTCTCACATTTCTCTCTCTCTGTAATCTTGTACCAGCACCACTCTTTTTACTGTAGCTTTGTCATATATTTTAATAAAAGGTTGGGCTAGTTATGCTATTTTTTCAGGAATTTCCTGGCAAGCTATTTTTCCATGTGTACTTTAGAATCAGGCTCTTTAAAATAAAGAAAATTAGTATTCATATTTTGATTGAGATTTCATTACATTTGTAGATTTATTTGGAAGAATCTAGGTCTTTATAATACTGTTTATTCCTATCCAAAAATAAGGACTATCTTTCTATAATTTTAAAACTAGACACCTTACTCCTTGAATTCTTTTCTTGTCTCTCTCTTTTGTTCATTCATTTATTCGTTCCTTCTCATCAGTTTTCTATGCTGGGTGTCTACTATCTACACACCATGATAATTTCATCTCTTCTCTAATTTTTGTGCCTCATTTCACTCTTATCTAATGACACTGGCTAGCCAGCCACTCCAAAAGTCGTGGAAGCCTTCCCAAATCATTCTAGGCAAGCTGGCTTAAGTACCCTCATAGCACCTTTTGTATACCTTTATTAGAGTCTGGCGCACAATGAACTTGATAATATGTTTATCTTATTGAGCAACTCTTGAAAAATCCTGTGCATGTCCCCAAGGAAGTACTTTTCCACAGAGCACCCTTTGGGAAACTCTGAGTTAGAGAAATTAGGACCATGGAAGTATTGCTTAAGGAAGAACCTGAAGTTACAAATAAATGATCAGCAATACCAACTATAGCATAAAGAAGTTTAAGGATTAAAACAAAACCATAAGCCTTAGAAAAAAGGAGGTCATCGATGACCTTAAGGACAATGGTGATGATGACAGCTCACACTAATGGGACATTTACCACACATCAGTCACTTGGCTGAGTAATTACATGCATTACCTTGTTTAATCTTCACATTGCCCACCAAGGCAGAAAGATGATTATTTCTGTTTACAGATGTGAAAACAGTCTGAAGAAACTTTCCTAAGATTGTCACACAGTAAATGGCAAAGTGTGATTCCAAATCTATAGTGGGGGCTCTTCCACATATTACTAGGACAATCAGATGGGAGTCTGCCCCAGGAATGTTTCATTTGACCAATTAATTATGAGATGTTTTTTAAAACTGTGAATGCCTTTAGTAGGAATGCATATCATTGAGTTTGTGAGGGTTTTTGAATTGCAGTCTCTGAAGTAGACTATTCATTCATTAATAAATTATTTCCACAAATATTTCCTGAGTGTCCACTGTGTGCCAGGTATTATGCTAGGCTCTGGAGATGTAGCAGTAAACAAAAACAAGCAAAGACCCTACTTTCATGGGGGTGGAGGCTTAATTAAACAATATACTAAAAAAATTGTGTGTATATACAGTGCTAGGTGGTGATGTGTGCTGAGAAGAAAAATAAATCAGGGTAACAGGGACAGTGTGACAGATGACTATATTGGTTGTCTACTTTGACAGTAGGGTCACTGGACATCTTTCGTGAGGAATGTGCTACATTTCAGGGTTTGATCTAGTGAAAAAATGGACACACCAGATCATATGTTGTAGAAAGAAAATCAGAAATCGTACAGGAACTGGAAAGGGGTGGCATGAGTCAGATGGAGGAATTTCTTTCTTTCCCGGGATGGAGTAATGTGAATGTGCTTGAAGTAGGTAAAGCAAATGGCCCTTGGCAAAGTAGAAAGGCAGGGGCAAGTGTGGAAGCTAGGTTCCACGGTGATAGGATGCTTGAGATTTATGTCCCAGGAAGCAAAGGGATCATTTCCTTGGAGGCTTCATTGCATATATTAACTCTCAAGGTGCACTATGTGGGTAAAATCATTTCCTATACCAGTTCTCTGGGGACAATAGCCATTTTGGGACATTGGAAGCACTGTAGAATTGGTGAGAAGAGTTTCCATGGGCAGTGGCTTTAAGAAGCTGGAGGTTGGTTTGAGTTGCCATGGCAACAGTACTGCTGGCTGCATACATGTCACCCAGGCTCTCCTGATTTAATAACCAGAGCTAACATTGCCTTGAACTCTCAAACAAGGTGTGCTATTAGCAGACTTGCTTCTTCTTTTTTTCTTAACCTCTCAAATAAATCCATTAACCTATTTTATTTTGGTTTCTGTAAAACCCAAATGATGAAAGAGAGAGAAATCAGGCGAGGAATTGTATTGTTTTAAACTCATCATCCCTATTTAAAATACTTATTGCAACTTAATTAAAGATTTGCCTGTGCCATGAGCCGCTGTTTTCCTGTTTTCATGTTTTTGCATTTTGAAAGTGACTCGATCTCCTTATTCACACAATAAGGCCTTAACAAACTATTTGTGAAAATAAAAAAAAAAAAAAAAAAAATTCACAAATAGTGAAAATAAAAAAAAAAAAATTCACAAATAGTGAAAATAAAAAAAAAAAAAACATCACAAATAGTGAAAATAAAAAAAAAAAAAAAACATTCACAAATAGTTTGTTAAGGCCTTATTGTGTGAATAAGGAGATCGAGTCACTTTCAAAATGCAAAAACATGAAAACAGGAAAACAGCGGCTCATGGCACAGGCAAATCTTTAATTAAGTTGCAATAAGTATTTTAAATAGGGATGATGAGTTTAAAACAATACAATTCCTCGCCTGATTTCTCTCTCTTTCATCATTTGGGTTGCCTCTGCGGGCTCTCTGCTCTCATAGAAAATCATGGGAGACTCAGGAATCCTGGGCTCTTTTCTTCCTAATGAGCTCTGTTTGCTACGGTTTGGGAGAGGAAGACCTCTGGTGTAGGGGATGGCAGATTTTGCTGGTGCCCACTTAGACTTCTCTCAAAAACGCAGGTGGGAGAATTACAAACTTTTGACACTAGGACACTTGAGAGTCTGGCCCAATGGCCCCCTTCCAAGGTGGCCCCTCATCTCCTTACAACCCAGTGAATATCATAAACACTTGCTGATTTAATAGACAGTCACATTGATAGCCTGAAATCACACTGGTAGTTTGAAATCCATTGTGAGAATGTATATACACCATGGAAATCCAAATACTGCAAAACAGATGCTCCCCCAACTCCATCCATTCCCCCTCCCCAGCTGATTGTTAATCATTTACTGGCACACCTGTGTCAAACCCATTCTGTATCTTGCGGGTGGGGGGAGCAGTGAGAAATAGGCTTCTTATCACTCTAGATTTCATATGGCCATTGAATGATGGAAAATGAAAGAAAGTGAAAGAAAGGAAGAACTACAATGCACAATATTCTTAGTTTTTGGTTAGTAATCTATATTACTTTGGAACAAGATGAAATAAAAGTAAACCTTTTTTTGAGATGAGATTTTTCTCTTTTCATAATAAATGTGAAAATAAAAATGTTTGATTATAAAATCTATTTTTATAGTGGCCACATTTTATTTTGTGACTTGCCTTCAGACTTAAGAAACTTGTCTAACGATAGTATCCCATTTACAAAAAAACGCTAAATAAACATTTTGAAAGATTATGGCAAAAGCCCTTAAGCTAATCTGTGGAGTTGACAATTGAGATACAATTTTCTTTCTCTAAATGATCATTGAATTTTGTAATGGTAAGGGGAAGGTAGACTGCGTAGTGAGTGATACACAAAATAAATACCAAAAAGAGTTAAAGAACATAATTTAAGACTTAACATCTTTAGTTTTGTCCATTCAAATCAACAGATAGCCACAGTTTTTCTATTAGAAAAGCTTTTCTGGACTGCAAGTGTTTGCTTGAGCTTTATTTATGACTTACTGAACATTCCAAAATAACTACTTTCCTAACAGCATCTACTTATTTATTATGTATATTTCAACCTTTAATTACAGAGTCTTATCAGGGTCTCTTCACAGTAAACATGCAAACTGAAACATTAACACTCATTTACTTAGCATCTTAGAAGAAATATGCTTTGCATATAGTGCATTTTTCTAAATAACTTAAATCTGCCCCCTTCAACTTCCAAGACCTTTTTAACACTATTTTTCTGAAATTAGTTTTAAATGTTTTAAACATATTCCTTATTTCTTAAGCTAAGAGTTTAAACTCTCCTTGCTGAGATATGGCCAATCATTTTCCCATAATGTAGAAACAACCACTTTTTTCAACTTTTTAATTTTATTTGACTATATCCTTAAATACCAAACTGCAAAATTACCTTTGTCACTGGTGTGGTCATTGTACTGGCCCAGGTAGTCCTGTTCCCCACATTTCCTTTAGTCTCCTGAGTAGTATTTATTTATTATTGCCACTGAACCCCACTCACCAAACTTGTTTGGAGTTATATGCTAGATTAGATTTTATTAAGGCTCCAAATAAGGGTGTGAGAAGTAAAATCCTTCACTTTTCAGGAGATTTTGTTGTGGTCATATAAGGCACTTGGTTTTCTCATCTGGAATACGGGGATAATGAAATCTACTCCAAGAGATGGTCGTGAAAGGTAGCAAGGAAAAGCATATGAAATGGGTCTGTAGGGTGCTACTGCAAGATGCCACCTTGGTGTGCCTCCATGGGCACAACCGCATCAGGTCCCACTGCTGTTGGTGTTCAAAGACACCCCTGCTTCCCCTTAGGCAGTCTGGAGAGGGCAAGTTTCTCCTCCTTAGAATAATAGCTGGCAGGGTAATTCTAGTAGACTGTTGGTTATATTTATCTAATTAGTTTATAGTTAGGTTGATTAAAGGGAACAGGGAAGAAATGAAACTTTTTGCATCTGAGTTTCTCTGTTTTTAAATATGGAGTATTACTTTGAGCCAAAAAAATATTCATCTCTTTTGACCTAGTAATCTCCCTTCTAGAACTTAACCCTGAAGAAATAATCAGATGTAAGAACAAAGATTTATGCATAAACATATTTTTCATTTCACCTTCATTCCTTTTTTATATCAGTTAGCACAAGAAGCCTTTGGCTTTGTCCCAGAAAATAGATTGCACCAAGATTGGTAGACATTGGTTTGAATTTATCTAACTGTCAGGGGATGCCTTTCTTTGTTAGCAGATTCCAAAGATTTGTTGCATACCTAAATCTTTGATAGACATCAGCAATGTAAGGGTAGTGTACTTGAAAGGATCCAAATTGTACACAAAGATTAGCAGATAGCAGTGCTGGATATGGTTTGGACTCCCTGTCTAAACCTGTTTTAGATCTTATAGACCCAAACTCATACATGGCTATGTATATCCCATGCTATTTTGTACATGAATAAAATGCTATGTCAGCCTGGATCCTCTGAGAGCAGGCATCAAGACAGAACTAGTTGTCTAAGAGAGTTATTGTAGGAAAAGCCCATGAAGGATAAAGGGGAGAGAGAGCAGGAGTAGGCAATTAAAAAAAATAAACCAAGGTAGTCCCACCAACAGTGTATAAGTGTTCCTTTCTCTCCACATCCACGCCAGCAAACTAGTGCAACCTCTATGGAAAATAGTATGGAGACTCCTCAAAGAACTAAAAGTAGACTTACCATTTGATCCAGCAATCCTACTGCTGGGTATTTACCCAAAGGGAAAAAAAGTCATTTTATCAAAAAGACATCTGCACTTGAATGTTTGTTGAAGCACACTTCACAATTGCAAAGATGTGGAATCAACCCAAGTGCCCATCAATACATGAGTGGATTAATAAAATGTGGTATGTATATATATACATATGTGTATACACACACACACACACACACACACACACACACACCATGGAGTACTATTCAGCCATAAAAAATGAATTAATACCTTTTGCAACAATCTGGATGGAACTGGAGACTATCCTCCTAAATGAAGTATGCAGGAATGGAAAAACAAACACCACATGTACTCACTATTAAATTGAAACTAACCGATCAGCACTCATGTGCACAGATGGAAGTAAAACAACAAAAATCATGCAGGTGGGAGGGGGGAGAGGGGGTTGGGTGAAATCATACCTAACGAGTACAATGTACACTATCTGGGTGATGGGCACACTTATAACTTTGACTCAAGCAGTACAAAAGTAATTTGTGTAACCAGAACATTTGTACCCCCATAATATTCTGAAATAAAAAAAATAAAAAGGAAAACATTTTATTTCTTCTAGGCTTGCATAAAAGCCTTTCTTTAAACTACTTACAATACCCTTTTATCATGTGTCTTGTAATATTGCTGTGTACACATTTTAATAAATATTTTTGCATTTATTAATGAATAAAATTGTATTTTTCCCATTTGCTAAAAAATAAAAAAAAATAAACCAAGGTAGTCCTGTATAATTTTCTACAATCTGGATTTTGTTGATTGCATCCTAGTAGTAGTATTTAACATGTTCCTCTGACCCCTAGGTGTCAGATGTAGAGGCTTGATCACATTAGAATTTAATTTGTTCCTTCCTTCCTCCCTTCTATCTTTCCATCCATCTGTCCTTCTTTTTTGCAAAACTTATTCATAGGTAGTGGTATATGCTTCCATCCAGAGGCAGATAACATCTGGTTATCTTTTTTTTTGTATATGATGTTAGCAGCTGTTGATGATCATTATGCTAGATCTGTTAATTCATTAGGAGTTGTAAAATGCTGACATTCTAATTATTTCTGTCTTTACTTATTAGCTGGCATACTTTTATACAAAGAAAGCTCCCTTCATTAGCTATTTGGTTGCTTTGAGATTCAGTATAAATAGGAAAGTTAAGATGAATGTTAGATTCTTTTCTTTTGTTTATCATTTTTCAAAATGATAAGTTGGTTCATTTTACAAAGGTAGCCAATGAGAATTTTTGTGTTTGTTTAGTATTATTATGAAGTCATGGATTTAAGCCATTGCAGTTGTTATCTTTATTTGATACTCAAATTATTCCATCTTTGGCCAGTGGGAGTATATAGGTAGGCTCCTGAGGCTTACTGACACAATCCTAGTAGTTTCTGACAGCCTCCTTGCTTTCTGGTATGACCTAATTCTCCAGGCTCATCTTATACATTTCCTGCCTCAGATCTAACATAGGTCACAAACCACAGTTCATCGTAGTGGGAATTGATTTTTTGGAAACCACAATCTGGATGTTGAAAACATTCACTGCTACTGGGTAGGTTATTTTTTCTAGGCCTTTTCAGTGAGCAGGACTAAGAAATATGTTTATTTTTTAAAAGTATAGAATATATCCAGAGATCATACCAATAATTCCAACTCACATTTAGGACTACAGGGTTATTACTTCATTTCATAGTTGTTACATCTGAATTGCCTTATCCGCATGCTAAAAATCCTGCATCTCAACACCACCTACCTGATTCCTCAATTGCTTTATCCCACACTACATACATAACAGCAACAGCCTCAGGATAACAGCACTAATACTAGTACCAACAAAATGATTATTGAAAAAAATGTTTGCAGTTCTTTTTGTCTTTAGGGTATTACCATTAGAAATGAACCATCAAATCACTGGGTTTTAAAATCACTTGAAATAGTTCCTTTCCTCAACCACTTGTATACATATCTACACGTCATTTATATCATTTTACTAGTCTTATTCCTGGTGCCATTCTTATTTCTCTTTTACTCTAATATTCTTTTTTTTTTTTTTTTTTTTTGAGACGGGGTCTCGCTGTTGCTCAGGCTGGTCTTGAACTCTTGAGCTTAAGCTATTCCTCCCGCCTCGGCCTCCCAGAGTGCTAGGATTACAGGCGTGAGCCACCGTGCCTGGCCTCTTTTACTCTAATATTCTAACTAGCATTTTTACCCTTGTATTATGTTTATCTCTGTAGTCTGCTTCATTTTTTTTTTGTAATGAGGAGTATTAAGTAGGTACTAAGATAGCGTTTGAAGTACAAAAATAAATGTAGATTTAAAAATAAATGTATGCACACATATATTTCCTTACTCTGGAGCTGAGAGCTCCCAGAAGCAATGACACCAAAGTTACAACGAGCACACCTAGAGCCTAGATCTTTGTTTCTAATACTATTCTCCAATAAAAGGGACCAAGGCTCATTGGAGAAATGGCTGATTCTAAGGATGGAGCAGGGAAAAACAAGATGAGTCTGGAGTATCTTGTAGTACCAGAAAGTAAGGAAGTCCTCAAACATACACACACACACACACACACACACACACACACAACGATGGGAATACGTCAAAGGGGCTCAGGAGCCAACTGAGAGAGTTCTCAATGACAAAAGCTAGAACAATTTGAGCAACAAAATAAATACTATGGTATCAGATTCTAACCCAAAGTATAAAACAAATATCTGTGAGTCCATACTGATATAAATAAATGATTGGATAAATAAATGGGAAGAAGAGACAAATGCAGAATTCCAAATATTGTATGTATTGGGTTATTAAATATGAAATGTCCTATTTCCTTAAGTACTAAGTTTGACAGTTGATATCTCTGACATTTCAGGTTGACACTTCTTGTTTTATTTTTATTGTGAAGGTGTATCCTCAGTCTTTGAAACACATGTTGTGGCTTGTGATTATATGTCACATTTTTTTAAGAGCAATTTTTGTGAAACGATGGATAAGTCAAAAATTCATGTTATTTTCAAATATGAGTTCCATTGTAGAACCAATGCAGCGCAGACACCTTGAAATATCAATGAAGTGTTTGGGAAGAATGTGGCTAAGGAACACACAATACATTGATGGTTTGAGAAGTTCCATTCTGGTGATTTCAGTCTTGAAAATTAGCCATGTGGGTGACCTGAGACCAAGGTGGGTAATGATGAGCTGAAGCTGTAGTGGAAGCGAATCCATCTCAACCTATGCGTGAATTAGCAGCAAGGTTTGATGTTACTATTCCAACAATATTGGACCATTTGAAACAAATGGGCAACGTAAAGAAGCTGGATAGATGGGTTCCACATGAATTAAATGAGCGTCAGAAGAGAAATCTTCTCAAAGCTTGCCTTTCTTTGCTGTCACGACATAATGGTGAACCATTTTTACACCATATTGTTATGTGTGATGAAAAGTGGATTCTTTTTGACAGTCGCAAACGTTCAGCACAATGGTTGGATAAAGATGAAGTGCCGAAACATAGTCCAAAACCGAATAATCGTAAGAAAAAAAAAATAATGGTGTCTGTTTGGTGGTCCAGTGCTGGTATTGTGCACTACAGTTTCATGAAACCTGGTAAATCCGTGACAGTGGCTGTCTGCTGCAACCAGTTGGTCAAATGATGAGGATGCTTTCGATTAAGCAGCTGAGATTGGTCAATAGAGACAGGCCAATCCTCTTGGAAGACAACAGTTGACCACATGTCACACAAACAATGGTGCTCAAACTACAGAAACTGGACTTGGAAACTCTCTGTCATCCACCGTATTCACCAGACCTTGTACCAACTGACTACCACTTCTTGCAAGGAAAAATATTCAATTCTTAACAAGCTGTGGAAAACACCTTTCCTGATTTCATCACTCCTTGCTCTCCAGGCTTCTTCACTGCTGGCATAAACAAACTCCCATTAAGATGGCAAAACTGTGTTGATAGTTTAGGCACACACTTTGATTAATTGTACTGTTTCTTGTTTGAGATATAATAAACTACACTTTTGATTCGAAATTGGACATTTAATATTTAATGACCTAAGTGTGGGCTATGCATAGCCTTCCTTCCAAAGAAGTACAGTATGGAAAGGGGGAAAAGAAGTAACTTTATGGGGGAAAAGAAGACAAACAGTGCCTCAGCCAGGTGATCAGATCAAGGTCAACATCAGTGATAAATCACGTTGATAGCATGCACCTTTAATATAATATTGATCTACAACACTTTCTCAACTTTTCTGGTATTACTATGTTGGGTTTAAAATATTCTTTTCTGAAAGCTTTTATTTACAGGTGAAAACCTGTTCTTGGCTGTGTTTGAGCCAA
The DNA here is from genome assembly GCA_023783475.1 of Daubentonia madagascariensis. Lineage (NCBI taxonomy): Eukaryota > Metazoa > Chordata > Mammalia > Primates > Daubentoniidae > Daubentonia > Daubentonia madagascariensis. The sequence continues at coordinate 676,056 of JAKFHU010000745.1, forward strand.
TGAATAAAGTATGAAGCATGGTTCCTTACCTTTTGGTAATTTAGAATCTAGTGAGGAAACAAGATCTACCAAGCATGTAATCCAGTTATAAGTCATAGGAAGTGATCATATGGGGTTTTTAAGTTGAGAAAAGCATAGATATACTGAAGCCTGGTTTACCCGGGGAAAGTTTTTCAGGAAAACATACTCTTCTGTTTATACTATTAGGATGTCTGGAAGAGGGACACAATAGGGATTGATTTAGGGGCTCAGAAAATTCTCTAAATATGATATGATGGTCACCAGAAAACAAGATATACATTTTAAAAATTATTACATTTTGTTTCTGTTGACCAACCTGAAATGCAAGATGACTAAACTAGTCATTTTGGAATCCTTTATGATGGATAATAAAATTGGTGGCTTAATTAGTCACAGTGTGATCAGAATTTATTAGAAAGACAGCAAGATCATTGGATTGTGTATGATGCCTTGCGCTCATTTGATGTGTTAAATCTTGGATGTCTAGCATTTAGATGTTAATATGTTCCTCTCTTTTGTTTTCTCTTCAGGACTGTCTGCTGCCAAACTCCTGACTGAGCATGGAGTTAATGTTTTGGTTTTGGAAGCTCGAGACAGAGTTGGCGGAAGAACATACACTGTGAGGGTAAGTGATGTTAATATTTACATATACTCTCTCACTCAAACTACAAGTGGGGCCATTGGAAGTCACAGGGCTAGAGATCTGAAGAGTTCATGCAGGCAAGTCATTTGTCCTCCATAGCTCTAAAGTACTCCATCAAATAAATGTCCATTCTCTTCAACAAGCACTCACTGAAGAGTGATAGCCTCTGACCTCAGTTGCTCACATTGTAGTGAAGACAACAAAAATGTGAAGAAATAACTTCAATACAGTGTCATAATTTCCATACTAAAGACCTAAATCAAGTGTGTAGTAGCTCAGGTGGGGTTACAGTTTGGCTGGACTGGAAGCGACTATATACCCACAACACACACATCCACTTGCTATAGGTTCCTTATTTATCCAGTGAAACACAACTTAACAGAAGTGTGGCTACAGTAAGCAGGACCAAATGTGGCATATTTTTGTGCTACTTTTCCCCTTGGCCCTTGTTCCCTAAGAGGTATGCTGCTGCCAGAGACACTCTTTGCTCAGGTTGGGTCTGGCTGCATATGAGAAGGAAGCCCAGTTCTTGCTACATCACTGCCTTTTTGTACTTTTAAATTTTTTCCATTCTGGAAAAATGCATGCTCACTATTATTTACTATTATTTAAGGGAATAGTTGCAGGTGTTTGAATCTGTGGGAACTGATGAAAGTACATAGGGAGATAATGAAGGGTGGGAAGGAAACAGGGGCAAAGATGGAAGTTTGGGGCATATGCAGATAAAAGCCGGGGCAGGGGCAGAGGCAGAGGAGCCAGAGAGAAGCAGTAGAGGCAGAGGAGGAGGACCAGACTAGAGCAGTGCTTTGCAAGTCACTGAACGAAAGAGGAAGGGATGTTCAACAGAGTCAAATGACATAGGATAAAGGCAGAAAAGAGACCCTCGTGCTTGGCAGTTAGAAGGTCATTAATGAGACCCTTTGCTAGAGCCTTCAAATAGAGTGTTAAAGGCTGGGGATTGCCAGTAAGGACAAAACCAGACTGTTAAAGTGACTGGAAAGAGAGGAAGCATCTATCTAACCAGAAATTGTTTCAGTGAGACTAATAACAGAATGGCTTAAGCAATGCAAACATTTGATTATTTCACAGAAGTCTGGTGGTATGTAGTCCAGGCTGGTGCAGGAGTTGTTATGTTATCAAAGCTTTAGGCTCTTGCTATCTTTCTGCTCTGCCATTTGTTTCATATTGGCTTATTGCCTTGGATGCTGTGATTCTAAGCGTCAAGTTCTCATTCAAAGCAAGGAGAGTGGAGGGACAATTCCAGCCTTGTCTGCAACAAAGGCTTTCCTTTGCCAGAAGACCCCAGTGACATTTGCTTTAATCTCATTGGGCAGAGTTGGGTCACATGGCCACCCTCAGCTTGTAGGGAGCCTGGGAAAGCAAGTGTTTAACATTTCCAGGCTGCATAATAAAAGCAGGCATGGGAGAGAAAATATGAATGGACATTGGAATAAGCAATAGACAACATCTGACCTAGGATACTGTAGCAGCTCTTTCAGTCGCACTATGCCATGCTACCCTTCTGTCATTGCTTCCTACCATTTTAAATATACAGGGATGTATCATAGGCCTATTTCCGCTTTGCTCAGCTTTAAGAATGCTCTACAGCCTTGCTACCCAATGTGTGATCTGTGGGTCAGCAGCCTCAGAATCAACTGGGAGCTCAATAGAGATGCAGAATCTCAGGCCCTGTCCCAGACCTGCTGAATCTGAATCTGCATTTTGACAAGATCTCCAGGGAACAGAAGTGCTACTCTGTTTGCTTGCTTGCCTTAAATTAATGTCAATTGGATTAAATTTATTTGGGGAATTTCTGAGTACTCCCTTAGATGTAGTCCACTGGGATGCTATTGGTCTGGGAGTGAGGAGCCTAGGATTCTAGCCCCTGTACTGGCTTGACACGCTGTCTTGGGTAAGTTCTATTAGCACTTTATATCTTAGTTGTCTCATCTGGGCAATAAGATACAACTTAAAAGCCCTTGAAGAAGCTTCCTTCCATCTTCAAATTCTAATTGAAGGCAGTGTGTTGTAGTGCAAAGGAAGGGTTGCATATTTTGCCAGTATGCCCTTATTAGATATGATTCTTCTGTCATTTTCTGAAAAATACTCCTTCATTTTGGAGATAGTTATTACGTTGTTCCTTAGCCCTACTTTTCTTATCTCTAAAACCTTTTGGTTATTAAATAGGAGCATCAGTCATGTTGCAGATTTTCAGTTAAGAACAAGTTTCTTTGTATAAGGGAAATGAGAATTCCAACATGCTTTTCCCCATCTGTATTATTGGCCTGGGCTGTTGTGCCATGCTACATCATTTATATGTGTCAGCACCATACAGGAACTATTATTGTATATTCAGCATAATATTATACCCCCCCTTAGTTATGTGAGAAAGGAATCTCTGAAATGCTTAGAAATTAGGACTTAGCATTTGTATTTCAAATGACTAGAAGGAGAAAAAGAGAGCTTTTAAGAAGCAAGGATGAAAATGATATTTAATAAGCTGAATCGAATATTATTAAGAATCGCTTCTAATAGCATAATCAATTATGATAATTTTGGGAGGAGGTGTCATAAAAACTACTCTGGGTCTTTAAGTATTGAAATGTCAAATTAGGTATTGTCACCTGACAGCTGTTCAGATATAGATCTCTCATTAGTTCAGAACCTCCCAATTTTTTCTAATGTGATTCATCCATAATTCTTCAGAATCAAATACATAAAGTTGAAATGCCTACAGGGCTGCACAGGATTGGTGTATTTGTTCCCTAATATAGTTGTGTGTTTGTAGCCTCTCAAAGGCTGAGTAGTGAGATCTTAATCAAGACCCTAAAGACTGTGGTGCAACATAGTAAAATACAGTATTACACTTCTAGTATCTTCATGGCACCTCATTTAGAATGTTTCTATTTTGTAAAGAAACATATTGTAAAATGCCTCACTCTTTTTACTGCTTCATTTAGGATTATTTGCTTTGAAGATAGTGTCATTGTTCTAAAGACATCATGTTTGGGTACTCCCAGGAGTCTTCTTGCTGTCTTTGTAAAAGCCCAGAGATTTATTGGGGTACTGACTCCAGTTTTGTTCTTCATATCTTAAAATGGATGTTGGAGACTAGAAAATGTTTGGAGGATAGCACCAATGGTTAGTAAAAGAGAACGTAAGGATTATGTGAGAGACAGATTAAAGAAGTCAAAGAAGCACTTCATTTCTGATCTTTGGGCAGAATGGAAGCCCTGAATAACTCCCCATTGAAATAAGTAAAATGCTGAATAAAATATACTGTGTTTATCTGACATAGAAGTTAGAAACTTTCAGATCTCCTGGATGTTGAACAAGTATCTCAAACTTTACAACATATCCAACTTCTGATCTTCTTCATCTAGACTGCTACAAATGAGCAACCCACAGTCAAAAATTATAAAACATACAAGCAAACAAGGCACCAAAAGAAAATAAGCAGAAAAAATGATCTGGAAAGATTTTGTAATAGTTGAATTATACACAGAACATAAAATTACTGTTTAATATGTTTTAAAGAAAAGAAATGCTTAAAACTAGGAGGAGGGGAAAATAAACTAAAAAATACCAAGTAGATTAAACAATATAAGATATGATTAGACACAGCTGAAGAGTGAGTGAACTGATAAATCTGAAGAAATTATCTACAATGCAATTCAAAGATAAAGAATTGGAAAATATGTTGGGGGGAAGCAGAGACATGGAAGATAGTGTTATGATGGTATAAAAAATTAGTGGCTAAGGATTTTCCAGCATTATTGGAATACAAGAAGACACCCAGCATGCCCAAAGCATGATAAATAAAAATAAACTCTCACCCAGACACAGAGAAACTGCAGTATACAAAAGAAAAGAGATCTTAAAAGCAATTATTTTTCATAAAACAAAAAAGGTAAATCTTACATACTCTGAAAAATCAACAATTAGACATATGAGTGACTGTGACTCTTCAACAGCAAAAATAGATGCCAGAAGATAGGGTAATAATATCTTTACTGTTCTGAGAGAAAGAAAGAGAAAGGGAAATTCTAACCAAAATTTGTTACCTGTTAGAACTATCTTTTTGTCAAACTGGCAAAAATAAAGAGTTTAGGACCCAGAATTAGAAGAAATTATAAATGATATGTTTCAATCAGAAGGAAAATGATTAGAATAAAAGGTCTGAGGTTTAAGAGGGAACAGTGAGCAAAGATATTGGTAAATCTTTAAATGTGATTAAGTAATATCAACAACAGAATAAAATAAAATGAGTAATGTCAAGTTTGTTGGTTGACAGACAAACCTGAAACAAAGTACTTTTATAGTTTACAGATTGGAAGAAAGGTGATCACAATTGAAGCATGAAGATTTTTCTATTTTTCAGTAGAAAGATAATATATTAATAAACTTCAGACTATATTAAGTATGTATATTAATATAGCTAGGAACATTGTCTAAAAGGCCTGACTGTATAACTTCCAAACAAGTAGAAGAAAAAACTTCAAAAGAAAACAAAAAGAAGAAAACTCTTAATCCAAAAGAAGGAAAGAAATCAGGGGGAAAACTGTTAATGTGGGACAAGTGGAAAGCCATAATATAATAAGTAAAGTTAAAACATTTTAAAAAGAGATAATAATAAATATAAACAGACTAAACTTGTCAATTAAAAGGAAAAAGTTAGAATAAAGAAAACTCTAACTGAAAGGTAGAGAAAGAGATATACAAATACTAATATAAGCTGCCATAATTATATTAATATCAGACAAAATAAGCTTTAAACAAATTTCAGTGAAATAAGTATCACTACATAATGATAAAAGACCCAAAAGATTGAATAATTCTAAACTTGTATACACTGAATAATGTAGCTTTAAAACATAAAGCAAAAATTGACAGGAACCAAAGATAAATGCTCAATAGAGTAAGGGATTTTTAACATGCTTTTTAAAGTTAATAATAGATTAAGCAAATAAAAAAGGGAGAGCACAATCAAGCTTATTCTAGTGGACGTGTATAAAACATTGCATGTAGCTTTTAGAGACTATGTGTTCTTTTCAAGCAGAAATATAAAATCTTTGAATATTGACCATGTGCTAGGTCATAAAGTAAGCCTCAAGGATTGTTATCATATAAACCACATTCTTTGACCACAGTGCAGTTATGACAAAAGGATAACCGAAAAACATTCCAGTTGTGGAAATTAAAACAAAACTTCCAAAAACATGGATCTAAAGAGAAATTCTAATAGAAATTTGAAAATACTTAGACCAACACAATAATGGAAATACTAAATATAAAGTTGTAGCTGCAGCTAAAGCAATACTTACGGGAAGATTTATAGCCTAAATTCTTCCATTGGAAAAGAAAAAAAAGGCTTAATATGAATAAGCTAAGCATGCAAAGAGTTAGAAAATTATGAGTATAATAAATCCAAAAAAGGGGGGGAAGAGCACAAATCAATAACATAGAAAATAAACACACAGTAAAGAGGATCAGTGAAACAAAAGTTGATTCTTTGAAGAGGCCTATTAAAGATAGACAAGTGTCTGCTAAGATTTTTGAAGGAAAAAAGAGACATCCCAAATAAACAATAAAACAGGTGAAAATGAAGATATAACTACTGATGCAATAAAGAATAAATGAAAAGAGATGTTATGAACTTGAAACCAACAATTTAAAGCATACATGAAATGTATATATTATAAGAAAAATGTAATTTATTAAAAGTAACACAGATTTAAGAAGAAATAGAAAACATGAGTAGTGCTTTCACCTCAAAATAAATTGAATCTGTAGTTTAAGATTTTCCCACAAAGAAAACAATAAGCCTAGATAGCTATGCAGGTGTATTCTATCTAATGTTCAAAGCATAGATCATTCTATTTATATACAGACTCTTCTAGAGAATAGAAGAAAGTACAATCACTAACTAGTGAGGTTAGCAATACTCTAATGCAAAAAATCAGGCAAGGGCAGTAGAAGAAAGGAGAATCACAGGCCAGTCTCAGTGTCACTTATGAACACAGATACAAAAATGCTGAACAGAATGTTAGCAAAGCATATCCTGCAGTGGAAAGGTAGTATCAGGTTGGGTAATCCCAGGAAGCCAAAGTTGAATAATAGTAGATAGTCAATTTCCTGTAAACAGCAGATTAGGTAAATTGTACCAAAATACAAAGAGACTAGACAAATTGCACTGTACACACACACACACACACACACACACACACACACAAATCTTCTAAGCATTAGAGAGCCAGAGAGCTAACAAGGTAGTAAAGATTCACTGGTCCAACATCTGGAAAGGATTGACCTTTTTCCTGGAAGTTGGGGGGAGTTGCTGACCACTGAAGAAGCTGCTGGGAGGCTGAGCAGTGCTTTCCATAGTCTTGCAAAGCTAGGATGACAGAAGGTCAAGTCCAGAGCCCAGCAAAGTTTGTGTGTATAGAGGGGAGGTGTTGGTCAACTCCTCATGCTTTGGGTCAGGCTGCATCCTAGGACCAAGAGTGAACTACAGGAGGACTAGGCCACATGTGCATTTCAGCCCAGCTTCAAATTGTCTCAAGCACTGCAAATGGAATAAAGTTATCTAGTAGTGTTAGTGTCCCAGGCTCTGGGCAGAAGCAAATGTAGAAAGATTACTACTTACTCTCTGAGAAAGATATCATTCTCCTAGGATTCAAATGATTTCTGTATTTGTTCAAGTACAATGAGTGGCGCACAATAAAAAATAATCAGGCAAGCAAGGAGAAAAGGCAGCATGCCTTTTCTGGTATAAACAACAAAGTAGAAATAAATCCTTAAGAACTTATTATTATACAAAAACATGGAGGAGTTGTAGCTCACCAATGTGCAATTTATTGATTAAATCATTGGGAAGTGTGTTAATAAAAAAGCTAAAAAATGTGGAGAGCTGCGTTTAAGAGGGAGGAAGTAAACAATTTTAGTTTATGAGAGGGTTTGCATATTTGTAAATAATTTAGTAGTATATGAATCTTTTTATACCTTTTTATACTCTTTTCCTATGATGTATTCTTCCCTGGAAGTGTTTTAAAATAGTATCTAGAGCCTATCAATGTGGGCTGATTTAAGATTTCATCTGGTAGAAATCAGGGAATTAGGCCTAATAAATTTCTAGGTGTCTCTTCCAGCAATAACCCCAGAGAAAAGCAGACATAATAACTTAAATATTTTGCAAAGGAGCTAGACCAGCAGAATGTATTACAGTGTTCTTGATTCTTTATGCATTATGTTGCTGAATTGGTCTCACTAGTAGCTCTACAAATGGTGGTGCTTAGTGATGAGTGTCAGACAGGATTGTGCCCCAGTTCTTGAGTAGAGGAGAAAAAGACTGCTATTTTCAGATGTACTTTATAAGGGAGATGTAAGGCACAGTTAAGTTTTAAAAAATAAATGGGGTTATTTTTTATACGGCATAAAGTCTTTCCCCCCCAAGTTTTAACTAAAGTCTTCTGACCAGTTTTTCTCTTTTTGCAGAATGAACATGTGAATTATGTAGATGTTGGCGGAGCTTATGTCGGCCCAACCCAAAACAGAATCTTACGCTTGTCGAAGGAGCTAGGCATAGAGACTTACAAAGTGAATGTCTGTGAGCGTCTCGTTCAATATGTCAAGGTAAGGCTAACTTTTCACCCACGTGACCAAGGGGGCAGCATTTTATTTGAGAAAACATTTGGTTTGTTTTTAGTTATTTGTTTTTTTCCTAAAAGCAATCATAAAAATAGGCCCTTGGCTTTAAAGTAGTAGCCTGCCTTTCTTTTCTTTTTTTTTTCTTTTAAAAAAATCCCTAAGGACTCCTGGAATCACCGTGTGAGATCATGCCTCAGCTTGGCCTCCCTCCGTGTCACCCACTGTTGCCCTCACAGGCTATACCCCGACTCCTAGTCCAACCAAAGTAGGCAGGGAGGCTCTTGGCTCCCTCCTAATGCGTTTGCAGGGCATAGGAGTGGGGGTGCCTGCAACAGACATGCTCACACACACACACATGCACACACATGCATGCACACCCCACAAGCCCTAGGCAATCCCTGAGTCACCTGGGAGGCAACTCTAAGCCTCCAAGGAGCACAATAGTTTGAGGCCACTTCTTTAGTCTTTGAACTGGTTATTCATCCTCATTCTTAACTGGCATTTCTTTGAACACTTTGATCATTTCTTCTGTACCTGGCCTTGACTCTTGGGAAGTCTAGCTCTGTTGTGTAGTTTCCTACTGTTTAAACAAGAGATTGTTTAAACTCTAGCTGCTGATATCCACCCAAGAAATACCAGCTGTTGCCAGTGTTTTTCTTTCTCACTGAAGCCAAACATGGAGTGGCTAGAGTCCGGAAACATGCCTTGAGAAATCAAGTTTCCAATCTGACATTGCACCCCACTTCCTGGAGCTAGTGTCAAAGGGGAAGTGGTCATTTATTTATTCATTCTAATGTCAGGATTCCCATGCCAGTAACCATGTTACTTCCCAACAGACACATCTCTTCCCCTGCTCCACCACAGGCAATCACTGTGGGTCTGGAGGCTGCAGGGCTTTTGGAATGTCCTAGGAGTTAATGATAATTGCAACACATGCACACTGATGTCCAATCAGGGCACATAAGGAATCTTTGTGAACTCTGATAGCCATGTGTTTCGGGATGCTTGGGAGAGTCTGGCAGTGACACATGTGAAAAAACAAACCAGTAGTCTTTAGAAAAACTGTGGGTTCAGAGGTCAAGGGAGGAACAAAGAAAAGTATAAAAAATTGTACAAAGTGTTTAAGAACGTTGGCTTAACAGGCCATGACCAAAAATGAAAAACCCCTTTGCTTCCCCACTTTCTCTTTTCTGCACTGCATGGTGTTTCCCTGGACTAGTAAGTAATAACAACAGTAAGAATAATAGCAGCTAACATTTATTGAGCACTTTTACCTGTATTCTCACATTTAATGTAGGGAAAGAGACCAAACCCTTTGCACTCGACTACTAATTAAATAGTCATGTAAATTCACTCTCTACTCCAACTGGGAAGCAAATGAGTGTGATGGTTATCCTGGAATCTGAGCAGATTCATGCTTATAATTTCTTCCTCCCTAAGATTCGGGTGCTGAGTGAGTTTTATTTCAGCTGGAGGCTAACAGTAAACGACAACTAAGCACTTTTTATGCATGAACTCATTAAATCCTCACATCCATCCTGCTAGGCAGGCATGATTATCCCCACTTTACAGATGAGAAAACTGAGGATCAAAGAGGTAAAGTGACTTGAAAAGACTATAAAACTAGTTACAGTCTACCTAACACCTGAGTGCATACTCTTTATTACGAAATGAAACTGAGGGTCCTGAATGGAAGCGTGCTGGGCTTCCAATGTTTGTTTGGCCAAACACACATCTATTGTAAGGTATCTCACCATCAGTATCACTGAAGCCTGGCTCATACAATGAGTAGATGCAGTTATTGAAAGACCAATTTTCTTTCACTTTCTTACTCTTCTTCCAGTTCCATGTTCCTTTATGTACATTTTAAAAACTGGGAAAAACTGGAAATTTGTAGGGGTGTCCTCAAACTAGTTACCTGCTAGTCTCCCAGCTATGCCCACTCTAAAACATAATGCTAAGGTGAGATTTTGAAAGGGGCACCTATAGCCAGCTTTTGTGAGTAAGTCAACTCATCATTCTTGATGGAGGCACATCTCAAAATGAGAAAGTGCTGTTTGAGAACCTTGACTTTGCCTGAAAGTTATCGAGAGATCATGCCATGCTCTCCAACCTTCCTGATAGGGCCTTACAAGTTAAGTATCTTTAGTTGTGTTGGACTTTCTGATGTCTCTGTAATTTTCTGGGCTTCACATGAAACCCTGCTTTCTAGAAATCCAGATGTGATTGTTCTATACTTTGAAAGGGTCCTGCTGCAAGCTTTAGTAGTCAGTGAACTCGTGGAAAGATTTAAGGAAATGCTACATGCTACATCAGGTGCCTAAGTAAGGAAAGAGAAATGTTAAGAGTAGCATCCCTTTCTTTGTTGTTGCCACTGCTGAGTCCTTCTCTAAGGTTAGGTCCAAGCCACCCTGATAGTCCTGTTGCTAAGGAAAAATACAACTTCAGCTTTCTGGAGGGGAGAAGTACTCACCTTCTACCATATTTTTCTGTTACAAAAATACAAATATGACTGAGCTGCTGCCTAATCTACTGGAGAAAGGCATCTTATCATGGCATTGGACTTGGTAGCCTGAGACTGCTTTCCAGAATGTAAGGCATTATTAACCTCTGGATCTTTGCCATTGCATGGCCATGCACATCAGCACAATAGTAAGATTAGATCTTAGTTACTCAGCACATGGCAGGCTTGGTGCTAAAATGCATGCTTTACCTGCACTTTGGACAACAAAGTGCACGTTTAAATCACAACCACAGTGGTTGATCCCTCAAGGTCAGCACTACTCCCGTAGTAATGATAACGATGGCTTTCCTTTACTGAGCTGCTAGTATGTTCCTGGCCCTGTGCCAAGGCCTTCACCTTTATTATCTTACTTAACCCTCACAAGGATCCTAAGGCATGAAGCCCCATTTCACAGAAAGGGTCTGAAGTTCAGAGGTCAAGTAACCTGCCCAAGCGAGTAAGGGCCACTGAGCTGGAATTCAGATTAAGATCTTTCAGCTTTTCCATGCTGTCTCTTGCTAGGCCAGATTCCACTGTCAGGGCCTGTGGACTGCAAGAAGCTGCCTTACAGTTCGTGCTTGTCCTAGTCCTCTTTGGCAGCTCTCTTCTGAGGGTCATCCTGTGTTCTTCACTGTGTCCCCATATGAAGTGCTGGTGACCATTTTGCTCAGTCCTTTGGCCTTGAAGCCTGAAAGAGTAGTGTAACTACTTGCTGCAGTACAATCACTGTGCCTTGGTTATTGTGTGATGGATGTAGTAACTGGAAAACAGCCATTTAACTGCCGGGCAATGAATGTTGAAGCTCTATTTTGAATTTTAGTACTGAACAATAGCCACATATTTAAGATGCTAAACATCGTTCTTTTTATTTAAAATACAATATCATCTCATGAAAAGATGGAGAATAGAAATACTTATCATTAATTCATTCTCTAACATACTTTAACCTTCCAGGGAACACATATTTTCACCTGAGGTAGACAGCAATGTTAAGGCAAATAAAAATAGTGGGTTAGTTAAAGGTTACTTTATCTGAATGAGTGCCTTTTTGCTGGTGTTTTCTAATAACTCATATCATTTCTGCAATGAGAAATACTCAGTGTAGTGGATATTTTTATGATGATCAGGAAACTATAAAGGGAAGAGGCCACATTAGAGAAAAGCAGAAAGATACTTAGTTCAATATTCCAGATAAGATTGTTAATAAAGTATAGTAAAAAATAACTCCACTTATTTAAAAATATCTCAACTCTTACTGTTCTCTCCACTTCTAGGGTGGAAAATGGGCTTTACCCCAACATTATAGTATGTTGGGTTAATGATACAAATTGTCTTTGTGACACTCTCTGTATTGCTTTGTGACAGCCCCAGCTTCCATAATCTAATACAGTGCATTCTTTTCTGTAAATAACACTGAAATGAAGTGGAGGATTGCCATTGTCTAGATAAAGCCAGCCATATCCTTGATGATCCAGATTACTTCAGCTCTTAAATTTTCCCAATGTGAAACCTTAAAGAATGCCTAAATTGTTTCTTCTGTCAGCAGTCTGTAGTGCATCTAATTTCAATCTAGGATAGTTTTTAGTATCCACCAAAGAACTGCTCTTAAGTACCTTTGCTAGATTGTGTTTACAGAGCAAGTTTTGACATAACAGTGTGTAGTTTCAAGCCTGAGCCTCTTAGCTGAGCACTGGGGATACACTTTTAGTGGTGTTTCTCCCACCCTGTCCCTTCCCAAGAAGGTTCATAGAAGGTTCACATCATGATGCTGAATTCACTTATTGGTTCAGTAAGTATTTACTGAGCAATCTACTCTGTACCAGATATTGTTTTAGGCTGCAGATAGAGTGGTGAACAAATGATCCCAAGTTTCTGTCTTCATGGAGCTTCCAATCTAAAGGGGAGAAGACAAGTAAACAATAACAATAAATAAATAATAATAGCTAACATTTTTGCCTATATCCTTCATGGATTCTGTGAATAGAATCCCTCTTCTAATTCTGGTTTAGTAGATCCTGATTCATATGTAACAGGTTCTTGACTAGTTTCTACAGTGAACGGGTTTTCTGAATATTGTGAATTTGATATGGGTTTATTTAGGAGATTATATCTAACCTGTGAAATTAATATAAATTAATTGTGTTGTCTTTAAGCTAAAAGGTGGATTTTTAAAATAGCATCAGCTAGACGTGTTTAAAATATTCTCTTTATAAATTCTTTTCCTTTGAATGGTGTAAGGGAAGCAGCTGGACCTGAATGCCAAGTGGATTGATTTATTACTTGCATTAGTAAATAAGATGCTCCATCATTAAGTTAGTTTTATGAGTGAGTTTCCTTGAGTTGTGGAGATCTTTTGTAAAATTTTGCAGTGCCAAGTATTGCAGCGAAAGGAGGAAATGGTTGATTCCTTTATTTTGCTTTCCATGGGTTCTTCCACATCATAATGCAGATGGGGTGAGAGGTGTGGAGAGGAAGAACCCAGCCAGAAACAGAGCAGGTCATTTTGCAGGAGCTACTTTGGAGGAGAAATTGACATTTTCATGCATTCTTACTTTCTTCCTGCTTTTCACATCCTCTCTAAATAAAAGTAGAGACTATAAATATATACCACATATTTGTTTTAGAGAATGGTGTGATAAAGATTTATTTAAAACAATATAGACTTTGCTGATAGTAACAGCTCAGCAAGCAATTTTTTCTAGTATTGGTTCTATTCTTCCCACAGCCATTTACTCCAGGTTTCTATGCCAACGACCAATCAAAGGCTTTTCACAATGTGTGTGTTCTGGAATACTAAGTAAATTTTGCTGTTGCTAAGAGGTAAACTTGATTTTAGCAATAGGCCATGTAGAAAGCAGATGATGTGTTTTTTGTTAGTTTGTCTTAATGCTTACCAGATATAACTATGTTGTTGAGCCCTTGCTTACAATAGGGTGTTTCATTTGGATAAGGGACATTTAATTTTAAGTTTCTTTTAGCATCTTTTCCATACTAACTCACAGAAGACATTTCTTTTGTCATCAGAGAAAGTTATATTTTCACTTTCAACCCCTCTCAGAAGGAAACTCAAGAAGCCAAAGGCATTAAGCCCTTGTACAGATGTTTCTTGTTGTGTCTTTGTCTCTTTTGTTTTAATCACCTAAATTTCTCCCACCTGACTCCATGCCATTAGTATTGTCTTCCATCTGTAATGTGCCCATACATGTTTTACCTCATTTCAGCTTCCTAATGGTCCTATGAGTTAATAAGCATTATTTTTCCCATCTTACAGATGAAAAAACTGAGGCTCAGAGAGTTTAGGAGCCAAAGTGAGGCTTTTCAGCTCTGAGCCCAGTGTTCTGTGGGTTACATCACATTGTTCCTTATTCCATGAAGAGAAAGTCAACTTGTGAACCCCTCTAATAAACTTCTCCAAGATGTGACAAAAATCACTTTACCCCAACAGGCTCTGGAGTCATAAGATGCCACTTTAGAAATAGGGGCTCCTGTGGACAAGGGGGTGGTGATGTCTGGGAGCTGTATGTGGCACAGTTCACCAGGTGGGCTTCTTCTCTTGTACCCTGAGCCATAGATGGGGAGGCCCTCTGGCCTTCAATGAGCACCTGGCTCCTGAACAACCCCCAGACTGCCCCAGCTAGGCTCAGCAGGCTGAAGACCACAGGTGGATTCTATTATTTTTAAAGTCTAGAGGTCTAGGGCATGGTTTGGAATTATTGGCCATATTCTTTTTGTTAAATGGTTTATGTAAACTTACTAGTCAAAGTATTGACCAAGATAAGAGTATTTTATTTTATGCCATTATATGCTTCCTGGTTTAAAAAAGAACAAAAAAAGGAAAGGATTTAAAGTAAATGTTGATAAGTATTACTAATCTGTGTAAGTCAGGGTAGAAGATGAAAAAAGAAACAGGTAAGAACAGGCAAGTGGTCATGGGCCTGTGCTCATGATAAGAAATTCTGTTTTGATGGTAGAAATGAGGTAATACAAGGGGAATTGTTTTATTCTCTAAATTATAAGTAGGTTTCTAAAAGCAGAGAGGGTAAAAATGTTTACATATTTTCAGTTTGATCCACCAAATATCCAGTATAAAGATATATGGAGGTAGCTGGTAAAAAATAGTTTTTAGTAACTTTCATTCTTTTTTCCCCCATTTTGAAAAGACTTCATTTGCTGCTTGTGGGTTCCCAGAGAGCTTAATGACAGAATTACTCTTAAAGCCTTGCGCTGTTTAGAGAGTTGGGTCAGCATTAGCCATTTCCTCTCAGAGGCTCCTTTTTCCTAGAAAGATGAGATTGTCTCAGGGACAATCTCATATTTGGCTTCTAGAATATAAAGTTCCTACTCAGTGAAAGTGACAATATATAGCAAAGTGAGGTCAATTATTGGATTTTTTTCCTTCCATTCATTTTTTTCTTTTTAAAAAATTATGGTAAATATACTGTCATAAAATTGACCATATTCACCATTTTAGGTGTATAGTGTACATTAAGTACAGTGTACACATTAAGTACATTCACATTGTTGTGCTATCATCACCACCATAGCCATCCATCCACAGGACCCTTTTCATCTTCCTTCCATTCATTTTTAATAAGGGCTAATTCACCGCAGGAATTGTTTTCTAATCATTCATTGATAAGTAGTCTAGAGTCACCCTCCCACCTGCCTTGGACTGGCCTTCACTGGTATAGAAAGGGAATTAGGTCATTCACAAAGGATTTCTCTCACACTCAGGCTGTGGGACTTTGCAATCACCTCCTCATGTGGGGCCTCGGCATTTGGATTAATGGCCAAAGGATCTTTGTAGATGGAATGAAACATTACATAAGCAGCTTCCTCAGGAGAAATCACTCAAGTCTCCATAACTGAACTCCTGAAGGTTCTGACCTTTCAAGTTAGAATGTAGCTGCCCATTGAAGGTTAAAATCTCCCTCTTCCTTCTCCCTATTTCCTCCTCTGAAACCTTTGTCCCCACTCTAGTGCACAAACCCACTAGCCCAACCAAAAGGGTCAATCATTGATCCTGAATTTTCAAACTTTTGCAGAGTAGCCTTGTAACAGTTGAAATCTTCAAAATCCTGTACTGTTCATTGAATCCTATATCTAGTCCATTCTGGGCACTTCCTGAAGAAGGGAAGTTCAGTTGTCCCATGAGCACATGTTGACCCAGCTAGAAAATCTTTTTTGTCATTGTCCCATTCTGCCACTTAACAGGATTGATGCCACTATGTAGTCCTCTGTCTCAGATATGGACCCAAAGCTTTTTCATTTCTGTGTCAAACTCAATGGATAGATACCTTTTGGAAACCTACTGGGCCTCAGAGTTTTAGTAAGGTGCAGTTATCCCTACTTTAGAGATAAGAGAAAGCTGTAAAAATGAGGGTGTTTGGTTCAACGTCCTACAGAAGTGAAAGAGAGACAGACGTAAAAGCCTAGTCAACCACTAACCTTCACAAACACAAAACTTGAAACTGAAAAGAGACAAGTAATAGTAATAATAATAATAATGATGTCAATACTGGATATTTGTGCAGTCCAGTACTATTTTTATAGCACTTAGTTTTGGTTTTTGCTTTGTGTTTAAGTTTCATGCAACCAGAAAAAAATTCTCAATGGAATCACAGAAAATTTGAGTATTAATTATAGTTCAGTGTAATGAACATTTTGATCCTGAAGGCTGTAGAACTGAGTCCTTTTCATTTAGAAGATTTTTCTCATGTCAGGTTTTTCAAACAAAGGGATGATTACTGAACTAGTCCATTTCCTTTCATTCCCATAGCTCTCCTGTAATTTGTAAAACTCAAATGATACAAATGATACACAGTGAACCTAAGCCTACGATTTAATTCTGTGTGTTTGCCAAAGTACCCAATGGCCTAGTTTCCACAGCCATATCCAGCAGAGAAATGTCCCTGAAAAAAACACGAGGCTTCAAAGACAATGGGAGGAAATCACTGTGGCTCACACTTGCTGACCAGCATCAGGTGATAAAAGTAAGGCCCTGGGACATAGACACGGTGCAGTTGCTGATCCACAGAATTATTTAGGCATCCACCAATGGAGTAGTCCTGAGTATCTATGACTTTTCCCAATCTGTAGATTTTAAAAAATACTTTTCTGATGTTCAAATGCTGGGACGATTGTGCTGACAGTCTGATGGCTCCTGGTCCACCCTCCCTCCCACTCCATGCCATCATCCTATCTTTGCCATCACGGTTGCAGAGCCATCACTTAAGTAACTTTGTCCAGTAGAAAGGCAGGGCTACATCCACCCGGTCACTGGGATACACAAGGTGAATGCACTCAGTTAACAGCCTAGCTGCCAAGAAGCTCTCTGCTTTGCTCTTGGGTCTCTCAACCTGCTCTGACATACTTTCTCAATGCACTATATGGTTACAAGGGGGATGGGCCCAGGGCAGAGACTCAGCATGGAGCACTTGCAGTTTTAGCTAAACATGCAAGCAGTTTCATTTCATTTCATTTCATTTCATTTCTCCTCTTTGACTCAGTATTGTGGAATGATGTAGCCTCATGTCCAGAAGGGATACAATTGAGAACGTATTTCCATGTATAGCATTTGGAAAATAAATATTCTGGTTATCACAGATCCCCTTTCATTCTGTGTTTTCCTGTGTTATCTCAGGCCCCTGCCAGTGCCAGCCAGAATGCCAGCCAGAACACGAAGAATACCTAGGGGAATATTTCCTGAGTGTTTTCTAAGCAACATTAATCTCAAAAATGCTTTGCAAAAGAGGGCATTTGGTGATAAGATAAATTATGGAAGTATTCCATATTCTATCCCTATCTTTGAGAGTCAAAATGCCTATTTACAAATTAGGAGTCTTATGAGGTCTGGCAGTAAAAAAAGACTTTAACATAAACCAGGATTTCCCAGACTTAAGACCATGGAACCCGTTTTCATATAGCATCCCTAAAGATTAGAGTGAGAAATTCTAACGCAGGAAATGTTTTTAGAGATTTAGGTTCACTAAGGAACTGAATCTTGCATCTTTTTTTGTCCCCTTTAGCACCTTACACATAGTGTATTCTAATCAATTTGATGATAATATTGATTCTGGCCATTTTGGAAAAGGTTTGTATGTGGAACTGTTATTCAAAATCAGTGCTAAGTTGACATTCATTAGAAGGTCTTATCTGAGGTGGGAAAAGGGGGATATTTGCCTAGAAAGTAACTGGACCCTTTCTGGGGTCTAGGGGAGGTAGATGTGATACCAGATGGGCTATAAAAGCAAGAATTCCATTCCTCCCTTTATTCCTTCATTTAACAAACATTTCTTGGTTCTCTGCTATTTACAAGCCAGTGTAGGAAATAGAAACGCATGTGAGGCATAGTTCCTCTTCTTAGGTGCACTGAGACTAGTTGGGGAAGTAAGACATGCACATGTATCAGTTTAACACAGTATGGGGTGGGCATGGGTGATGAACAAGGTGCTCTTGTCCATCAGAGGAAGCAGAAGTGGTTTCTGACCTAGCAGCTAGGTGGGATTTTTGGGACCATGGCTCTCTCAGGTCAGTATTCACTCACACCCACGACCTCTAGGCCTAGAAGCACATCCTGATAGGCTCTTAATGGGGAGGATCCAGTTCAGTGGCATTGCATCCAATCTTCCTGACATGGAGACTGAGACACCTGGGTAGGGGGATATCAGGGGAGTCTGAACCAAGGGTGTGGAAACATGAACTCCATTCTGTCTCTGCCAGGTACAAGTTGGGTTTAAACAAATTACACACACATGCATACATGTATACACACACCTACATATATATTAAAATATACATATATAATGTGGACCTCTGAATATCTTCAGACATATTAAACTTACCAAATTCGTCAGAAGCTGCCCAAATTTATTACCCTATGATACATCTCACTTACTATAATCACATGGTGTTACCTAGTAGCAATGAAAGCAAGAGAAATCAGACATGGAATCATGGAATCCAGGCATAGTAAAATCAAAGATGTAAGGAAGTAGAATAAAGCAACTGATTTTTTAAAGAAAAAGTTTAGAAGGAAATATATATTAATGAAGGAAATAGACAACCCCAACAGAAAGTATAATTTCCTTTAGTATTTTTTGAAGTTTAATGAAGATAAGGACTAAAAAGAAATGGTTTATGAGATTAAGTATTTTGTCATTTTGACTTTTCATCCATAATTCAAATAATTTGACAATATGCATAGCTAAATGAATGAGAGGAATTTTATACAAACACTATAATATAATAATGCCCAAGCTTTAGTGAACATCAGAATTACTTGGAATTTATTGAAAATACAGATTCCCTGGCCACACACACCCCTGATATGGTAGGTCTGATGTCAGGGTCCCTATACTCTGCATTTTAAACAGCACCCTGCGTGATTCTGAGGCAGGTTCTACAAATCCAGGAATACTGCAAATGGGAAGGTTTGGAGGCCAGAAAAGTTTATGATATTCATTTACATTTGTTTATCACTCTATAGCAGATGTGATGGTTAATTTTAGGTGTCACTTTGACTGGATTGAGGGATGCCTAGATGACTGGCGAAACATTGTTTCTGAGTGTGTCCATGAAGGTGTTTATAGAGGAGAGTGGCGTGTGTGTCAGTGGACTGAGAGAGGAAGACCCAACCTCAGTGTGGGCAGGAACCGTCCAATCAGCTCCCCTGCTGGGACAAATGAGCAGAGGAAGGGGGATTTCATCTCTCTGCTTCCTCTCTCCCTTCTGGAGCAGAACACTTTTTCTCCTTCTGCCTTTGGACATCAGACTCCAGGTTCTTTGGCTTTTAGACTCTGGGACTTGTACTAGTGGCCTCCCAGGAAGGCTCTCAGGACAGGACTTACTGAAGGCTACATTTTAGTCCATACATATGACCTCATGGAGAGTACCCTATGAGTAGTTGATGGAAGATGATAAAAACACAGGCCTGGTTTGCAGAAGGATCTGTACCTTCCACAGTTGCCAACTGGAAGTGGATAGACACTGCATTTCAGCAGCACTCAGGGGTGTCCCCTAAAGACAATGGTGAAGTGATATCTTCCCGAAGGCAGAACTTCAGTCAGCACATCTGCTGTCAATCTAGTGCAAAAGGAGAGATGGATTGATGTCTTAGTTTTGCCCCCAAAGCAGACCTGAGAGAATTGGTTGTGCCCCCAAAGTAGACCTGGAATCACTTCCCAAATAATCTATCTGAAGGGAAGGGAATAAAAGGGTATAATTAATGAGTTATTACAGTTATAGGCAACCGAAGCTCAATTCCCTTATGGACCCCCTGAAGAACTGTATGGAATATGCCACAGATTTGCCTCACCAAGAACAGGGAAGCTGAGATATCTTATCCATATCCCTCATTGGCTGGGTTGCCTTTGTGAACACACTGTGCTTCCCTTAAGCCGAACAAACTCATGGTGCCCAAAAGAAAGCCCTTAGGTAGAGAAGTAGAAAGACTGAAATTTAGTTGCTTGAAGTGCACATCTAGCAGAAGTCTAGGAATATTCTCAGAGGTAGGATGTGAGCAGGGCATTAATAGCATTTGCTACAGCCTGAGGTATGGATTCATACTGCTACCTGGGCAATGACTCACAGATTGGCTATATAGGTAGGTATTTGGAAAGAGCAAAATTAGAAAACTGGTCACAATGAGATCTAGGGAAGAATTACGTGGATGAACCTGTCAGAATGGGCCTATAATATGAAGATATTTGTGTTCCATGTGAATACTGACCTTTGGGTATTCACTACAGAGGAAGTTTTAATAATCAAGTACAAGATGATCCATCATGTGGATATCAGCCTGCATCAGTCAGGGTTCAATCAGAGAATCAAAAATGCTAAAATATTTGGGATAGGGATTTGGCCTTACAGAATCATGAGAGTCTCAATAAGGCTGTTGTCTTTGTGTCTGTTGCTGGAACTTGAAGTCCCTGTGGGAGTCAGGAAGGGGAAATAGATGTTAAATGGAGGAAGAACAAGAACAAGCTAGAACCCACAGCATGAGCTGTAGTTCATGAGGGTAACTGAAACTCTTGTCAGTCCTTATTGCCTCTGACCTTGGTACTGTGGGTGTATTGCAGAAGCCAGGACCCTTATTCACAGAGCTAAATAAACATACCTAGCCTAGGAGTTGGAGAAGCTGAAGGAGGATCCAGAGCAGGGTGGAGCAGTTGCAGGCCCAGCCACTATATCATGCCATGAGGTTAAGCAACAATGTGTGTGAGCTACAAAATGGATGCTGCTTCACTTTTGCTCTCCAAATCTCCCATTAGAATCTCTCTTGTGGCTCACCCTAACTGGAAATATACAGAAAATAAAATTTTAGGAAATCTAGTTCAGCCTGAACAAGTGGACACATCACAAGGCCATCACACCATCCCTTTCCACTGTTACTTGCTCAATGGGCCCACTTATTTCCAATATAATTTGCTCAATGTACAAAGTAGCTGTAACAGCAAAGATGGAGACTATGTATAGGCTCAACAACATGACCTTTCACTCACCAAGCATTCCTGGTTTGCTTTTGGCCACTGCTGAGTATCTAGCCTGTGAACAAGAGAACAATGCTGAGCTTCCAATGTGACACCATTTCCTGGGGAAACCAGCCTGGTGACAGGTTGATTAGATTGGACACCTTCATCAGGAATATATAGCCATGATCAATATATATACAACAACAAAGCCTCAAATATGTGAAGGAAAACTGAATTAAATGTAAAAATAGACAATTCAACAATAACAGCTGGACCCTTCAGTATCCCACTTTCAATAATGGATTGAATAATGAGGCAGAAGATCAACAAGGAAATAGAGCCCTTGAACAACACTATAAGCCAACTAGTCCTAACAGACACCTCTTGTCTTAGTCAGTTTGGGTTGCTATAACAAGACATCATATACTGGGTGGCTTAAACAGCAGACATTATTTCTCACAGTTCTGGAGGCTGAGAAGTCCAAGATCAAGGTGCCAGAAGATTCAGTTCCTGGTGAGGGCCCTCTTTCTGGCTTGCAGACAACCAGTCACCCTCTTACTCTGTCTTCATATGATGGCGAGAGAGAGGAAGCAAGCCCTCTGGCATCTCTCTCTTTTTTTTTTTAAAGAGACAAGATCTTGCTCACTCTGGACAGCAATGGTGTGATCATAGCTCACTGCAGACTCGAACTCCTGGGCTCAAGCATCAAACAATCCTCCCACCTTAGCCTCCCAAATTGCTAGGATTACAGACATGGTCCACCATGCCTGGCCCACATATCTTCTTATAAGGGCACTAATCCCATGATAAGGGCCTCATTCTCCTAACTTCATCTAAACCTAATTACCTCCCAAAGGCCCCGCCTCCAAATACGATCACATTTGGGGTCAGAGCTTCAGCATATGAATTTTGGGGGGACATAAACATTCAGTCCATGACACCTATAGTATTCTCTATCCCATAACAGCAGAATAGACATTCTTCTCAAGTACATAGGGAACATTTTTCAGGATAGACCATGTGCTAAGCCCTAAAACAAGCCTCAATAAATTTAAAAGGATTGAAATCATACAGACTATGTCCTCCAACCGTTATGGATTTAAACTAAAAATTGATAACAGAAGGAAGTTTGGGAAATTCACAAATATGTGGAAATTTAACAGCACATTCCTAATTAATCAATGGATCAAAAAAATCATAAGGGAAATTAGAAAATACTTTAAGATGAATAAAAATGAGAACAAAACATACCAAAACTTATGTGATGCAGTTAAAGTAGTTCATAAAGGGAAAG
This sequence comes from Daubentonia madagascariensis, assembly GCA_023783475.1. Taxonomy (NCBI): domain Eukaryota; kingdom Metazoa; phylum Chordata; class Mammalia; order Primates; family Daubentoniidae; genus Daubentonia; species Daubentonia madagascariensis. Next base: position 698,636 of record JAKFHU010000745.1, read on the forward strand.
GTATAGTAGTAAACACCTATATTTAAAAAGTAGATCTCAAATCAGTTATGTAATCTTCTGCTTTAAGAAACTGGGAAAAGTAGAGGAAACTAAACTCAAACCAAGCAGAAGGAAATAAATAATAGAGATTAGAGTGAAAATAAATGAAATAGAGAATAGAAAAACAGAGAAAATAAATGAAACTAAAAGTTGTTCTTTGAAAAGATCAACAAAATTGACAAATCTTTTGCTGGAATGACCAAGAAAAAAAGAGAGAAGACTCAAATTATTAAAATAAGGAATGAGGCCATGCACAGTGGCTCACTCCTGTAATCTTAGCACTTTGGGAGGCCAAGGCAGGAGGATCACTTGAGGCCAGAAGTTTGAGACCAGCCTGAGCAAGAGCGAGACCCTGTCTCTACAAAAAATAGAAAATTAGTAGTGATGCATTCCTGTAGTCCCAGCTACTCAGGAGGCTGAGGCAGGAGGATGACTTAAGCCCAGGAGTTTGAGGTTGCAGTGAGCTATGATGATGCCACTGCACTCTAGCCCAGGTGACAGAGTGAGATCCTGTCTCAAAAAAAAGAAAAAATGAGGAATGAAATATGGGACACCAATACTGACATTAGAGAAATAAAAAGGATTATAAAGGAATATGAACTATATTAGCAAATTAGATAACTTAGATGTAATGGAAAAATTCCTAGAAACCAACAAATTACCAAAACTATTCAAGAATAAATAGAAGATCAAATAGACCTATAACAAGTAAAGATATTGAATTAATAATTTAAAATCTTCCCACAAAGACAAGCTCAGGCCCAGATGGCTGCACTAGCTAATTCTACCAAATGTTTAAAGAATTATTACCAGCTCTTTACAAACTCTTCCAAAAAAATAGAAGAGGAGGGAACATTTTCAGCTCATTCTATGAGGCCAGTATTACTCTGAGTAACAAAACCAGTCAAAGACATCACAAGACAACCATAGATGAGGCCAGTATTACCCTGAAATAACAAAACCAGTCAAAGACATCACAAGAAAACCACAAACCAATATCCCTATATATAGATGCAAAAATCCTCAACAAAATACTAGCAAACCAAGTCCAGCAATATATTAAAAGTATTATACACCATAACTAAGTGGTATTTGTCCCAGGAATGTAAGGTTGGTTTAACATCCAAAAATCAAGTAGTATAACGCACCCAATTAATAGGATTAAAGGACCAGTACCACATGATCATCTCAACAGATGCAGTGAAAATATTTGACAAAATTCAAACTCTTTCATGATAAAACCACTCAAAAAACAGAATAGAAGGAAACTTCCTCAACCTGATGGGGGGCATCTGTGATAAATCCACAGCTAACATCATACTCAATGGTAAATGATTGAAAGCTTTCCTTCTAAGATCAGGAACAAGACAAGAATATTCACTCTGGCCACTTCTATTCAACATTATACTGTTGGTTTTAGCCAGGGCAGTTAGGCAAGAAACAGAAATAAAATAATCCATATTGGAAAGGAAGAAGTAAAACTATCTGTATTTGCAGGTGACATGATCTTATATATAGAAAATCCTAAGGGACTAACTAAAAGCAATTCATAGAACTGTTAAACAAGTTCATCAAGGTTTCAGAATACAAGATCAATATTCAAAAATCAATTGTATTTCTATACAGTAGCAATGACAATCTGAAATGAAATTAAGAAAGTAATTCCATTTACAATAGCATCAAAAATAATAAAATACTTAGGAATAAACTTAACTAAAGAAGTGCAAGACTCGTATACTTTATAAAACATCCTTGAAAGAAATTAAAGATGTAAATAAATGGAGGCATCCCATGTTCATGGATCAGAAGACTAATATTATCAAGATAGCAATACATCTCAAACTGAACTACATTTTCAACACAATCCCTTTCAAAATCCCAGCTGTTTTCATAGAAATTGAAAGCTTGACCCTAAAATTCATAAGTAAATGCAAGAGACCCATAATAGCCAAAACAATTTTAAAAGAGAAGAACAAATTTGAAGGACTCACACTTCCTGATTTCAAAACTTAATATGAAGCTACAACAATCAAAACAATGTGATACTGGTATAAGGATAAACATATAGGTCAATGGAGTAGAATTGTAAGTTCAGAAATAAACCCTTACATTTATGGTCATTTCATTTTTGACAGGTGTAGCAAGACAATTCAGTGTGGAAAGAATAATCTTTTCAACAAATGATGTTGGAACAACTGGATTTTCACATGCAAAAGAATAAAGTTGGACCCCTTCCTCACACTATGCACAAACACGAACTCTGAATGGATTTCAGACCTAAAATATAAGAGCTAAAACTATAAAACTCTTAGAAGAAAAAAATAGGAGTAAACTTCTGTTATCTGAGTTAGGCAGTAATTTATTTGATGACACCAAAAGCACAAGAAACAGAAGAAAAAATAGATAAATTGGACTTCATCAAAAAAAATTCTTTTTTAAGTTTTGTCATTTGGATACCATCAAGCAACTGAAAAGATAACCCCATAGAATGGGATAAAATATTTGCAAATCATATATCTGATAAAGGACTTATATCCAGAATATATAAAAAACTCTTACAACTCAGAAGACAAACAAGCCAATTCAAAAATGGGCAAAAGACTTGAATAGACACTTCTTCAAAGAAGATATACAAACAGCCAATAAGCACATGAAAAGAGGATCAATATCATTATTCATTAGGGAAAATTGTGTCAAGACTACAGTGAGATACCACTTCACACCCACCAGGATGGCTGTAATCAAAAAGGCAGACAATAACAAGTGTTGTGTAGGATGGGGAGACATTGGAACCCTCATCCATTGCTGGTGGGAATGTAAAATGGTGTAGTTGCTTTGGAAAATAATTTGGCAGTTCTTCAAAATGGGGTGGGGGAGAACAAAGTGACTACTAATGAGTAAGGGTTTCTTCTTACTCATTAGTGATGAGTAAATTAGATGTGATGATGGTTGCACACTCTGTGAATATACAAAAAAACCATTGAATTTTACACTTTAAATGAAAGAATTATAGGATATATGAATGATATGTTAATAAAGCTGTTAAACAGCCATTCGTCCTCACAGTGTAACATTTTCATCTTTTTTCTAACTTCCTATTTCTTCTGAGTTAATGGCATTTCTGAAAGAGGAAAAATATTTTTTTAAATGCTGTCAGTGATCTATAATTACCCAAGAGCCTCCAGAAGAACTCGTACTGTTTCTATCTTAATTGTTTTGTTTGGATTATAATTTCTGTATATAACTACAATCCCTTGGGAAAGATGGCATAATTATTCATTTAAAATCCTTCATTCTAGATGCTATGGCATCATTTGTCTGAGTTTAATGGTTCTCTTTTTCTAGAGATGGGACTGCACAACTCAGCTGCCCACTGTGTTATTTGGTAGCTGTGCAAGTCTTGATTGTCTCAAGAGAAGAAGCCAGAAACTGAGAATATGATGAAGTATCAGGTCATGAGCAAACACACAGGAATATGCTGCCAGCCCTTGAAGTTTTATGAGAGGTTGTAGATAATTTGGTACTCATAAACATAGAGGGAACAGAGGAATGAAAAATGCAAACCGTAAGACTGTGCAAACATAACAAAAACAAACCCAGATGGTGGATGAATTCCCCAGGGAAATGGGAAGTGGGTAAGCAGAGGAAAGGAAAAGGCTGAGGATCAGACCCTGGGGGATTCAGTGGATCAGAGAAGGGAGGGTCTTGGGGAACTAGGTAGAGACTTGGGTGAACCAACATAATCCGATGGGGTGGTGTCAGATGCAGCTGAGTGCTAATGGGGTGGATACATCCCTTCAGATCTGGCTAAAAGGAGGTTATTGGTGACTTGAGAGAAAAGAGCATCAGTGGACTTTTGAGGATACAAGTCAAATTTTAGAAAAGAAAAGGATATGAAGGAAATGGAGGCATCATTTGAGTGGGACTGTTAAGAGAAGGATGCAAAAAGGGTGATAATTCAAAAAGATAGATGTTTCTATGTAGAGTATGAAGGCTTTTTCTAGGTAGAGAAGCTATGTATGTTTGAAGAGAGCTTGGCTACCTGCATTTGGAAAGAAGAAGAAAAAGATTTTGTTAACTATTAATACAACACAATACTGCCATCCTACGTAATGGGTCTCTTCTTTAGATAATTTCTTTAGTTAAAGCATTATTATGCCATATAGAAAAGAAATTATCAAAAGATTTATTTTACAGGCTTTGTCACAAAATGGTGGGACTAGACAGGTCCCAAGGAATTCATATGAGCTGGACAGGCATGTTCCTAAAGCAATCCAAAAGATATCTGTTTATTTTCAAGATGATTAAGGAAAGAAGTTTGGCAGCTTCCCCAGTAACCTATGATATTCTAATAGCACTCACTTCCTTTTCCTTAACTAAAATATAAAAGTACAGAGAGATGAAATTCCAACATGCCAATCAGTAAATGCTACTTGCTTACTATTAATATAAACTTGGCTTATCTTATAGGACCAAAAGTAAAGAATGATGTGGGGGCCATAAACTGTCATCCCCTGACAATAACCTCCTGTTATTATGAACATTGGTAGATTGAAGATGTAGTTTCTCAAAGGGACTTAAGTATTTGGGGCACAATTCCAGGCACATTGTGTTCTACTTGACATCAACAATTTCTGCTTTATCAAAGGCACTGCCCTTTAGAAATTAAAGGCCACTTTGGAAAGGTAGTAAGTTTTTGGAGTATAGGTACAGAATGAACTTGACCATTACTCTAGGGTTTTTATTGCCTTTTATTTTTAAAGAGCAGTGGTCATTTGGAAGTATTCCCAGAGCTCTTGCCTCACACTGTTAGGTCATGAAGGCATTTCTTACTGAGAAGTGGTTTAGGATTGAGAAACTACTGACACCTTGGTGAAAAAACTACGCAATCACATGTAGGAGACTGAGAGGGTCCCCACTCTCAGGCAGTTTTCTCTCAGCCAAGAGACATCTCCACTACCTTAGGGATTGGCACATGCAAAAGTAACCTTAAGTTGTCTAGTCTAGAAGTAGGCCATGGAGGAAATAAGCCCTTTCAGGCACTTGTGAGAAAGGAGGACGTTAATCGTAGGTACCACTTCCCCACATACATGCATTTCTTTAGCAGATTTAGGTTTTCTGTGGAATGAGAACAGAGAAGCCAGAAACTGATGAGAGTGAAACTAATGAAATCCTTTATCTACTTGGTGCATTTGTCAACAGGATAAAAGTTTATGTTATGGGCTCTTATGATCTTCTAGAATATTCCATGGCTCCCATTGCTAAAAAGATTGCCAGGCCAGATTCTCCTCTCTCCCTGAACTCGTCACTTCTCCTGCCATCTCTGTTTGTTTATCAAGGCTCAGATCACGGGATCTTTGGATCTTGTGTGAAATCATACTCAAATTGGCGTCATTCTGCGAAGACCTTCTTTAGAAATGTGGAACATGTTTTGTTGAATTATATTTATAATACTTTTCTTAATGTTTCCAGACTATTGAGAATAAGTTTTTAAATAAAATATATTTTTCAAAGCAAAGATCAGTTTTGTATTAGACTGTTCCTTGAATATAAATGCATTTTAGAGGAAAATGGAGATTTTTCCAGATTTCAGTTAAGGGAAGAATTATAACAAGAACCGGCTAGCTGTTCTGAAGGCTGCCCCTGAGCTATTACTTAATGTCAGCCTCTCTCATCTCCATAGCTATTTTTGTGTTCTGTGTAAAATATCCTTGTCCGTTTCTCTCAGAACATGCTTTAGCATTTTCCAAAGTTGGCCATGTTTCCTCAGCAGTCATCTTACACCCTTGGAGCTTCTTAGTCTCTATTTTTTACTCCTTAGAAACAGAAAAGGTGCATGTGGAAGATTTATAAGTTTCACGTTTCAAAGTTCTCTTTCTTTTAGTTGGGAAGTTTAAAATGTCTCTAGAATAAACCTATCTCCACATTCCATCAGCCTTATAGGAGGCAGGAAAATATGTTTTATGAGCAAAGGCTTTGGGAGCAGGAAATTTCCGTTCTACTATTTACTAGCTACTGTCACTGGGCTTTAGTTTCCTCATTTATAAAATGGAAATATTAATAGTGCTTGCCTCCACAGGGTTGGAGCGAGCATTACATGAGATAACGTGTATGAAGAGCTTCAGCCAGTGCCAGGCATGGGGAAAGATCTCAATAAATGTTAGTGATGATGGTGGCAATGATGATAAAGGATTTGGAGTCTTGCAAAGTTGTATTGCAGCATTATGACACAGCGTTTTCAGATAAGAAATCAGATCACATAATCTGCCAAAGTTATTCGAATTTGCTACGTGAAAGTAAAAATTACTTCTTTATCACTTAAAGGCCGCTATATATTCTTACTCATTTGGGGGGTGTGAATGCATGCATGCATGTGCGTGCACGTGCTTGTTATGTCTTGTGTTTCTGCCTTGATGGTCAAGAGTTTTGCTTTAGCCCTTTTTAAAAATCCAACACAACTCTTAATATTGTGCAGTGCACACAATAGGCTTTCTTTATAAATAATTTATTCAATTAAATCAAATTCTCATGCAAAATTGTACTAGTAGAAAAGATTTGGACCTTATGAAGATCTACAAGACATTTATTTTTAAAGTAAAAGGAATTAAATTAACAAATAAGGCCTTAGAAACTACCTAGACCTGGTGTCTTTTCCTAAGGATTCATTCTGCACTCACCCTTGCTTTTGTTTAGCACAGTGCCTGTTACACAATGAAGTGAAGTAAATAGTTGCTAATGATGAGACATCTTCATGTTAGAAGTCTTGGTACCAAGCAATAGAAACCAACTTGGGTTAACAAGAGGGAATTTACTGAAAGGATATGAGAGGGCCCACAGAAATGGCATGAGGCTAGAGGACCACGCTTGAAAATGAGCAGAGAGCAGGAGAGCTCTGGAAAGTTAGAGGCAGGAACCATAGCCATGGTTTTTGTAGCAGGAAGCATCTGCTTAGCACACTGCCATGGGGAAGGAAAACCCACAGTCCACTTTCTTCTATACTGAGGTGACCCACTGCAGGGTCAGAGTCCTCTGGGAGTGCGTGACTGACCAAGCTCAGAATACAGGCTCACAGCCAGGGGCCGGGGGTTGGGAGAGGAGGGTGGAGAGAAAGGATTAACCCATCACCTTCTGTAATGGGAGCTGGTACGTAGGACCGTCCTCCCTACATAGCTATACACAGAGGAAGAGAGGCAGTTTCCCAAAAAGAAACTAGGGTACTGTTAGGAAAAGGGAATGTATGCTGGGCAGCCCAAAATAACAAATGCCCATTATTCCAAATTGCTAATACTCTAATTTTTTACATTGGACATAGCCTGTCGTCTAGCCAGTCTTTATTTAGCCTGTGTAGACCTTAAAACACAGTCGGAAATATTCCGCTTAAAACACAGTCGGAAATATTCCGCTTTGCTATTCCTGTCCTAGATGTGGTCTAAAGACAGTCCTCCATGTCATCATCCTGTTCTCATCTGAGTGGGAACATCCTTCCAAAGAGATTAGATAGGAACTCAGGAGTTGAGAATGTTGTAGTAACAGCATTAGATACTAGGATGAACTACCTTTATTTATTTATTTAATAATTTAATAAATTTTTATATTTATTTAAATATAATTTATATATTTATATAATATATATATAAATATTATATATATAAATATATAATATTTAATAAATATAATATATATAATATATAATATATATATAAATATAATATATAATATATAAATAAAAATATAAATTATATATTTATATAAATATATAATTTAAGTAAATTTAAAGCTATTATTTCCTGTAAATTAAAAACTGCTAACATGGCACCAGGGAAATTTTGCTCATCTTATCAAAATTGGGGCCTGTATAGGTAAAATGTATTTAGTTTCCATCAAAGGGAATGCTTCTGACATGGTAGAGGTTATACTGTCAGAACTGTGTCAGTAACTGTTATGGAGTTGCTTTGAAAATGGCTGTCTTAGGTTGGTTGGTTCTTACCCTTTTCAACTGATTCCATTTGCTTTTATGTTACAGGGGAAAACTTATCCATTTCGGGGTGCCTTTCCGCCAGTTTGGAATCCCATTGCATATCTGGATTACAACAATCTGTGGCGGACAATGGATAACATGGGAAAGGAGGTAAATTGCATATGACCAATTACTGATATTACAATGACAACTGTTTAATATCCTTCCATGGTGCAAGGAACATTGCTGCAGACATTGATGCACATCATTTCCAATGCACCCAACAACTCTGCAAAGTTGTCCACTTGACAGATGGGGAAAATGAGTGCCAAGAGGTTATGTAATTTACCCAAAAGCACACAGCGAGGGAACCAGGATTCAAACCCACTCTCACTGATACTAATGCCTATGTGTCTTCAACTTTATGCCATTGAGCACTTAATATGACATATTTTTGCTAGGTATCTCACTTACAGTTGTCTTATCCATACATAATGCCACTTTAGATAGTAAAGGAGAGAAGGATTTGCTACCCCAAAGTGGTTTTTGTTTGTTTGCTTGTTTGTTTTGAGACAGGGTCTTGCTCTGTTGCCCAGGCTATAGTACAGTGGCGTCATCATAACTGATTGCAACCGCAAACTCCTGGGCTCAAACAATCCTCCTGCCTCAGCCTCCTGAGTAGCTGGGACTACAGGAGTGCACCACCATGCCCAGCTAATTTTTTGTTTTTTTATTTTTTTGTAGACACAGGGTTCTTGCTGTTGCCAGGCTGGTCTCGAACTCCTGGCCTCAAGTGATCCTCCTGCCTTGGCTTCTCAAAGTGCTAGGAGTATAGGCCTGAGCCACCGCGCCCGGCCCTCAAAGTGTTTTTACTTAGTCTCAGGCTCTGTAACATCACTCTCTCAAACTTGAATTGGGGACATAAAATGGGTGTTAGCTTTCAATAATAATAATAACAACAACATATAAATTTATGCACAGGCTTATATATAATTATTATCATTATTATTATTGTTTTGGCAATAGCATGAGAGCATAGACTCCAAAGAGCTCCCACCTCTTTCTCTACATAGAATTCCATGCCAATGACACATTCCAACACAAAAACCGACAGACCCATTTTCAGAGGTTCTCATGAGGGCCTCTGGGCAGTGGTAGTTATCATCACACTTGAGTGCGGAACCTCCTTTCTCTGCAGATTCCAGCTGATGCACCCTGGCAGGCACCACGTGCTGAGGAGTGGGACAAGATGACCATGAAAGAGCTCATTAATAAAATCTGCTGGACAAAGTAAGTAGGCTTGACTATTTAAAATTTACTTTTTATTTTCCCATCCTATCTTTTCTATCCTGTCTCAAACTGCAATACTTTTCTTAATAACTTATGGGAAAAAAATTAAGAGGAAACCTAATAATCTTTCAGTCAGTAACAACTTTGAGGGAACTTTAGACACCTTAGAGCAAGTTAGAACAGAAAATGAATCTAAAAATTAAGAAAAGTGGGTGAATGAAGTAGAACTTCTTTTAGTGAAAGGGTCATGTGATCTGCAATAAAACCAGTAATTGTGTTTTCATATTATGTAGAGGTTAGCTACAAAAGCAATTTGGAAAGATATTTAAAAGTTAATTCCATGTAGATATAGAATAATGGGAAACTAGAGGAAAGCTAGTCTATAATAATAAAAATATAAACTATGTAAAATTTTCAATTAGAATATGTGTTATTAGTTTACTTACAGTTAATTAGTATTTATTTTACATGTATTATTTATTTCTTAATATATATATTTATTTATATTATTTACTTATATTTATTTATATTTATATAATATTTATTTATATTATTATATAATATTGAGCATGTATTTATTTGGGGCCTACTATGCGAAAGCACTATACCAGGCACTAAGGAATGGAGGTGAACTTCTTAGGAATAGCTCTTACCTTCATGGAGTTTATATGCTTCTAGCAAGCAAGACTAACCTTGAACACATAATTATATAACACTAGGACAGTGCTTGTAACAGCAAGAGCCTTACGTGTTTCCTTAATGAAGAAAGCCTTAAACTGAAACTGAGGCATTAGTGAGTGCATCAACTAAAAATTAGCCACAGGGGCAGGGGGAGACATGGAAGGGTGGATAGTATGCAGGACTGGTGGGTGATACTCCCTGGTGGGTGGGTCTGAATGAATCAGAGGGGTAGGGGAGAGATAGGGAAGGTGGATGGCGTGAGGGGATGGTATCTTGCAGGAATGACCCATAGGGTTGATGGTGTGTGGAGAGGATGCTATCATCCAAGAATAACCCCAGGGTCAAGGGGGAAACTGGATGAGTGGATGTTGGTGGGGGATATCTTCCTGCAGTTGGGGAGGGCAGACAGGAAGCATGGATGGTGAGGCAGGATGGTATTTTCCAGGAATGACCCTCAGTGGTTGCGGGGGGTGTAAATAGGAAGGGTTAATATTGTTGGGGACATGGTATCTTCCAGAAATGAGCTATATGGGTAGGGGGGAGACAGGGTAGATGGTTTTCTGCCAGAAATGACCCATAGGGCAGGGAGTAAATAGGAAAAGTGGGTGGTGGAGAGAGGATGGTATCTTCCAGGAATGACCCACAGGATTGTGGGGGGTGGTGTAGAGAAGGATGGAAAATGTGGATGGGTGACATGTCCAGTATGACATGCAGGGGCAGGGGGAAAACAGGGGAGGGTGGATGATGTGGTGGGATAGTATCTTCCAGGAATTTGACACAGGTGCTGAGGGGAGACAGGGAAGTGTAGATGTTGGGGGGGGTGCTGGTCCATCCCCTAATGACCCAGAGGTATAGGGGAGAGATAGGAAGATTCGATGGTGTGGCAGGATGGTATCTTCCAGGAATGAGCCACAGGGGCAGGGGTAGGGGGGCAGACAGGAAAGGTAGATGTTTGCAGGGGGTGTCATCTAGGAATTACCTACAGGATTGGTGGTGGGGGGAAGGATGGATAATGTAGGGGGAAGATATATTCCAGGATGACTCCCTGGGGCAGGAGGGAGACACTTAGAGTGGATGGTGTAGTGAGATGGTATCTTCCAGGAATGACCCACCGGGTTAGGGAGGAAGAAAGATGGGTGATGTGGGGGGCATGATATATTCCAGGGTGATCCACAGGGGCAGGATGGAGACAGGGGAGAGTGAATAGTGTGGGGAAATAGTATCTTCCAGGAATGTGACACAGGCACTGGGGGAAGACAGGGAAGGGTAGATCTTGGAGGAGCGGTTCATTCCAAAATGACCCAGAGGAGTAGGGGAAAGATGGGAAGGTTGGATGGTGTGGCAGGTTGGTATCTTCCAGGAATGAGCCACAGGGGAGGTGGGGGGAGGGAAATAGGAAGGGTGGAGGTGTGGGGGGGATGGTATCTTCCAGGAATGACCCAAAAGGGGCAGTGGGAAGACAGGAATGGTGTATGGTATGGTAGGAATGGTATCTTCCAGCAATGACCCCCATAAGGTTGGGGGAGAAAAGAATGATGGACAATGTGGGGAGATGGTATCTTCCAGGATGACCTATAGGGGCAATGGGGAGACAAGGAAGAATTGATTGTGTATGGAGGGATAGTAACTTCCAAAATTGTTACATAGGCCCTTGGGGCAGACAGGGAAGGGTAGCTGTTGGGGGAGGGGTGTTGGGGGAGAGGTCATTTCATCCTGAAATGACCCAGTGGGGTGGGGGGAGACAAAATAGTTGAATTGTGTGGCACGATGGTATCTTCCAGGAATGAGCCACAGTGTTAGGAAGGGGGGTAAGAAGGATGGATGTTATGAAGGGATGGTATCTTTTAGGAATGGCCCACAGGGGCAAGGGGGAGACAGGGAATGTTGGATAGTGCAGGGAGGGGGAATGATATATTCCAGCTACAGGGGATGTGGAGAGACTGGTAAGATTGGCTTATGTGCAGGGATGGTAACTTCCCGGAATGACCCCAAAGTTCAAGGGGGAGACTGGAAGAGTGGATATTGTGGGAGTATATCTTCCAGCAATGACCCAAAGGGGTGGGGAGAGACAGGAAGCATGGACGGTGAGGCAGGATAGTATTTTACAGAAATGACCCTGAGGGAATGGGGGGCAGGGAACAGGAAAGGTACATGGTGTGGGTGGAATGGTGTCTTCCAGGATGACCCACAGGGACAAGTGGGAGACAGGGGGAGGGTGGATAGTTGTGAGGGGGTAGTTATCCTCCAGGAATGTGATACAGGTGCTGGAAGGAGTCAAGGAAGGGTAGATGTTGGGGGATAGGGGTTCGTCCTGAAATGACCCAGAGGGGTAGAAGGGAATTAGCAAGATAGAATGCTATGACAGGATGGTATCATCCAGGAATTAGACACAGGGGTGGTGTGGGGGGCATACAGGAGGGATGGATGGTGTGTGTGGGGAATAACTTTCAAGAATGACCCATAAGGGGCAGGGGTACACAGGAAGGATGAATGATGCAGAGGGGATGGCATCTTCCAGGAATGATCCACAGGGTTGAGAAAAGTACAGAAGTGGGGATGATATCTTCCAGGAATGGCCCACAGGGGCAAGGGGGAGACCACAACAGTGGATGTTGTGCATGTGTATGGGGATATCTTCCAGAAATGACCCAGGGGGTGGAGGGAGACAGGAATCATGGATGATGAGGCAGGGTGGTATTTTCCAGGAATGACCTTCAGGGGGCTGGCAGGGCTGGTAACAGAGAGATTGGATGGTGTGAGGGGATGGTGTCTTGCAGGAATGACCCATTGGGTTAATGGTGTGTGGAGAGGATGGTATCATCCAAGAATAACCCATGGGGGAGGGAGTGTGTGTTGAGGGGAGGGAGACAGGGAAGGTTGGATAGTGTGGTAGGGGGGAATGATATATTCCAGAAATTACCTATAGGAGCAAGAGGGAAGGAGGGATGATGTTCCAGGAATGACCCACTGGGACAGGACAGAAGGGAACTGAAAGTGTGGATGGTGTGGGGAGGATTGTATCTTCCTGGAATGACCCACAGGCATTAGGGGGAGACAGGAATGATTGATGGTGTAGGGAGAATGGTATTTTCCAGGTATGATACACAGGTTCAAAGGGGAGACAGTGTATGGTGTGGCAGGATGGTATCTTCCATGAATGAACCACGGAGATTGAGGGGGAGACAGGAAAGGGGATATTGGGGTGATGACATCCAGTAATGACCCAGGAAAGGTGGATATTGGGGTGATGACATCATCCAGTAATGACCCAGAGGGGTAGTGGGGACATAGGAGGCGTGGAGGGTGTACTAGAACATATGTTCCAGGAATGAACCACAGGGATAAGGGGGAGATGGGAAGAGTGAATGGTGTGGCTGGATGGTATCTTCCAGGAATGGCCCACTAAGTATTAGAGAGGGGAGAAGGATGGATGGGGTGAGATCATAGTATCTTCCAGGAATAGCCCACAAGAGCAAGGGGGAGACAGGAAATGATGGATAGTGACTGTGTGTGTTTAGGGATGGGGGTGATATTTTCCAGCTATGACCCACAGGAGTTGGAGAGAGACAGAAGGTTGGTTTGTGTGGGGGAATGGTGTCTTCCAGGAATGACCCAAAGGGTCAGGAGGGAGACCAGAAGGGTAGATGTTGGGCGGGGGATATCTTCCTGCAATGACTGACAGGGGTTGGGGGTGGACAGGAAGCATGGGTGGTGAGGCGGGATGGTATTTTCCAGGAATGACCCTCAGTGGTTGGGGAGGGGGGTGTAATAGGAAGGGTTAATGCTGTTGGGGAGATGGTATCTTCCAGGAATAAGCCATGGGTGTAGGGGGGAGACAGGGTAGATGGTTTTCTTCCAGGAATGACCCACAGGGCAGGAGGTAAATGGGAAGGGTGGACGGTGTAGAGAGGATGGCATCTTCTAGAAAAGACCCACAGGACTGGGGGGAGGAAGAAGGACATATAATATAGGGGGATGATGTCTTCCAAGGTGACCCACAGGGACGGACGGGGCAGAGTAGGGGGTGCAGAGACAGGGAAGAGTGGACAGTGTGGGGGAAGAGTAGCTTCCAGGAATGTGACACAGGCAGTGGGGCGAGTCAGGGAAGGGTAGATGTTGGGAGTGGGGTTCAACCTGAAATGATCCAGTGGGGTAGAGGGGAGATAGGAAGGTTTGATGGTGTGGCAGGATGGTATCTTCCAGGAATGAGCTACAAGGGTCATGGAGGGCGGGAGGCAGGAAGGGTACAGGGTGTGGAGAGGGGTGGTATCTTTCAGGAATGGACCAAAAGGGGCAGGGGGGAGATAGGAAGAGTGAATAGTGTGGAGGGGGTGGTATCTTCCAGGAATGAACCACAGGGTTGGGCAAGAGGGGAGAAGGGGGCATGATATCTTACAGGATGGCCCACAGGAGCAAAGGGGAGTGGTGAATGTTGGACTGTGTGTGTGGGGAAGCATTTTCCAACTGTGACCCATGGGCTGGAGAGAGACAAGGAGGGTTGGCATGTGTGTGGGAATGGTATCTTCCACAAATAACCCAAAGGGACGGGGAGTGGGGAGAGACTGGAAGGGTTGATATTGTGGCAGATATCTTCCATTAATGATGCAGAGAGGTAGGAAGAGACAAGAAGTAGGTGTGGTGAAGCAAGATGATACTTTCCAGGAATGACCCCCAGGGGCTTGGGGGTAGGGAGTAAATAGGAAGGGTGGATGTTGTGAGGGGGATGGTATCTTCCAGGAATGTCCCAAAGGGATGAGGTGGTGGGGGAGACAGAAAGGGTAGATGTTGTGAGGGCGTGATATCCCCAAATGACCCAGAGGCATGGGGGGAGATTGGAAGGTTGGATGGTGTGGCAGGATGGTGTCTTCCAGGAATGACCCAGAGGGTTGGGTAGGGAGGAAGGATAGATGATGTGGTGGAATGGTATCTTCCAGGATGACCCATAGTGGCCTGGGGAGACAGAGGAGGGTAGATAGTGGGGTGGGATAGTAGTTTCCAGAAATGTGACACAAGTGCTGGTGGGAGACAGGGAGGGGTAGATTGGGGGGGGTGCAGCAGTGGTTTCAGCCTGATTGACCCAGAAGAGTATCAGGAAGATAGAAAGATTGGATGGTGTGGCAGGATGGCATCTTCTAGGAATGGGCCACGGGGGCAATGGGGGGGTGGAGACAGGAAGGGTAGATGGTTGGAAGGGGTGGTATCTTCTAGGAATGATCTATGTTTTTAGGGAGGGGGCAAGAAGGATGGATGTTACAGGAGCATGATATTTTCTAGGAATGACCTGCAGGGACAAGCGGAAGACAGGGATCTTTGGATAGTGTGTTGGTGGTGGTGGTGGTGGTAGGGTGATGTTTTCCAGCTATATCCCACAGGAGCTTGGGAGAAATAGGGAAGGTAAGCTTATGTAGGGGAATGGTATCTTCCAGGAATGACCCAAAGGGTGCGGGGAGAGACTGGAAGGGTGGATGTTGTGAGTGGGTTACATCTTCCAGCAATGACTCAGATGGAGGGGCGGGACAGGAACCATGAATGTTGAGGCAGGATGCTGTTTTCCAGGAATGACCCTCAGGGGCTGGGGGGGTGATAAGCAGGAAGCATGGATGGTGTTGAGGGGATGGTATCTTCTAGGAATGAGCCATGGGGGGGGCAGGGAGGGGGGACACAGAGTAGATCATTTGGTGGAATGGTGCCTTCCAGGATGACCCATGGGGCAAAAGGGAGACAGGGGAGGGTAGATAATAGGGGGGAGGATAGTAGCTTTCAGGAATGTGGCACAGGTGTGTGTGGGGGAGACAGGGAAGCATAGATGTGGGGGAGGGGGGCTCATCCTGAAATGACCCAGTGGGGTAGGGAGGAGACAGAATAATTGCATTGTGTGGCACGATGGTATCTTCCAGGAATGAGCTACAAGGGTGGTGGTTGCCAGGAAGGTGTGGAGGGGGGTAGTATCTTTCAGGGATGACCCAAAAGGGGCATGTGAATGGTGTGGACAGAATGGTGTCTTCCAGGAATAACGCACAGGGGCAAAGGGGAGATGGTGAATGTTGGCTAGTGAGTGGAGGGTGGGATGTTTTACAACTGTGACTCCAGGGGCTGGGGAGACAAGGAAGGTTGGCTTGTGTGAGGACATGGTATCTTCTAGGAATGACTCAAAAGGGTCAGGGAGGAGACTGGAATGGTGGATGTTGTGGGGGCATATCTTCCAGCAATGACCCAGAGGGATAGGGGGAGACAGGAAGTATGGATGGTGAGGCAGGATAGTATTTTCCAGGAATGACCCTCAGGGGCAAGGGGTGAGGTGGTAAACAGGAAGGGTAGATAGTATGGTGGGGATTGTATCTTCAAGGAATGACCCAAAGGGTCAAGGGGGAGACAGGAAGGGTAGATGTTGGGGGTGATATCTCAAAATCACTCAGGGATAGGAAGGCTGGATGGTATCTTCCAGGAATGAGCCACAGGGGCAGGAGGGGGTAGAGACAGGAAGGGTGGATGGTGTGGTGGGGGGATAGTATCTTCCAGGATAGCCCATAGTGGCAGGGGGGAGAGAGGGAGAGTCAATAGTCGGGGGGGATAGTAGCTTCCAGGAATGTGACACAGACACTGGGGGTGGGGTAGCAAAGAGTAGATGTTGGGGCAGGGGTTCATCCTGAAATGACCCAGTAGGGTAGCGGGGAGAGAGGAAATTTGGATGGTGTGGGGGGATGGTATCTTCCAGTAATGACCCACAGGGGCAGTATAGGAGGAGGATAGGAAGAGTGGATAGGGTTGAGGGGGATGGTATATTCCAGGAATGTGCCTCCCCAGAAGCGGGGAGGAGATAGGAAGAGTAGATGGTTTGTTGGGATAGTATTTTCAAGGAATAAGGAGTGGGAGACAGGAAGGGGGGATGTTGGAGGGGATGATATCATCCAAGAATGACCCAGCAGGGTGGAGGGGGACAGGAAGCATGAATGGTATGGGAGGATATATCTTCCAGGGATGAGCCACAAGGGCTGGTAGAGACACAAAGAGTGGATGGTGCGGGCAGATGGTATGTTCCAGGATTATCCACAGATTTAGATGGCAGATAGGAAGAGTGGATTGTGTGGAGGGGATGGTGTCTTCCAGGAATGACCCACAGGGCCCATGAGGAGATAGGGAATGTTGGATGATGTGGGGAGAATGGTATCTTGCAAGAATGACCCAACGGTCAGTGGTGGGGAGGCAGTTAGTTCAGTGATTTGGGGAGGTGGGATCTAGGCAGAGAGGACAGGTAGGAGCTTTTGTGAAGACCTTGAGGTAAGAAGGATAATGGCATGTTTGAGCAGCTAAATGGACAGTATGTCTGGACCACAGTGATGACAAGAGCAAGTGGTATAAGGGGGACCAATGGAGAGGCTGATGGGGCAGGGTATATTGGCCACATTCAAGCTTTGGCCTTTTTCTATTGAAAGCCATTAAAGGGTTTTAAGCAGAGAGTTTTTTTGGTTTTTTGGTTTTTTTTTTTCAGAATATTACGGGGGTACAAACGTTTTGGTTACATAATTTGCTTTTGTACAGTTTGAGTCGAAGTTATGAGTGTGTCCATCACCCAGATAGTGTGCATTGTACCCATTAGGTATGAATTTACCCATCCCCTCCTCCCCCCCCCCCGCCGGCTTGATTTCCGTTAAGTTTTACTTCCATATGTACCTGTAAGTGTTGATCCATTAGTTCCAAGCAGAGGGTTTTTTGAGTTTTGCACTTTTAAAAGACCTCATTGGCTGTCATGTGGAGAAGGATACAAGAGGGGATGTAGGATGACCAGGTAGGAGCCACTACTGTTGGAGCCTAGGTGAGGGACCTCGTAGCCTGGACCAGGGCCATGGCAGTGAAGATGGACAGGAGAGGATGGTTGTTAAAGTAGATGAGAGCAAATAACCCTAGTGATCCCTGGCAAGCATATTGACCTTTATACAGAACCAGGATTAACATATTTGGAGCTAACCCATAATTTCTTAAAAGCAGGAGAAAACTTTAGTTTCCCCAAGAGTTAAAAAATGCATTCCTTTATAAATTGAGTCCATGAGGTTATTTTTCTTTCAATTGCAATAGAAATACTTACTAACCATTCTAAATTGTGTTTTAAAAACATGAGGTCCTCAGACTCCTATACATATTGACGCCTGACTTCTACTCTTGTTCTGTGAACAGGACTGCTAGGAAGTTTGCCACTCTTTTTGTGAATATCAACGTGACCTCTGAGCCCCACGAGGTGTCTGCCCTGTGGTTCTTGTGGTATGTGAAACAGTGTGGGGGCACCACTCGGATATTCTCTGTCACCAACGGAGGCCAGGTATGACGTGTCCATTCTGAAACTATAACTTCCTTAGTGACTTTGTCTTCCCCCAGAGCAGTATCTTTAATAATTACCTCAATATTTTGAAACATAAATAATTAGAAATGTGAAATGGTCTCAGAAAGCTTTTCTGAAAAAAAATTTCTCATTTCCTTTTTCATTCCTGAAAAGAAGTTCACAGCTGAAGAATGTTTCATTTTGAATTAATTAGGTTTTAGGAATTAAGTTCCTTCCTTTTGGAGGTAGGTAAAATTAGGCTGTTTATGTAGGAGAAGCTAAATTATGAAAACAAATTAATTTCCAACAAATACTAGTACTTGTAAAATTATTATACTTAAAGTCATCTCTGTTCCAGACATAAGACATATGTCCTATATCTCAGAGTTATTTTTTTATGTTAACTGTCATAGAATGGAAGTGACTTTCTTTTTTCTAATTCACACAAGTGATTCATGGCCACTCTTTCAATAGGAAATTCTACATTTTGAATTCTAAATTTTTGCTGCCCACTTGCATTTGTCCAGATTCCATGCCACTTCCTTTACTAATAAATGAACTCATTTAGTTCATTGGCTGGACAGACAGCAAACCAGTGCTGAAGCTAGAATTTTTATTCCTTGATTCCCCAGACTCTGAGATCCTTTGATTCAAGGCTCTCCCTTATCAAAACAGAATGGGGTATGTCTTTTCTAGGAATGTTATGCCTGGGTGGGATGAGGTTTAATTATTAATGGTAGCAGTTTAGTTCTATAAACTTATGCTGCATCCCAGAATTCTGGGTGCATAGTACAAGATGTAGAGTCTTTTCCCACCTAAGTGAATTAGTCCTCTCCTTAGGAGATCACCAAAAGTCCCCACGTTGTTCTTATAACACCAAGAGTTATTGCCCATTTGACCCTTAGCTTTTTCAATGACAAAATGCAAGCCAGTTGTATTTTTTTTCCTTATTTCTTTTTATCTTATTTATTTATTTATTTATTTAATTTCAAAATATTAAGGGGTACAAATGTTTTCAGTTACATTGATTGCTTTTGTAATGCTTGAGTCCTGGCTATAGATGGGTCCATCACCCAAATAGTATTCATTGTACTCATTAGGTAGGTTTTCTCCCCGCCCCTCCTGCCCCCTCCCCCCTGGTTGATTTCCACTGAGTTTTACTTCCCTCTGTGCAGATATGTGCTCATCGGTTAGTTCCAATTTAATAGTAAGTACATGTGGTATTTGTTTTTCCATTCTTGAGATACTTTACTTAGGAGAATGGTCACCAGTTCCATCCAGATTGTTGAAAAAGGTATTAATTCATCTTTTTATGGCTGAGTAGTACTCCATGATGTACATATACCACATTTTATTAATCCACTGATGAATTGATGGGCACTTGGGTTGATTCCACATTTTTGCGATGTGAATTCTGCTGCAATAAACATTTGAGTGCAGGTGTCTTTTTGATGAAAAGTCTTCTTTTCCTTTGAGTAGATACACACTAGTGGGATTGCTGGATTGAATAATAGGTCTACCTTTAGTTCTTTCAGGAATCTCCATACTGTTTTCCATAAGGGTTGTACTAATTTGCAGTCCCACCAACAGTGTATAAGCATTCCTCTCTCTGCATTCATGCCAGCATCTATTGTTTTTGGACTTTTTAATAAAAGCAATTCTAACTAGGGTAAGGTGATATCTTATTGTGGTTTTAATTTGCATTTCCCTTATGATTAGTAACATTGAGCATTTCTTCATATGTTTATTGGCCATTTGTCTTTCTTCTTTTGAGAAGCTTCTGTTCATGTCTTTTGCCCACTTTTTAATAGGGTTGTTTGGTTTTTTTTCTTGCTGATTTGCTTGAGTTCTTTGTAAATTCTGGATACTAGCCCTTTATCAGATGTATAGCTTGCTAATATTTTCTTCCATTCTGTACATTGTCTATTTGCTCTATTGATTGTTTCCTTAGCTGTGCAGAAGCTTTTTAGTTTAACCAAATCTCACTTATTAATTTTTGTTTGACATGATTGCTATTGGGGTCTTAGTCATCAATTCTTTGCCTAGGCCAATATCAAGAAGAGTTTTTTCTACATTTTCCTCTAGAATTCTTATGGTTTCATGCCTTAGATTTAAGTCTTTTGTCCATCTTGAATTAATTTTTGTGAGTGTTGATAGGTAGGGGTTGTGTTTCATTCTTCTGCATGTGGCTATCCAATTTTCACAGCAACATTTATTGAATAGGGCTTCTTTTCCCCAGTGTACCTTGTTGTCTGGTTTGTTGAAGATCAGTTGGTTGTAGGTAGGTGGTTTTACATCTGGGTTCTCTGTTCTGTTCCATTGGTCTCTGTATCTATTTCTGTACCAATACCATGCTGTTTTGGTTACCTTAACCTCATAGTATAGTTTGAAGTGTGAAAATGTGATGCCTCCAGATTTGTTCTTTTTGCTTAAGATTGCATTGGCTATTCAGGCTCTTTTCTGGTTCTAAACAAAGCGTAGAATTATTTTTTCTCGTCTTTGAAGTATGACATTGGTAATTTCATGGGGATTGTGTGGAATTTGTAAATCATTTTTGGTAGTATGGACATTTTAACAATGTTGATTCTACTGATCCATGAGCATGATATGTTTTTCCATTTGTTTGTATCCTCTGCGATTTCTTTCCTCAAAGTTTCATAGTTCTCCTGTAGAGATCTTTCACCTCCTTGGTTAAGTATATTCCTAGGTATTTTATTTTCCTTGTAGCTATTGTGAATGGTATTGAGTCTTTGATTTCACTCTCTGCTTGACTGTTATTGGTATATAGAAATGCTACCAATTTATATACATTAATTTTGTATCCTGAGACCTTGCTGAATTTGTTTATCAATTCCAGGAGACTCTTGGTGGAATTTTTGGAGGTTTTCTAGATACAAGATCATATCGTCAGTGAAGAGCAACAGTTTGACCTACTCTTTCCTGATTTGGACACCCTTAATTTCTTTCTCTTGCCTGATTGCTCTGGCTAGGACTTCTAGCACAATGTTGAATAGAAATGGTGACAGTGGGCATCCTTGTCTTGTTCCAGTTCTTAGGGGGAATGCTTTCAACTTTTCCCCATTCAGTATGATGTTGGCTGTGGGTTTGTCATGTATGACTTTTATAATTCTTAGATATATTCCTTCTATGCCTAGTTTGTTGAGAGTTTTTATCATGAAAAGGTGCTGGATTTTTTCGAATGCTTTTTCTGCATCTATTGAGATGATCATATGGTCTTTGTTTTGTTTATGTGGTGAATCACATTTATTGATTTACATATGTTGAACCATCCTTGCACCCCTGGGATGAAGCCCACTTGTCGTGGTGGATTATTTTTCTGATGTGCTGTTGAATTCGGTTTGCTAGTATTTTATTGAAGATTTTGCATCTATATTCATAAGGGATATTGGTCTCTAGTTTTCTTTTTTTGTTGTGTCCTTTCCTGGCTTTGGTATCAAGGTGATACTGGCTTCATAGAATAAGTTGGGGAGGATTCCCTCCTTCTCAATATTATGGAATAATTTCAGTAGTGTGGGTACCAGGTCTTCTGTGTAGCTTTGATAGAATTCAGCTGTGAATCCATCTGGTCCAGGGATTTTTTTTGTTGGGAGGTTTTTTATTACTGTTCCGATCTCACTGTTTTTTATTGGTCTGTTCAGGAGTTCTGTTTCTTCCTGGTTGAGTCTTGGGAGGTTGTGTGTTTCCAGGAACTTGTCCATTTCCTCTACATTCTCTAGTTTATACATGTAGAGATTTATGTAATATTCATGGATGACGTTTTGTATTTCTGTGGTATCAGTTGTAATGTCACCTTTTTCATTTCTGATTGAGCTTATTTGGGTCCTTTCTCTTCTGTTCTTGGTTAATCTAGCAAGAGGTCTGTCGATTTTGTTTATCTTTTTGAAGAACCAACTTTTTGTTTCTTTAATCCTTTGTATTGTTTTTTTGTTTTCCAATTCATTTAGTTCTTCTCTGATTTTCATTATTTCTTTTCTTCTGCTGGCTTTGGGTTTGGTTTGTTCTTCCTTTTCTAGCTCCTTGATGTGGAGCATTAGGTTGTTAATTGGTGATCTTTCTGTCTTTTTGATGTAGGCATTTAAGACTATGAATTTTCCCCTGAGGAGTGCTTTTGGTGTTTTCCATAGATTTTGATAGCTTTTGTCCCCTTTGTCATTCAATTCAAAGAATTGATTGATTTCCATCTCAATTTCATTCTTGACCCAATAGTCATTCAGCAGAAGGTTGTTTAATTTCCATGACTTTATGTAGGTTTGAGTGTTTCTCTTGTGATTGATTTATGGTTTTATTCCACTGTGGTCTGAGAAGGTACATGGTATGATTTTTAAAAATTTGTTGAGACCTGTTTTGTGGCCTAAGATATAATTATTCTTGGAGAATGTCCCATGTGCTGCTGAGAAGAATGCATATTCTGTAGTTTTTTGTAGAATGTTCTGTAAATGTTTGTTAGGTCCATTTGATTTAGAGTTTGGTTTAAGTCCATTGTTTCCTTATTTCTTTTCTGCTTTGATGATTTGTCGAGCTTTGGCAGTGGGGTGTTGAGGTCCCTGGCAATTATGATGGTGCTATTTATTTCTTTGCTTAGCTCTAGTAAAATTTGTCTTCTGTATCTGGGAGCTCCTGTGTTGGGCGTATATATATTTAGGATTTTGATGTCTTTTTTGGTGAATTGTTCCTTTTACCATTATATAATGACCCTCTTTGTCTTTCTTTATGTTTGTTGGCTTAAAGTCAATTTTATCTGATACGAGGATGGCTATATCTGCTCTCTTTTGGTTTCCATTTCCGTGGAATATGTTTTTCCATCCTTTCACATTGAGTCTATGTGCGTCCTTGTGGTTTAGATGTGTTTCCTGGAGACAGCAGATAGTTGGGTTGTGTTCTTTCATCCATTCAACCACCCTGTGTCTTTTGAGAGGAGCATTCAGTCCATTGATGTTAATCGATAGCATTGATATGTGAGATGTTGGTCTGTTCATACTGTTGGGTCGTCCCTTGTTGCTTTGTTTTACCTCTTGTTCTATTGTTTTATAAGAGTTTGGAGGTTTTTTAGGTGGTTTTACACTGGTGGGTATCTGTTGTATTGATTTGTGTGTAATGCTGTTCTGAGTATTTTGTGCAGGGCAGGCCTGGTCATGGCGAATTCCCTCAGTGTTTGCTTATCTGGAAAAGACTTGATTTCTCTGTCAATTGTGAAACTTAGTATTGCAGGACACAAAATTCTAGGCTGCCAGTTGTTTTGTTTAAGTCATTTGAAGATGGGGCCCCAATCCCTTCTGGCTTGTAAGGTTTCTGCAGACAAGTCTACAGTTAGCCTAATGGGTTTTCCTTTGTGGGTTATTTGCTGCTTTTGTCTTGCTGCTTGTAGAATTTTCTCCTTCATTTTGACTTTGGCCAGGTTGATTACTATGTGTCATGGAGATGACATACTTGCTATGAATCTTCCCAATGTTCGATGTCCATCTTGTATCTGTATGTCTGAATTTCTGGTGATACCAGGGAAGTTCTCCTCAATAATTTCCTCAAATAGGTTTTCCATGCTTTTTGCTCTTTCTTCTTCTCCCTCAGGGATAACTATAATTTGAATGTTAGTTTGCTTCACATAGTCCATCTTTCTCTCAGTGATTTCTTGGACTTTTTTATACTCTTCTATGCCTTTTTGAATGACTGGATTATCTTGAGAACCTTGTCTTTAAGCTCTGGGATTATTTCTTCTCCTTGGTTTAGCCTGTTATTAAAGCTTTCTGCTGTGTTTTGAAATTCCCTAAATGACTCTTTCATTTAAGTTCTATTATATGCTTTCTTATGTTGTCTAGCTCTCTAGTGACTTTTTCATTTTTTTTCCTTGATTTCCTGAAATATTTTTTTGGCTTCTTTTTGTTGGTTCTCAACTTTCTCTTCAGTTCTATTCATCTTATTTGCCATCCATATTCTGAATTCCATTTCTGTCATTTCAGCAATTTCCTTGTGGGTGTAGTCCACTACTGTAGCTCCATTGTGTTCTCCTGGGGGTGTTGAACTATTTTGTTTTTTCGTGTTGCCAGTGTTCTTTTGCTGGTTTCTTCTCATCTGGCTCCTTTTCTCTTGACTCTGGGTTAACAAGATTTCAGGGCATCTGTTCTCCTTTGCTGGGAACTCTCTCAAACCAAGTCCAGGAGTGACGGCTGCTCAGGGCTGAGGGTCCTAAGTGAAGTGTTGGGCCTCAGGGAGGTTCTGCTGACCCAGTGGTAGTGGTGTGGACTCAGTGTGGTCTTTGGGTCCAGGCACAACTCTACAGTCTCAGGGGTGGAGTTGCAGGCCCAGCAGGGACCCTGGATCTACAGAGGCAGAGCCTCAAACTTGGGCACAGTGAGAGCTTCAGAGCTGGCTCTGGGGATTTTGGGGGCACAGCCACCCATATGCAGACTGTTCCACCAGCATGGGAACTACTGATGCCCAGTTGTGCATGCAGGGGTTTGTCTCAGCAGCCCAGGGTCCGCATAGGCAGGCCGGAGCCACTTGTCAGCCAAGGTTTCCCACACACACACACACATAGCACCTACTGATGCTGTCACCTCAGGCTTCCCAAGTGGTGTCTGTGGCATCTGGGGCTCTTCCTCTGTTCAGCTTCCATGACAGGGAGGAGGCGTGCTTGGTCCCCAGTCACAGAACATGACATGGGGGAGTGTCTGTTCCCTCCCTGGCTTAGCAGGGGTGATGCAAAGGCTACTGCTGGAAGGCTGTGTCCCCAGTGGACCTGGCTCCATGGGCCATAGCGATCAGGATGGCCTCAGTTGCAGAAACCTGGGATTGGCAGGCACCAGATCTCTACTGCACATGCTCTCCAGTGGAATATCTCTGCATAGATGCTGAGCAGCTCCCCGCTCAACCCTGAGGTCTGCAGTGGAAGAGGGAGACCCCTCACAGATTGAGCTGCCTGTAACTTTTGTTTCTCCCCTAAAAAGCAGTGTCCCCTAGGGTTGCTTCTATCCTGCTCTCTTTACCTCTTCCCAGCAGTGTGAATTGTATTGGGCCCCCAGCTTAGTCTCCGAGATAGTGGGTGACACTCGTAAGTAAGAATCAGCCACTCCCTGTTTGAGTTGGTAGATGCAGTAATGAACTATAGAGTTGTTCTCCCTGTCAGTGGTTGATGCTTGCAGGAAAGAGCCAACTGCAGAGATGTTCTTTTGTGCCTGTAATAAGCTCTAGTCCCTCAGGAGGAGCACTTGAATGCCCCAGGCTTTGGGAGGGGCCCTCTAGCCCCCAGGGTATTGCTTGTTCTTCACCACTGCAGAGGTGGGTGGAGGAGGGAGGCTGGGCATGGTTAGGTTGGGCCAGCCTGGCTCTCTGGGATGACTGCTCATGAAGAAGGGGTCATTATTGCCCGACTGGCTGTTGGGAGTGAGCTCTGCCCCTTTTGCATTACCCCTACCCTCTGGTGTCTGGTTGCAAACGGGCACCTGAAAGTGCCACACTCAGTTGCTATGGCACCGCAGGCTGGGATCTTCCCCACCAGGGGACCTTCCCTAATCCAACAGTGCAGCTTTGAGCCTCAGCAGGGCTCCAAAGTTGTTTTGCTGGCTGCTAGGGAAAGCCACTGGGAGGAGGGTTAAGGCAGGCTCTCCAAACCGGGAAGGCTGCACTCATTTGCTATGGCACCATGGGCTGGGATCTTCCTCACCAGAGGACCCATCCTAGTCCCAACAGCACAGCTTTCCTGTGGGGGGGATGGGTGCTCCCCCAGATCGCCATGTCTTGGACCCCCACAGTATTCTCCTGTTAGTTCTGCCCATGTGGGCTCCCTCACCTCCCAAGTCCTGGGGGCACAGGATCCAGCCTGTGTGTCTGACCTGCTGGCGTGAGTCTCCGGGAAATGCCGGTGGTCAGGGAGCTCCCAGATTGGGCACCCCAAGTCCACTGCAGGTCCTCAAGGGGAAAGGTGTGGGCTCCACTCCGTGGAAAACTCAGACTGGAGGATGTGCCAGCTGGGGAGAGGTGGCTGCTCGGCAAATTCTCGGCTCAAACTGCTCTCCTGGTTGCAGTGGGTGGGGGAGGGGCAGGGGAGGATAAGTGTCTGAGTGGAAGAGAGCCAGCTCTCTGGCCTCTTGGGTCATTCTCCTTGGAGGGGAATCCTGCACAGAATGTCCAAGCTCTCCCCATGGTTCCATGGTAGCTTCAGTGTATGGGCTTCTGGGGATGGAAAAGCTTCCAAGTACCTTGGTAGCCCACTGATCACCGAAGGAGTGTGGGAAAGAGAAAGGGATCCCCCTTACCCCTTCACTGGGCTCTGAGCCTCTCTGTGTTTGATCCTCGCTGATATCTTTCTTCCTTTTTCCTCTTCCTTCCCTGTTTTACAATTTTCCTCCATGAGGTCCTTGGCAGGTTGCAGTAATTATTCCTCTGACCTACCCCTGAGCTGTTTCTTTTCTCCCCTCTCCTTTATCTGAAACTCTTCCTTTCCTCTGGGACGATCCGGTAAGTGATGTCTCTAGTTAGCCATCTTGCCTTGACAGTTGCATTTTTTAAAATTCCACATTACTCCTTTTAACCCTTATTTTACTTTCTGAGGTATCTTGACTCATATTTGATATTTGTGTCCTTCATTCAGCGGAGCCAGGATACTTTTTGGAAAGTATAGTTCAGATGATGAATCTTAAACCATTATCACAATATCTCTATAAAAAACTTAGGTTTATCCTGCAGTAATTTAATTCAACAAATACTAGACCTGGAGGAGTGGACAGAGAACAAGACAGAAAGAGTTTATGGTCTTTCCAACACACTAAAATTCAAAGTAACTCTTGGAAAACATAGGTCAGATTATAAGTTAAATGGTACCAGTTTCTTAAGGAAGGACAAATCATGAATTTAGGTCTGAATCACTATGGGAATATTTTTTTAAAGAACTTTGGTGGTGTCATTAAAATAGTAGCCAGTTATAAAAGTACAAAACTCACTGTGTGGCTGCTCATGCAAAGTTTTCTGGAGGAGCATGATTGAGGTACCTAGTTGTCAAATGGTGAGCTGTGCCTCAGTCTACCACTGTGTATTTCTAACCATTCAAAGAATCTTCTACAACAGGCTAAAAATAGTCCCCTGGTTTTTACCAAATACATTGTTAAGGACTTACCTCCTTAAATTAAGTTGGAAGCATTTCCGTGGTGATCGTAGCGGATGGCAGTGGGCAGAGCAGTCCTGGTCTTATAAGGGCTGCTCAAGAGAACTGTTTAACAGTGTCTAAAGGAACAAGCAGGTGCTTAGCCTTCATTCCTCTGCCTCCACCTCAAAACTTCCCAACAGTTTTGCAAAAAGTTTCTCAAGGTCTGAGATTCAGGTTCTTAGGACATCATTTGGTGATGACTGGTAGGACATGGCTATCCCAAAGAGCGCCCTGAGCTTGTTCTCTTAGAGTGACATTGTCTGTAATATGACACCGTCTGCATCCTTACCTGCCTGGACAGTCCCAGCTTAGGACTGTGAGAATCAAGGGGAGTTATAAACCACATCTGCCAGGCTAAATGCAGCACCTTCCTCTTTCCAGGGTTACCTCCATGCACTGCACTCTTGGGCATTTGAAGCCCACAGACTTGCAGATATTCCCATTTGGTCAGGGCAGCAGTAGCATAGAGGAGTATTTCTTCTGGTTTTGTGATTTCATAAAGTAGTAACTGCTTTGCACTGCAGGAAGCTGTACAGAAAATGATCATTGAGGTGTCTTGGCAGCCTCTGCCTCTGTCCTAATGAGTTCTTCCAATAGTTAGGTGTGCAGAGGGTAGAGGTCTGGCCTGTGACTTTCTCAAGGTTTTCTAATCGTGGCAAATAAAATTTTTCTTTGGGCTTTTATAACATTTCCTTTCCTGCCTACCTGCTGTAGGAACGGAAGTTCGTAGGTGGCTCTGGTCAAGTGAGTGAACGGATAATGGACCTCCTCGGGGACCAAGTGAAGCTGAGATGTCCTGTCACCTATGTTGACCAGTCAAGTGACAACATCATTGTAGAGACATTGAATCATGAACTTTATGAGGTAACTCAGTTTAGTCAAAAGGAGCATATAGTAAATAGGTCTTGTGTCTTTTGCAGCTTCTAACCAGATATAATCCAAGCAGTGGCATAATTAATGCTGACATGTTTCTGCCTCACTCTTCGAAATCACCAGCCTTGGTTGACCTACCTTCTTCTGTTTTGTTGCCTCACAGTTGCTTCCTTTTGTATGTTATTACTGCTCAATGTTATTTTAAAATGATAAAGATGATTTTTCACACCCTCTGCAAAGCCTACAGCTCACATTTGAGGTGATATTTTGCTTGTGTGTGCTTTAGTGCAGATACGTAATTACTGCCATCCCTCCAGCCTTGACTGCCAAGATTCACTTTAGACCAGAGCTTCCATCAGAGAGAAACCAGTTAATTCAACGTCTTCCAATGGGGGCTATCATTAAGTGCATGATGTATTACAAGGAGGCCTTCTGGAAGAAAAAGGGTAAGCTGCTCTTATTCATATTTAAACTGTATTATGTGAAGGAACCACACTCTTTTAGGAATATTAAACAAAAGGTACTGAACAGAAAAAGTGCTTTCAAATTGGTAGAGAAAGGATCAGAAATCTTGGTCTGTCGATTTTCTTATAGCCCCTGGCAACACAAAATTATGCCAAGAGCACTTGTTGGCAATGGGAGAGAAGAAAGAGATCACATCAGTTGCTTGGCCACCATTGCCCTGGCTCCTGGCATTTGTTCTGCTGCTTACTGTTCATGAGCAGAGTGAGGCCAAGGGGCGCCCTGGAAAGAGCACTGCATTGAAGTCGCACGTTTGTGGACTTCACTTGCTTACTAGCATCAGTCTGTAAGTGTAAAATGGTGCCAGTAAAACCTACTGTCAGGGAGTTGTGAGGATTAAATGAGGCAGGGTGGCGGACTTAGAAGGCTGCCCGGAGATGATGACTACTGTTGATAAACCTCCTGTTTGTACTCATAGGATTCCCTCCTGCCATTTCTTCCATGGGTTGTTAAGGCTGATTCCCTCCAGCATATTCCCTCTTTTCCCATGTATTCCAGAATCCAGGGCCATCTTACCATTTTTGCCATGCATTTGTCAGTCCTAAGCCCTTTATGTAAAGGTGATAGAGATGGGTCATTTTCTATAGGTGGGTGAATAAACATTTTTGTATAGTCAGTGTGTGTATTTAACAGGAAATAGCCTGTAGGGTTGGGGCAAAGACCAGGAGTTTAAGATTTGCCTTCCTCTTAGCAAAATAGTTTATATGTATTTTATATACATGTGTGTGTCTCTGATGAAGTGATTGATGAAAATCAATTTCCTATTGATTTTCTCCTTGTCAAGACTACTGTGGCTGCATGATCATTGAAGATGAAGAAGCTCCAATTTCAATAACCTTGGATGACACCAAGCCAGATGGATCGCTGCCCGCCATCATGGGGTAAGAAGCTGGCCATTCTGTGTTTTCCAAGTTGTATTGGTGTATTGGTGTGGATGCTGGCAAAATATATTGCTTTGGAATTGGGCTCAAGCAATGATGAATACCCCTACAAAAATATATCATGTTTCTATGTCTTAAAATATTATAGTAATGTTTTCTGTGTGGCACAAGAACACTGGGAAACTTTACTAAAATTGACATCATTTTGAACTTGTGCCCATGTATTTCTTTCTCCCATAAAGCTTACATGTTGAGGATGGAGTGAAAAAAGCAGCTAGACAGGTGGTGTGGTAGCCAGCCTTGCCTAGAGGCAGAATGTTCACAACCATCCTAGAATGAGAACTAACTGCTTTATCCTGTAAAAACCTTCCAGATTCAGAGTTTCTAGGCCTTATCCTTTTCTCCATTCTGGACATCTGCTACATAGCAAATGTTAGTTGTTACCCTGAGATATAAGATGGCTGACCCATCAGGAGGTGCAGTTTGGAGTCAAGCCAGGCCTCCAGTGGATGGCAATGCACTTTTTCTAGTTGGTAACTCCACATTTATCCTTAACCAGCGGTGCTTTACTTGCTCTTGGAAGTGTGCAGATGGTCTGGGCTGTGGTTTTGTTTAGGGAACCCATCCCTGCACACAACTGTCTTGCCTGTTGGGGACTAGGGGTCCAGAGAAGGAAGTGGGGTCTCCACAAAGGAATTGCCAAGGAGTGCCACAGCTCCCAGTTGCCTGCCTTTTGGCCTCCATCAAATGCTATACAAATAAAAAGCTGTTTATTCTACCACACCGTAACAAAAGAATGCGGCTTCAAAGTTCAATAGCAGTCAAGTAACTTTTAGAGACCAGTGGTTTCCCCTTCACCTCTGGGAAGTGCATACCTCCTGCTTGAAGAGACAAGTGAGCTCATACACATCATGTCACAGAAGGAAAACTACAAAGACAAAAGGAGCAGACCCATGTCCCAGGGGACTTAGAAAGCAGGCTATGGTTTCTTCTAGAAAGCAGGTTAGTGACGAGACATTTTGTAACCACTTCTCTGGTTGTAAAATAAAAGAAATAGCACCAGCTTCCCTAAGAAGGGCATATGCTTACCACATAATGACCATCGGAACAACATATCCTCTTCGTCTCTAACCCCATTGGGCAAGAAAGGATAGAGATTGTTTTGGCAGTTTGACATCACCTTCTTTCTATGTGCCAGAGAAAAGCAGGAGGTTGGGGTATAGGTTTCAGGAGAATGTCAGTTAAGATCAATCCAACTGTGGATGGAAGAACACTGATACTCTTCTTGCCCTGAGAGTTAGATATAGTGATATCTGACCTTCTGAGCTTTCTTTGGCAGGGCCCTTCTAGATGTTAATGGGATTTCTTAGGCAGTTTCTAGCAAGTGGTATTCTAATCTATTTTATCTGGACAATTGCCTCCACCCTGCTCTTTGCTTTTGGCTATGGCCACAAAAGCCTGGAGTGGTAATTGCCCAGCACTATATTTGTAACAACCAGTTCCTTTGGGAAACTAGAAAGGCCCTTGTACTTTAGAACTATGAAATGTCCCAAACGTGAAATCAGTATGTTTAATTTCCTCAATAAAACACCAAAGAAAGTTATTAAAGGATATTTGTCCATAGTTAGGATAGATCAAAGAGGTTATTTCATTCATGACTTGAGAGTTGACAGAAATAGCCAACACTAACTGCCTGTTGGGAAAGGAACTATAAAAAGCAAACAAGATGAGTTGACTAAAGAGGTTTTCAGACAAATCATTTAATCTTTTATCAAACATTGGGGATTTTTAAAAAATACTGCATAAGTCTAAACTTATTGATTCTTACAAAAACCCAAAATTTAACTACAATCATTAATAGTGAGCCATAATTTAAGGTGTTAAATAAATCATGCAAAATCATGACTTTATCCCATAAAATTCAATATTTCAAATTTCTTAAATAATCCACAGCTTCCTCTGAGATACTGTTCTCTGGATTAACACATTTTGTATCTTTACTTCCCAGAATGATCTCTAATAACAGCCCTAAAGGAATTGCCAATCAAAGTTGAGGAACACTTTAATTTGGGGATGGGGAGAGGAGGAAATAATCTGTTTTCAGCACTGATGTACTTGTCTTTTTGGTCTAGAATAAGAGAAATACAGTTTTAAATTTTTTTAATGGAGAAATAATTTCATTGTCCTTTAGCTCATTTGGATTTTTGAAAGCTTTCTAATAATAGTATAACTAAGGACTTCCATGTTACAATTCAATTCTTTAAAATATATGTGCAATTAGTAATATCAGTATAATAAATAGAATCTATTTGATTAAAGGGAAGCAGACAGGTTATAACTGAGTTTTACTGAGTTACTTTATTTAGGGACTGTGTTAGGTCACTTTCCAGGGAAGCTGACTGGGAGATGGAGATTTGGGTGCAGGAGGTTTACGGGGAAGTGCTCTGGGCGTTACTACCTATGAGGGAAGGGAAGGAATCAGGATCAGGCAGAGGGAGAAGTTGGGCTGGGAAGGAATCAGGATCAGGCAGAGGGAGAAGTTCGGCTCCACTGTTGTCCCAACAAAGGCCTCAGCCATCCCCTGGGAAGCTTTGGAGCTGGGATGGGCCTTCAGAGTTGTCCTGAACTAAGCCAAGGCCCTTCTCTGCTGCCTAGTGTAATTACTGGGGAAGGTCAGATGTAAGCTAAGGGTACCGAGTGCCTGGTCCTTAAAAGGGGGTTGGGGAACCCACCATGGTATCTACTACAGACAGATATTTATATTTGTTTTTCCAGCTTTTGTTGAGTATTTGGCAGAAGGCAACAATAATTACCAAAATAATCATTTAGTGCAGCATTAATTCATCTAACATTTGCCTTCCTACTGTATACCCAAAAGTGTGTTAAACTTTAGGAGTAAAATATTGAATAGGAGGTGACCTGTCATTGAGGAACCCACAGCCTAGCAGGGGTTTTGGACACAGAGGCAGACTGAAGACAACATGGCATTTGCTTTAGTAGAGGGGGAGGGTCTGGGAGTAGGTGGAGGTAAGAACACTTCAGAAAGGGGCAACTCTTAAGATAAAGGGCTATAACTTGATCATTTCAATATATCCTCTCTCTTCAGCTTCATCCTTGCCCGTAAAGCTGATCGACTTGCTAAGCTCCATAAAGAAATAAGGTAAGACTTTATATCTGAAAAACAGATAAAAAGTTAGCTTTATAGTGTGTTTTTTGCACTGAGAGTAGTGGACTAGCATCAGGAAAAATGTAATACTTCACAAATATTCTAAAAATCCCAACAAACCAACCTTTTTGTATTTTGCTATAGCCCCCTCAATCTAGCCCTTACCCATAAGCATATATTAATTTAATTTTATATATTTGTGTTTATTTTACAGTGGTTAAGAGGTAGGGCTTCCCATAAGATTGATGGAGAAAAATTATAGAAAACTTTAGCTGTGAAAAAAGCTGTAGAAATGAAATCCTGATCTCCTTGCAAGGCCATCATCCATTTTCTAAGGTTCTCTGACATGAACTTTCTAAAAAGGAAATCCATACATATGTGTTTTAACCTGTAGCAATGTGTGTGCATGAAAGTATTCACCACTTATTATCTGGGACACAGTTCTGATGTTCCCTTCCTTTGAAAGTTTCCTAATATAAAACAGTTATTTTAGGACAGTGGCTCTTTTCTCTCTCTCCCTTTCTCTCTTTCTGTCTTATTGTATTTGTTTTGTTTTGACTTAGATTCCTGTGGTTCAAATGAAATCTTACCTGGAAAAGTAAGCCTTTGAACATCAGAGTCATTTGGCTATTGGGGGGATGCCCCTGGGAATTTCTGGCCTTCCCTTTAGGGTAGCCATAAATCCTTTGCTAGCTTTTAAAGAGGTCCATGGAAAGCCCTGACTTCAGCATGATACAGTTCATCCATGTAACAAAAAACACTTGTACCCCCTAAATGTTTAGAAATAAAAAATAATAATAATAAAGAGGTCCAATAGACACACAAATGTAGACTTCTTTCTGAATTTAATTTAAAAATTAAACAGCTAACCTACTAGCACCCCTTGCTATGGGAGTTACTTTGATGACTTTAGAAGTCAGGGAAAGGTTGTAGAACGTGTTCCCACATGTGCACACGGATTTGTTTATTTGAGCAACCATGAGAGATTTGACGTCAGGAAAGGAACTATTTTGGTGTCCACTTACTTACTCAATAGAGGAAGAATTTGAGGTCCAGCAATGGGGAATGATTTGTTCAAGGCTCCACAGCTACTGTCTTAGTCTATTTGTGCTGCTATAACAAAATACCCAATATTGGGTAACTTATAAAGAACAGAAATTTGTTTCTCAGTTCTGGAAGCTGGGAGTCCAAGATCACGGCACCAGCAGATTCAGTGTCTGGTGAGGGGGCCTGTTCCATAGATGGCATTTTCTTACGGTGCCCTCACAGGGTAGAAAAGGCAGAAAGAGGAAGGACAAAAAGGGATGAACTCTGTGTCCTCATATGGTGGAAGGCAGAAGGGCAAAAAGGGCCTAGCTAGTTCCCTCCAGTCCTTTTTAAAAGGGCATTAATCCCATTCATGAGGGCAGAGCCCTTGTGGCTTAATCACTTCCCAAAAGGCCCCACTTCTTCATACCATCACCTTGGGGGTTAAGTTCCAACATATAAATTTTGGAGGGGCACATACATTCAAACCATAGCAGCTAGCTTGTGACAGAGTAGAGCACATAACTCATACTTTTTTTCATTACACCACACTAAGCTTGACATTTTCTTTTGGATTTCCTGCTTTCCTTCCTTATTAATAGTAAAATAAATACCAGCCTGGAGGTAGACATTTGGTTATGATTCCACGTGGTGGCAGAACTTCTCAAAAGTTCTTGCAAGGCAAAACCCTTACTGAATATGTCATTGATGAGAACAGAGGTTCCCAGAACTAACTGCATCAAAATCTCCCAAAGGGTGTTTGGAAAATATATTTTTCTGAGGCCTGTAGAGTATGATTCTGTAGATTTGAGGTGGGGCCTGAATATTTGTATTTTTTAATCAGCTTTTTGGGCGATTATGATGAACAGACAGATTTAGAAACCAGTGGATAAATTCAACTACAAGGTGATTTGCACAGTGACCTCTTTTGGCCATCATTTAAAATACATTCTATTTTTAGAGCCAAACTAATCAGTCAATGCATTGCTCCAAGATCCTTGCCTTACATATCATTTCTAAGAATTTTTAATTTTAAAGGGAGGAAAGGAAGGGAAAGATAATTTCCTGATGTATTTGTGTGAACTCGTCCTTGGCTCCTCTAATAATATGAAATACAGTAAATAATGACTTACAACTATTATAACTGGTTTTATCATTCATGAATGAAAACTCAACTACAGTGTAGGTTGATTGGATTTTCTGTTTCACTCTGCTTTAATAAAGATTTTATTATGTACCTGAAAATAAGTTAAGCATCATTAAGCTTCTTAGTATAATGATTGTCAATACTTTTATTTTCTAATTAACTCGAAATGTCTGAATTATTGCTTGTAACACCCTTGTGAAGTAGGTAAGAATCAGTCATCTCTTCATAGACTAGGAAAGAGGGTACTGTGCTAGATTGAGTATGGATTTTGATTCAACAAATATTTATGGGCAGGATGAGCAGAGCCTCTCCCTGTCATTAATTTGCTGAGCAATGTTGAACAAGTCTCTGCAGCTCACTGAGCTTCAGCTTCCTCATCTCTGAAATGAGAGGCTCCGATGAGACAGAGACAGACAGATAGGCAGACAGTAGTCTTGAGATTTGTTCCCATTCTTCCTTTCCTTTATGATTTTTGATGTGTAGCATGAACAGCTCCTTGAAGGAAACCAAACTTTTCCTGACTATCCTGGAACCTAACTATCCACCTAATGTTGGGTGATATCATCTCAGGAGTGGTATTGGTCTTCCCTTAAAACCTTCTATGGGAAAATGATGGCAATAAGCAACATTTATAATGTTGCCTCTTGCTCCTGACAGTCTGTACCTATGAGATAGAAGTTCTGGGAGTTATATAAATGTGTAAGTATGAGGATTTAGATAAATTTATAAGGTTACATTTTGTCCCACATTATTCAGAGAAACTGGGGACATGTCTTAAAAATATTTTCTAATGTAATTGGCAACATAAAATTGTACATTTTTAAATCTCTGTTTATTATAAGTTTGACCACCCCCCACCCACACACACACATATTTTTGGCCATTTGTCTCTTCAGCCTTCAATGCTTGTCTTACAGATTTGAATTAAACCTTTTGCCATATTTTTTTGACAAATATTTTTTCAGTTTCCTGTTAGCCTTTAACAAATATTTTGGAGTACTTTCAAACATTTAAACTATATAAAGACTTAAAAAAGGTAAATAGGAAAAGTATGTAACTGAATCAGTATGAACCTATCAAACAAATGCTGAAATAGAGCCATTAATTTCTGAAATGGATGATTTTAGTAAATTAGACCTTTTTTAAAAATTTCAGCAGGAATGGTTGTGAGTTTAAAATGTATCTTGTTTCAAGAAGAGTTTAGATAAATACAGCTACTGATTTTTCAGACATGAAAATTCCATGCTCTGTGCTAGTCATTTATATAATGAATTATGAGGGTAATCAATGACTATTTTTGAAGTAACATCACATAGTATATCATGCCCACCCCTCAGATATCCTTTGGAGTACTGTGGTCCACAGACCAGTCTATCAAGTGACAGATCACTAGACTGAAATGACTGTAGCCTCTCCCAGTATGGCATATGTAATGTTATGCTTAAAAGATTAAATGAGCTTTATATGTGTATAGATATTTAAAACACAAGTATAGGATAAAGGGCACTCACTATCATTTGTACTATAGACCTATGAAAGGGATCATTCTAGAATTCTACGTATTCCAGAAAAATGATATGGAATCAATTCCTAAGACTGACTAAATTTAATTTTATTTTATTTTTCCCATTTTATCTCAAATAGATAGCATATTGGGTAGTGAGAAAAAAATGTAAAAAAGAAGGAAAATTCTGTTAAGCTTCAAGTCAAATGACTGTATTGAGGCATAGAAAATTAATCTGAGTGCAGAGATTCATGGAACTGTTCATTTTGTGTAGTAAGAGAAGGCCATTGATTTTAATTTTTCTGTAATAAATCTGGTTCATTGGCAAGAGCCCTAGAACTCACTGTATTTATTCTATACCCATCAGTTATTACTCCCCTAACATTTTTTGGCTCTTTCTTGTAGGAAGAGGAAAATCTGTGAGCTCTATGCCAAAGTGCTGGGATCCCAAGAAGCTTTACACGTAAGATACCTAGCAAGTTCTGCTCTGTTTGCTCTAAGTGGTAAAGCAAAGCAGATTCTGGTTTCCTGACAATCTCATGAAGAGAGTATAAAGGGATATGCTTAACTTGGAGGAAGAACTTCAGCAATCACAAAAGGCCATTAAAAGCTGGTATCAGATGCATGGAATTTCTGATGCAGAGGTTCCTTCAGGCTGTTTAAATGTTCACTGGATAACTGGGAGCCAATTGTGATCAGAGCCTGGAGCTGCAGGTATTATGTCAAGGATGAGGGACATAGGTTCCCAGAACAGAAGTCCTGCCCTCTTGTCAGTGTCATCTGCCTGCTGCACAATAAAATTCCAGATTTGTCTTCGTTGGTGAGGGCACAGTGGTATATACGTGACAAGATAGACTGAATCTAGACTCTCTGCCCAGGTCAAAGTCATACTAATTTAGTTTTCCATGTGTAGACTCAATTCACCACTCATTTAGGAATTTCATTGCTTTAAATCTACCACTGAAAGTGATGAGGAGAATGAAATTACATATTTCTGAAGAACATGCCGATAGCTGGAGGGTCTTTCAGGGGATTGATTATCTCTGAACTGTTCAAACACTAAACTTTCAGAGTATGTTAGGGAAATCAGAGAAGGTTCTCTCCTGTCACCTAGGAAACATTTTCCATCCTAATAGCCCCCTTTTTAGCGGGATTCCCATCATTCACTTTTCCAGCTTAGAGAAGGGGTTGGGGGGAAAGCCTCTTAGACGCTTGTTTGTCTTCTACCTCCTCCTTCCCACCCTTTTCATAGCAGTAAGGCCTGAGTAGATGGGGGAGTAAAGTCTGTTATCTTGTAGACTCCAGAGATTTGAGCAGATCTTTTCACAAGCTGATTGTTTTTTTTTGTTTTTGTTTTTGTTTTTTTAATTTATTTTTTTATTTGAGAATATTATGGGGGTACAACACTTTGGTTATATATATTGCCCATGCACTGCCCGTGTCAGAGCTACAATCGTGGTCATCCCCCAAACTGTGCTCCCCACATCCATTCAGTGAGAGTTTTTCCCAGCCCCTCCACCCCCCCTCCTGCCCGCCCCCTGATGAATATTATTGCCCTGTGTGATGTAAGTGTTGATCAGTTAGTACCAATTTGATGGTGAGTACCAGTGGTGCTTGTTTTTCCATTCCCGTGACACTTCGCTTGGAAGAATGGGTTCTAGCTCCAACCAGGATAATACCAGATGTGTTAATTCACTATTGTTCCTTATTGCTGAGTAATACTCCATGGTATACATATACCACATTTTATTAATCCACTCGTGTATTGACGGGCACCTGGGTTTCCACAACTTTGCAATTGTGAATTGTGCTGCTATAAACATTCACGAGCAGATGTCTTTATTATAAAATGTCTTTTTTTCCTTTGGGTAAATACCCAGTAGTGGGATTGCTGGGTCAAATGGTAATTCTACTTTTAATTCTTTGAGGTATCTCCATATTACTTTCCATAGAGGTTGTACTAATTTGCAGTCCCACCGACAAGCTGATTGTTGATGGAGTTTCCTGGAGACTTAGCTCTAAAGACTTCAGAATCTGCGTGGGGATGCCCTCTCTCCCAGATATTGGAATACTTCATGTCTTCCCTAGTCAAGAGGTTGAGAAAATCAAAGTATACATGTTTTACCACTTGTCACCTCACAAAAGGCCTTTACATGGTACTCTTGTGTTTCCCCCTTAAATGAGTTAGCAAAACAGGGTCTTCTGTATTTTCTTAATATGAACTTTTTGTTAACGACACACAAGAGCTTTCATTGTCGACTGGCAGCGTTTCAGCTTTGTTTTCCCTTTGGCGTTTTCTCCCCACTGAACTGCAGCCGGTGCATTATGAAGAGAAGAACTGGTGTGAGGAGCAGTACTCCGGGGGCTGCTACACGGCCTACTTCCCCCCTGGGATCATGACTCTATATGGAAGGTACTACCCAAGCACCACGCCAATTAATATAAGACCTGCACCAAACCTAAAAGGAGAAGCAAAGTTCAATGAGAATTCTAGAGATAGTAGTCAGCATCCCTATTTCTAATGTCCCAGATAGTCAGTTTGTATATTTCTGGATGCCCATAGAAAAATAAGGATGTCAGTACATAGAAAAATAGCTGTCAGCATGTGGAACAATAGCAGAATGCTGGGAAGGACTTCAGATGTCAGCAGTACTTGTGAGAATGAAGCAAGCTACGGTGTCCTCCAGCAGGACTTCTTGAGCTCAGCTCAACATTTAGCCTCACATGACTGCCCTAGGTTCCTTGGCACCAGTCTACACAGAAGGATATTGAATGTGGTTATCCAACACATCTGTCTTGCCAACAGAGAAGCATCAGACATTCCTCTTCAGGGGGTGGAGTCCTCACTGTGTACAGCTAAGGCATAAGGAGACGAAAGCCGCATGGGGTGGGGGAGTTCACCTTGACCTAGAAGCCCCTTGCTCCATCCATAGGAGCAGTTATCTCCTTGGAGGGGACAGTTGTCCATTCAGTCCATCCCTTCCTTGGTTCTCTTTGGGAGGACTTCTTTGTAAGAGGAGGCCCATTTCCTTGCCCTGAGCCAGTCTTCAGAGTTCAGAGAAGCTAAGTGTCTTTTAAGGAGACACACCCATATAATCTCTTAGGTCTCTCCTTTGCCAGAAATGACAGTTAGTTTCCCTGTCTTCCCACTCACCACTGCAGTTCCTCCTAACTCACTGGGAGTGCCTGCATGGCTGGGGTCTGTGGCCATTCTCAAGAAGAATGTGCCCCTTGGAAAGACTGTAGAGAACAGAATGGACCATAAACAGGAAACACGGCAAAGAAAGCTGATTTTTGGTTTGAATGCATGTTCTTAGATTCCAGCTCTGGCTGGCTTGGAAAAGGTCAGCATCACCTTTAGTGATTGATGATTTGACAGTCTGATTCTCCCTGGCTTGAAAGTTCAGATCCTTGTGTGCAGGCCCAGGAAACCAGGAGTAGCCCTTCACCTTGGGCTGAGTCACGTGGGTGTTTTTTAGAACACTTTGAGTTTCCTTGTCTTCTGCAGAGTAACTGAGGGCAGCAATTGACTTTTTTATCCTCAGCACCTTCCCAGGTAATTCTGTGTGACCTCTTTGTTCCCTTGAAGGGTGATTCGTCAGCCGGTGGGCAGGATTTACTTTGCTGGCACAGAGACCGCCACACAATGGAGTGGCTACATGGAAGGAGCAGTCGAGGCTGGAGAACGGGCTGCTAGAGAGGTAAGGGGGGAAGCCGAGGCATTCTCCCTTCTGAGTCACGGCAGCATTTTTGGCATCTGATCCTGCTAGTTCTTGACACTGATAGAATCTGTATGTCCACTTCTCTGCCTCTCACTGATGGGGCTTATCTGTGGCCAACAGGGCCTTGAATCTGTCATAACTACACGACCTCATTTCATAATACCATGGTCACTATCTTTCAGGTTTTGAATGCTTTGGGGAAGGTGGCCAAGAAGGACATATGGGTTCAAGAACCTGAATCAAAGGTAAGTTTGGTGGCTTCAAGCTCCATCTCCTTAAACCAGTCACGGTACATAAAACTCACATCTCCCTTCTTCTGGCCTCTAATTTAATTATAGATATCCATGCACAGATCTTATAGATATGTTTCATTCCTCCTTGTCAGCACAAGAGGTTTTGCTAATGATCTCTGTTCGTTCATCTAGGATGTTCCATCAGTAGAGATCACCCACACCTTCTGGGAGAGGAACCTGCCATCCATTACAGGCCTGCTGAAGATCATTGGATTTTCCACATCAATGACTGCCCTGTGGATTATGGCGTACAAATTCAAGCGCCTGACACGGTCTTGAAGTTCCATCTCATGCTTTCTGCTTATGTCTCAGTACCATCAAAAGGAAAATATTGACGAAGGCTGTGTCATTGGGCCATTTTTAAGTGCACTGGATTTAGCCTCCTTCAATTTAGTCTCAATGTTAAAGTAAAAACAACCCAAAGAATCACCTAATTAATTTCAATAAGCTCAAGCTCCATCTTGTTTGTGTAGACTAACTCATGTTGATTGATAGAATAAAGCCTTGTGATCACTTTCAAAAAGTTAAAATTGATATGTTCATTCAGAACAATTTCTGTATCCTGTTTTTCTGCCCTTTAATGCAAAATATCTGATGATTTCAAAAAGCAAGCA
Organism: Daubentonia madagascariensis; assembly: GCA_023783475.1. Lineage (NCBI taxonomy): Eukaryota > Metazoa > Chordata > Mammalia > Primates > Daubentoniidae > Daubentonia > Daubentonia madagascariensis. The sequence goes on from JAKFHU010000745.1 coordinate 739,822, forward strand.
TTTGACTTTCTCTCTGTAGAAGTGGAATAAGTTAAGGCCCAGTTTGTGACTGTCCTTTTTCTGTCCTTAGGCAATGGCGAAGTGTTGGTACAGAGCCTGGTGGCTCACAGCCTCCTGAGATGAGCAGGCCCCACTTTGGATAGGGAAATAGTAGAGGAAAGCACTGTGGGGGCAGGGGCTTGCAGACCCTTAAACCAGGACAGGGACATCTTTTTGGGCTGCTGCCTCAGGAAGCTCCTGACCACTTCCAATTCCTCTGACTTTTCTAGATATCTAGTCTCAACACTAGCTTATTTGTTTGTTTTTCCTCTTTTGTGTCTTATGGAGGAGAGAGTTTACTGAGTTATAATGCTTAAATTGACTTGTTGTGACTTGTATACAGCTCTCCAAATGAGCCAAGTAAAATAGTGGCGGGACTGTCCCCCAGGAGGCCTCCCGGCCTAGCACCGTGTGAGACCAACTACAATGGGCAGCTCCTTTTCCCCCTGGAAGTCAGCTAAACACCAATCCATCCTTGTCAGTGATAACATCTTATGCTGACTTCAGGAAAGCAGTATTTTCCTTTTCAGGTGGCCCCTGGCTGTCTGAAGGCCCCTAGGGGCACATATTTTTTTATTTTTTCCTATGACCATAGAATTAGACAGATCTCTTAGCTTACATGTCTTCAACATGGTTACTTTTGTGTAAATATTCAATTTCTCTCAAGTACTGAAATATACATGATATATCTCTGATTGTTATTTGTTGAGACTGTCAAAGACAGAAAGAAAATTAGGGTTCTATATTATAACCGCACTTGCTGTAGTTATTAAGTTTTATAAAAGACATGAAATTGAGTGATTTTATGTATGAAGACTCAGTTCTCTATTTTAGGAGTAATGTGGGCCCAGAAGGGTGTCCACCTCTTGTCTTTCCCATTTTAAAAACAGTCAGATTTTTAAAAGCCCCTTCCAAAGGTTTCAACCATAAAATACTTATTTTTTAAAAATATAAGTATATTTTTATTTAAGAATTAAAGATTGCCAGAGTAAACCAGCCAACACAATTTTATTACATCATTAACTTTATCATAAATCCAAATTTAAGTCACTGGACTGTGGTGTGAGGATGTAAGGTCTTCCAAAGTTTTGCCTCTCCTAAGAGATGGATTGTTCTGCCACTTTACCTTGCAATTCAAAAGCATTTTAGCTAACTTAGGCATTTTGTTAATATCTTGGATATGCTACAGTACATAAAGAGTTGCTGCATATTACACGAAACTGATTCAAGAAATTTCATCCCTAATCTATTGCAGCTGTTTTTGTTCACTTACTGATTAACTCAGTCCTGACACACCTTTGGAGCAATACTAATTTAAACTCCTCAACTGGCAACAGTTTTAACAGTAATCAGGTTGGGTTATTAACATATTTGAATCTTGAATGTTGAAGTACTTGTTAGTATGTGATTTACCCTCTTCTCTAACTTTTTTAGAAAATCAATTTATTCTAATTAGATCAACCCTTTTAAGCTACAGATTGGGTATCAAAATGAATGCCAGTCTAGATGTACCTAGACACGAAGTTGAGCTTAGAACTCCCACCACATGTGAAGCCATCCAACATGAAAATACCATAGGTCTTTTCTCTGAAACAGAAATGAAAGTCAATTTAAGAGGCTGATGATAGAGCCTGGCCCTGTTAAGGCATCCACTTCACAGTTCTGAAGGCTGAGTCAGCCTCACTCCATAGTTTGGTCAAGAATTATAATAGATTTTTAAAGTTCATCTGTCTGTCAAAATTAACTGTTAAATAAGGTCTCATACTCCACTAAAGAAAAAAACATTGAAGGATTGTGAACTATATTTAGTTTGTGAATTTGGTGCCTAATGTTCGATGTCTGAAGTTTGCCCCAGTGCTACATGTGGGAGTATGCATATGTGTGTATTTTGCCATTGAAGTAAGATTCTGCCTGTATGGTACCGTTTTTGTTAGCTAATAAAGTGCACTAGCACGCCTAATTCAGACCTGGCTCCTCTATTCACTTGATGGTTCTATTCAAAATGTTCAATGGCTTCTTACAGCAGGAGATCACGATGAGGTGTTGTACATGAAGGATAGGTTCAAAAAACTACTTGGTATTGACTCCAAATTCTCAAGGTTGGGTTTGACTCTCATGTGTTATTGAGTTACCTGGGAACTAAGTGCTAGAATACTGTAGTTGGCCTGACTGAGCCACAGGTATGGATTCTGATCCAAGGTTTCTCACCAAATTAGCTTATGATGCCTTGAGTAAATCACTTTGGTTCTCTGCCTCAATCTCCCCATCTGGAAAAGGATGGGTTGCACTAGATGGCTTCTAAGGATTATTTTCATGGCAGCATAATGTAATGTGTGCACTTTGTTGCCAGCACTATATCTACTTTTTGCCTTTTTGTATGACAGGGGCAATACACTCAGTCTTTCTGTATCGTGGTTCACTCCTTGTCTTAGATTGTGTTCCCTGGAAACAGACTCTGAGATGCAGAGTCAGGGCAGAAAGTTTATTGGAGACAGCTCTCAGGAAATACACCTAAGGGGCTAAGGAAGGCAGGATTGCGCAGTAGGAAGAGAGTCAATTTAAAATGCAGTTGCAACTGAGGCCTCAGCAGATCCTAATGGAGAGCTGGAAAGACCCTTCAGAATTGTCCTCCATTGAGGCAAGGCGGTCTAGCCTCTGTGTCCCTTCATCAGCTGCCTTGTGGGAGGGGATGTTACCTTGGTAAGCAGGTAGGTCCAAAGACAGTTCCTAGTGAGGAACTAACTGTAGCTGTGAACTGAGACCAACCTGTATTCCCAGCAGCGGGCAGATCCAGGACAGGACACCACAGTATCTACTTTACTTCTCCAGAAAATCGAGTTGCCTTGTCATGTAAAATACATTGTGGACTTGAGCCTTGGCTTCACAGATAGGATAGAGCTATCTCTGTGAATCTATTCCTGTTAAGTAAGGGAACTTATTTTAGAAGGTTGTCTTTCTGCACTATTCTTTATATGGGAGGAAAAAATCAGAATTGGAAAGAACTCTGGAAATGATTCAATCTCTGTCTCAATGAAGGAACCCCATCTACAGATTACTAACAGATCAAAGAGAAAAAAACATGCATTTACAAACTGGAGTCCAAAATCCAATGTCTTCAGGAGTCAGGCAGCTAAAAATAAACAGCAGCAGGCATGGTACATCAGGGAGTAGTGAGGATAGTGGCTGACCTAGGAAGTATGTGCCTCTCTGAAGAGCACTGATACTCGAATTACTTTAAAAGATTGCTGATCAATCAAAAAACATTTGAAGTCTTGGCTCACATGTCCAAATTGTCCTCGACTCTCTCATAAGTAAGTGCAAGGTTTGGTTTTGCATCACTTAAATGACAAATAAATTCTTTTTGGATGCCTTTTATTTTCTGAGAAATGAGTACCAAGACTGGCAACCATTTTATAAAACTACCTGGAGTGAGTAAGAGAAGCCTGGGTTAGAAGGGCAAAAAGGGAAAACAAATATAGGAAACACCTTCATAGACCAGAAATGTCCCTCAGGAAAAAACCCTTCCCCCAGTCCAGCTCAGCCCAGCCTAGCCCATGGCAATGTTCACCTCCTGCTACGCCAATGTCATGATTGACGAGAGCAGTGCCTGACTTTATTGGAAAAACCACATCCTGGCGGTGAGATAGAAATCACCACTCTTCCATCAACATTTAATCTATGCTGACTATGATACAATTCCAGTAAACAGGACATCACCATTGAATGGGTTAACTTTTTCAAACTATGCTGTTCACTTTACACTGAGGTGGTGGTAAAAATACAAGCAAGACAGACATGTCCCCTAGCCTAAGGAAGCTGGCTGAGACACTGGAGGAAGAGGAGGAAAACAAAGGGAGGTACTAGGTAACAGTAACAGTTCTCTTTCCTCTCCAGAGCCCCGGGCTTGGTTCTCTTCCTTGACCAAGGCCATTCCCTTCAGAGTTCAAAGGCCAAGGCAGGTCTCAAAGTGACAACTGGCATGAGCTGGTTGTCTTAGCCGAGAGCCAGGTTTCCGAAGGTAGCTTTGCAGGCTTCATGTGAAAAAGTTGGCTTAAGGGAACTTGCCATTCCTTCAAGGTGGGATGTGGGCTCTTCAAGCAAGACCCCCCCTTAATGCACGTGTGATCCATAAAAGACTTATTTATTTACACTCCTTACAATGACACCACAATGGGAACCAGGTTTTCCTGTTAATGGGCCTCAGATATTTTCTACAAACCACTGAGATCTATGGGTGAAATGGGGTGGAGGGGAGTGGCGTACGTGTATGCTGGAGGGGTGGGGTAGGAGCAAGGACAAGTGGAGAATGGCGGGTACTTAAAGGTCTGCACAGCAACACAATAGTGAGAATCTTGATGGGTTGATACCACCAAGGTGAATAGGGCACCCGCACATCTTGCGTCATTTACTATTTACATGCCTCTAGACAGCCACTCTCTGACTCGGAGTACCTGCCTTATAGAGTTGATGATAAAAGCGAGATAATGCAGATAAGGGCCTAGCACAGCAAGCATTCAATAAGCAACAGCTATTCTCCATTGACCTTTTACAATAGAAGCAGACAGAAAGCACTTTTAAAGTTTCATAAGCAGTTACCACCTTGAATTTCTTACAATCAGTTAATACATACTTACTAAGCACCTACTATGTACTAGGTAGGCACCATGCTGTGATTCAGCATTGAGCAAGATAGAGCCCAACTCATGGAGCACACATCAATTGTATTTACCATGCAACACATTAATCGTGGCTCTGGTCAGCGCTATTACGGAAAAGCATAGGATGCTATGAATGCAGGGAAAGTGAGATTTAAGGGGAGGTTACTAGGATATGTCCTTAAGCATCCATAAACATCACTGTGTAGCAAGTCAGTAAGGACACTACATAGGACAGAGAAAGGCAAAAAAAGATAGCATGGCTAAATGGAAAAGAAAACCACAATAAGTGCCATCAATAAGCACTGAATGTTAAGTCCCGTTTGTACCACTGACCACAGTTTACCCCATCAGTCTTTAATTGTTCCCCTGTGTACCCAGCCCTTCTCTACACTTGGAGATCTTTATCAACTATGATTCACTATCTCCCAGTCCCCTGTGAAAGGGGGCTGCCCCAATTTGCTTTAAAAGAGTGCCATCTTCTGGCCAAACACAGTTGATTCCGTCCAGTGGAAATCCTGAAGTATTCAAGACAGTTTTGTCTTTGGGGAAACTAAGAGGTGTCAACTCCACCCAGAATTTCCTCCAGACATATTTGCCTATGCTCTTTTACTTTCTTTTCATTTGTAGCATGGATCAAAAATATTGATATCTGATGTTCACAGCCTTTCCTCTGCCCTAATCCCATAGGAAGGTTTTTTTTGTTAGAACTGTTTGGTTCCTCAGCCTCTGTTGTGTCCATCTAGGTAACGAGTGAAGAGAAAATTTGTGGGAGCTGAGCGAAGTGGAATTGCTTTCACCTTACAAATGTCAGGGAGGTGATCTGGGAAAAGCAGGAGGAGGCTGGGGAGAAGAAGAGAAAGTTTCAAAAAGGCAACTTGGGGCTGTGGAGAAGTGTAGCTGGAGAGAAGGGGTTATCACAAGCTGCCTTGACAACCCAGAAAGACAGAAAGTAAAGAGGGAAGGAAGCCAAACTTCCTAAGTTTGGCTAGGAGTCAGGTGGTATAATAAAGATCTACATTACTCTTTAAGCTTTGGGAGTCAAAATTGTGGGGTTTTTTTAAGACACTATATTATGCTGGGACCAAAGCACCCTAGATAATTTGGGGCTCTACAAATTCAGAAAACATACAGCTAATAGTGTCTGACATCTTGAACAGTGTCTAAGAGTCCTGTAGGTTCAGTTTATGGGATCTCAGTGGAACTAAACAGAAAGAACTTCAGCTACTCTACCCTCAGCAAGATCAACATCTAAGGTGGTAAACCACATATTCCAGGCCAGACATACAATAAATACATAGTACATCTGGCAGTGAACTAGATTTACATTAAGGAAATGAGCAAAGGAGGTTTGCTTGTCCAGTGTGTGTATTCATCTGGCTACTGGAGACTATTGTATCCCATCAACCAGCAGACATGGGTGATGCAGATATGAAGCCCCTAGATGGGCCCAAGGAAGCAGCTGGTTTAGACGGGCTTTGTATTTAGACTGTGCAGAGCAGGCCAAGAGTGCACATCCAAAAGGCAAGTTCACTGGGAGACGAGGCCAATTTGGACAGGCCAAATGGAGTGAGGGCATATCAACTTCTCTCACAAGCAGTCTGACCACCTTTGCTATGTCAGCCCTTTTGACTTTATAGGCTGTAATAGTGTCCTATTGCCCCTGTAACAAATTAGCACAGGCTTAGTGGCTTAAAACAACACGAGCTTATTATCTTACAGTTCTGGAGGTCCAAAGTTCGAGATAAATCTTACATGGCTAAAATCAAGGTGTTGGCAGGGATGGTTCCTTTTTCATTTTTATATATTTTTTTCTTTTACATTTTCCTTGCCATTTGACTTTGCAATAAGGTAGGGTTGGTTCCTTCTGGAGGCTCCAGGGGAAAATCCATTCCTTGCCTCTTTCTGTTTCTAGAGGCTGCTGACATTCCTTGGCTCATGGCCATATCACTCCAATCCCTTGCTTCCAGGTACATGCCATCTCCTCCTCACTTTGATCCTCCTGCCTCCCTCTTATGAGGACTTTTGTCTTCATTACACTGTGCCCACCAGGATAATCTCCCTATTTTATGATTCTTAATCACATCTGAAAAGTCCCTTTTGCCATGTAAAGTAACATATTCATTGGTTGCAGGGTTAGGACATGGACATCTTTGGGCCATTATCCAGCCTACCACATGGGCCTCAATGTTCTTGAAGACCAAGAGTTAAATGCCAGCATTGGCCTGTCCTCAAATCCCTGCTGTTCTAGGTACCTGAATTTGGAGGAGCAAGTAGAACTTTTCATGATTTAAAACCATATGGGCTTCCACCAATGCCTGCCCTCCTCCCTCTCACACACACACCTGAATATAGCCACTTCCCAGCTTTGTCTTCTACATACAACAAGGCTGGAATCTGTGATCCTGAGAAGCAAATATATCTGTCTTACATAAGCACAAAACTAGACTCCAATTTTGTACTTTGATGAACTAGAGAAGAGAAATTTCTATTCTCTAATCCCAATAACTGAATTTCTTTCATACTCAGCATATGACTGAATACTATGTTTTCATATGAACCTGCTCAGGCCTCCCTTTAGGTGGCAGACCACCAAAGCAAGAGTATCCTACCAGGCACTTGCCAACTGTTGACTTCCTAAAAGATCACCAGAAAACGAGTCAGTCAAGCAAAGCTAAGTTTATCACACACACTGCGGTAAAGGAGAACATCACATTGACAGAGTCTTAGTAGTGTCTAAAAGCGGAAGAATTAGGGAAGGGTTCATAGGGTTTTCAACTTGGGCTGGGTTGTTTTTAAGGCAGGTCTTTTTTTTTTTTTTTTTCAACAAACTCAAAGTTTTATTTTAAGGCAGGTCTTGCAAGGCAGAAAACTGGTTGGAATTGGCAGAGTTTATGACAGAGTAGCTAGGCATAGTGAGATGGGGGTCTTGAAGGGAGTCTTGATGAGCAAGCTGTTAGTCTTGTTAAATAATCCATTTGTGTTGGTTCAAAGCTTTGTATTCCAGGATCAAGTAATCCCTGGGACAAGTAACCGAGTCATTTTGACTGGTTCCCGTGTTGTTTAGCTCAGGGACAGGAAAATATGTTGGTTTCAGTTTCCTACATTTAACACAGAATTGGGAATACTTACTATCCCTAAATGCACGTTCTGATTTGTTAGCCCCAAGAATTGTCTTTAGAAACAGATTCTTTGTTAAGCTACCCTTCTTTGTAGGAGAGTGTAAATGTTAAGAGCTCAGGTTTCTGGAGCCAGATAGGTCTGGGTTTGAATCTTGGCACTGAGCATACATTTTCTTATCTGTTAAATAGAGCTGTTCAGTTGTTCTGAGCATTCACTAGGATAACATAGGCGAAATCTTTACAGTACTAAGGATAAATGCTAGCCTTAAAAAAATGAAGACTTAAGATCGGCTGTGCTCTACTATGACTCCTACTTCTAAAATACATCCTGAATTACTTCTCTCCTCTACTATCACCTCTCTGGTTAGCCATCTCTTGCCAAAATGCCCTGGTTTCCTTTTCACCACACCACTCCATTAGCCCAAAAGATCTTTTAAAAATGCATATCTGACCCTGTCAGTCCAGGCACAAGTCCCTTCAACAACTGCTGAATGGACTTTGGATATGATGTACTGTGGCTCCCAAGGCCTTGCACACTCTGTCCCCTGCTTGCTTCCCTACCCTCGCCTTGAGACATTCCCCTCTCCCTCAGAAACTTCCAGCCATCTAGTTCTTCTCATAAATCCTCAGACATGTCCAGTTTTTTTCTGTTTTGGTTCCCTCTCCCCTGGGAAGGTCCTTTTTTCCATTTTTCACTTGGCTAAATCCTTTGGGTCACAGATGAAATAGCACTTCCTCAGAGATGCATTTCCTGACTACCCCTTCCCCACAATTAATTCTCCATCATAATCTCTTATCACTGCATTTGTTTTCCCTCCATAAAGATTTGAAATTACATAGTGTTTTAAATGATTGTTTAATGTCTCCCCAAATGGTAGGTCCCACCACAAATGGGTTATGTGTGTGTGGAGATTTGGAGGCCTTCCAGGCAGAGGTACAGGGTCTTGGGTGGCCACAGCTGCTGGACTACTTGCTTCCAGGCATGCAGTAACCGTATCCATTTACCCAAGAGGAACACGCAAATGTAATCATTTTTTCTGTGTGACGTGATGTGAAAAATCTTGGCAAGCACTGCCTTATGCCAGTATTTTTGGTACAGATAGAGATATAAGCAAGCAAGGATCAAGGATCACCATTAATATTCAGGTTTTACTCTGAAACATCACTTGCATGAGAAAAAGTAAAACCCACTGTCATTTCCCAGGACCACAATTTCATATGGTGCTTAGTATCATAATGCTAATGACATACCTTCAAACATATCCAACCCCAAATTCAAGTTTGCTGCTCTTTAATTATTTTACTTCCATTATAACATGCCTTCAAAAGAATGAATTTAAATGAGCCAATTAGTAACCGAAGGTCAGTGTGGAAGAAATAATTGACAGGACCAGTCCTCAGATCTCACCAGGGCTCCTTGGATTTAAATTGGAATCCAAGAGAGAAGCATTTATTCATTATTTATTTCATTCGATCATTATGCCATGCCCAGTCTCTAGGGGAAGCTGGATATCTGACTGAAACACAAAATTAACAAATTGAAATTAACAAGCCCAGAAAAGAAAAAAAATCCATTCTTGCCCTAGCTCACTCCAAGGCCTAGAACTGACTCTGGGCACACCCAGGAAGGGTGCCCCTGGCTTCTCAGAGTTGGGCCAAACTTCTTCTCCACCCCTGCACTCCCACCCACACCCGCATACATAAATCCATGGTAAAAATGTCTGGTTAGGTAAAGAGAGAAGAGAGATGGATGCTTTCAAGCACTCAGCAGAAAACATCCTCCATGGATCCGCGTCCAGGGGAATGGTGGCTCTGCATGGCCAGTCCCTCTGTGACAGGGAGAAGGGGCCCGTGCCTGGCACAATGTCCTCTCCTGGGGCAGAGACACATGGTGGGGTGGGTGGCCAGGGTGAGCAAAGAGAAACAACAGCCTCAGTGGTCAGGGGATATTCGGAGGAGACGGTGGGCTTGTCACACAAAGGCCCAGCTGTCCTCAGTCTGAGTTTTAGACAAACAGGTCTAGGGTGTCTTGGGGAGGTCCGCAGAAGATAACAATAGGAGATCTTGGGCAAGACACACTTTTAAGCTCAGACAGGTGAGCACACACACAAGGAGCAGAGGCTGGGGCGCTGCTGAAGGCGACTCGGCATGAAACCTTGGTCCTGTCTCCTGAGGCAGAGCCATCTCTGTGAGAGGATGGGGTCTGGGGCCCAGTGCTAAGCCTGTGGCTCTCACCACAGCTCCATCTGGGGCAGGGATATGGCTGGTACCCGATGCTGCCAATCCTTTACCCCTGGCTGAGTATGACTCTTTACACCCTGGTGAGGGCTGGGCCCTTGAAGCCACCCAGGTTAGCCCCTGCAGAAACTTGAGTGAATCACCTGCCAGTCCCACCTGGACCCTGCTGCTCTGCAGTGCCTGCCCATCTAGGCACCCCACCAAGCAGGCCTATGGTGTGACTGGCACTGCCAGCCTCAGTGGGTTGGCTTGGGGAAAGAGCGTCCCTGAAACCAACTGACTTTCCTCTCCTTGGCTTCTCGAAGAAGGAAATTCTGGAGCTGAGTTTCTAAAGACAAAATGTAGAAATGCTCCAGGATGACAACAAGGGAGGACACCCAAAGCAGAGGGAGTAACATTGCCCAAAGATATAAGTCCTTAGGGAAGGTTCTTGGGCCACAGTCTGCTGGGTGGACAAAAGGCCGATAGAACTCATACCCTCCCCCTTCTCCTATCTTTATTCTAGTTTTTTCACACATCCACTTTTTCACAGGGCCCTCTCCAATAGGGAACTCACCCTTCTGAGGTCAAGCCATGAAAAGTGTCTTTTTAGCATGCCTCTGCTGACCCCTGGGAAATATTTGGGACCTTCTTCCTTCCATCAGCAGGATCTTGAGAAAGGAAGGGGTCACCCATTCAAAGACAGTGCTCTAGGAGGAGACCAAGGAGAGACATGAGGAAGAGCTGACATTGAGGAGGTGGGCAGAAATAAAAGCTTAGAAGGTGACGGGGAAGGAGGAATCATTGAGTCTCCCAACATCCTGCAGTTGCCTTGTGCTGGGCCCAGCATTCCATCTTCAGAGTAGACTTTCTCCCTGGGCTGACCGCAATTTGGTGAAGGTCATTCACGCTGAAGTAAGACATGCCAGGAATCCATTTGGTGAGCCGAATGTGCATTTTGACAGAGCCCAATCCAAGAGGCTTTCTGATGTAATGTTTCAGACAGTGTGACAAAATAGAACAGAAAAATTTTCGGGCCTTGGTCAATGGGTTCTTGCTGGACTTCCTCAGATTCCCTACCCAAACAGCAGTTGGTCTTGCCTGTGCCCGCCTTATTGTCTACCTTCTCCTCATCCACATACTGCTCACCATCTCCTTTTGTTTTGTTTTGTTAACTTTATATTTACGTGTATTGCTGGATGTTGTCTCAAATCCTCTGGGAAGTAGCTGACAATAAGCAAATACATAAATATAGCAGCAGATTGTTTAACCAGGTGTCCAAACACCAGAATATATCACAGAAATGTTTTTAAAAGATTTTTTACAATAATTACTCACTTTTTAACATCATGTTATTATAATCACTGAAAAGCTGTAATAATAGAGATTATACTGAATGATTACAGTGAAATCACTGTAGCCTGAGTACACAAGTTATGATAGTTTTTAGATCTATAATTCTTTTGGGGATCATGGCTGTTTGTAATTGAGCAAATATATATCAAACATTTCACATCTAATGTTTGGATGTCTCAGGACTTGCTCTCAAACCTTTCTCTATTTACATTCGATCCCACAGCTTCCCAAGTTGTAATATATCACTAGCCCCAACGGCTCCCCTGAACTCCAACGCATGTAGTCAGCAGCCTATCCGACATCTCCACTTGGATCTCCACAGATATCTCTAGTCTATTACGCTAGACTGAGCCACCAGAGTCTCCCTGGTCTGGATAACTAACCTCCCAGGCCTCCTAACTAATCTTCTGCTTTCACTCTTACCACACAACAGCCTGCTCCCCATATCTCAAAGTGTGTCACAGGCTGGATTCCTCAGGAATCAGACTCTGAGAGGGAGACTTGCATGCGGGAAGTTTATTGAAGAGGGCCCTTGGGATCAACACCTGTGAAGGAGTGAGGGAAGCAAAACTGGGCAGAGGGTGAAGTTGAACTACGAAGCAATTGCAGTAATGGCTTTAGCTGGTCCCATGGGGAGCTCTGGAGCTGGCATAGTCCTTTGTACACCCTCATTGCCCAGTCATTTGATGTGGGCTACCCCCAGGAAGGGGCATGTTTTGGGGCCAAGGGGCTTCCTTCAGCCCATGGAAAGGGACACAGCTGTGAGTTGTCAGCCTCCCAACTTCCAGCAGCTGGGTGAATGAGTGCATTATTTCCAAAGGGAGAATTTGAGTAGTGCACTACAGTGTCCACTACAGACTAATTCTTGTAAATATTTGCCAGACTGTCTATTCCCGTACTAGAAACCCTCCAAGGAATTGTCTTTATACTTAGAATAAAAGCCAAAGCCTTTATTATGGCCTAAGATTTCCTACATGATCTGGCTCCTGTCTGACTCTCCAACCTCATTTTCTACCACTAATTTTCTGTTACTGTTGCTCCTGCCACAATGGCCCCTTTGTTAGTCCTTTAACACGCCAATCAGACTCTCACCTCTGGCCTTGCACTTGCTGTTTCCTCTGCCTAGAATGCTCTCCCCCCCCCAAATACCATCATGATTCATTCCCTGACTTCATTTAGGTCTCAGTTTAGTAAAAGTCCCTTTCTCAGTAAGGCCCAACCTGACCACCCAATCTACTATGGCCATCTCCTACCCCCACATCATTCTTTATCCCCTTGCCTTGCTTAGTTTTTCTTGATAACACTTCTCTCTACCTTACAGTATATATTATACTATGTATTTATTTATTTACTGTCTACCCATTAGAATTTAAATTCCATGAGGGAGGGGAGTTTCTCAGTTTGGTTCACAACTATATTCCCAGCACCTAGAAAAATACCTAGAATAGAGAGGGTATTCAATATATATTTGTTGCGTTATTGTTGAATGGCTATCACTCTTTAATCCACACAATGGACTAGGCAAAAGACCCTATCGAGAAGATGTTGGGGCTAGACTGAGTGGCAAGAGCAATAAAAATCTCTTTTGAAAATAAAATACCTAAGCTTTGGAGGTAGCAGTAATTCAAAAACATCAGGTCCTAGGTATTTTAGATAAGTGACCTTATAAGGCTGGCCCAGGGAGTAGAGACAGGGAAGAGAACACTCACAGGTGTAGAGCAACTCTCATCTGGGTTTGAAGCCCATCTCCACCTCTTACTGATTATGTGATTTTGCTTTGTCTCTGAGACTCAGACTCCTCATGTGTGAAATAGAGCTGATGGGGGTAATGTCAGGATAAAATGAGATGATGTACAGTGTCTTGTAAATAACATATATTTAATGAAAGGTAGCTGTTGTTATAATAATATAATTAATACTAAGCATGGTGATTATCCAAAGACAGTCTTAAAATTTTGCCAAGCAAGGTAGATCTTTTAGGATTCTTTGTGCTATAACAGAAAACCTATATTCAAAATTTTTGAATTTGTTTCTCATATGACCAGACCTCCTGAGATAGGGTAGGCTGTGAGCAGGGTATGTCAGGGCTACAGTTTGGTTTCTTTTTGACTTTTTGGCCTTGAACTTCTCTGTGTATGGACCTCATCCTTGGCCAGCAAGTTAGATGGCTGCAGCAATTACGAATGTCACATCCAGACACTTGTAACATCCAAAGGAAGGATGAGGCGGAACTTCTTTATTTCATGTGTCTGTTTTCAACAGCGAAACCCTTACCCACAAACTCTAGCCAACCTCCCAAGAAGACGTCTCCTTCTGGCCATTGGCCAGAATTGCATAACATACCCAGGCTTAAGTCAACCATTGACAAAGCAAACAGGCCCACCACGATTGCCTTAGACTAACCAGTACGTACCTCTTGGGACTGAGGATGTGGTCAGCCTACCTTCTCTGAAGCATAGTAATATGTGAATAGCTAAACAAATCAAGATTCTATTAGGAAGGAGGTGGAAGGATGGATATTGAATAAATCTAATACCCAACATTCTGTTTTAACTTGTGGCTCAAAAAGAGATGGCCATTGCCAATGAGATGGGCCTATAATACCTAAATCCCCCTCTGTGAACCCTGCTTCTGGATTGCTCCTTTCTATGGTAGGTTTCATTGCCTACATTGTCCTTTGCTTAAGCAGTGCTTATGGCATTGGACACATAAAAAAAAGGAGGTTCAGGATGTATGGCGGGGCATATAGGAAGTTGGCATGGAGGCTCTTGTATTACTTAAGGACACATAATTTATGTCCTGTTTTAACATTTAACAAGTAGCTTTCAGAGAAGATGTTATTTTGAAGATAATCTTGTCTTTGGAGTACTTCTAAAATATTGGGATGCATAGTCCAAAGGGCAAACAGCCCCAGTGAACTTTGGGCTCCAGAAGGAATTAATATTTACTTAAAGTCAGCCTTAACTAGTAGACTAGGGGCCTGAGCACTTGGCAGCACTAGGGGTGGAAGAGGCCAGCAGAAAGGGATGGGTCATGGGGATGAGGGACTTATGACCCAAGCCAGCCCTCATTCTCTTTTGAAACAGCGGATAGTCTTTTGCCCACTACCCCCACACAACTCCTGGACTTTTTCCCTGATTTGCTAGAACTCAGGGAAGATTCTGGTATTGAAAAGGTTTTGAGAGCAGGCTAGGGGGGAAAATATAATGCAATGAAATGGCCTAGAGGTAAGACAGTCAGATATGTCAAACTCAAGAACAAAACCTCAGTGCCATTCAGCATTTTACCTGGCAGGGAAATGGAATTTCAAGGAGAATAAAATGAGTCAAAATGCTTAAGGGAGAAATGGTTGGGGATTAGAGATGTAAAGAAAGGTAAAAGAGGAGGTCAAAGTGATCAGGATTGGCGGCCAAAGGCTGAAATGTCATTCTGCTGGAGTGGTATATGACTTGTCAGTGACTCATCATGTGGTCTCAGCAGAAATGACAAGAGCAATTACATCAGAAAGTAGCAGTCCAGGGTAAGTGCAGGATCTAATTAGATCAGTTATTTCCAATACAGGAGCTTGGCTGCTAGTGTTCACAGGCTGAATGTCATTAAGATCACTTGCCAGGAGAATTTTCAACTCAGATGAGTCTTCCTCAGCACTTAACAGACAAATTAACAGGAAATAAACAACAACAAAAACCCACCAACATATTTCATCAAGTCATCTATACATTCCCCTAGAGTCCAGAATATTCTAGATTATTCTATTTGGTTACAAAGTTTACTCCATTGCTGAAATGAGGCGTGAGTGAGAAAACTGTCCTTGCTTTCATATAGGACTTATCTTTCTTCATTTGGAGCCAAGGCTAAGAAGGAAGCAAAGGGATCCTAACAAATTGGCCAGGAGACGAGACCTTAAAGGGTATGCAGTGACAGAGGACTAGGTAATTGGGGACAAGCAGAGTTGAAGTTTGAAAGGAAGCATATTGGAAGGCAGCTGAATGTTGGCAGAGGAAAGATGTCTCTGTTGTTAGGTACACTCTGTTTCCATAGAAAAAACTAGAGGCAGTGAAGGAGGGGAGATCAGCCCCACCATGGTTCAGTCAAGTGTCATGGTGTCCTGCAGCACTGGTCATTGCTATTCAGATGCCTCTGTAGGTCAAGTGACACAGCAGCCACTCTACTGTCACCCTTTCAGATTTGGGCATTATTCCTCCATTCTTGTGACTTAGCCTGCTATCCCTTTGTGTCCACTTTGTCTTCGCTACTGTCATAGAAAGGCTTTCAGCCAGGCCAACTCATAGACCACTGGCCACCCATACAGGGCTTCAACTCAGGAATCAACCCTAGTCCAATTGGTTGTGGCCAGGGTAGTAGGATCAAAAAATTAGGTAACCTTTCTATAAAGATCCATGTCTGACCACTTTTTAAAAAGGGAACCCCAGGCATGACAAGCACTCAGTGTTTCATAGACACCTTTCCAGCATGAGACCTTACCAATAGATGGAATTTATCCCATTTGGGATTTACACCAGTTGTACAGCCTTGAAGATCCCAAATTGGGATGTTCTCTTTATAACTAAAATATCCATGAGACATAACATAAACAGATTGTTTTCTTAAGATTCAACATCTCTTGCCCTTGCACAAAGGACAAAAGAAAAGAAAAGAAAAGTGCCATGTTGTACTTTTCTCAACAGAACTCTTTGAAGTTGCATATTGGCCCCCACATATGACAAATCTGGGGCACCACTGCATCCTCTCAGCCCATCTCTTCACTCCAGACATCGATGCAGCAACCGGATGTGCAAGCTGACACCAGCACCTTCCTCAGTGGCCATTCCAACAGATGGGCACACCTGGAAGTTCAAGGAAGTTAACATTCCAGGGAACACTTTGGCCAATGAGGAATAAATTCTCCCCTCTTTGGTCCCTCAGGTGATAAATTCTGAGGTATGTTCTGCACAGCTCCTCAAAGGGTCCCCAGCAAGACTGAGCCCTTATAGCCCACAGCAGTGATCAGCTCAAAAACAACACACCACTGAATTGGTCCTACCTCCTTCCCTGTTTTACTCTTCCCAGTTCCACTTCTACTCCCTGAGATCATTTCCCAGAGTGCATGGTTTGCACAAAAGCCCTTGTTTGAGACTCTGCTTTTGGGGGGGGGTGGTATCTAGTCCAAGACAATCATGTCTTCCAATCAAGATATTCTTTCTTTAATCAAATAGTTCCTACCATCCAGGAAACGCGTCTCATTCTTTAGCTTGTTGAATTAATGCTTAACTTTCAGGGAGCAACACTGTTGCCTTTTATTCCAAGTATTTTGTAAGCATCTTCTCTTCACCTCAATATAGCTGGGTAGCTGAAAGAGGATGGAGGCAAAGCAGCATCCCTGTGAGAAAGGCTCAGTGCTAGATCTCCAAGACTTACTGTTTTATTTTTCATAGAGATGGGGTCTTGCTATGTTATGCAGGTTGGCCTTAAACTCCTGGCCTCAAATCATCCTCCCACCTTGGCCTCCCAAAGAGCTGGGATTACAGGCATGAGACACCATGCCCAGCCCTGACCATATCTTCAAACCAGTGATTCTTAGCCTTTGGTTAAGACCTTCACAGAGAAGGTCTATGAAGATGCTCACCCCCTACCAACCTGCTGTATTAAACTTCCTATGTATTTAGGCACATGGGTCTTTCCAAAGCCCCCCAGTCATTCTGATATGCACCCAGTTGAGAATCACAGCTTTAAACCCATCAATCTACCCAAAAAAGAAACTGTATCCAACCAGTTATCAGTGCTATCTCAACTAAAATATAGTCAAGTAGACAACTGATACTTTCAAAATGAGGAAAAATTAAAATTGGCTCTCTGCAAAAGAGCACAGAAACATTCTGTTTGCTGAGTAGATGTAACAGGATGATCAATCCAGAATTAAAAGGAAAATAAAAGGTAACCATTAATTTATTTTTTAGAGATACTATGATGGCTTAGGCACCATAGAAGATACAAAAGATGAAAAGATGAATAGAAAACAGTCTCTGCTCTCAAGAATAGATGATAATAACACCAGTTCATTGAACGGGATGTAAAGAAATCACACCTTTATTTTTTTGTGTTCCATGGTTCATTTAGAGCTGCTTAGTGAGGGAAGTTTTCCCCTTCTTATGTTTGAAAACTCTGGCAGGTCTATGAATCTACCAGTCACTCTTAAATAAGAGACAATCGTATGGTTTTTTTAAGCCACAAACCACAGTCTCATTCAGTAATTTGGATGTTCAATACTGTGGAATAACCAAATCTCTGAACTTGATTTAGAGATCGATCTTTTCCCATCTTCCAGTTAGGACCAGCTTCAGGGGCAGTTGTGCCATTTTGCAGGGGCATGTGGTAAACTTTTCCTTTCCTTCTGTACTCCTTGCTCAGCTTGCCAACGGTGAATTCTGGGACTTTCCAGGTTGGGTGTGGAAAAAGAGGAGGGGGAGGGGCTTATTGAATATTTCTACTTGACTGGTCCTCTTATAAGACAATTTTGTATGATCCAGGCCTAGCTGTTGTGAGACCTGACTTTTTCTTGTGGGAAAACTTTTGGAGTTTTTATTTTTTCCCAGAGACTCTTGCTGTGGCCCCGACCTTGACTACCACAACACAGGCAGTACCTCTTCTTTTGTTAGCCAATTTTGATCCTTGTTCAGCTTCTGTTTTCCAGAAGTCTCTGGCAGCATCTCACTCTCTGGTCAAAACTATTTTGAGCAGGATCCAGGGCTTCAGATTCTTCAGGGGTATGTCAAACTCTCAAAGGAATCTCCTTGAAGCTCCTCTCACTAGACTTGGAACAAAAAGGCAGCCCCCATCCCTCTCCTTTGGGATGTGTTGGACTCAGCATGGCAACTCTCTCTGAAGAGATCTCTTCACAAATCTGCCCCTTCAAAAACCCCTACCTATTCTTTTTATATATCAAAACTGGCGAGGGGTTTCTACAGGAAAAAAACCTGGTTTTGGGGTCTTTCCTTTGAAGTTTTCCATTTTTGTCTACCTCAGGACTCACTAATATTTAATGTAATTTGGCACCTCAGTCAAATCATGTAATGTAACAAGATGACACAATTGTAATATCATGTGGTAAGCCCAGGACAAGAGGTCTATGCCTGTGGCATTGTAAGAACAAAGAAAAAGGCCACCTCATTCAGCTGGAGGATGAGCGGTCTGGGAGATTCCTGGAGAAAGCAATTCCTTATTTGACTCTTTCTTAATAGATGTGTTGGAGGTAGTATTGTGATGACTTTGGGAGGGGAGCTTTTTTGGAGGGCAGCATGCTCAAGAAGACACCCTATGCCAAGTACATTGCAGTTTTAGACAGATTCAAAAAAGAAAATGGCCAGGCATGGTGGCTCACACCTGTAATCCTAACATTCTGGAAGGCCAACGTGGGAGGATCACTTGAGGTCAGGAGTCTGAGACCAGCCTGAACAACAGCGAGACCCCGTCTCAACAAAATACAGAAAAATTAGCCGGGCGTGGTGGCACACTGCCTGTAGTCCCAGCTACTGGGGAGGCTGAGGCAGGAGGATTGCTTGAGCCCAGGAGTTGAGGGTTGCAGTGAGCTATGATGACACCACTGCACTCTACCTGGGGTGACATAGTGGGACTTTGTCTCAAAAAAAAAAAAAAAGAAATGGTTGCAAAGAAAGTCTTAGTGGGTTCTTTAATTTTCCCACTTAGTCTCTGTCCTCCAAAGTTCATGTGTTGGAAACTTGATTCCCAGTATGGTAATATTGGGGGGTGGGACCTAATGGAAGGTGTTTGGGTCAGGAGGGTACTGCCCCCATGAGTGGATTAATGCCATTATTGAGGGAATGGGTTCCTGATAAAAGGATGTTTGGTCCCCTGTTGCTCTCTCACCCAGGCAGTGCTTTTTGCCATGTTATGATGCAGCAAGAAGGCCTTCACCAGATGCCGGTGCCTTGATCTTGGACTTCCTAGTATCCAGAATCATGAGCAAATAAATTTCTGTTCATTATAAATTGCCCAGTCTGTGGTATTTTGTTAAGCAGCACAAAACAGACTGTCTTAAGACAGTCTCTAAATTTCCCGTAAGTTCACACATGTAAATGCCACTGTAAAATCAGAAACTATATATTATTATTAATTCACCCTGAGAGATTTCTTAAATTTCACATATGCTAAGATTAATAAGCTTCATTTTCTAAAGGAGAGTGTGAGAATGGCCATTTATGGATTTAAAACACATTTCAATAAAAACTGACCCGGGAGTCAAGAGGTATGAATACATTGAAATGATTACCTCATTTAAAAAGTACTTCAAATAGGATTCAATGGACCGTGAAACTGTAGTTTTAAATTAATGAGTGCACCTAGTAAAAAGCTTTGCCCTGGTAAGGAATATGAAAGGTTAACTGAAATATTATAATTATCTTAATAGTTTAAGCATCTTGCTTATTAATATGTCAATTATTTTGACAGGTTTTTTTTCGGGGGGTGAAAGCAAGTAACTGAATCTTTTAGCATCCTTACCATATCATCATAAATCACCAAGTGCTCACAATATGCCACTCGTGATGGATCATGCAATCAAAATGCACGCATCATCCAGGCTTCAAGGAAATTTTGACTAAATGCTTTAAAGCCACACAATTATACACCTAATGCTGGATCTTGATTTGATTTGTCCAAAGCTTGAAAGTCATTACCCAAAAAGAAAGGACAGCAGACATCCGCTCAACCAACTTTTATTTTTAATTACCCAAGTGTGTACTGACCTTTGTATTGGGACATAATGGAAGACACCAAAGGAAGAAAAGACAAGATTCTTACTCTCAAAAAATTAAAATCAACTGGATACACACTGCACAAGACAGTAAGACTTAAGGATATTTACTGAGTAGCATTTGAGTAGTGCAAGACAGCTCGGCACAGAGTAAACCCACACAAGGGGACACCATCAGCAACTATCACAGGGAGTGAAGGAAGACAATTGGGGAATATATATTGGGAGGTGGAAAAGCATTAGACCTGTGTCCTAGTCCCCCAGATACCAGTGGCTTATTATGGCCCTTGAGCAATTAAGCTCCACCTCTGTAAACTTCAGTTTGCTCAACTCCAAAACAGAAGGTGAGGACTAGATGGTCTCTAAGATCTTCCAGCTGTAACAAAATAGGATTCTAAAAACAAATGCAGAAAACTGGGGAAAGTGAGGCTATTACAGGAAAGAGAAAGTACAAGCACAAAGCCACAGAGGTAGGAAAAAACTAGCTGCTTGCGCATGGGCAAGGTGTGTTGTGGGAGAGCAAGGACCTTAAACAAGCCTGTTCAACTATTCTAAGGATTCTGAGGGCAGTACACTTAGAAACTGGTGAAACAGAGTGCCAAGCCAGGTAAGGGACCCTAACCTCGGGCCACAGTGGAGAAAGATACTGTGCTTCCTGCAGTCAGAATCAGACTTATCTTCATGCTCCCCACCTCACTCCACATTCTTTATGTCTTTGTGGAACTTTATTGCAACCCCTTCCCCAAACCCATATCCCAAATACAGTCAGAAGAGGGTGTGCTTACAGACGCCCTCTCTTTACACTCGCACAAGCAGCCCCCTTTTGTGCGCCAGGAAGCCAAGAGCCACTGCTGAAAAGATGGTGGTCAATCCAATCAGCTTCAGCAGGCCTGGTACGGAGGGCAAATGTCTCTCCAAGAAGGTCGTGGTTATGGGTTGTGCAGGGACATCCTGGGTTCAGAGAACATGGGGCGTTAGTACAGGGCTTACGCACTTCATTCCAGAAATTCTGTATTTCCTCCAGCTCTTTGAATGTGACCCACTCTTGCCAACCTCTAGTCCATTAACCATGACATTCCCTCTGCTCATAATGCTTACCACCTCTTCCCCACTGGGCCCTCTACTTCACTTCCTTAGGGAGCCTTTCCTGAGTCCCCAGCCTAGGACGGCTCCCTCTTTTTGCACTTTCCCTCAGCATGTCTTCTTCACTGTACTTGTACTTTTTGGTTATCATCTGCATTCTCCACCAGATGTGGACCTCCACGAAAGTGCTGCTGTGCCTTTACCACAATGGCTGATGTGGAACCCAAGCGTCATAAATATTCGCTGAGTGAATGAATCGATGGCCCCCACAGCCCACCATCCCATCTTTAGCAGAGGCACTGGGAGAATGATTTTGGAGTGGCCAAGTCTATTCTTTTTGACTTTACACTTAAAAGGACAGAGGAATCACTTTGACCTTTTTGATCTTATCCTCTACAATGTGTTTTCACTCTATCCTCTAGGTATCCGTCCTTCCAGCCAAGAAAACTTCCTGGGGTTTTATTACAAAATGGTGAGTATATTAAAAATGAATTTTTAGTCTAAATATGCTCCATTTCGTTCCCACCCTTTGTCCCTGGACAGGGGATGCTAACGCACCTTCCTTTCTTTTCCTACCTCCTGTTGAGAATCACCAGGTTAGACATTTATTCAACAGGCATTTACTGAGTTCTTAATATGTCTAGAATTCCCTGAGAAATGTCTCCCCCTCCATCAAAAAATATTATTTTTTGCTAATAATCTGCAATGGATGTGGCAGCTACAAAGTTTTCAAAGTTTGTCTAAATCTCTCACCTTTGCCCTAACCCACAATACCTATTTAAACACTCATGGGTTGAATCACTTAGGGAAAGGTATGTGAATATATACAGTTGTGCTCTTCTTGCAAATAATTGTTTTTAGAGGAAAGAGATCTAAATTCATGAAGTGAAGTAAAATATAGCCCACCACAGACTCTGGTTCTGACTGCCAGATTTCATCCTCTGGAATCTTCCCCATGGCATGCAGAACCTGAAATGAAAGAGTATCTCGGCAAATAGCAGAAGTGATACCATCTTTCTCCTACTCTGTTCCCTAAATAAAGGACTCAGTGACTATCTCTTTACTTTGGGATATCCATGAAAAACACCAAGGTAACAGCCAGAGCAGTGCACTCAACCTTTAAAAAACTCCAAAAGGTCTTTCACCTATGGTATAAGAGGTCCCAACCATGGGCTCACCACAAATTTTAATAGTTGTGAACATGCCTTAATAGGGATGAGATCAAAGGAATTGTCAGGAAATCTTTCCTGTGAAATGAATGAATGAATAAATGAATGAATGAATGAATGAATTCTGAGTCCTAATAGAAACATGTTTGGTTCTATAATAGAAGACCTAGGTAACTCTCAAGTGTAGCCATGGCCATTTTTTGCTCCATGGGTTCTTTTCACCTTGGATGACATGTTAGATATTTTCATTATTACTTTGGGGTTAAGGTGTTCACCTGAGACTGCTGTTAAAATGGCATTTCATGGGTCTCCAGAAGGGGGTTACTAAGGAGTTGGCCTCTGGGATCTCAGACATCTTTGATCTGCATGTCAAGCCCATCAGTTGCCTCTTTCCCCACAGCCCGTGACCCCAGGCCTCACCTCTCTGGCCGCTCTCTCCCCAGCTTCCACAGCCCCCTCCATGTAGCCACTCCAGTGTGTGGCAGTCTCAGTGCCCGCGAAATAAATCCTGCCCACTGGTTGGCGTAGTACCCTTGGAACAAAAGGAAAGAGGTAAAAGTGGTCAGTCTCAGAGAGCCAGAGAAGAACTTTCCCACAAAGACGAAGGTGGGTCAGTTTCCTCAGCTTCTAAACATCAAGGAGGACACTGGCAATTTTGGAATAATGTTCATTAGGTCCCTCCAGCTCTTGCATGATCCTTGACACAGACAAAATGGAGAAAAAGCCAAAGTCTGCTCTTGCACAATGAGCTTACAGGTAAAAAAAAAAAACTGACATCGATGGAGGTAAAATATGTATCTGCAAGAGAGCGAAAAATGGCGGTGTGATAGAGTCCTCCCACCACACGGCTCCCGGGGAAGGAGGTGAAAAACGCCAGCGGCTACATGCGAGCACGGACCGCTCACTCTGAAAATGGCATTGTGAATTACAGAGAAACAGCGCGGGATGCCCAGCCCAAGAAAACAGGCACAAAATTTTCACAAAGATCGGAGAGCGCACGGAGCACAATAGAGCCCAGAGTGCGGGAAGGACGCACTCACCAGGTCGGCACAGCGCGACCTGCCCCCCAAGCGGTTACGCACCTCCCCATACACGCAGTCAGGGACAAGCCCAGAGTTGGGACAGAGCGGTTGCTAGGGACAGTGAACCCTGTGGAGAGGAGGAAGTTGCGAGAACCAGACACAACTCTCAGCTGCAGTATACAGAGACTGCGCAGGGCTGGGGATCACACTGGACGGAGATACAGCTTCCCGGGACAGTGCGCGGGAACCCGCAGGCCGGCACTGCGCCACTAGCAGTCAGCGGGACTGGGCCCAGGAGTTTAACGGAGAGCGGGACACACCCTTAGAGGTTGCTAGCAACTGCCACCACTGCGGCCAGTGGAAAAGCTGCGCTCCCGGCGCGATCGGAGCCCGGCTGTGCGCCAGGCTGGCGGCGGCCGCCATCTTTACAGCCGCCCGCGCGGAGCCGTGAGCCGCGTCTCTAGCTCCGCCCCGCCCTGGCCCGGGGCTCTTCTGCTGGGGCGAGACAGGCATTGCCTTTGGTGGCCAGGGACAGCTGTATCCGTGGGTTCCAGGTGGGACAAGATCCCGGAACTGTAGCGGCAGGACCTTTGTGTATTGGAAACAGTTTGCAGCTCGTCCATCTGGTCCTGCTATCCCAGCTTTGGCCTCCGACAAGTCCGCTACGTGCTGGTCCTAGTGCCCGCCCTTCAGGTCCCAGCCCTCCTGTATCCCAGAGATCGCTCATTTTGAAGGTTGCTGGCTATAGTGACTCATTTGGTATAACTGCTGGTTCCCATGACAACCAAATACCTCAAGAGCCACAGGCTGAACCAGAGCAGCTCCCCATAATCCTGCCCACTTCAATAGGGAATTTCGCGCCACCCAAGAGTGCTTCCAGCTGCCACTACTCCCCCCTCCCCGTGGGAACATCCCCCCGGTGGAGACTACTGGGGATAGAGATGGCCACCCGCCTCGCCTTGGAGTCTAGTGGTGGAAAAGGGGTGCACAATTGGAGATCCCCCTATCAACCAGTATCACGCAGAGACGCACATCAGAAGGGCAGACACAAGCGGCTAGATAAACAACCTCTGAGCTGTGTAGAATTTTCCCAGTTCAGCTCTCACACCGCAGCCAAAAGAAATTGTGTTTCTACCTGCACCTCAGGACGAGCAGGGTCAAAGTAACCCCTAGGAGCTACAAGGCCCCTCCCAAAGCGCGGGGCTTTCACATACCCCAACTGGGGGATCAGAGTCTGCCATGGACATAACAGAATACCTAGCTAATAGGAGCTGTGGACTCATATCCTCAAGTACAATTCACTAGCTTAGAGCCCAAGCTGGGAGGTCATTCTCACCACACTCCACTGGGAAGAGGAGAAGACCACAGGTCAGAGTTAACTCAAGATCCACCAAACTTGCTAAAATACACCTAAGGCAATACAGGCCACTACTTCTCTCCCTGGCTTTGCCAAGGAACGAAAATTGTGGGCCTGGTGACAGGGCATAAACTAGCTCTAACACCCCCAGCTCTCAACCAAGAGGCCAGATGAGAAAAAACCAGCAAAAGAACTCAGGGAACATGAAAAATCAGAGTGAAAAGTCACCCCCAAAAGAAACCATCAGTTCCTCAGCAATGGATACCAACCCAAATGAAATGGGTAGAATGACAGAAGAGGAATTTCGTTATGGATTATAGAAAGCTCATGAAATTCAAGAGAAAATTGAATCCCAGCACAAAGAAACCACAAGAAAAATGCAAGAAATGAACGAAAAATTCTCCAAAGAAATAGAAATATTACAGAAAAATCAAATAGAAATCCTGGAAATGAAAGAAGCATTCAAGGATCTACAAAACACAGTGTAAAGCCTTAAGAATAGGCTGGACCATGCAGAGGAAAGAATTTCAGAGCTAGAGGACAACTCCTATGCACTAAATAAATCAGCTGAAGAGAAAGAACACAAAACAAGAGGCAGGAAAAAAGCATACAAGAAATGTGGGATTATGTAAAGAGGCCAAACATAAGGATAATAGGTATCCCTGAGGGAGAGGAAGAAAATTCACGTGGGCTGGAAAATCTATTTGAAGGAATAATAGAGGAAAATTTCCATGGCTTAGCCAGAAATCTCGATATCCAAGTACAAGAAGCACACAGGACTCCTGGGAGACTCAACGTGAAAAGGCATTCACCACGCCACATAATTATTAGACTGACCAAAGTAAACACAAAAGAGGCACTCCTCAGAGCTGTAAGACGAAAAGAGCAGGTAACCTACAAAGGGAAACCGATCAGATTAACTGCAGATTTCTCAGCTGAAACCTTACAAGCCAGAAGGGAATGGGGAGACATCATCAGTCTCCTAAAACAAAACAAAGGTCAACCCAGAATTCTGTATCCTGCCAAACTAAGCTTCTTTATGAGGGAGAAATAAAGACGTTTCCAGATAAGCAATCACTGATAGAATTTGCGAAATCCAGACCGGCCTTGCAAGAAGTGCTTAGACCTGCATTATACACTAAACAGAGCAACAGACACCCACCTATGTAAAACTATGCAAAAGCTAAAACCCCAGAAACCAGATTCCACAATGATGCAAGAGGTAAAACAAAAGACACCACCCAATAGAATAATCAGAAATTTACCCCAAATATCAATTCTCTCAATAAATGTAAATGGCTTGAACTGCCCACTGAAGAGACATAGGCTGGCTGAATGGATTAAGAAATACAAGCCAAGTATCTGTTGTCTTCAGGAAACACACCTTACACACAAAGACGCACTCAGACTCAAGGTGAAAGGATGGAATACAATTTTCCAGGCTAATGGAAACCAAAAAGAAATCCGGAGTAGCCATCCTTATTTCAGATGATACAAACTTTAAAGCAAAAAATGTAAAGAAGGACAAAAATGGACACTATATAGTGGTGAAGGGAAAAATCTACACAAGAGGATTTAACAATCCTAAACATTTATGCACCCAACACAGGAGCGCCAAGGTACATAAAGCAAATACTGCTAGATCTAGACACAATAAGCAGCAATGCCATAATAACAGGGGACTTCACACCCCACTGACGGAACTGGACAGATCCTCCAAACAAAAAATAAATAGAGAAATAAAAGACCTAAACAGGACTCCAGAACATTTGGGCCCAAACAGATATCTACAGAACACTCCACCAATAAACACTGAATATACATTTCTTCTCATCAGCTCATGGAACTTTCTCTAAAATTGACCACATCTAGGCCACAAAAACAAATCTAAACAAATTCAAAAAATAGAAATCACACTATGTATCTTTCAGACACAGCGGAATAAAATTAGAAATCAATTCCAACAGAAACTCACATCTTCATCAAAAACTTGGAAACTAAACATCTATGCGAAAAACTGTTGGGTCAAGGAGGAGATTCAAATGGAAATCAAAAGATTCTTCGAACTAAATGATAATGAGGACACAAGTTATCAGAATCTGTGGGATACAGCAAAAGCAGTCCTGAGAGGAAAACTTACAGCCTTAAATGCCCACATCCAAAAGACAGAACGGTCACAAATCAGTAAACTAATGAATCATCTTAAGGAAATGGAAAAGGAAGAGCAAAGCAATCCTAAAGCCAGCAGAAGAAAAGAAATAACCAAGATCAGAACAGAATTAAATGAAATCGAGAACAAAAGAACAATTCAGAAGATTAATAAAACGAAAAGTTGGTTCTTTGAAAAGATAAACAAAATAGACAGGCCACTTGCCAGGTTGACCAGAAGCAGAAAGGAAAGGACTCTAATAAGCTCAATTAGAAATGAAAAAGGAGAAGCCACAACTGATACCATGGAAATACAAAACATCATCTTCGAATACTACAAAAATCTCTATGCCCACAAACACAAAAACGTGGAGGAAATAGACAAATTCTTAGAAACATACTACCTCCCCTAGGCTCAACCAGGAAGAAACAGAATTTCTAAACAGACCAATATCAAGCACTGAAATCAAAGCAGTAATAAAAAATCTACCCACAAAAAAAAGTCCTGGACCAGATGGGTTCACACCTGAATTCTACCAAGCCTACAAAGAAGAACTGGTGCCTATACTGCAGAAATTATTTGAAAATATCCAGAAGGACAGAATCCTCCCAAACTCATTCTACGAAGCCAATATCACCTTAATACCAAAGCCAGGAAAGGACACAACAAAAAAAGAAAACTACAGACCAATATCCCTTATGAATATAGATGCAAAAATTCTCAATAAAATCCTAGCAAACCGAATTCAAATGTACATCAAAAAAATAATTCATCATGATCAGGTGGGCTTTATCCCCGAGATGCAGGGATGGTTCAACTTACGCAAATCTATAAATGTATCACCATATAAATAAAAGCAAGAACAAGATTATGATGCCTTTCAATAGATGCAGAAAAGGCTTTTGACAAAATCCAGATCCTTTATGATAGAGCTCTTAACATATAGGCATAGATGGCTCATCTAGAAACTATTAAAGCCATATACAATAAACCCACAGCCAATATCATACTGAATGGGGAAAAATTGAAAGCATTCCCCTTAAAAATGGCACCAGACAAGGGTGCCCACTATCTCCATTCTTTTCAAACATAGTGCTGGAAGTCCGGGCCACAGCAATAGACAAGACAGAGGAATCAGAGGCGTCCAGATGGGGGCAGAAGAGGTCAAACTTTCACTATTCGCAGACGATTTGATATTATACATAGAAAACCCCAAAGATTCAACCAAGAGATTACTGGAATTGATAAATGAATTCAGCGAAGTGTCAGGATACAAAATTAATACACACAAATCCATAGCCTTCATATATGCTAATAACAATCAAGCCGAGAAACAAATTAAAGATGCAATACCTTTCACAATAGCACCAAAGAAAATTAATATTTAGGAACATATCTAACTAAGGAGGTCAAAGACCTATATAGAGAGAATTACGAAACACTGAGAAAAGAAATTGCAGAGGATGTAAATAGATGGAAAGCCCTACCATGCTCTTGGATAGGCAGAGTCAACATAGTAAAAATGGCTTTGCTACCTAAATTAATTTACAGAATCAATGCAATCCCTATCAAAATACCAACATCATTTTTTGCCAATCTAGAAAAAATAATTCTATGCTTCGTGTGGAACCAGAGAAGACCCCATCTAGCCAAAGCAATCTTAAGCAAAAAGAACAAATTGGGAGGCATCTGTCTACCAGACTTCAAACTATACTACAAGGCTATAGTAACCAAAACTGCATGGTATTGGCACAAGAACAGAGACACAGACCAATGGAACAGGACTGAGAACCCAAATATAAAACCAACCTCATACAGTCACCTGATCTTTGACAAATTCCAGACAAATGTACACTGGGGAAGAGATTCCCTATTCAACAAATGGTGCTGGGAAAACTGGATGGCCATATGTAGAAGACTGAAAGTGGACCCACACTCTCACCTCTCACAAAAATCAATTCACAATGGATAACAGATCTAAACCTAAGACATGAAACCATAAGAATTCTCGAAGAAAACGTTGGAAAAACTCTTATGGACATTGGCCTAGGCAAAGAATTTATGAAGAAGACCCCCAAAGCAATCACAGCAGCAACAAAAATAAATACATGGGACCTGATCAAATTAAAAAGCTTCTGCACAGCCAAGGAAACTATCACTAGAGTGAACAGACAACCTACAGAATGGGAGAAAATATTTGCATGCTACACCTCTGATAAAGGGCTGATAACCAGAATCTATACAGAACTTAGGAAAATCAACAAGAAAAAATCAAACAACCCCATGAAAAAATGGGCAAAGGACATGAACAGAAACTTTTCCAAAGAAGACAGAATAATGGCCAGCAAACATATAAAAAAGTGCTCAACTTCTCTAATCATCAGGGAAATGCAAATCAAAACCACAATGAGATATCACTTAACTCCAGTGAGATTAGCTCATATCAAAAAATCCCCAAATAACAAATGTGGGTGGGGATGTGGACAGATAGGAACATTCATACACTGCTGGTGGGACTGCAAATTAGTACAACCTCTATGGAAAATAATATGGAGATACCTCAAAGAATTAAAAGTAGAATTACCATTTGACCCAGCAATCCCACTACTGGGTATTTACCCAAAGGAAAAAAAGATATTTTATAATAAAGACATCTGCTCACGAATGTTCATAGCAGCACAATTCACAATTGCAAAGATGTGGAAACAACCCAGGTGCCCATCAATACACGAGTGGATCAATAAAATGTGGTATATGTATACCATGGAGTATTACTCAGCAAAAAAAAAATAGTGAATTAACACATCTGGTATTATCCTGGTTGGAGCTAGAACCCATTCTTCTAAGCGAAGTGTCACAGGATTGGAAAAACAAGCACCACTGGTACTCACCATCAAATTGGTACCAACTGATGAACGCTTACATCACATAGGACAATAACATTCATCAGAGGGCGGGCGGGCGGTAGGGGGGTGGAAGGGATGGGAAAAACTCTCACTGAATGGATACGGGGAGCACAGTTTGGGGGATGACCACGATTGTGGCTCTGACACGGGCAGAGCAGGGGCAATGTGTATGGCCAAAGTGTTGTACTCCCATGATATTCTGAAATAAAAAAATAAATAAATAAAATAAAATATGTATCTGCTTCATCTACATGAAATGAGGAACTGCATGAGCGTGGTTATGTTTGGCTCCCTTTACAGCTCACCAGCTCTGGGCAAGGTGACATGTGCCCCCAATTCCCTACCTGGTTATTCCACTAATGAACTTGGCAAATCAATTCCTCTCGCTGAGGTCTGGCTTCCCCATCTCTTAAAGGGGATCATCCACTGATTTCTACAAACTTTTCCATCAGTAACATCTAACAAAACTGTGAGTCTGAATATGGCTCCATAACTACTATTCATTGAGTACTTGCCTCTACCGATGTTGAGTTTTACTGCCTTAAGTTATGACAGTTAACATTTGTTGGGTGCCATGTACTCTTCTAAATGCATTAATCCTCACCACAACCTTGTGAGGTCGGTACTATTACTATTCCCATTTTTCAGGTGAGAATATGGAGGTAGACTGTGGTGGACATTGTGATGCACCACCCAGATCCCCTTCAAGAATGGAAGATTTATTCCCAGCTGCTAAGAGTGCTGCTACAAGATGGCCTTGTGATGTCAGCCTTCTTTGGAGATTGCCTCCGCTGAAGAAAACTACCTCACCTTTGGACATGCCTCCTCTCAGCAGCAATTGCATCCAGTGACTAATCATCATGGGTTATAAAGACCTGAGCTCCAAGCCCCAACTTGAGACCACTCTGAAGGGCCATTCTAGTTCCAGAGCTCCCTGCAGGGTCAGCTGAGGCCTTTACTGGAACTGCATGGTAGCCCAACTTTTCCCTCTGTCCACTCCTGCTTCCTTCCTGTCCCTTCCACAAGTGTCAATCCCAAGGGCACACACTCTAATATATATCCTGTCTGCTAATCATTGTTTCAGAGTCTGCTTCCTGGAACCTAACCAGCAACAAAGACAAAGTAATGTGCTCTAGGTCACAGATAGTAAGTGGCAAAGCTGGTATTTGAACCCAAGCAATCTGACTCTAGAACCCACAGGCTTAACCACCTAGTTATACTTCTTCACTTTACTGAATTATTTCTTCAATCTTTTTAAGAACTCTATGACACCACTATTATTACCATTTTGTCATTTTACACATGAAGAAACTGAGGCTTGGAGAAATGTACAGTGATTTGCCAAGAGCCACACTGCTAGAAATTAGCAGAGCCAGGATTTGAACTACCAGATGTCGGTCTCTGTTTTTATCCTAAATGCTTTCTCCGGTGTATCATCATCACTAGTTAGTAGAGTGCCCACATGCTATGCAAGGGAGAGAAGTGTCACAGCACTCAGCCTGTAAGAGGGGCAGTTTGTTGTTACTCTGACAAAAATACCATAAGGAAAGCACTGTGGATGTGCCATTATTTATCCTATCTCAGGTTTCCATTATATCAGATAAGGGGTGTCAAGAGCTAACACCCATGCTCCATCCTAGTCAATACTGTATACCTCTGGGCCTTTTATTAGAAAACCAAACAGGCTGGCCTGAATTGGTGGGTTTTCCTTCGCCCACCATGATTGCAGTCATCAAGAAAAACAAAAGGAGAAGAAAATATAAGAAAAAATATTATAGAATACAGATGGTCACTGACTTACAATTTTTCAACTTTACACTGGTACAGAAGTGATACACATTCAGTAGAAACCGAACTTAGAGTACCCATACAACAATTCTGTTTTTCACTGTCAGTACAGTATTCAATGAATTACATGAGATATTCAACACTTGATTATAAAACAGGCTTTGTGTTAGATGATTTTGCCCAACTGTAAGCTAATGTAAGTGTTTTTGAGCACATTTAAGGTAGGCTAGGCTAGGCTAAGATATGATGTTTGATAGGTTAGGTGTACTAAGCACGTTTTCAACTTACAATATTTTCAACTTACGATGGGTTCATTGGGATGTAACCCCCCCCTTGTATGTCAAGGAGCATCTATATTAGTATACTGAGAATGATACACAGAATAAATCTGGAATTATCAAGAACATAAGGGGATTCAGAAAGGGGTTCCCTGCAAGAGAAGCTGGATTTACTTTTTCCATTTTTCACAGAAGAAACTAACCCCAGTTGGAGACCTCTGGGAGTTCCGGCCAAACCCTAGAGTGAAATATTAGAAGAGAGAACAAAGGCTTAGAGAACTAATCATGCTAATGATCAGAATGTAAAAATGTAAAAACCAAGAATTAATTTTAAACAGACAATGAAATGGTTTCCCTGCACTTGTCATCTTCCCTCCACTTGTGGAAATTGTCTTCCTATAGGGGAAAAAAAAAAGTCCAACAGCTAGATAAGAAAAATCCCTGCCCCTTCTTTTGTAGGTGAGTGAACAGACAGTATATTCACAAAGGACATAGGATGTCATAAAGGAGAGCTCCACGTATATTTCTCATGGCTTATATGTTTTATGCATAATCACTACAATCAGTTCTTCACTCCATCCAGAAGAAAAATTCCTTAAGAAATGTGTATTTAGTTCTTTACTGAAGTTGTATTGCTAATTCTGTCCTCTCTCTTCCTTCTGGAAGCAGAACATTTACTGTGTACTTCCAGGGCCCTGAAGATGAAACTCCTTGCAGTAGCCCAAATATCATGAAGGGTCAAGGGAGGCCCTGTGGTCAGGTAGTCTCTGCTCAGGCTGGGGGTTATGTCACTAAGCTATGCTGTGCCTTAGTTTCTACCCTATAAATTGAAGGCAGTGATATGAAACCTGACGTATGTCCTTGGCAAGGAATAAAGATGAAAGAGGGCATTACCATGTTACTCCCAATGCCTGATATGATCTTCTCTCATGTGGTCAGGATCAGGGCAGTGCAGGTGTCATATTTGCTCCCTGCCCAAAAGGCATTTTCCTGACACTTTTTATTGGATTGAGCACAAAACCTGCCACTCTATGGTCAGAAATCTAATCACATCACACTTTATTTAAGACAAAGCCAAAAACAAAGCAATGCAATGACGACCATTCTCTGTTAAGATCAACATATGAGGTAAAGGATCCTTCCTACCTTTTCTGGTCTGATTCTCCATCTGTTCTTAATATCACCCACAGCCAATCCATGCAGAGCTTTTCCCCGGACCTTCCAGGAATTTATAGGATTCCAAGTATTTGCTCATAATATTTCATCTGCCTAGACTACATCCCCCAATAGCCTTTCTCTGCCACCTACAACCCTCAGGTGCATTATGAAACCTTTCCAGGTTTCTGTAGGTAAGGTTAGCCTGTCCCTCCATGTGTCTCCACGGTATTTCTATGCCCCTCTATTAGAGTACTTCCCTCAGTATGTTAGAGTCAATTTTTGAAGTTCTGTCCTCTGCCCATCCCCACTCTGGCCCTCCACACTGTCAGCTCCTTCTCAGCAGCTAAGAGTGCCCTTGGTATTGAAGTTTCTAGTAAAGTGCTTGGCAAATGGTTGGCACTTAGCCAATAAGAGCTGAATGAAATCAATACTACTAACATATTCTATACTCAGTATATCTGAATATTAACTTAATGACCCAGTAGCTTATCAGGTGGTGCCTTTGACCCCAGAATGTTCTCTTGGATAATATTTTGCCATCTTCAGAAAGATAAGGAAAGTGCTAACCAAAGTCATTACGTATCTTCTGATAGGCAGGTTTTAATCTTTGTTTCACCAGTTTCCATGGACAGATCGGTTAGCCATTTCCACTTACTCACACCCTCTGTTTGTTGCATACTCTCAACAGACTTTCACTCACTATTCTACATTTCCTATTCTGTTTAGATTGAGCTCTTAGCATTAAATTATTGCTTGGCTTAGTAATGCTATAATATTCATAAAAATTACTGCTATATCATCAATTCTTACCTTGTTATTGTCATCAAATACAATTAGCTAAACATCAATGACTCATACTTGGATGCACAATGCTATGAATACTAAAAGCCATTGAACTGTGCACTTTCGATGGATGAATTATATGGTATGTGAATTGTACCTTGACAAGAATGTTAAACAATAACTCATACTGTAACTAACATCCTGATTATTGCCCCCTGTATACCATCTTGTCCTTTGTCACCTACTTGCTAAGGAAAGTGAGGTTCAGTGACCTATCCAGGATGACAAAGTCCGTTATTGGTAGAATCGGGACTGGAATTCAAGTCCCTTCACACCCAGTCTAGAACTCATTTTGCCTTTATAATGCTGTCCCCATGTGGGCACTTACATAGCTGCATTTGGGATGTTTCACTGAGTTCTAAACTTCTGCTGACAATATAAGCGAACCCTCTATCTAAATCACTATTCTTATGCTGCAACCTTCTTTGGTTATATTAACTGAGATTGTTCCACCAGAGCAATTAAGAGGGAAAGGCAGCACCATCGTGCATAATTATAATGACTTCATTCACAAGATACAAAGGAAATTGGGGATTTTTTTTTTTTTTTTTGTATTTACAAGAAACGGGAGAGAAAGCACCTGAACCTATGTAGAGTTTGGATTCAGATGCAGGGATTTCAGTCATCGATGAGCACACTTTGACTCACCTTCCATATTGAGTCATGATCCCAGGGGGGAAGTAGGCCGTGTAGCAGCCCCCGGAGTACTGCTCCTCACACCAGTTCTTCTCTTCATAATGCACCGGCTGCAAGGCAGGGTGACAAAAGCTTGAAGGAGATGCAGAGGAAATCATTTAGGCTAGCATAAATCAAACCCAGTCCAGTAGACTTCCCATTGGCAAACCAATATATTTCTGAAATACAGCCTAATTATCCTTATGTTTTTAAAGATACGTCTTTGGGCAGGTAAATATCCTTGGCAATAAGCTTCTAAGAAATTCAAACTTTGGAAAGTTTTCTCATTGGGTTCATTCATGTCTTCAGTATGGTTCATAAATTGCAATTGTCTATGTAAGGTCTTACCTATTATGAACTTTTTGCTGCCTGATGGTTTTTTAAAAAGTTTTAAAAAAGATTTATGCTTACTGGAATGGTTGGCCAGAACAAAAAGCAGAAAAACATGTCTGCCAAAGAAAAAGGATGATCAGATTCATGTTTTTGGTGGAGGTGAGCTTTGTTAAGGGAAGCTGGACAGACGAACTAATGTTTTTGTGGCATGTAAGGCACTTCCGTTGATAGTGGTACTTGTAAACAACTATTGGTCTGAAAAATATGTTTTTGCCATGAATAGGCAAAACTTTAACTAAGATCTTGCAATGCTCAAAAATTCTTCATTAAAGTAAGTAAACAGAAGCTTTATCATCACACATTACTTTAAAAAGATAAAATCAACATAGCAAGTTTTAAGAGAAAAACGTTTGTTTAAAAATAGATTTTGAAAAATGTTTTGTTTAGAAAAATTTGCAATCACATAGCTGACTTTGGATAGTCATTTGTGAGGTATTCTATTTACAAAGTATGAGACCCTGCCTGATATGTTAAGTGGCCGCAGGTGTTTTGTGGTGTCACCATGCTGCACACCCCAGCACCTGAGGGCTACAACCACCTTCTATGAGCATCCTTCTCTGGAATCTCCAGCCAATCAGAAGAAAAGCTGGACTTTATCTTTCACCTTTCCTTGCTCCCAGGAATTTCTTCCTTCCACACAATAGATACCAAAGCAAGAGCAAAGCAAGTGGCCCTCTCTATGCCAAGAGCAAACAAGGACAGGACCAACTCATTTTTATCATCAGGAATTTATCATCCACATTCTTCTTAGAAAAAGAGAATTTCTCAAATGAAAAAAAAAAAAAGACCAACCTTTTTAGAAATATGAAACTGCTTTTTTCTCCCATTAAGGTTCCCTAAACAACCATCCCACAGGTTGTTGGGAACTTCAATTACAAACTGTTTTAGCCTGAGATTGTCTTAAAATGTAACTTCAAAAAAGTCTGAATATCTACCAGGGTGAAATATCTTGAACAGCATTTTTAAACAAAAAAAATTAATAATTTTAAACAGATGTTAAGTGATTTTTTTAGTGTGTATGTATTGTATTTTTGGTTTTGCTACTTTAATCACTATCCTTGAGCCTGGAGGTTATGCCTATATTTAAACTTGCTAAATGGTATATGAAAGCAAAAAAAGAAACAAAGCACATTCTTCATTAATATCATGTTTCTCTCGAAACCAATCAACTAATTATTCTAATTAATTTGCTGAGAAAGAGCTCCAAAAACCCTCAAGAGCATATGTTCTACCCATATCAAGTACAGACCACCTGCAATGGAGTGGGTGAGGGATCTTGTTTTAAAGTAGTTAACAAAAATGATAAATCCAAAGCCACAACAAGTTGACCAGGAGGAAGCAAGCCACTCCAAAGTTAAGCAGGGTAAGTGTTCAGAGTAATAGGACTAAGCCATGTAGCTGTTCAACTAGGTCATGGTATATACTGTAGAGATCTGGATTTAAGAGGCTTTAGCAAGTTAAATATTCTCAGCCTCCTCATTAAATTTTTTCTCACACTTTAACTGCTCATTTGTACACTAGTCTTCCTAGTCTTCAAATGCTTCACAGATAACTGGATTTAATGATCACTTTCAAAAGGCAACGTAATCCATGTCAAAACATTAAAAACCCAGCAGTCTGGTGAATGTCACAAGAATACCAATTCATCATTTTGAATGTTGATGAGGGAGGTGGTTATGGCTACTTGGGCCCTCTGACTGTCACCAAATGCTCCCTAACCTACCCCACCCCCATCCCACCTTTAACTACTTCGGGGTTCTGCAGGATTCATTTGAAGATCACTGTTTCCTCAGGCTACTTCCAAAGGTATCTAGGAAGCTCATCAGCCTGTCTTCCTTCCATCCCTAATGTTCAAGGGTAAAACAAGGCAGAAAAGGAGACATGCAGGAGGGGGGCAGGTCATCCCATTTTTACCTTCAAGACAGTGAGGGGTGGGTATGGGTGTAAGTGTATGTACACGAATGAGACTCTAGTCTTTTTACAAGATCACCAGAGAAAAAGAAAGCTCTTTTCATGCCCATCCTGGCTGCTAGGATCTAGGATTTCCTTACAGGTAGCAGAAGCTCCCTTCTTTTACCCCCGACAGAGGAGGGAGCAGAGTGGCTGAATACCCTGCTCTAGGAAGAACTCTGAATTCAGGGACAAGGTAGTACCACCTAAACCACAACATGTTACAAGGCCCCTAACCTGCCATTAGCACAGTCAGGGCCCAAACTCCCTGGGACCACTTATAAATTGACCAGCCCTGTGCGGACGCTTCTGCAAATACATCACGGAATACATGAGCTCCCGAGCCCTACTTGCATGAACCTATCCCTACTCGCCCCTTGAGGACAAAGCAAGATCTCTGTCCCTCAGGAAGGGGTTGGGAAGCAGCCTTACTTTCAGAGCTTCCTGGGAGCCCAGAACTTTTGCGTAGAGCTCACAGAGTTTCTTCATCCTATGGCAGAAAAATAGATACAAGTGAAAATGAAGGAAGAAAGGAAAAGAAAAGCGGAAGAGGCATCTATCCCTCCATGAGCCACTGCTTCCACTTTGACATTTCGTTTAAATTTTTTAAAACAAGGCATTTCGTTCTATTTTGAATGCCTTAAAACTATGAGGTCACAGATATTAGTCATGTGAAATTGTTGACAAATGCTTAAAAAAGTAAAGTGATGCATTACCTGAATTTTTATTTTATTTTAATTTTTATTACTATTTTAAATCCAGGAGCTCTTTCTACAAGCAAAAGTGTATAAAAATGCCTAATTTCCTCTCCTTCCTACTCTTCCTTCTCTC
Organism: Daubentonia madagascariensis; assembly: GCA_023783475.1. Lineage (NCBI taxonomy): Eukaryota > Metazoa > Chordata > Mammalia > Primates > Daubentoniidae > Daubentonia > Daubentonia madagascariensis. Next base: position 777,583 of record JAKFHU010000745.1, read on the forward strand.
TCTCTCTCTCTCTCTTTGTTTTTACATAAATGAAATAGTTTGGCACAAGCAGAGAAATGGCCACACAAAGCAAAGAAATAAAATTAAATTCAGAAATAGAACCAAATACATAAGGGAATTTAGAATTCATAAAGATGGACATTTTAAGCCCATGAGGAAGACAGATTATTCAATAAAATGGCACCGGGACAAATGGCCTCCCATGAAAGATATAAAGTTGGACTCCTACATTACTTCTTACACCAAAATATATTTCAGAAGAATCAAAAATTTACATATAACAGATGCGACTATAAAATGGAAAAACAGATGATTTTAAAAAACTATCTTAGAATAGGAAAAGTCTTTTCTATGCATAATAGACCATTCAGAAGCCATGATTTAGAAATGGATAAATTTGACTACGTAAAAAAAGATAAAATTTTATTATAGTATAAAATGAATAATCATGATGAAAAGACAAACTGGGAAAAGATTTGTTCCAGGCACCAGAGAGCCAGCAGTGAACCAATCAGATAAAACATCCTACCTCCATGGACCTTATATGCTAGTAGAGACATTTTTAGGTGAGTGACCTAGGCAGACCTCCATAGCCCTGGCCACGCACAAAGGTAGCACTGGTCACGGAGGAGCACCATGATGGAAGGGGAAAGAATGCTCCACAACGTAATTCAGGGGCTCTTAGTGGGTAAATGTGTTATCGGTAATGGTGTGGGAATAAGTAATCGGCAGTGGTGAATACTAATGCCAGAAGAAATTGCTACCTCCAGAGAAATCAGTCCCTCTGTACCTACAATCTATAATTGTTATGCATTGCTCATGGAATATGTACTGCAGACTGCCCTACAACAGAGTAATTTGTCTACCTGGTTATCTCCTCCACAAGTAAACTTTCAGTCCAGGGCTTATCCATTTTCATATTCTCTATAGCTCCTAGTATGGTGTCTTATATACAATAAGCTCAATAAATATTAATTCGAATACTTGGTCTTAAAGTTATCAGCACTGTGCCTTTATATAACAAGACCTTTATAATTAACATAGCAGACATGTAGCATTGGCAATACACATATTATTAAGCAGTCTGTAAGTTAAAAAATTAAGTAAAATTGAAAGGTAGGAAAGTAAGCAGAAAAGAAGGAAAAAAGGAGGACAGGAAGGGAGGGAGGGAGGGAAGGAGAGGAAAGGATGGAAGGAGGGAAAGAAGAAGCACTTCTTTTGTTACCTTTCTTCTTTAGTAAGACGTGCCAGCTTTCTGGCTTTGTGGGCAAGGATAAATCTAACACAGACAAACAAGAAAAAGGGGAGAAATTAATGGTTGCTTTCATCCTGGCCTCATTTCTATTGCTACACGTGCGCCCTGGGTACAATGTTAAAAGACAACCAGAAGAAACAAACTAGCTTGTTTTATGTTCAAAGTTCTACTATACATGTTACATCCCCGACACTGAAGAGCATCTTCTAGCTTCAAGGAGTCAAGGGACTAAAAATAGATGACTGGCCATAATTTCTGCCTAGAGTAATACTATGGCTGACTCACTTCCTCCACCTGGCTGGTGGCCAATAGGAATAAGCCTTGGGTCTCAAATACCCACTTAAGGCCATGTCTGAGCCCTTCCAATTTCATCCAGTCCTTGCTCTTTGGTTCTATCTCCACCTTGGTGTGTCCCTAGCACCCAACCTTCTAGATTCTGTCTCCATTGCTAGGCCTACAATTGCTTTGATCTCCCTGCTCTGACACTTGGCTTTCTCTGAGATAAGCTCATACATGTCTTAGGGCTCATCCTAATTTAGGCTGCTCCAGGCAACCACCTCTCTGGGCCAGGTTCTGGCCCTTAAGACATCCCCCATCTGTGCTGGTCTTCCACGGCAAGCTGAAGACTGGGCTGGTCTTGGATCTTCTCTAGTGGGACTCAGAAATCTCAGCATCCCACATAAATAATGTTGATGCTCACACAGCCTCCACAAGAAGCCCTCTTAGTAAAACACCCCAAGTTAGATCTTTATATCATGCTTTCAACGTAAGATGCTCACCAAAATATATTTACCCCAAGCACTAAATCTGCAACAGAAAATTAGTATAACATATCTAAAAATTGTTATATTAATATCTAGATATTTCCTTTCTAGGTATTTATTCACTGGAAGGCATTATAAAAAAGAAGCAATAAGAATTTTTGTACTGCTGGATTTGGAGAATAGTGTCATTGGGTAAAAAATCATTTAACAAAGTTTGGGGCACATTTATTAATAGTATGTGATTACCTTGTCAACACTGAATAGCAACCACAACACCGTAATTATGCCTTACCCCATTATAGCAGCATATTTGCCATCAGGTTTGGTATCATCCAATGTGTAGGAAATTGGAGCTTCTGCTCCATCAATAATCATGGTTCCACAGTAATCTAGGAGAACAGCAAAATAGAAGAACATATTTATCACCCTATCAAACTACCCATACCAGTTACAATGAAGCACACATTTTTCAACTTGAGAAGTCCAAAGGCCAAATATAGCATATTATACTCTAAATATATGAAGGCAAACCAAATTGATGTCAAAAGGAGGGCTAAGTAGCCAACATTTTTGTGATTAAAAAAATCAAACTGCAAGCCCTTCTCTGCAAAGAATAGAGCAATTTGATATTACAAATTCATCCAGGCCACCATTTAATGAAATCTGGTTTTTCTGGCAGTTGATATTAATACTTGGGCCCCCTATTTCCTTTTTCATAAGAAGTAAGAATAAAGCCAAAGATGTATAAAGAAAATGCTAGTCCATTACTGTAAAATAGAAAGGACTGAACGTTCACATTTTATGAGAAGCCATTTATTCTAAGTAGTATTTTTTTGGTTTTTTTTTTATTTTTATTTTTTTTTATTTTCTACCAAGCCTACAAAGAAGAACTGGTGCCTATACTGCAGAAATTATTTGAAAATATCCAGAAGGACGGAATCCTCCCAAACTCATTCTACGAAGCCAATATCACCTTGATACCAAAGCCAGGAAAGGACACAACAAAAAAAGAAAACTACAGACCAATATCCTTTATGAATATAGATGCAAAAATTCTCAATAAAATCCTTGGAAACCGAATTAAGTAGTTCTTTATTATCTGGAGACAAAGCAGAGAGGACGTGGATAACTAAAATCCACAGAGTCCCAAACTCATATTTCAAACATGAACTCCAAAGACTCTTTCCCTCTTCAAGAAAAACTTGGGAAACAATTTTGGCTCATTCTGGATAAAAGTACTTTCCTTATTTCCCTCCTAAACAAAATACAGGCATACCTCAGAGATACTGCAGGATCAGTTTCTAGACCACCACAATAAAGTGAATATCACAATAAAGTGAGTCACATGAATTTTTTTGTTTCCCAGTACATATAAAAGTTATGTTTATACTATACTGTAGTTTATTAAGTTTCCAATAGCATTATATCTAAAAAACAATGTATTAGATCTAAAAAACACGGCACTCCTCCATGACCAGTGCCACCTTTGTGTGTCTGCCTAGGTCACTCACCTAAAAATGTCTCTACTAGCATATAAGGTCCATGAAGGTAGGATGTTTCATCTGATTGGTTCACTGCTGGCTCTCCAGTGCCTGGAACAAATCTTTTCCCAGTTTGTCTTTTCATCATGCTTATTCATTTTATACTAAAACAATGTACATACGTTAATCTAAAAATATTTTATTGCTAAAAAATGCTAATGCTCATCTGAGCCTTTAGGAAGTCACAATCTTTTTTGCTGGTAGAAGGTTTTGCCTCAATGTTGGTGGCTGCTGAAGGTTGGGCTGGCTGTGGCGATTTCTTAAAACAACACAACAATGAATTTGCTGCATTGATTGACTCTTCTCTTCATGAAAGATTTCTCTGTAGCATGTGATGCTGTTTAACAGCATTTTACCCACAGTAGATCTTTGAAAACTGGAGTCAATCCTCTCAAACCGTGCTGCTGCTTTATCAACTAAGTTGATGCAATATTCTAAGTTCTTTGTTGCCATTTCAAAGGATAATGTGAACAATGTTCATAGCATCTTCACCAGAAGTAGATTCCATCTCAAGAAACCACTTTCTTTGCTCATCCATAAGAAGCAACTCCACATCTATTCAAGTTTTATCATGAGATTGCAGCAATCCAGTCACATCTTCAGGCTCTACTTCTAATTCTAGTTCTTTTGCTATTTCCACTATACCTGCAGTTACTTCCTCCACTGAAGTCTTGAGCCCCTCCAAGTCATCCATGAGAGTCAGAATCAACTTCTTCCAAACACCTCTCAATGTTGATATTTTGACCTCCTCCCATGAGTCACAAATGTTCTTAATAGCATCTAGAATGGTGAATCCCTCCCAGAAGATTTTCAATTTACTTTGCCCAAATCCATCAGAAGAATCACTATTTATGGCAGCTACAGCCTTATGAAATGTATTTCTTAGACAATAAGACTTGAAAGTCAAAATTACTCCTTGATCCACGGGCTGAGGAATGGATGTTGTATTAGCAGGCATGAAAATAACATTAATCTCCTTGTACATCAGAGCTCTTGGGTGACCAAGTGCACTGTCAATGAGCAATAATATTTTGAAAGGAATCTTTCTTTTCTAAGCAGTAGATCTTAATAGTGGGCTTAAAATATTCAGTAAACCATGCTGTAAACAGCTGTCATCCAGGCTTTGTTGCTCCATTTATAAAGCACAGGCACAGTATATTTAGCATAATTCTTAGGGGCCCTAGGATTTTCAGAATGGTAAGTGAGCATTGACTTCAACTTAAAGTCACCAGCTGCATTAGCCCCTAACAAGAGAGTGAGCCTGTCCTTTAAAGCTTTGAAACCAGGCATTGACTTCTCCTCTCTAGCTATGAGAAGTCCTAGATGGCATCTTCTTCCAATATAAGGCTATTTTGTCTACATTGAAAATCTGTTGTTTAGTTTAGCCACCTTCATCAATGATCTTAGCTAGATCTTTTGGATAACTTGCTACAGCTTCTGCATCAGCACTTGCTGCTTCACCTTGCACTTTCATGTTATAGAGATGGCTTCTTTCTTTAAATCTTATGAACCAACCTCTGCTAGCTTCAAATTTTCTTCTGCAGCTTCCTTGCCTCTCACAGCCTTCATAGAATTGAATAGAGTTAGGGACTTGCTTTGGATTAGGCTTTGGTTTAAGGTAATGTTGTAGCTGCTTTGATCTCTGCAGACCACTAAAAATTTTTTCATATCAGCAATGAGGCTGTTTCACTTTCTTATCATTCATGTGTTCACTGGAGTAGCACTTTTAATTTCCTTCAAGAACTTTTCCTTTGCATTCACAACTTGGCTGTTTAGCACAAGAGGCTTAGCTTTCAGCCTATCTTGGCTATCAACATGCCTTCCTCACTAAGCTAAATCATTTCTAGCTTTTGATTTAGACATGCGATTTTCCTTTCACTTGAACACTTAGAGGGCACTGTAGGGTTATTAACTGGCCTAATTTCAATATTGTTGTGTCTCAGGGAATTGGGAAGCTCAAAGGAGAGGGAGAGAGAGGGGGGAACAGCCTGTCAGTGAAGCAGTCTGAACACTCAACATTTATCAATTAAGTCCACCATCTTATATGGGCATGGTTTGTGGTGCCCCAAAACAATTATGACAGTAACATCAAAGATCACTGTCACAAATCATCATAACAGATATACTAATAATGAAAAAATCTGAAATATTGCAAAATGTGACACAGAGATACAAAGTGAGCACATGCTGTTGGAAAAATGGAGCTGAGAGACTTGCTGGATGCAGGGTTGCTACAAACCTTCAATTTGTATTTAAAAAAAACCCCCAAACAAACAAACAAACAAATCAAAAACCCCACAGTATATGTGAAACACAATAAAACAAAGTATGCCTGTATATGCAATTTCAACAAAAAACTGTAACAGAGCAATCAATGGTGGAAATGTCAGGGCAGGGTCTGAAATGTTACAATAATGTCCTACTACAGTGTACTTTCCTCCTGCTTCATCATTTACTTGCAAGTGTGAGGTTGTTTCAACAAAATTATGGTGAAAGACTCTGGAGCAAATGTATAGAAAAGCCAGTAAGAAGGTTTCAAAATGAGGAAGAAAGAACAAAGAACCTCCCCAACCTGTGTGCATACACATGTGTATAAACAGACACACCAGGAAGCTTTTTAGACTGTACTTGCTTCTCTCCTCCCATGTCCCTCCCCACTGTGCACCTATGAGAATCAATGTCACAGTCAGCCACTGGCTTGGAGGTGCTTGCATTCCCCTCGGGTGTGCTGGGGCAGGAAAGATGTTGAGAAAGACTGAATTATGGGAAGAAGAAATGTTTAAAGTCTGTCCAAGAACTCAAGAAGACTTAAGAATACAAGAGAACCAGCTAAGGCATCACCTGTTATAAGAAGGCAAGAGAGAGAAGAGACAAACAGGACAAGATCTGATCAAAGAGCAGGTGCATATCGATTATGTAGTATCAGCTGTATGGGATGACAAGCTAGCCAGGGTCATCAGGGTCAGCCTGTATGGGATGACATCAGGCTGGCCAGGGTGGAGGCTCTGCATTTGGGGTGGAGGGGCCCCTTGGACACTTCCTTCACAGAGTGGAGCTGGCCTCTGAGCCAGGAGGGTGCGCTTAGTGGAAGTGAAGGAACAAGGGGGCAGAGAGAAAAGTGATGTTCATGCCAGGACAAACCAAGCAGCCTCAGTGGGATTTCAATCTCTTGCAGGTAGAAAGCTCAGGAGCCCCACCCATGCACACAGAGCATCCCATCAGCTTTATAGGGATTTTTTTCAAAAGAAGATAGACAAACGGCCAAGAAGCATATGAAAATATGCTCAACATCACTAATCATCAGGGAAATGCAAATCAAAACCACAATGAGATATCACCTTACCCCCGTCAGAATGGCCATTATTAAAAAGTCAAAAAACAATAGATGTTGGTGTGGATGTGGTGAAAAGGGAATGCTTATACACTGTTCGTGGGAATGTAAACTAGTATAACCTCTATGGAAAACAGTATGCAGATTTCTCAAAGAACTAAAAGTAGACCTACCATTCGATCCAGCAATCCCACTAGTGGGTATCTACCCAAAGGAAAAGAAGTCATTTTACAAAAAAGACACCTGCACTCGAATGTTTATTATGGTACAATTCACAACTGCAAAGATATGGACTCAACCTAAGTGCCCATCAACTGAGTGGATACAGAAAATGTGGTGTATATATACCATGGAGTGCTACTCAGCCATAAAAAGGAGTGAAATAATGTCTTTTGTGTAACTTGGATGGAACCAGAGACCATTATCCTAAGTCAAGTATCTCAGGAATGGAAAAACAAATACCGCATGTTCTCACTTATATGTGGGAGCTAAACGAGGGATATATATGACCATAAAGTGGTGTAATAGACATTGGAAACTAAGAAGGGGGGAGGATGGGAGGGGGATGAGGGATAAAAATTTACCTATTGGGTGCAATGTACACTATTGTGGTGACAGGCACACTAAAAGCCCTGACTTCAGCATTATACAATTCATCCATGTAACAAATACTTGTACCCCCTAAATCTATTGAAATTTTAAAAGAAGAAAAAGATAATAAAATTAAGAATAGATTTCCCAAATGAAGTCAACTTACACATTAAGTACAAACTGACAAAAAGAAGGAGCATTCAAGGACATACAGACATTTAACAAAGTCCTCAGAGAAGAATAGCAAAGACAAAGGCAGAAACAAACTGACAAGAAACAAATAAACCAGAAGGAACTTTGGGGGATGGGGAGGGGGAAGGACAATGATTCAGGGAGTAGAAGAAATTTCCCCCAAAACATAATATTCTCAGGGAGAAAAGAGAAGATATTGTAGCTCTGGGAGGAATATTCCGAATAAAATAATTCAATAGAAGCTTTCTGAGTGTAGGGGTGTGGAGGGGGAATTTCTGACAAATTGATAATAACATTCATGTGGAAGAATAATTGAAGTTTACCAAGGACAAAATAAAGGAAAATGATGACAAGAGAATGTCTTATCAAATATCAAAATGTATCATAAAGCCACAGTGATTAAAATAGTACAGTACTGTCATGGGACTAGATAATATAAATCCGTGCTTTCCAAAGTGGAGTGCGTACACCTAGATTGCATATCTAGATAGTGGAAGAAAATACCGAAACTCTTGTTTCTCAATTTGAGCTTTTTAAAAAAATTTATTTTTGTTTTATAGTTATGACAACACATTTTTCACAGGTACATGTATATAGTTTAGGAATAAATGCATATAGTGGTAGTTTATGTTTATTTTTTTTATGTACAGAGTTGCAAAAAATATCTGGATCCCAGTGACAAAAATCAGTGGAAAAGAAAGGCCCCATATGTGTATATATGAGAATTCAGTAAGGGGAACCCATCATAGACAATTAAAAAACTGATTCACTGGAAGAAAATATTTGCCACATATACAGAAAAATATTTTTAATGAGCAAAGGATGAATAGGTGATTTCCAAAATGATTTAATCTAGCCTCTAACTCTTATTAATGATAAAAATTACAAATTATAGATAAATTAGATAATTTCCCCCACCTGATTGGCAAAAAAATTAAAAATATTATTAGCTGGCAAGGATGTGTGAGGACAGGAACTCTAACAAAAATTTCAAAGTCTACCAAAATCAATTGACTTTGTAATTCCACTTTTACAAATTTATCAAAAAGAAATGCTCCTATACAAATCTGTAGAGCTATATGGAGGAAGCTGTTTATTGCAGCATGGTGTGTAATAGCAAAAAGTTGGAAACAAGAGAAATGCCCAGCAACAATAGGTCTATTGGGTAAATTTTGATAAAGCCATACCATGAAATACTGTTTATTCAGTTGTTGAAAGGAGGCAGATTTAAATGTACTGCTGTGGAGAGATGTCCACGGCATATCGTTAGCAGGAAAAAGCAAATTTCAGTATAACAGTTTTAAAACATAACATGCTTATGGAAAAATATGTAACATTTATTTAAAATTGTATTTGCATATAAATATTATATATTGTATTTAATATATATTTACAGTATATATATATATTTCTATTATATATATATTTATATTTGTACATATGTATTTAAAGTACAGGTTCAATATGTCTTATCCAAAATGCTTGGGACTAGAAGTGTTTCAGATTTTGGATTTTTTTTGGATTTTGGAATATTTGCATATACATAATGAGATATCTTGGGGATGGAACCTAAGCCTAAACACGAAATTCATTTATGTTTCATATGTATCCTATACACATAGCCAGAAGGTAATTTTATACAATAATTTTAATAATTTTTTGCATGAAACAAAATTTTAAACTGCAACCCATCACATGAGGTCAGGTATGGAATCTTCCACTCAAGGGGTCATGTCGGCACTCAAAAACTTTTGGATTTTGGAGCTCAAAACCTTTTGGGTTTTGGAGTATTCCAGATTTTGGATTTTTGAATTAGGGATGCTCAACCTGTATCACCTATGCATACAATAAATCTCTAAGGATAAATAACCTAAATCTTTTTTTTTTTTGAGAAAGGGTCTCGCTCTGTTACCCCAGCTAGAGTGCAGTGGCATCATCATAGCTCACTGCAAGCTCAAACTCCTGGGTTCAAGTTATCCTCCTGCCTCAGCCTCCCAAGTAGCTCAGACTACAGGTGCGCACCACTGCGCCCAGCTAACAACCTAAATTTTTAACAGTGGTTTCCTAGGGGGAGGAGCAATAGGAGAGGAACATTTTTCATACACTCTTATTTTTTGAAAGTTTTATGGTCAATAAGTTTACTTCTGTAGTTTTCTTAAAAAGTAGGTATTGCTCCTGTCATTAAAGACATAAATTGATATAAATTAGATATAAAGATTTCAGGGAAAGTGGAAATAGTTCAAAGCTGAGGAAAAGCAAGGAGACTACCCTCTCCACAGAAGTGGGCTGGGATGAAGGACTGGGGGGCCCCGGGGAGGGTAGGGCACTGATGGTGAGGGTGGCTGGATTTAGGACGACTTGGTGGAAGGCTGGCAAAGAAGAGGGGGCCTTTCCTTGCAAATTCACAAAGATGTTTCACACCAAGAGACTAAAGAGACTAGGAAGCGCTTCCTGAAATAATCAATCTAGAAGCAATTAGGTGTTCTTGCCACCCACAAAAGGTGACCATGTGAGGAGATGGATATGTTAATTTGCTTGACTGCAAATCATTTCAATACGTATACATATATCAAAACCTCACGATGTATGTCTTAAATATATACAATAAAAAATAAAAGCAGTGTTTAGCACGATGCTGGTGGGGGGGAGAGGCAATCAAGAATTGGCTACAGCTGTCTGTATCAAAATACAAAATTTGCTTTCTCTTTAATAACTCAAGCTATATTGAGCTTGTATAACAAAACAAAGCAAACGAACAAACAAACGAACCTCTTGAATGATTGCTTACTTGTGTGCCTGATTTGTGCTAGTCACTGTGCTAGGCTGCTTGGGGCTGCAAAATCCACCCCCTTCTATTTTCTTAGCTCATATTTCCTGAGCTTTTGTGTTACCAGTTAATTACAGTGTCTTTGGTAGTGACATTGACAGTCTCAGTCTGATGCAAAGCAAAGACCCCGTTAGAAGAGTTGACTTCTTCAGATTCCATTATAGAATCCTTCAAATAAGTGTTATTGAATCGCTTATCAATGTAACAGGAATCATAACAGGAATAACGGATGTAAGTTTTAGAGCCCTCCTCCATGTTTCTATAATAGCCTAGAAGTTTATACATTGTCATGCAATTACCAGTTTGCATGACTGTCTTCCTTCTGAGTCTAGATGTTCTGGGCAAGGAAAACTCCCTTTGAATTCCCAATGCCTAGTACAGTGCCTGACATAGGTACTCGATAATGGTCAGTTGAAGAAGTACATTAAAATTGTAACTCAAAAGAAATCTCAAATGCTTTGGTGAGGCCATCTCATGTCTACAATCATTTTTAAATAAAAAACTTTTAAGAGTCAAAGAGTCTCACTCTGTTACCTGGCTAAAGTTCTCATAGCTCACTGCAGCCTCAAACTTCTGAGCTCAAGTGTTCCTCCCGCCTCAACCACCCAAGTAGCTGGGACTATAGGCATATCCATGGTGCCTGGCTAATTTTTTCTATTTTTGGTAGAGACAGGGTCTCGCTCTTGCTCAGGCTGGTCTCGAACACCTGGCCTCAAACGATCCTCCCACCTTGGCCTCCCAAAGTGCTGGAATTACAGGTGTGAGCCACCAGGTCTGGACTACAATCATTTTTTAAAGTCTTATTCAAGGTTCATTACTAACAAGGACCAAGTCAGATCCAGCTATCTCCTGAGGGTGGAAAACTTGGGTTTTCTTTTTGATACTAGTGCCTGACAACTTGCCTGGCACATAGCACGCCTAAGATAAAGGTTTGCAGACATGAATGGAAAGTTATAGATTCTCTCCACAAATAAAGGCATTCATAGTCATTAAGAGAAGAATCTATATTCCAGATCCTAAATCCTATCTAGCTTGCCACCAGCCAGCCATCTAAAAATGGGTGACATAGGTCACAAGAGGAAGCAACTCAGCACGTGTGCTGCTGCCATTAGATTCAAACATTAAAATGACAGGGCTCTTCATGGTAGGTCACTGCACTGTCTTTTGCAAAGAGTAGATTACTTGCTCAACTGATGCACCAATCCAGTCACAGTCTTAAACATGATTATCTGCAGGGTGGAGAATTAGGAGCCTGTGATGTGGCTGAAAAAGGGTAGTAGTACAAAGGAAGAATCACCCTAAGGCCAAACTGTGGCACTTTCCCCATCTGCCTCCAGCCCATCCTCCTTTCTGCAGTCCTGCTCCTCATTTCAATCCATCCTGCCCTCCACCCTCGCTGCCAGCTACTGACTGTTCTTACGTGATCTCCCATTGGAAGAAAAGTGGATGTGATAAGAGCAGATCAATAAGACTCTAGCATTGTGCTGTCTACATGTGGCTACTTACATTTACATTTAAAGCAATTAAAATTAAATAGAATTTAAAAATCTGGTTCCTCAGTCTCACTAGCTACATTTCAAGTGCTCAGTACCCACATGTGGCCAGTGGCTAGCGTATTAAACAGAGCAGCTCTAGAACATTCCCATCATTGCAGAATCTAGCACTTCAGTGAGCATCCCTATAATGTCCCACCCAGTCGAGTAGTATGCTTGTTGAATATGTATGAATGAATAAATTAATTTAATTTAATATAGTAGAATCTTGACACTAATGAGAGATGACCCAGAAATTTTCAGAATCCCTACCTTTGTGGATATCTTTATAAACCAATATTTGTAAAAACTGTATTAGAAAAGGTTAATCATCTCTTCTTACAAGATTTTGTGGGAAATCTAAACTAAAAATAGTTGGGTATATGCCAAGGAAAGTTAATTCCATGAGTATGTGCCAATATATTGTATTTGAATGAATTGTACTTTAGAACCTGGACTAACATTTTATGTCCAGCATTCTAATAAAAAGTTACATGCAAATGCATATCTTGGCACCAAGTTTCTTGGACCTCCTCCTGAAGGTCTGTATATAAGGAAAGTACTCACCCTTTTTCCTCCAGAAGGGCTCTTTATAATAAACTATACACTTGATGACTGAACCCAAAGGAACACGAGTGATCAGCTGGTTTCTCATCATTGGCAGAGGGGGATTGAAGTGAATCTTCATGCCCAGAGTAGGAGGAATAGCACTAATCACATATTTAGCCTGAAAGAAAAGCAACATGGTTAAACATCATTGGCCTGTTCTTTCTGATTTTCCCTAATTATTCTCTCTCATTTTACCCTTGTCCCCTTTTAATTTCTCCTTAACAGAGAAGTCAGAAGGATTTTGTTATAACCCAAATTAGCCCTCATTGCTCCCTACTTCAAAACCTCCAATGACTTCCCATCATGCTTGGAGTCAAGGCCAAGTTCCTCAGTCACCTCTAATCCCATCCATAAAATGAACCCAGTACATCTCTGATCTACCTCCTCCTACTCTTCCGCTCACTCCTCTTCTGCCACTCTGACCACCTTGATGTTCCTTGGTCATGCCAGGCTTGCTCCCACCCCAGGGCCTTGGCACTGTATGTTCTATCTATCTGGAACACTCTTCCCCCAGAGAGCTACACGGCTCAACCCCTCATCGCCTTCAGTTCTGTGCTCAAATATCACCTTGTCGGTGAGGCCTTCCCTGACGTCCTTATTTAAATTTCCACGACCAATCCTCCCACCCCACCTTCTGATACACCCTCCCTCTCCCTTCCCTGCTTGATTTTCTCCACACTACTTATCACTATCTGAGATACTTTATATTTTAACTATATATTTGATGATGGCCTTTCTCCTTCACTAGAAGACGAATTGTATGAGGGCAGAGAACTGTATCTGTTTTGTTCATTGCTGTGTTCCCTAGAATAATGTCAGGCACACGGGAGGTGCTTGATATTTATTAAATAAATATTTCTTGTGGTTTTCTAATTACATAAAAGCCTAATACGGAGGGTTGATAATACCTATAAATATTTTTGTAAATCCCCTCACCCCAAATATTTTGGTTTTCTTTTCCTTTCTTTTCAGATAGAGGTAGCTTTTTCACTTTTGGCAAAGGGACTGTCTATGAAGTCTGTGCTATTCTTGGCTTTATTTAAGCTTTGGTTATCTATGGGACTCTGACCTCTTCCCCATAGTTTAAGGGTCTTGGTTACTCTGAGCAGAAAAAACTCAAACTAAATTGCTTTTTTAATTCTCTCAACAACCATCAACACAAGACTTCTGTGACCAAATGTGTTGGGGCTTTTCCCCGCACACCAAGCAAGCAACCAATTCTGCAGTGAACACCAGCTGAGTGTTCTCTAATTCAATTCAGACACTATCTACCTGGAGAGAGTGTCACGTCCCATAGGCTGAGGGCTCAGTCCCGCAACTGTCTCCCCTTCAGACACCAGTCATAAGTCTGGGCTTCCGGAACTTCTGACCAACTGGTTTCAAGTTGGGGTTCCCATGACCCCCTCTTTGGGTTCAATTAATTCACTAGAGCAGCTCACAGAACTCAGGGAAACACATTTACCGGTTTATTATACAGGATACAACAAAGGATACAGATTAAGTGATACATAGGGTGAGGTGTGGGGGAAGGAAATGTGGAGCTTCCAAGCCTTCCCTGGGGCACCACCCTCCAAGAATCTCCTCGTGTTCAGCTACCCGGAAGCTCTCCAAACCCAGTCCTTTTGGGTTTTATGGAGGCTTCATTACGTAGGCATAATTGATTAAACCACTGGCCACTGGTGATCAACTCAACCTTCAGCCCTTCTCCCTCTCCTGGAGGTTGGGGATGTTGGGGCTGAAAGTCCCAGCCCTTTAATCCTGCCTGGGTCTTTTCAGTGACCAGCCCCCATCCTGAAGCTGCCTAGGGGCTGCTAGCCACCAGTCATCATTAGTATACAAAGGACATCACTTTAGAGATTCTAAGGGTTTTAGGAGTTGTAGGCCAGGAAACTGGGACAAAGACCAAATATACATTTGACGATAACACAGTTACCTCGTACACCTCATGGTTTAGGGTCTTCACAAGGACATTTTCTCCTGTGTGGTCAATGTAGACCACAGGCCTCTCCAGCTTCACTTGGTCCCCGAGAAGGTCCATAATCCGCTCACTCACTTGACCAGATCCGCCCACAAATTTCCTCTCCTGGAAAGCAAAAGCAGACTCAAGAGGTGGGTGGGAAACACAAGAATAGGCATAAATTGTTAAATTGCTAGTTTTCCTCACATATCTTTATTCTAAGATGTAACACATTTCATTTTGTTACTGTGAATAGTATTTTCTAACTAGGTCTTCTTCTCCTTCCTGGACCTATTTGAAATGGTCTTTTAAAAAAATGAACTGAACTGAAAATTGAGGAGGAGGCAGTCAGCTCAGCTTTGTGAAAGTAACAGCTAACCAGGAATTGCTGGTTTTGGACAAAATTGCAAGTTTTCTAAGTCACCTTCCAGGCTGTTCTCTTGTGGATTCCCCAGGCTCCAACCTCAGCTGGACATCTTTAGAATGACCCCCATGCCTCACCTGTCTGGTCACCATCCCTGCTCTGTGTTCCATCTGCATTCTGTTGTTCAGCTGCTGGACCTGCTGCAGCTCTTCCTAAAGCTCTGCTTGTTTGAGCATGCACAAGCCTGTTTTTTCCTGCCTTGCGACGCAGGCTCAGAACCTCCCTGCCTCCCACCACACCCCCTTGCCCCTGGCTAGCCTACTCCCTGTTGCAGGCTGCTGGTCTTACCCTGGGTCTGGTGCCTGGTGCTTCTGTGGCCACCAAGGTCATTCCACCTCACCGCACCCACCTACCCTGAGCTCTGCTAAAGCTTCCAAATGCTCTACCTGGGGCTGTGCACACAGCTGAGCTGACTGCCTCCTCCTCACTTTTCAGTTCAGTTCATTTTTTAAAAGACTACTTCACATAGGTTCAGGAAGGAGAAGAAGGAGAGGAGAAGAAAAGGAGGAAGAGGAAAAAGAGAAGGGAGAACAGGAGAGAAGGAGAGGGAGGGGGAAGAAAGGAACATGACAACCAGGCAGATTATCTAAGAACTCTAGTCCACTTCCTGCTGTGACTGGCACAGTGCCTTATACAATGCTGGGGCTCAGGAAATAGGCATTGAATGAATGAATTCTACGTGTGGTGTGTGTTTTAAATTGAAAATGCATTTCTGACTTTCCTTTTTGAGCTTTCCAAGAAGTGCCCAAGCTATGTTCATCAGATGGTCTCCTACAAACTTACCTAATAATAATCGGACATATATCCAAATGGAAAATGGCAAAAGTACATAGAGACAAGCCTAGTTTTAAAATTACACTGGCCGCTGGATTCTCACACTGAGTACCTGAGAACAAACTGTGCCTTACAAAAGCCACTTTGTTTTTAAAGCCATGATAAAGCTCTAAAAACCACATGTCTGCCTCCTGCTTCAGTAGCTCATGATTGAAGGACGATGCCAACCTTTCATTTTGGCAGTGGTGTTTTTCTTCTGGGACAGTGGGGGAATGGATGGGTACCTGCCCTCCATTGGTTGTTGAGATGATTCTGGTCGTGCCTCCACACTGCTTCACGTACCACAGGAACCAGAGAGCAGAGACCTCATGGGTCTCTGCAGTGACACACAGGTTCACAAAGAGAGTGGCAAGCTCCTTTGCAGATCTACTCAGGAAGAAATAAGAGCAAAATTGGCAGATGTAGGAGAGAATCTTCTTAATTCTCTAGAAATTATTCAAATAATACATTTTCTTGGCAAAGTTTAGCACAAGTTGGCAAGTAACAGAAAATCGTCACTAGAATCTGATATTATAAAACATAACATTGGAGATTTTGGAAATATCAGATTTATTTTCCCCTTAAACAAAACACCTTACTCAGAATCGGCTTCTATTCCATATTCTGTGCTGTCATGATTTCTCCCCACACACCTGTTGCTCTTCCCGTGATCCCCATCTCAGTAAAAGCCACCACTATTCACTCAATTACTAAAGCCAACACTTTAGAAATTGAACTTAGTTTCTTTCTTTCCATCACCCTCTCCCATCCAATCGATAAAGAAGTCTTGTTGTCTCTCACCATACCACATAACTCCACCTTCATCTCCACCAATTAGCATCATCTCCTGCCGGGAGTACTGCAATTACTGGCTTTGCCTCCACTCATTCTCACCTGGTCTCTATTCACCACACTCAAAGCCAAATGCTTTTTACCTCCCTCCCCACCATGGTGCTCTTTCTAAAGTGTAAATCAAGTCGTGCCATTTTCTGCTTAAAACCCTCTAGTAGCATCCTATCAAAACAAGAATAAGATTCAGATCGTTCACTGTGGCTTCCAAAGCCCTAAGTGATCTAGCCCATGCCTACCTTTCCTATCTCGTCTTGTACCCTCTTCTACTTACTCTAATATTTCTTCAGAAAGATACACTCCATTTCAGCTATGAAAATGAGCACTGGCTTCCATATTCCCAGCATTCTGGCATTCTCCATTGTTTTGCTATTGTATAGTATTTTTAGAACTCTTTTCACTGTCTGAAATTATCTTGATTCATGGTTTATTATTTTTTTATTGCTGTTTCCCCACTAGCATATCAACTTATGAGAACAAGGACCTTATCTTTCTCGCTTACCACAGTGTCTCCTTTAACAAAATAGTGCCTGGCATATAGTAAGCACTCAATAATTACTTGTTGAATGATTGAATGAATAAATGAACAATGTCATGCAATTCCAAGGACTCAGTCATATCTAGAGCACACTCTAAAATTCACCAGTAGTAATGTATACTCTGGGATATCTTTAATAAGGACAAATCTCCCTTTTAACTTTGACATAAAGTTTGCATATTGTTAATGTGGTTATATCTGAGGAAGAATTTTCCCCCTGCTAGTGCTGACAGTGGGTGGAATAAATGATACTGTCCTCCATTTATTGAACTCTTTCCACACTCCATGGTCTTTAAACTTATCTTGTTGACTTGTCATAACAACCCCATGAAATAGCCATTATTTTCCCCAGTTCACAAGCTGGAAAACTGAGTGTCAGAGAGTTTAGTAATACTCAGTGGTACAACTTCAAACCAGATCATACCTGACTCAAAATGTATGCTTTTAATACCTCAAAATGTTTTATAATTTGTCAGCTGACAGCCTTGGAAATGCAAATATTCATCAAGGGGCATATCGCTACTCTAGTATATCTTGACCCTAGAAGTTTGTAGAATCATGCCTAACACACTTACCAGTTATTGACATTGTTTGAAGCCATAACAACCTGACAGCACTTCTGTGACAGTTCCTATCATTACAGCCTGCAAAATGGTGTCTTATATACATTGCAGCAACTTAGAGTTAGTTTTGTGAGATTCTTCATGATAACTAAAGAGAGGGAAATTGCTGACTCACGCCTTCCTTGCAGAGGCAATTTGTGGTTTGTATCTAAAGCAAATATCCAGACATCACTTTAAAATATTACTTGAAAGTGAAAACATACTTTGCTGTTTCCTGATATCCTATTTCTTCTGTTCTTTATTTTACAGGTAAATTCAGGGGCACAGGGTAAAGGGAGTAATAAATAACCAAAACTCAACGTTGGCCCAGCTAGACGGCCAATATATAACTTTAAAATATTGCTGCAATTCTAGTTGTTATTGTTGCCAATTTGGTAGGAAAGAAATAATCCTGGTTTGAAATGAAGGGAGATCTAAAAGTAATTCTCTCTGAAGGGCCCATCCATTCCTAATCCTTTATTTGATTTACTCTGGGAGCTTCAGTAAGAAAAGAAATGAGAAGAACAATATTTGAGGGACAGAAGGTCAAGGAAGTTAGTGTAATATTTCTGTATTTTTGGCCCCGTTGACTTTTTAAAAGATAAATGTTATAACATTTTTCTACATGAAAAATATATACACATTATATAAAATTTGGAAAATTCATAAGATAAAAAGGTGAGAGAATGAGTATCTTCTGTATTTCTGCCCCTCAAAAGGGTAATCACTAATCTCATTTTGATGCATTTTTTTCTGGGTATAGGTTTTTTTAAAAAATGTATTTACATAGCTGCAGTCACACTGGAAATATCATTTGTGTTTCTGAGGAGCACTTTATAAATGACAGTAACTAAAAGAATGATCAACATTAGTCTTTCAATGTATTCATATAATTATGCTTTAATTTGAATAACAATAGGTTGGATATTCTGGGAATTACTTCCTTTAAAACCAGGAAATGATACCATGTGTATCTTGCTCAGGAAAAGTTAGAAAATTACCTTGTGTCTGTATTCTCCTAATATCTCAGAATGCTTTATTTTGTCAGACAACAACCTAGATTATTCACTAAGTGGAGGACTAGGCCAAGGGGCCATGATAGAAAATGTTAGGTGTCTATGATCCCAAAGATATATAATTGGTCCTATCTTTAAGAAGCTTAAAAGCTCTCTGGGGAGAAAAGATCTAACTGAATTTATTAAAAGCTTTTCATAACAGAAGTTATAAAACAAATGCAGATAATTATATGTTTACTATATTTTGAAAATCTGAAGTATAGAATTTAAATACTATAATTTTATTACAACCAAAATAAGTTATATTGCAAACTATATTCTCATAAGAAGTGTTAAACAGCATTAGATAAATGTTAAAAGGATATAATTAATAATAGGCATTGATTTTTATGACATAAAAAGATTTTTATGTCATAAAACTATTTATAATTGGTTGCTTTCAATAGTTGAAGACACAGGAGAAGCACAAAGATGCTTATTACAGAGTATTATATAATAATAATAATAATGAAAAACTGGAGTTAACCAAAATATCCAGCAGGATGATAATGGATAAATACATTATGGTGTTCTTTTTTCATGGAATATTCTGTAACCATAAAATATGATATTTAAAGAAGAATTTTTAATGATGTATGTTTTTAAACATTTTAAAGATAAATGTTTACATGGTAATATTAAATGTTAAAAACATTTTGGTGGATGTCCATTGCTTTTGCAGTGCATATACAAACAGTTTTGTTTTTAGAAATGAGATCATATATCACACTGTATATACTTCATGACAGCCTGCTTTTCTATGTGTTTAATATTACTATTTTTTCAAGCCATTAAATATTCCTCTACAACATGACTTTAAAAGACTCTAGAGTATTCCATTTTCCAGATGTCCCATACTTAATTTAGCCAATCTTCTATTATTAGACATTTAGATTTTCCCTTTTAAAAGTAATGATTTGAATCTGCCTCTCACACTCTCTCTCCATCCCTGTATGCCTCTCTCTATCGTCTTTTCTATTGCCTTCTTTAAGCTAAATTCTAAGAAGCTGAATTTCTATATCAAGAAGTATGCAAATTTTATGCCTTTTGATTGTCTCTACTTCTTAGATTCAGATATGCCTAAAAACTCGTTTTTACTTTTAGTTGGCAGTGCCCCAGCTTCCTTCCCCAATGCCTAGAGCACGAAGACATCAACCCCAGGGCCAAACATATTCCCAACTAATGCTGTTTAGCCTGATAGGAGAGTCTCCTTGAACATGGCTTCCATTTCTCTTACTTTGTTTACTACAAATTTGCCATGTGCTTGAATTGGAACCCCTACAATCCTTTCCATTTTCCCTGCCATCTAAGAGCAGTGCGGCCTTTCCATGTGGTCTGTCTTCACAATTTCTATACAGTTCTCAGTTCTGCCAATAAGAATTGAATGCTTAACCCATGAATACTTGCCTTCAACACCACATCTTTTTCACTAAAGGGGAGCAGTCAGTCCAGTCATACATATTTCCCCTACATTGTCTAGACAATGTCTCTAGAAGCTCCTCTTTAAATCCCTGAAGAGTTGCACTACATCACATAGGGTATGTGCATGCTAACCATCTCTATATGTGACCACCAGTGAGGAATACAAAAGTAGTCCTACATCAACAACTTGATAAGTGAGATCTTTAAGCTGATGGTCTTTAAGCCATTCTGGGTAAAGGAGGTGACACATTCTGCTCTGTTTTGAGGACTGTATGGGGTAACACCACCTTTGTGATACAAAACTATTCCAGAGAAGTAAGTCAGGTGTATAGACATCTTTAAGATAGGAGCCAGTTCCAATATTTTTCAGCATTCCACTTGGCCAGTGGCATAGTTTTAGACACAAAGCTGCTACTTGTCCCATATCTGTTGAATGCTATTGCTAAATAAACCTGAAAGATGTTCACAATAAATGCCTGTGTCTAATGGTGAGTCTTACTTAGTCCAGCAGAGCTTGTCCAGCAGCTCCTTCATCGTCATGTGGTCCCACTCTTCTGCAAGGGGCGCCTTCCATGGGGCATCACTGGGAATCTACATTCAGAGGAGGATTTGAAGGAGAAAGACAAATGTACTTTTCCATTTTAAATAATTATTCAAATAGTGTTAAAAACTCTAACTTGAAGAAGACTGTAAGTTTTCCAAATTTCCCCAATAGTTACTTTTACTGCATAATCAATGCTATCTGTGTAGCTTTTCTATTATAAATCTATACCACCACTTAAGCCACATTTAATTTATAACACTTCCTGCACAATAAATGGAAGTATGTTATAATTGGGCTATTTCCAAATATTGATTACTAAGTTACTAACTTCTAGAGACCGTTCATAAATTCAACTCTTTAACAAGGATCAGACAGCTGCACCAAATCATGTCCAAAGTGGAGTTTTCAGTTAGGCTTTGTGTATGTTTACTTATGAGCTGCAGGTTTGAGCACGGAGGCGAATCAAAGACCAAGAAGTCTTACTTTGCCATGTCTTGGGGATTTTCTAAATTAGAAACATCATCCCAAGAAGGCTGAGTGATACGTGATTCTTCTGCCCCCTCATCAGTAGTATACAAATAGCAGTCTGTTTGACATTTCATTCTCTTAGAGGTTAGACATAAACTCTTCACTAGTCTTCACAATTTTACATTTACAAATTGTTACAGTGCTCAACAATATGTAGCACTGGCCATGTGTCTTTTATTTTAAGGACTAAACTTATGAAAAATACAAATGTAGTCAAAGAAGCTTTAGGAAGCTTTACCTCCTGCCCCATGTCATCCATTGTCCTCCAAAGGTTGTTATGATCTAGGTAGGCAATTGGATTCCACACAGGCGGCAGTGGGCCCCTGAAGGGGTATGATTTACCCTGTAAGATACAAGATATTTTAAACAGTAAACATTTACAACAATGTTAAAGTAGTTAAATCTGCCAAGTTGGTAAATGTCTGCAAGCAAAATCATGTTAGTTATCAATATGTGATATACACTTAAATCTTTTAGCTCCTTGTGTTCTCAGAACCCTACTTAACTTTCAAGCATAGAGGTTTCCAGCAAAATCCTTTGTTAACTAAATAAGTTTGGCATCACATCAAGCACAGTAAACAGGTCTATCTCTCTCTGAAATTGGAATCCTTACCGTGTAAAATTTAAATGCCAGTACAGAAGTGGGGTTACCTAAAGTAATCTCATTTGCCAATGATACTTGCAAATACCTCAGAGTCAGGAGCCCCTGTGTGCCTGGAGGGTCGGAAAATTATAACTATCAAAAACTACAAACATTATACAAGTTAGAAGAGAATGAAAAACTAATCGCAGGAATGCAACCATCCATAGAAAGAGCCACAAAACAAGGCCCAGCAAGCTTTCCCAAGGACACAGATGTGCTAGGTCAACATGGGAGTTCCCAGAGATCAGCAAAGTCAGAGCAGAAAGGTGAGACAACTTCAAGCCTCTCGTCCAGACATGTTTACACCACCTGGTTCTCCCTGCGGGGACACCTTGACACATTCCTGGAGAGGAAACACATCTCTCCAGGGATTAAAAATAGGACAGCCCACAAATCATCTCTGGGAGGCTTAACTTGCTGAGGGCAGTTAAGGGACATACACAAAAACCATTTTGAGTCAATTTGAAAACCTGAGTCGGAAGTCAAGCTGTGCATTCTGACAGTATCTTTCAACGGAATCGGAGAAACTCAAGGTTCTCAGTCAACCAAAACTTCACAATAACTGAGTCATTCAACAAAGATACATCTTGTGTTGATGTTGTAGGCAGAGAAACTAGAGTTGCGAAGTGAGAAGAGATTTCATGTTCATTTTTGCATTAAATCTGTGACCATGTTGGTCTTTTCTCTCCAACAAGGCCATAAGAGTCTCAGGGAAGAGTTGAGACATGGGCTTACTTTTCTTCTAGTCAGAGTTCTCTAGAGAAACAGAACCAAGAGGACCTATATATATATATATATATAGAGAGAGAGAGAGAGAGAGAGAGAGAGAGAGAGAGAGGATGAAGGATTCAGATTTATTTTAAGGAATTAGCTCATATGGTTGAGGGGTCTGGCAAGTTCAAAATCTGCAGGATAGGCCGGAGACCCAGGGAAGAGTTGCAATTCAAGTTCAAAGGCAGTCTGCCGGCAGGTCCCCCTTCTCCTGGGGAGGTCAGTCTTTTTCTATTAAGGCCTTCAACTGATTGGATAAGGCCCATGCACAACATGGAGGGTAATTTGCTCTACTCAAAGTCTACTGACTTATATTAATATGTTAACCTCATCTAAAAATACCTTCATAGAATAATGTTTGACCAAATATCTAAGTACTATGGCTTAGCCAAATTGAAAAATAAAATTAACCATCACAGTTCTTAGTCAACTTTATTGAGGTGTAATTTACATACAATGTACCCATTTTAGTTTAGTTTAGTTTTCTTTACTTGTTTTTTTACAATTAAAATTATTTTTTAAAATTTTAACTGACATAAAAATTGTATATATTTATCATGTCCAACATGTTGTTTTGAAATATGTATAGTGGAATGGCTAAATTGAGCTAATTAATATATGCATTATCTCACATGCTTATTTTTGGGGGGTGAGAACACTTTACTCTCTTAGCAATTTTCAAGAACACAATACATTGTTATTAACTATAGTCACCATGTTGTACAATAGATCTCTTGAACTTATTCCTCCTATTTAACTGAAATTTTGTATTCTTTGACCAACATCTCCCCAACAGTGTACCCATTTTAAATGTACAATTTGGGGAATTTTGACACGTGTACACCCCTATTTAACTACCACCACAATCAAGATATAAAACATTCTCATCACTCCAGAAGTTCCCTCTTCCTTCCCAGACAATCCCTGGCCCCTCTCTGGCCCAGGGCAACCCCTGTTCAGTTTTCTGTCACTATAGATAGGTTTTGCCTATTCTAATTTTTTTTAATGGACTCATACAAGTATGTACACCTTTATATCTGGCTTCTTTTGCTCAGCACAATGTTTCTGAGGTTTGTCCATGTTGCACCTTGTCCCTTTTTATTGCTAAGTAGCAGTCCATTATATGGATGTCCCTGGTTTGTTTATCCATTCACCTGTTGATGACTATTTCCAGTTTTGGTCTACTGTGAACAAAACTGCTATGAACACTCTTTTACAGGTCTTTTTGTGTACATATGTTTTCTTTTCTTTTGGGTAAATGCCTAGGAGTGAAATAGTGGAGACATATGGTGGGTGTATTTTTAACTTTTTCAGTTTAATGGTTTCTCAAAGTGGTTGGCCCACTTTACATTCGCAGCAGCAATGCATGAGAGTTCTAGCTTCTCCACATACTGACACTTGCTGGCTTTTCTTTTATGCTTTATGCTTCAAGCACATCTTTTATTTTAGGCAATATTAGATTTATAAAAAAGTTGCAAAGATGTACACAAAGTTCCCATATACCTCTCACCTAGTTTTCTCTAATGTTAGCATCTTGTATAATATTACCATGGTACATTTATCAAAACCAGGAGGCTGACACTGGTACATCACTATATACTAAACTTCAGATTTTATCTGGATTTCACCCATTTACCCACTAACATCCTTGCAGGATCCCATCCAGGATGACACAATGTAGTCATCCTGTCTCCTTAGTCTCTTCTGGTCTGTGACAGTTTCTCAGTCTTTCTTCGTTTTTCATGACCTTGACAGTTGAAGAATACTGGTCAGGTATCTTGTAGAATGTCTCTCAATTTGGATCTGTCTGAAGTTATTTTTTTTCATTTTTAGATAGGGGTTATGGGTTTGGGGGAAGAATACCACAGAGGTGAAATGCTCTTGCCATCATATCACCTCAGGGAGCACATGATATCAACATGACCTATCACTGACGATGTTAACCTTGATCCCTTGGGTAAGGTAGTGTCTGCCAGGTCTTTCCACTGTAAAGTTGCTGTTTCCCTCCTTCTATGTTCTTTGGAAGAGAGTCACTAAGTTCAGACCATCCTCAAGAGGGGATTGTGGGAATTAAGGTCCACTTCTTGGAGGGGGAGTACCCAGATAAATTTTTTTAATTCTTCCCTAAGGAAGATTTACCTCCTTCCCCCCTTTTATTCACTTATTCAATCATTTATTCATATCAGTATGGGCTTGTATGTGTGTGTGCGTGTGTGTGTATATATATATACAATACTTTGGATTATAATCCAATACTACATTATTCACTTTGTTGCTCAAATTATTCCACCTGTGGACATTGGGCACTCCTTTAGGTTGACTCCTGTGTCCCTTTGACATGCCCTCATCCTTTTGTTTCTTGAGCACTTCCTTCATTTCTGGCACTAGAAGATTCTTCAGGCTTACCTTCTATTTTCTCTGCCTAAGCCCTGGGATCTTCCATTTGTCCAAGGAGCCTTAGTGCCTTTTATCAAAAGAATGGTATTTAGAAGCAACTTCTGCCTGCTGGGTGTGTGCTGATTTGTTTTATGAATAACTTTATTGAGATATAATTCATATGCCATACAATTCGCATGCTGACTTTTAAAAACCTGTACTTATGCCTCCTCCATCAAAGCTTAGCATAGAGAATTTACTCAGTAGAAACCTGTGGATTGATCCATGGGATCATTCTCCACAAAGGAAATGTGGATCCCCATTCCAGCTCTGCCTTTCTCAAGCTGACTGACACATAGTAAGATAGTCGCTTAATCTTCCTGGGCCCCAGATACTTATCTTACCAACTCAACATCATCTTCCTCCAGGAAGTAGGCCCAGATTACCATAAACAGTTGGATTAAGTGGTCTTCTCGGTGTCCCAAAGCTCTCTTTTTCTCTTTCATCTGCCACTAACTCCACTGCACCAGCTTCATGCATTGCATTGACCATTCTGTGTCACCCATTGGGCCCTAAGCTGCAAAAGCATGGGCTCTGGAGCCAGCCTGCCTGGGTTGAGTCATGGCTCTGCCTCCCACCAGCTGTGTTAAGTTTCTTAACCTCTCTGTGCTTTAGTTAACTCAACTGTGAAACGTGACAACAGTAACTAACTCAGAGACATATTGGGAAGATGAAGTGAATTGATCCATGTAACTCACTTTGAACAGTGGCTGGCATGTTGTAAGTTCTCAATAAATGTTGTTGTTATTACTGCAGCTGCTACTATTGTAATTATAATCTTTGTATGCCTAGGACCTGCTGGCATAGATTGCTGGCACATAGTAGGTTTGTAATTCATGTCTGATATCATCTCAGCTGTGTGACCTTATACTTGTTATTTATTTAACACACAATGTCCTGATTTCTAAACTGATCTTTCGTACTTTGGTTTCCTATGCCATTATTAACCTCCTTGTTTTTAAGTCTCCCACTGAACCCAAACCCCCTCTGGCCTCTGCAGATCACCACCAGCAGAGTAGTATCAAGCCCTGCCCCCTCCCCCTGCCCAACACAAATGCACTTGTACAAAGGGGGTGTGAGATGAACTTAAATAGCAAAGAACCAAGTCAAACCACTCACTGAGGGCAGTGTGCATCTATGATTGGCATACAAAGTCATCTCCCTGGACTATTCAGTGTGGCATTGTGCCCACAGGTAAAGGGGATCAGAAAGAGATAAAGCCACAAGCAGATTGAATAGCTACCCTGTAAAAGAGAAGAATAGCGCATTTTGTTTGAAAATCCTTAGTACAAAAATGGAGGGGAAGAAACTGGTACTCAGCCAAACAATTTAATTATTTAGGGTTTTTTGTTTGTTTTCACAAACATGTTGGTTCTGCCAGAAATCACCACCAGATGACTTGAAGAAGAGTATGAGCCCAGAAGATTTGGTTAACTAGTGTCTGTTCTGTCACTGCCAGGGTCTGCACCCACAGCCATGGCAGCTCCTAGAAACATAAAGACAATGGTTTCAGAAAGTGAGAATTCCAGTCTGACTCATGGGGCTTGGCCTAGGAAAAGGTGAAGGACAGATTTTGGGTGAGGACAGAGTTAACTGACAAACCATGACCTGTATGTGGAGCCCCACCCAAAGACAGAATCCCGCACCTCCTTCTATGTTAACCTTCCATTCAGGACACATGAGACAGACACCTCTTCACCATCCCTCCCTTCTTTCCCCAAAGATAAGATCTTTGTACAGTATGTGTCATATGAAAGCAATGTGATGGGGGTGGAAAGGAGTCCCTTCCAAGACTCCATTTGACATATCTCAGCCCAGTAGCCTAGTTGAAATGTCACCTTAGCTGAAGTGTAGGGACTCTCATTCAATGAGGTCCCGAACACATTGGGGACTTCTCAAATAGCGATCATTCCAGCAATACAATGGAGACAAAGACCAGCTTGTAAAGCCCTCCTGGTTCAGGAACACTCTTAGAAAGGAGGTGTGTTTGGAACTCTAAAACCAAAAACAGAGTGAGAAGTGACCACCACAGAGGGCTCTGTGTGAGTAAATGGTAACCAAATAATATGTAAAGAGCGCTATGATGAAATAGAATAAAACACTTTACCTTTTTATTAATAGTCCTCGGTGTCTTAGATCTAAGCAGGTAACAGCTTAGCTTAGCTAAATTCATAAAACAAGTATTCTTTTATAAGATCAGGGAAAACTGATGAACACAGGAAAGAGCTATTGTTAGACTCATAAAAATATCTCAAATCTTCAAGCTTCAGGGAATAAGTAGGGTGGGGAGGAAATGTCTAAGTTTATAAGATTATACAACCAAAGGCACAGCAAGAGTTTTGTGCCTCAGATTTGGCCATGGTAAAAACAGTCCAGTGTTTGTTACTGTTTTGAACATTGTCCAGGGAGGTCTGTCTTTCTGAAGAAATCATGAGAAGGCATCAGAATAAGCCCTTAGCTCAGGATGTGCCCAAGTTACAAAGTCTAATTACATGTAGCATTTTTGTTTTATCCTGACAGCAGCCCTGTGAGGTAGGCCTAGCAGAAGTTATTTCTTCCTTTTATAGGTAAATAAAATAAAGCTCAGATAAGTTTAAATGATTAGTTCGGGATCTCACAGGTCATGAGTGGAAGCTATTGGAAGTTCCATTTAATTTGCAGTTGCTGCCATGGTCATAAGTGCGTGTGGAGTGGGGGGATGGGGAATGCCTGGCAATCATCAGGAACCATTCATTCATTCATTCATTCATTCATTAGCCAATACATATACACTGGCGACTAATATCAAAATCTCTGTGATAGAAATTAAGTGTGTGTCAGTAGCAAGCACCAAGAGGAACAGACACCACCATAGGGGTTTGGGGATTCAAGAGCAAGGCTTATTGTCCTCTGGGCTCCCTAGAAGGAACTGTAAATTGGACTTAGGGACAAAGAGATGATAGAAGTCCAAAGCAGCCCCAGTCTCTTTAGGGGACACTTCAGGGAGGGTGTGTACTTGAGAAGGGGTAAGACACAGCTGAAAGGCATGCAGCCCCACCGGTGGGGAGAAAGCAAAGGCCAGGAGCTATGCTTGATGGAAATGTCATGCACACACACACACACACACACACACACACACAAATGTTGAGCAATTTGCCTTTAGTCACACAGCTATCACATTTCAGAGCCTATTTGAGTCAGTTCTGTTGGCTTCTTAAAAGCCATCTTGTATCACATCTTGTATCGCGCGCGCGCGTGCGTGCGTGTGTGCGTGTGTGTGTGTGTGTGTGTGTGTATGCATGTGGAAATTCTAGATGACAAAAAAAAAAAACTATAAAGGGTAAGCAGTCATAATCCCACCAAGTGAAAATCCATCCTGGCTACTAACATTTCAGCATGTTTTGTTCATCTTTTTATTCATATTATACATTTTACAGTTGAGGTCTTCTTGTACAATTATTGTCCTGCTAGCTTTCAGTCAATGTTACAGCCTAAATATTTCCAATGTCATTCATTTATTCTTGTTAAACATAATTTCCTTGATTATTACATAATATTCCATGATATGCAGAGACCAGCAGTTCTAATACTTTGGCTTGCCCTGAAACATATTCAGGGACTATTTGAGGGTTTCCCTTTTCAGCTACATATCTATGTGAGGGAAGATTTTCTTCATGTATTTCAACCAAAACAACATATTTCAGCAGATTGAATGCTGAAGCAAATATGAGAATCCAGCTCTCTTCTATTAAGCCAGATGTGAACAAGATAAGCAAAAATGTAAATCAATGCCACTCACTCATTTTTTTTTGCTTTAGAAACTAGTTTTTTCATGAAAATATATTATGTTAACTTGTAATGGGGCTATTATGGTTATTTGAAGTGAATTAATAAATCTTTTTAAGATTCTCAGTTTCAATTTCTAATATGGCAAATATAAAGAGATAGAGCTACATAAGTAAAAGCTAGTTGGAGTTCTCAACAATTTTTAAGTATCTGAAAGTTTGAAAGGTGCTGGAATAAAACCTCAGGAGAAGTGATACAAGATGGCTTTTAAGAAGCCAATAGAACTGACTCCAATAGGCTCTGAAATGGGATAGCTGTGTGACTACAGGCAAATCGCTCAACATGTGTTAAGTTTCAGTTCTCTTATCTTTAGAATAGGAATCACAATACCTACCTCGGGCATACTATATGAATAAATTGAGATTATACATGGCACAGAGGATGCACACACCAAGTGGATGTTGCTGATGGTTTTGTGATCCTCATGAATGTACCATCATTCATACAACCGCTTCTTGCCCATAAATCCATGTCCACATTTTTGATTAATCACCTTTGGATAAATTCCTAGCATCAGAATTCCTGGCATGAAGATTTATGTTTGACTTTTTAAAGCAGACTTGCTGAAAACCAGCAACCAAATTGATCCTCACATGGCCTTGTTTTAGAGCTTGTAGGCTCAGTAAAAACATCGGAATTCCACTTTCTAGAACTGTCACCTAACGAATGGGCAAGTGGTTCTCAGACACTCAAACAGGCTGGCTTGGGAATGTTTGCATCACTAATGTCAACGTCAATGCTCCACGTGTCCTGCTCTTCTCCTGACCTCTGTTCTGGAGGCAAAGATGCTACACCCCAATTTCTGTCACATTTGAGAAGCCCCTTTGCCATCTTATTCTTGATGCTGGCCCTAGTCCCTGCCAGTAGAAACAGGTGGCCTGGTCTTTCGTAGATCCAGTTCCAGAGGAGTGGTCTTTTTCTCTCAGGATGTCTCCTCTGATGTTCATGGGAACCTTGCCTTCCTAAGCCTGGGGCGCCAGGATAAGCCACCTGCCCCTACATAACTCAATCATTTTTACAGCTATCAGCTAGGGCTATGCTTGGGCCCTGAACAAATTCAGAGGACCAAGCTTTACTTTTGATCTATATTTCCAGTGTAGGAGAAAAGAAATTTAATCTTTCCCATGGGGGTGGGGGGGAGTCTTGCAGACTCTACTTGGGCAAATGGTTTTCTTCCTCTGTTCATGAGCCTACTTCGTGGCCCTCGTTCACATTGCTAAGCACCCAGAGTTGGCATCAACACTGTCTTCTGATTGTACTAACATACGGATGAAGCTAGAGCAAGGGGCAGACAACAATGGCAGCATTGCGTTTTTGGAATCTGCTAGCAGCACCACAGCATGTGAAAGGCCTGGGGTTGTCTGCATAGGGAGAAATGGGGACGATGTGGGTGGTAGTGGCTGAGAAACTAGGCAAAGCCCTTTAGGAAAAATCGTAACAATAATGACAACAGCTAGCAGTGTGCTTACTCTGTTCAGATCCTATTTTGTGCACTTTATGTGTATTGACTCATTAATCTTCACAATGACTCTATGTGATAGACACAATATTGTTCTTTTCAGATAGAGAAACTGAGGCATAGAGAGATGAAATACTTACCATTTTCTAAGATCTCATGACTAGTAAGTGGCAGCAGGATTTAAATTCAGACATTCAAAGGCCACTGCTCTTGATCATGAAGTTTCCCAGCCTCTTAATTATAATTAAAATTATTGAACACTATTTGTCAGACACTGAGTCAACAGCTTTCAGTTAATTATTTAGTTTAATCCTCACAACAACCCAGTGAGTAAGCTGCTAATAGTATGTTTCATTTTACAGATGAGTTTCAAAGCACAGAGGGGTTGAGTAACTTGTTCAAGGTCACACAGCTTATATGCTGTAGGAATAGAATTTAACCTCAGGTTTGTGTATTTGGAGTTCAAATTCTTTTTTCTTAAATAGCTTTACTGAGGCACATTTGACATGCAATAAACTGCACATATGAGTAATAGAGCTCAAGCTCTTATCAGATTTCTGTTCTATGCACCACTTCTCAGTTGGTCCAAAGAAGGTCTCTGGAAGGCATTTAGATCCAGCAACCACTTAAGACTCTTATAAACCAAGTAGAAGCTAATGAAGAGTTCAATGACCAGCCAGATCACTTCTGTGGCTGTTCCTCCTATTCCCAAGCAAGGCCCAGTCCAGCCCATCCTCAAATGGTTGTCACACCAGTTCATTCATTCACTCAATAAATATTTCTTGAGAATTTCCTATGTGTCTGGCACTGTTCCAGGCACTGGAGGCACAACAGACAAAAGTCTCTGCTCTCCTGGGAGCTTACATTCTAGTAGATATAAATAAAATAAACTATCGAAACAGACACTAAACAAAAGAAACAGGAAAATCATGTAGTGGATTAGAAGGTGAAAAGTAGTATGAAGCTGAAGACAGTAGGGAAGGCAAAGAGGAAGTGCTGGTGGTTTGCGGTTGGTTGTAATTTTAAATAAGGTGGTGTCAGGGAAGGCCTCACTGAGAAGGTGACAGCTGAGTGAAGAGGAGATGAAAGAGGTGGGGGGGGGGACCATGTGAATATCTGGGGGGAGAAAGCTCCAGGCAGGAAGAGGCCCTAGCAAGTGTCTGGAGATGGGAGCATTAATGGACTGCACAAGGAGCTGGAAGGATGCAGCCTTGTCCTATCTCTTCTTCCCCAAGAGGACTGTCCCCTTGCTCACTGGAACAAATGCCTGCTCCTGAGCCTCATTCTCAAGGTTGCCGGAAGAAGGTGGCTGCCTCTGTGCTCCGGTCAGGCAGTTTCTCCGATCTCAGCAGGCCATCCTCACCACTGTCTCATCACTGCATCTCCCCTCAAAGCCTCTTTACCTTCTAATCTCCATCAGCGCAAAGTGTAAACAACTTTCTATGCCCAGCTCAAGACTCACTTTCTTCAAGAAACCTTCCAAAACTCACCTCATCCCCGGTTAGTGCTGTGCACATAAAATTCACTCCATTTTAAATCCCTACCACGTTAGCTTATGCTTGCCCATGTTATCTTGATAGTACTGTATTCTCTAGGTATTCCATATGGGTATGTCTTCTCTCTCCAGCTACTTCAGGAAAGGAACCAATGATTTGTACCCTCCCATAGTGCTTAAGAGTGTTATATATTTGGTTGGTGTTTGACAAGCACAGGACGGTTGGATGGATGGATGCACGCACACATGCATGGATGGAAGGATGGGTAGATGTGAGGATGGGGATGGATGAATAGACAGACAGATAGATAAGATGACTGGATGAATAGTATTAAAATAAGAAGAGGAATCTTTCAGAGTCTGAGGCAGAAGTCTGACTGCTTTCTCAACATAATAATTTCTTCTGAAAAAATTAAAGCGTTTAAACTAGGAAGCTGAAAATTGTAACTCTTCCCCTAGAAAGACCTAATTAATGTCTATGTCCTTTTTGCCCTCATAATCTGTTGTAAATACACTTGCCAATGGAGACAGGTCTGAGTTAGACAGGGAAGAGTCTCCAAAATTCATGTGTACATTGACCTCAAAGAATAAGAGTGTGTTCAGAAGGATACAGGGTTTTGTGCCCCTAATCCTTTGGGGCTTGTATCAGCCATTTCCAGCCATATCATATTTCGAACCATCAGGACACATTATCAATGCCAAGAGGTTGTTTCCAAAGCAGAATAATGCCGTGGCTAAAATCTGTTTTCCTGTGCCAACTTTTTCACTCTTTCAATTTGTAGACACATAAGTGTTTATTTGATCTAATAGCACAGGCATCTAAAATATCTCAATACATATCATCCCTTTACCTAGGGTATGTAATTTCTGAACATCTCCAACATATTGTCCAATGTGTACCAGCACTAGCAAAATTCCAGAGTACTCTGACCTTGAATAAAGTGCTTTACAAAAATAGAGGCAGCTACCCAACAGTGTTAGCTTTTCCAGGAGAAATCTTGGCTCAAAAAAAAGGCTGTTCCATCACAATATTAGAGATTATAAGAAAGGCAAAAACTTGAAGCAGGGGTTCTTGCTCTTCTCTGGGACAAGGGCCCTTCTGAAAATTTGTTGAAAACCATGGAATCTCTCCAGTAGGATGCACACATACAGATGATTCTGCATATAATATCAGGAGAGTGTACCTGAAGCTTGTCTGTCGGTCCTTTCCCCAGAGTCCAGGAACATGAGGTTGGGAAAGCTTGATGACAACACCAAATGTTGGTGAGGTAAAGGAGCAACCAGAACTCTCATACCCTGCTAATGTGAGTGTAATGCAGTAAAGCCACTTTGCAAAACTGGCAATATCTACTAAAGCTGCATATACACATAGCTATGACCCACTTCTATATGCCCAAGAAAATATTCTCCAAATACATACACAAGAATGTGTATGTCCATCAATAGCAGTATGGACAAATAAGTTAAGTTATATTCCCACAAAGATATGCAATACAGCAGTCAGAATTAACCATCTACATTGTAGATTCTACAACTACCCCTAATAACATGGATGAATTTCACAGCATAAATTCACAAAAGAAGCCAGACACAAAGACTACATACTGTATGATTCCACTTATATAAAGTTCTAAAACAAGCAAAATTAATCTATGGGGCTAGAAGTCAGGATAGTGGTTATCCTTGGGGACAGGGTAATGTCAGTAAGGGAGCATGAGGAGGCCTCTGGGGGCTAGTAATGTTCTGTTTCTTGGCCTGAGTGCTGGCTTCATGGTTATGTTCACTCTGTGAAAATTCATCAAGCTGTTCGTCTATGTTTTGTCTCCTATTCTGTATGTATGTTATACATCAATAAAAATTACATACTCAGGATAGACTAAAAACCCACTGAATTGTATACAAAATGGGTAGATTGTATGATATGTGAATTAGATCTCAATGGAGCTGTAACTAAATGAATGGTTGATATAACTTCTGAGTTCAGGATGAGGAAGGTTAGTGGCCAGGAAAGGAGCCCTGGAATGTTGTAATATACAGAAATATACATTAGATTCATTGACTGCTTGAGTAGAAAGGGACTTTAGCTTTCATCTTGGTCTAGCCAGCACCTATCTACTGTTATGGAGAAAAGCTTCCTGCCCAACCTAATGCACTGAGATGGCATCCAGATCACTAGAGAAGGGGTTTAAAAATCAAGCTCCTTTTTGGATTCCAGTTGCACTGTGTTTCGAGTGGTCACCATAATCTGTGACAGAGGCATTGCTGATGTTCTATGTCAGGCTGGTAGTTGCTAGGCCACCCTAAGTAAAGAGACCCACAGTTACTCTGTTCATTCAAAACCATGTTTAGAGGCCAGAGGTGATTCATAGCCAATAGCAATGATGCTCATACAAGCAGAATCATATAATATCTGTCCTTTTGTGTCTGATTTATTTCACTTAGCATAATGTCTTCAAAGTTCATCCACATTGTAGCATGTGTCAGAATTTCATTCCTTTTTATGGATATACCACACTTTGTTTATCCATTCATCAGTTGATGGACAGTTGTTTCCACTTTTTGGTTATTATAAATAATACTGCTTTGACCATTTGTGTATTAACCCATTTTACAAGTAAAGAGAATGAGTCTTAGGATAAACAACCTCCCCAGGATCACACAGCTAATGAGTGGGGTTCAAATTCAGGCGTGCTTAAAGTCATGCTAGTTTTGCAGCACATGCTGCCTCTCATGTAGCAAGAAATCCAAGTTCTGAACAGACCCCAGTGCACAGGCAACAGCAGGCACCAACATGGCCCATCTCATCATTCCACTCTGTCTGCTTAAATGTAATTGTGACTTTAAGAGTCCTAGACAGAGAGACAAGGCAAAAGATAACTATCAAATTAGAATTAACACTGTATTTGGCTATCTGATGAAGAGAATCAAAACTGTCTTACTGGTAGGCGTGGATATGCCCAGGAGAAATCTCTATACATCATACTTTCAGGTGCTATAACACTTGGACTATTTCTTCTTTTGTTAAGTAAAAATGGTTCAAGTACAAGCTATGAAACAGGCACCATGCAATGCTTTGAAGATACAGAGATGAAATAAGACATAGTCCCAGGCTCAAGGAGCACCAAAGTCTCATTGGAGAGGCAGATACATAAAAACTGAGAATTACAGCACCAAAATTATAACGTGGCACATGGCTGGCTTCATGGTTTCACCTGGCTACATGGCTGTGTATTACACAGCCCTTGAGGGCACCCCCAGTCTTTAGGTAAAGGGAGTTGTTTCACAGAGAGGGCAGTCAGCAGGATTCATGATTCTATCTATCTTACCCCAGACACCCAGATACTTCTCTGTCCAGAGCCATTGTGTCAGCCAAGTGGCAAGGTCTGCAAAAGCCCCAAAACATAAAGTTTGGCCTGGAACGACTAAAGAGAAGAGTGACTTCCCAAGTGGTCAATGTGGTGGATGGTGTGACACCCTTGCACAGATTACCCTTGAGCAGGCAGCCCTTGGTTCTTAGCTCCCTTCTGAGGTTACCCCAGATGCAGAAAAGCCACTTTGTATAAGGTTATGCTGCCTTCTCTGGGGAACCCACTTCCAATGACTGATTGACATGAGGGTAGAAAGGCCTTTCCCTCTTGCCCACTCAGGACAGGTCTGAAGGGTCATCACAACTTCAGAATCCCTTGCCAGGTCAGCTGAGGTTTCCACTGCAACTACATCACAGTTTAACTTCTCCTTCCGCCCACTCCTGCCTCCTTCCCCTCCTATTTACAGCTGTTGATCCCAAAGCACTCCCTAACAAGCCTCCTGCATGCTATTCTCCATCTCTGAGTCTGCATTCTGGGGAACACAACCGTGACAACCATTCATTGGAATAGCCATAGCAGACTGTAGCAATGTCTAAAGAATCTTAATCCCAGGGCTCTGGGATGGCCCAGAACTCATGAGAAACTTTTGGCACCAGGCCCAATGGGACCTCATTTGAGAGTAGAGGTGTTTTCTTTTGGGAGGATTGGTGGGGAGGTCCCAATCTTCTTCTCCATGATCCTCACCAGAGACTTGCTAAAGGAACTGGGAAATACAGCAATAGCTGCTACAAACACACTCAGATAGCTGAACAGATTTAGAGGAGAAAGTTTGCAATCAAATCTAAGTAAGACCCACAAGGCAAAGCTTACTTTTACACCATAGATCATAACTTTAAAATCCCATCAATATTCATATAAAGGTTTGTACCAGGAGCAAGAGTGAATTTGCTGTCTTAAAAGTATCTCCAACCTAAACAACAAACTAAACAACCCCTATTAT
The DNA here is from genome assembly GCA_023783475.1 of Daubentonia madagascariensis. Lineage (NCBI taxonomy): Eukaryota > Metazoa > Chordata > Mammalia > Primates > Daubentoniidae > Daubentonia > Daubentonia madagascariensis. The sequence goes on from JAKFHU010000745.1 coordinate 813,894, forward strand.
ACATTTTTAGTTATTTAGGAAAGGACCTTGGAGTTAAAATCTACTTGATTTCCAAATTCTCATGAATCTTAAGTCTAAATATTGAAACCTTCTCTTTCACGTATTTTTAACATGCTCTTCTAGCTGCATTAGCTTAAGTGTAATTCTTAAATTAGAGAAAAGATCACTTTTAGTCTTACTACAAGACTTTCATAAACTCCTCCATAAATAATTTACACAGAAGGTAGTTTTTCCAGCTGTAATATTCTAGTTTAATTAATAAATAATATGGTTTTTCATTAACAAAAATATCAATAAAGTGCTTGTTAAAATAGCTGTTATTAAAGCACTGTAAAATTTCAGGCTCATACAGATATGTTATGGTTTGGAAAATTTCACTACAGATGTAAAGTGATTTTTATGGTGATTGTATTGTAGGGCAGTAAGAAATAAAACCAAACACAGTAATAGTATGAGCAAAAAAGGGACAACTGGCTTCACTATAATCATTGCAAACCCTTATTTTATAATATTCAAACACCAGAAACCACTTGGAAAATATCCATTTTGCCTACACACACATGCTATTAGAAGTGAGAGCACAGCCTGTAATGTTAAACATCCCAGTAGGTAAACATGAACTCAGACATGAGACAAACTGTCTGGGCCTCTGTATAAAATATGGATGTAAACCAATGTCACAGTGTTATTGTGGGCCATCAGTGAGATAATGCATACACATCTTTTAACATAGTGCCTTGCACACAGTAAATGTGTAAATATTGACTAATACCATCATTACTATCCCTACACTTTTCTTTCCACAAAAGGTATCACCAACTGTCATTTAGAGCTGCAGTCCCTAACCCCCAGGCCGCAGACTGGTACCTGTCCGTGGCCTGTTAGGAACTGGGCAGCACAGCAGGAGATGAGCTATGGACCAGCGAGTGAAGCTTCATCTATATTTACAGCCACTGAGCTCCACCTCTGTCAGATAAGCGAGGGCATTAGATTCTCATAGGAGCGCGAACCCTACTGTAAACTGCGCATGCGAGGGATCTAGGTTGGGTGCTCCTTATGAGAATCTAATGCCTGATGATCTGAGGTGGAGCTGAGGCGGTGATGCTAGTGCTGGGGAGCGGCTGCGAATACAGATTATCATTAGCAGAGAGGTTTGACTGCACAGAGACCATAATAAATCAATTGCTTGCAGACTCGTATCAAAACCCTATCAGTGAGTGGCAAGTGACAATTAAGCTGCATCTGGTGGCAGGCTTTATAGTGGCAAGTGAGCATCTTACTTCAATTGTAAAACTACATCTGGTGGCAGGCTTTATAGTGGCGAGTGAGTTGATGTACTTCAATTGTACAGCTGCATCTGGTGGCCGGCTTTAAGACAGAATCCAACACTTATTTTAGCCCGCGCATGGCCCGCCCATTATTTTATTTACCACTTCCGCCCGTGCCTCTTTCCCGCACTGCGCGCTTGTCTCAGTCACAGTTTTGGGAGCCCACAAGCCAACCCTAGCAAAAATGAGTAAAAAAACAAACGTCGCTGGAGAGCTTCTTTGAAAAGGGGGAAAGACCCAATGATGAGACAGCAGAAGACTCTAAGACTGCCCACAAAATGAAAGCTGCATTTAAAAGAAAATACCAAGCGTCCTACTTAAATTATGGGTTCATTGCAACAGGTGATTCACATTCTCCAAGCCTGCTTTGGATAATATGTGGCGACCAGCTATCCAATGAAGCCACAAAACCCTCAAAACTGCTTCGCCACATGGAGACCAAGCACCCTGCATTAAAAGACAAGCCTTTAGAATTTTTCAAAAGAAAAAAACATGAACACGAAGAACAGAAGCAATTATTGCAGGCCATCGCTTCATCAAATGTGTCTGCACTCTCGAGAGCATCATTCTTAGTGGCTAACTGCATTGCTAAAGCTAAGAAGCCCTTTACTGTTGGTGAAGAGTTGATCCTGCCTGCTGCTAAGGACATTTGCTGTGAACTTTTAGGAGAGGCTGCAGTTCAAAAGGTGGCACATATTCCTCTTTCGGCTAGCACCATAACTAGATGAATTGATGAAATAGTAGAGGATATTGAGGCACAATTGTTAGAGAGGATTAATGAGTCACCATGGTATACAATCCAGGTTGACAGGTCTACCGATGTTGACAACAAGGCAACAATGCCTGTTTTTGTGTGATATATTTTTCAGGAGGATGTGCATGAGGATACGTTATGTGCACTTTTGTGGCCAACCAACACCACAGCTGCAGAACTATTCAAGTCTTTGAATGCTTACATATCAGGAAAACTGAACTGGTAATTTTGTGTCAGTATATGAACAGATGGAGTGGCTGCCATGACTGGATGGCTTCATGGTTTCACTACTCGGGTCAAGGAGGTCACTTCTGAATGTGAGTCTATGCACTGTGTCATCCGAGAAATGCTGGCTAGCCGAAATGTCACCTGAACTAAACAATGTTTTGCAGGATGTGATTAAAATTAGCAACCACATTAAAGTACATGCCTTTAACTCATGTCTGTTCCCACAGCTCTGTGAGGAAATGGATGCAAAGCACACACGTCTTCTCTTATCCACAGAAGTGAAATGGCTTTCTAAAGGTAGAGCACTGGCCAGAGTTTTTGAGTTATGAGAGCTGCTCCAGAGATTTCTTTTAGAAAAACAGTCACCACTGGCAGCACATTTCAGTGACACAGAATGGGTCACAAAACTTGCTTACTTGTGTGACATATTCAACCTGCTCAACGAACTCAATCTGTCACTTCAGGGGAGAATGACAACTGTGTTCAAGTCGGCAGATAAAGTGGCTGCATTCAAAGCCAAACTGGAATTATGGGGGTGAAGAGTGAACATTGGAATTTTTGACATGTTTCAAACATTAGCAGAGATTTTGAAAGAGACTGAGCCAGGGCCTTCTTTCTCGCAGCTGGTGTGTGATCACCTATCTCAGCTTTCAAAAGAGTTTGAGCATTACTTCCCAACCACAAAAGACCCCGAACTGGGAAGGAATGGATCCTCAACCCATTTGTGAATAAGCCAGGTGAATTGACTCTGTCTGTGCTAGAAGAGGATCAACTGCTTGAGATTGCAAATGACTGACGGTGGCCTTAAAAGTGTGTTTGAGACAACTTCAAGTCTCCATACGTTCTGGATTAAAGTCAAGGCAGAATATCCTGACATTGCCACAAAAGCACTGAAAAGCCTGCGTCCATTTCCAACATCCTATCTTTGTGAAGCAGGGGTTTCTGCAGTGACAACAACCAAAACGAGATTACGGAGTAGACTGGACATAAGCAACACAATTTGGGTGTCACTGCTCCCATCACCCCCAGATGGGACCGTCTAGTTGCAGGAAAACAAGCTCAGGGCTCCCACTGATTCTGCATTATGGTGAGTTGTATAATTATTTCATTATATATTACAATGTAATAATAATAGAAATAAAGTGCACAATAAATGTAATGCGCTTGAATCATCTTGAAACCATCCCCCCCACCCCTGGTCCGTGGAAAAATTGTCTTCCATGAAACTGGTCCCTGGTGCCAAAAAGGTTGGGGACTGCTGATTTAGAGGATGGAAGCATTGGCTCAAGAAACAGACTAATTCTAATTCTATGACCTTAGGTAAGTTGTATCTCTGACACTTTCATCATTGTAAAATGTAGATAATAGTACCTACCACCAGGGCTGTGGCAAGAATGAAATGAGATACTACATGCAAAGTTCTCAGAAGGATGTTAGTTGTTATTATGATTTTAATAAATACCACAAAGCCCCTTTCTACACCCATCTTGTGCCTCTCATGAAGGGAGATTCTCTAGGCCTCTGGGGCAATTCCACTGTCTGAACCTGCGGATGACTTTGTAGCAGAGGCTCTCACAGCATCAACTGAGCATGCTGGGATTTACCAGCACAAAAATCCATCTCCAACTGATCACCCCAGCATCCCCCTGTTGGAGAAGGTGCTCATCCAGTCACATTCTCTAGCAAGCCCTCTTGGAACCTCCAGGACTGGACCCTGAACTCCAGCCCCCAAGAGCAGCTCAGCTAATCCAAAACAACTGCACCACTTTCCTGTCCCAACTGTAGCCTCGCCGGAGTCACAGGTGCCGGATGACAGGTGCACCCCTCGTCTTTCAAAGATATTATCCGAATGCTTTTGATGTCTCTGAAATATAGAGAGTAATGAGAAGATGGAAAAGCTCTTTGTAACCTGGGTACATGCTTTAGTACAATATTAAAGCAGGGAGAGGGAGAGAGAGATAGAGGGAGAAATTGGCTTCCAAAATGAATGATTTTTCTCAAAACAGGTTTTTCCTCAGATATCAATTATTATCTTTGGGTTACCAGACTACCATTTTGAAATCTGAGGACATGTGATGATCTAAGTCTGGAAAAATTGTGTCTAGAAAGCAAATTATTAAAAAAAATCCTTCCTAAAGGGTTTCTCTACCATATAAGATTTTTTAAAAGTAAAGATGAAAGTATCGATATTTATAAAGTCATTTTGTATATTATCATATTTAATTTTCATGGCAATACTGGGAGGTAGAAGCTAATAATCCCACTTTACAAATTAGGAATTGAAGCTTCTAATAAGCATTAAATTACATGCCCAAGGTCCACGGTAAATTTACTGACACCCCAGGAGTGTAACAGAGGTCTTTGACTCCAGAGTTAGTATGCCTTTCTCTACAGAGAGATCTTTATGTGACAGAAATTCCTATCCTTGAATTTATCCAAGCACAACATGTATTCTCCTCTCCACTGAATAACTCACCCAGTTCCAAAGTCTGCCTCTGATTAATGCCAGTACAGGTACCAACTTTTTACTCCATAAATTGTTTGGCAGAAATGTTCACTTTCTTTAGTGATACAAACGAAAATGATGATTCACTTAGATGAGTCAGAAGATTCCCCCAAAGAAATTCAATGCTTTGAAATATAACTCCACTTTAAAATAAATCAAAGGAGACTTTATGCACAAATAGAAAGGTTTCCTTGACACTACATGGAGCTTTGCTGCTATGAACATTAATCCCTAGTGTTGAAATTGTGTTGATTTAAGGGAGATTCACTTGTTGGGGGAGTAAGATGCATGCTAGGAAGATCCTGATTAGAAGAACATGCTGGAGACTAGTCGTGATAACACGGCAGAAGAAACCCGGAGTGAGATTCAGACAAAAGAAGAGGCAAATTTGGCAAAGAAACAACTTGTGAATTTGACATGGAAGCCACCTGGAGATACTTTAAGAGAATTCAAACTTTACCAAATGGACTGAAATGAACGGGACATCTCAGAGGCATCTGTTTATTTGAAACAATTATTTCCAGAAAGAAAGTTTTCAAAGAGACTCACTTAAGGGTTACTTTTGATTGACATCCATTTGCTTTTTAAAAAAGCTATTTCAAAGGAGAAGACATGAGTAAAAAGAAAGTGGGTATGAGAAAGGACTGTGATAGGCAAACATCTTAATCACCATCACTGTCACCGCCACCACCACCATCATCACCGTCATCATCGTCATGATCATCAGAGCTAACACTTTCTGAACATTTGCTGTGTACCGAAATCCTTCTGAGGATTTTACACATTTAATTCTTCTCTCTCAACAACCCTATGAGGAAGGTGTCATTGTTATCTTTGTTTTTTAGCTCAGGAAACAGAGGCACTGAGAGGTTAAGAAACTTGCCTCAAATCGCATGGCCAATCATTAGTGAGTCTGAAATTCAAATCTAGGCCCCTCTGGCATCTAAGCGTATGATCTCAACCTCTATATTATTACAGAAGCACTTGTTATTTCTTTTGGCTTTCCCAAGAAAATACACATGATAGCATGTATTTCTCAGGGCTCTGAGGGGCTTTGATATGATAGTGCCTACATGTCTTGGAGCTGCTAGAAAATAGTATTAGCAAAAGATCACTGAGGCAAAGGCTATTTCTTTCATAGCTAGGAGAGGATACTCTTTAAGATGTATTATATAATAATTCATAGCTTCAGTTAAATTTATAAGCATCTGCCTCTTTCTCCTTCTTGACATTATTTTCAACTATACCACCTTTCCCATCTTCAAGCCTATGTACTTGTGCTCAGGAAGTCTGTCACTGTGCTAGTATTTTCTTTCTTTGATCGGCATCATTTGGACCCACTCAAAATTAATCTTTTAATTTAGAAGGTCTCTAAAATACCCTCAATACCATTCTTATGCACAGCTTCAATTCAAAAATTCTGTTTGGGGATATTGTTGTCTCTCATATGATGTCTTAAAATTCCAAAGCAGGCCACAAGGTGCTAGCTAACTAATGCTGACCTGAAGTAGGTTTCAATGATGACTATGATAATGAGAAATGCAGGGTGGTCTAAGTGCAGTTTCAAAACGTTCCTCTTCAAAACTCTTGAATGACTGCTGACAATACTTCTATTTCTCATGCATATATACATCAGTTTGAATAGGATGCTGCGAGCCTCAGAGCTGGAGAACAGAGTAGGATCCTAAGAATACTTCCAGCACCAACTAATGAGATGAAGTAACAGAACTAATTTTGATGATTTGTTTAAGGTTTCAATGTGTGCGGAATTTCATTTGTATGAGAAGCCCTAGGGGTTGAATGAGCCACATATTCTTAAAAATCATGATAATATAATGGCATTTTTATTTCAGGGGATTCTGGGTTAAATTCCCAAGTGAAGAAAGAGGATCAACCCTTCAAAGGGTGGAAAGGATGTGTATTCTCCTTTTGTATCTGCCCAAAAGAAAGCAGAGTGGCAGCTGGGGTGAATTGCCATCTATGAAGAAGAAATATACACAGACGTGTGTGTATGTGTGTGTATGGGTGTATGCACACACACACACAGAGAATCTATTTGCTCATAAGGGAAATTTTGCAGAATATTACTTTTAAAATGAAAATCAGATTGTGTTACTTCTCTACTTCAAATCTGCCAGTGGCTTCCCATATCCTCAGAGTAAAAGCCATTGTTCTTGTAATTGCCTACTAAGCCCTCCAGGGGCGGGGAACCTGTGGCTTCAAGGCCACATGTGGCCCTCCAGATCCCCAAGTGGCCCCTCGACCAAATCCAAACTTCACAGAACAAATCCCATTATTAAAATCCTTTATTAAAAGGATTTGTTCTGTGAAATCTGCATTCCGTCAAAAGGCTGCACTCAAGGATCTGCAAGGCCACATATGGCCCCAAGGCCACAGGTTCCCTGCCCCTGCCAGTAGCCCTGTTCTCTCTCGGACCTCCCAGTATTGTGCTGCAGCCTGTGCATACTGGGTCATGAGAACCACCTGTGCTCATCTCTTCCCAACTCTGTGTTCAGTGACGATAAGTTGGTAGCTTGACATTGGCCATGAAGTATTTATTTACACCGTGTAAACCCTACAGGTGAGAGATTGCTTTTTTTTTTTCCGATAGTGGTTTATCAGCCTACCACTACTTTTCTCCCCTAACTCTCCCTTGTCTACGCTGCTCTAGCTACATGTGACTCCTTGCTGTTCTGCAAACACACCCTTCACACACCACCTTCAGGGCTTTTGAACTTGCCCTTCCCTCTGGCTGGAGCACTCTTGCCCAAATAGCCACTTTTTGCTCTCTGGCCTCCTTTAGGTTTTTGTTAAAATGTTACCTCCTCAGTGAGCCCCTCCCTGACTACCTTACTTAAAATTGGATCCCAGCCTCTTACAGCCCCCCACACCCCAATTCTCTGTAGCACTCCATCACCTTCTGATACTATATATCGTTTTTCAAATGTGCCTGAGCATATGTTTTATTATACATTGCTTTTAATGTAGTAACATCTTATACATGCATATAGGAGATTCAGCAGATCTGGTTTAGAAGTCCAAACCCTTGACTCAGGCAGTGCAAAAGCAATATATGTAACCAAAGTGTTTGTACCCCCATAATATTTTGAAATGAAATAAAAATAAATTTAAAATAAAGAAATTATTAAATCTTTTTTTCTTTTTTTTTTTTTTTTTTTTTGACGGGTTAGGTGAGTTTATTAGAGGTTACTTAAACAGGGCTCCGAGTCCTGGGCAGTGGTGGGAGTTCTCCAGAAAGTAAAATCCGCACTGCCCGCCTGTTTGTGGAGCCTTAAATTTTTTTCTGGCAAGTGACGCAGAGCACTGGCATGCTCTCGCTCTATCATCACGTGTTTACATTTGATATGACCCCAAAAAAGAAGCTACTTAAGAATACCCTTTGTGCTTTGTATTTCTTACAGCTTCCTTGTTTCAATCTGTATCTCTAAGTTCAAATCAAAAGAAACCTGCACGAGTTCTGTTAAACATTAAAAGCCAGTGGTGGGGAACTTGTATTCTTCCCTCAATTGTTTAACGGCAACATAATTGTCAATAAGGATTCTGATGCGAGTCTCATTAGTGTTCCTCCATCTCCTATCTGAAAGCTATTAACATTTTTACTTGCCCTTTGGGTTCTTTTGCTTCATCAGGACATGAGTAGGTGATGGTCTTGACATGGGGAAAGTAACAGATTTTAAAAGCTAAAGCTTTTTGCATAATTCAGCAACTTGTTGGTTAACTGAATTCAAACTCTAAAATATACCTGAAAATCAACACATATACCCATTAGAGTTGAGAATGGTAAAAAAATGTTTAATTTAAAAAAAAATTTTTTTAAATTTCAGACAAAGCAATATATGAATTTTTTTTACATGTGAATTAACTTCATTTAAAAAAATCCATATTTTATAGCATTTTTTCTGTACTCAACCACATTTCTTGATTGTACCTGGTACTGCAAGTGAAAAGCAATATAAAAACATGACTAATTCTAATTCTATTTTAGGTACATAATTTTTTTTATATATTTTGTTTGTTTGTTGCATGTCCTCTCCAGCTAACATATAAGCTCTTTGAGGTCAGGGATTTTTATATGTTTTGTTCACCTCTGTATCTCCAGTTTATTTGTAACTTAACTGTGGACAAAGAAAGTTGTCTTTAGTTGTGGAATTTTGGTGGGAGCTGGTGGTGAGTGTTGAGACAGGGACCTTCCTGGTTTCTTGACATCATACTAGGTAGCACATATTTTCCTGTAGAACTAGATTACTTGTGACTAAAATATTTCAGTTTTCCCCTAAGAGTGATGCCAAATCAAGGACTGCCCAATTGTGGTCTAAAAGGGACAGGCTCACACAGGGGCAAAGATCTATTCTTTCAGTCAGGAAACATTTACCTAAGGCCTACTAAGTGCCATGTCCTGATCCAAGTGCTGGAGATGCAGTAGTAGACAAAATAGGAAAAAAAAAATTTCTGTTGTCTTAGTCCATTTTGTGTTGCTATATTAGAATATCATAAACCAAGTGATTTGTAAAGAAAAGAAATGTATTTCTCACAGTTCTGGAGGCTGGGAAGTCCAATATCAAGGTGCCGGTATCTGGTGAGGGCCTTCTTGCTGTGTCATAATGTGGTGGAAGGCATCACATGGCAAGAGAGCACATAAGTCAGAGAGGAAGGGGGCTGAACTCATCCTTTTATCAGAAACCCACTCCTGTGATAACAGCATTAATCCTTTCATGAGAGCCCTCATGACCCAATTGCCTCTTAAAGGTCCTGTCTTTCAACACTTTTGCATTGGAGATTAAGTTTTCAACACATGAACTTTGGGGACACATTCAAACCATAGCATTTGCCCCCATGGAGCTTACATTCTACCAGGAGAAGGCAGTTGAAAAACAAATATATGTATAATATGATGTCAGGCATTTATATGGGCTATGAAAAAAAACCCCAATAAAACAGAAAAGAGATAGATTAAGGACAGAGTATACAAGGCGGGCAGGGGGAGAGGCTATTGCTTAAAATAGAGTTATCAGGGAAGGCCTCTCTGAGGAGGTGATATTTGACTTGAGACCCAAGAAACAGCATTCCAAGTGGAGGAAATAGCAAGTGTGTTTTGGTTAGCTATTGCTGCATAAAGAAATAACACCACAACTTAATGGCTTAAAACATCAATCTATTATTTTCTTTCACAGTTCTGTGGGTTGACTGGGCTCAGCTGGGCAGTTTCTTGCTTGAGGTTGCTCATGTGGCTGCATCAGATAGCGGCTGGGGCTGGAGTAACTTGAAGGATTGACTGTGCTGGTTGTCCAATACAGCTTCACTTCCAAGTCTAATACCTTCATAGTGAGGGCTGGAAGGCTGGATTAAGCTGGGACAGGTGACCAGAGTGCCTACATGTAGCTTCTCCAGCATGGGAGTCTCAGGGTATATGGACTTCCCACATGGTGTAACTCAAAGCTCCAAAAGACAAGTGGAACTTGCCAGTTTCTTAAGATCTGGGCCCCCAAACTGGAAGAGTATCACTTCTGTCATATTCTTCTAGTCAAAGCAGTGACAGAGCCCTCCTGTCAAAGGAGGAAGCATGGAACCCACCTCTCCCTCTCCATGAGAGAACTGTCAAAAAATGTATGGCCAGCCATCTTTAATCAGCCTCAAAGTACAAAAGCCCAGGGGTAGGAATAAACTTGGCACACTAGAAGCCAGAGTGGCTAGACCAGAGTAAGCAAGGTCAGGAGGTTGGTATGGGGCATATCATTTAGGTACTTGTAGGCCATGATAAAGATTTAATTTTATTCATTCTCCTTCTAACTTATTGTTACTGATTTTTCTCCCAGGGTTCTACAGTTAAGAAACCTTAGCTCCAGCCTGGACACACAGACAAGACGTCAACAGAGATCTGGGAGAAATGCCTGGAACCAATCAGGGAGAAATATGAGATCCCTAAAATAGCAGTAGCACAACTACCTTGGCCTTAGAAAGAGCCATAGCAGCTTAAAAACAACCTGTTGTTTTTAGACGGACTCTCATCCTTTCTAATCCAAAGGATCAATGTCATTAGGTATCATAATGACATCCTTTCAATTGTCAAAACATCTATTCTGCATAGGTCACCCTTAAATATATAGTTTTATATTCTACTTTCTGCCTAAGCATGAACTTCATAAAGCAATGCTTCTTCTGACCTCATTATATTTACATTTTATAATGGAAACATAAAATAAACCCAAGATACAATGTATGGCTGTCTACGTCTACATTTATCTTGTGGGACACAGAGTCCCAGCAGTCTCACCATAATGAGCAGCTTTCACACTTTTTTAAATTCCTGGATTAGGAATGAAATGAGAGAGTTCAATGTCTCCCAATAGTCCTTGATTTAACTAAATGGGTAGTCCACATTGGTGGCCTCCATGGGCTCCTGATACCACTGGAAGATCAGGTAGGTTCTGGGAGGCCCACTGGGGATTAAAAAATCAGTGATGTGGCATAAGACAGAAAAAGTCAGCATTAGAAAACAGGAACTGGAGCAGAAAGAAGAGGATTGAGGCCCTGCCCCACAGCTCAGTCTTCAGCACCCTCACTCTTTTCCTTGTCTTTCTTAAGACTTCACACGCTCTTAAGTACGATCTCCGATCTCCATGTAGGCCAGCACCTCAGCTGAGCTGCCAAGTCCCTCAACACTGAAGTGAGAGGGACCAGGGTTGGAGTCCCCACTCCCCCCACTTACCACCTGGGGGATCTTGAGCAAGTTACTCAAATGCTTTGTGCCTCAATGCCCTCCTTTATAAAGGAGGGATAATAAAAACCACCAGGCTTTTCTGAGTATTAAGTGAGATAATGCATATAAAATGCTTAGAATGGTGCTTTGAATATATCAACATCTCAAAAGATGTCAGTTATTGTTATTATTAAATTTACTTTTGATCTGAATCTCCAGGAGTCACCATGTATTATACATATGTGTTTGGTTTAACTTGAGAGCCTAAATTGAAGGTAACTAGGAATTGTGATTTTTTTTTCTTGGTTTGCACATGACTAGAAGTTATCTGTAGCAACTTCCCTTAATATTTGCCAACTTAAAAAAAGGGGAAATAGTAAATGTCAGCAGGAAAAGGCTCCAGGTCACTATGTAGCCCTTTTGCTCAGAATTTTGCATACAGCATGTGTTCTGAAAGATGAAATGAGTGAACAAACTTCCTCCATTGAACTATAGGCTTATCTTCTCTACAACTCATTACTTGTTGGACTCTGACTATATTTTAAGACAATCACCATTTATAGCACTTTGGGTCAGTTCTATGGTTTCTCCTGAGTTGGTCATAATCAAAGACAAATGAACAAATTTATTAAAATAATGACACTATATGAAAAGTACTTATGCTCTTAATAAAGTTATTCCCTTATATTTATTGAGCAATGTCTTTTAAGGTTTGGGGAATATTCAAAGCATTCTCTTACAGTAGTCTCTCTGACCACCTCAACTTCATTTAGTTTCAACTTGTTCACTTTCCCATACGTTAAAATCATGGGGACTTAGCAGCCATACATTTTTTTTCCTGAATATTTTCCATTTGTGTTTGGTTGAATCCACGGATGCAAAACCCACAGATACAGAGAGCATGCTGTACTATTAAAATTAGGATATTAACAATGATATAGTAGTACATTAACTAATTCTTCTATTCTTATTCAAATTTTCCCAATTATCTCACTAATAAACTTTGTGGCAAACAAAAAAAAAAAGAAATCACAGGGACTTAGCATCTTCCTGTGCACCTGTTTTCTCAAAGTGATTCAGAGCTGGTCTGCCAGCCTTATATACTTGTTAGGAAGTAACAAATATATACGGAATTTCACTCATTGTTTATTTCCAAGTTCTTTGTGATGCCAGATATTTGAAGTTGCCAGAATAAGTGGAGTTAATTAGTGATGTAATGTTGGGTCTATGTTGTGAGATCTAGGCATATGTTGTATACAGTTTTTTAAAAAATTTAAGATGGATTAGAAGTGTTTGCAAAAATACATGGAATCTGCCAACCTTTTAGGCCTGTGCTACCCAATAGGGTAGCCACTGGTCACGTGTGGTTATTGAGCATTTGGTATGAGGCTGGTCTGAATTGAGATGTGCTGTGAGTGTAAACCACACACCAGATATTAAAAGCTTAGTATAAATAAAAGTACATAAAATGTCTCATTAATAATGTTTTATATTGGTTACAAATTGAAATAATATTTTGGATATACTGGGTTAAATAAAATGTGTTATTAAAATTAATTTCACCTGTTTCTTTTTACTTTTTAATATGGCTACTAGAAAGTATAAAATTATCAATGTGCACACGTTATATTCTTATCAGACAGTGCTGTTTTAAGCAATTTTAATGTGTATTCCCAGATTTCATGTATATGTCAAAAAAGAGAAAAATTAATGTATTTTAGTTTTCTGAACTTAGGTTTTTTAGAGATTGGTAAATCCTGACATGCTTCCTGTCTCCTGACAGCGCTACAGAAGTGCCAGCATGGCCACTTAGTAACCTGGAGGAAAGGGTCTTAATTGGGCCTAAGAATAGCCACTGTCCTATATTCCAGGGTCTAAAGAAATCAGAGTGGAGCTGAAGGAAACTTAGAAGGTAATACAACCAGAAAAGGGCACTTTATTTCTCTTTTCTATGACCTATTTAGTCTGTTTGCCTGGGCATATGAGTTTAATTGCAGCCAAATGCTTATCTCCTGGCCTGCTAAGAAACAAAAAGAAGACAACGGCTGGAGTTAAAGGGGGAAAGTGCATAGTTCAGTATATAAGGAGCTCAGGGAAATATTTTCAGAATAACTTTATTAGCCTGGTTCTGTTTTGAAAAGAATTTGTAAAGCTTCATGCTACCTGGTGTTTTGTCATTTAAATTCCTACTTGGCAGTAAGAATCCCCAGAGCCTATTAGAAAAGTTTGTTTTCAAGAGGAAAGTAAACAGACTCTAGCCTTCCCATCAAAATGTTCTCAGGATCTTAAGTGTATCACAGTAGGCTTGTGAAACGATGTTAATCAGTGTCTTCTGTTAACATCTTTTCTCTTTAAAACCTCAAAGCACTAAATGGGACAGGTACAAATATTCCTCTTTTCCAGTGGAGAAATCAAGGCACAAAAGCATAAATAACATGGACAAGGTCGCACATAAGGTCAATGATGAAGCGTCTGTGTGTGTGTGTGTGTTTATTAGACACTGGGAAAATTCTACAGCCCAGTAATACCAGGATAAGAGCCTTTGAGGTTCTGCATTAGAACAGCTGCTTTGGGATCTAGACTGTCTAAACTCAAAGGATCTAAGCTCAGTCAATAAGCCTGGCTGGAAGCAGTTTGGTTATTGTTAACAGATATGTAACCCGGGAGACTGCTGCCTAGGCAGGATTGAGGCAGAGATCTGCTGGAGACACTGCGCCTACCCTCTTCTCATAGATCATGAGCTCTCCAAAGTAAAGGCTGTGTCTAATTACATTTTTAAAAATAAAAATGAGAGGAGCTCTTTATAAAAAGTTCTGGCAGCACTAAAAAGCACAAAGAAGAAAGCAACAAATTACCTCATGTTGCACCATTCAGGTTAAAAAAAAAGCTATAACATTTGTCGTATGACATTCCAGACCTCTTTATAAGCATCCACAAGATAGAAAGAAGAACGGAGGGATGGTTGCTATGGGTGGATAAATGAACAAATGGACTGAAAGAGGGAGGAAAGAAACAAAAAAGGAAGAAAGGAAGGAGGGAGGAAGGGGCAAAGAGAAATAAAAATATATGAGAATTGAATCATATTATATTTGCTATTTTAAATGACATAAATGTACTTAAATCTAATGGAAGAAATACAAACTGAAGTGAACTGAGAGAAGGGCTAAACTTCAAATAAATGTTTCATAAACCCCAGGAGATACTAGTTCCTGAAAGAACTCTGTTGTATTACATTAAAAGATAATGAAAATCATTATGAGATTTGGGTCTTTGTTTTTTATTAACTATAAGCTAATTTTGGTATAGCTTAATTCCATGTATGAAAGAAGATTTAAGGAGCTGTTACTGTTCTTATTACCACTACCCTTCTCACCTTCTCTACATTCTGACTTTGTTGATTATATGTATTTTTAACATATAAAGGCTTTCATAACATTTACATTCTGCACAATGATTGTAATTCCTCTAGTTCTTTATATTTAAATCTTTTTAAAATGTATTTAATGTTCAAACCTAATTTCACCAAAGCTTTGGATTCAGCTGATCCATTCTTGAATTCTTCATTTTGAGTCACCACTTGGTGATACTTTGGAGTGCTGCAATGACAAACTTTCTAATTATGTGTCATTGGCTTAGTGGACAGGCTGAATGGAGCCAGAAAATAGGTGTCACAGGATAGAGAGGTAGAGAAAGTGGCAAAGCATTGGTAAAACTGTTGCCTGGATAACTTGGAAGGCAGACCGAGTACTTACCAACCTTAAAGCTCTAAGAGAAACTATTGGAAAGAGTGTTAGTGATTGTCGGCTTTTACTTGTAATACATTTGCTTTCGTCAACAGTATTGCTCTGGATATTGAATAGCCAGGATTAGGAACCTTAAGTTTTCCTTGCCATCAGTTATCAAATTTTATGATCTAAGCCTGTTCTCTTTTCCTGGCTCTATTATGGCACAAATTTTTTTTTCTTTACTTTATTTAGTTATTTTTCCTATTTTTTGTTCATTTCACATTGAGAGGAGAATCTTTGATCCCACAAATCTAACACCATCTGTACCTCAAATTCAATTATTTATCCCAGTACCTTCCATATGTTAGATGCTCAATAAATGTTGGATGATTTGAATAGTACGTAGATATTTATTAATAGTAATTGATTGGCTAAATATCCACTATATTACAGTGTTCTTATGACAAAATATTATGCATCTATTTAAAATGGTATTTACAAAGAACTTTTAATGACACCAAAAGATATCTGTGAAATATTTACAAGTGAAAAAGAAGACCTCAAAACTTTCTCTATATGAAAGTATGAAAATAGAAATCCAAATATGTTAAATATGAACATAATATGCTATCTATGTATATATGTATGTATGTGTGCATACACACACACACACACAGTTGATCCCTGAACAACAGGGGTTTGAACTGTGTGGGCTCACTTATACACAGATTTTCTTCTGCCTCTGCCACTCCTGACACAGTAAGACCAACCCCTCCTCTTCCTCAGTCTATTCAATATGAAAATGATGAAGATGAAGACCTTTATGATGATCCACTTCCACTTAATGAATAGTAAATACATTTTCTCTTCTTTATGATTTTCATAATGTAATTTTCTTTCCTCTAGCTTACTTTATTGTAAGAATACAGTATATAATACATATAACATACAAAATATGTATTAATCAACTGTTTATGTTATCAGTAAGGCTTCCGGTCAACAGGAAGCTATTAGTAGCTACATTTTTGGGAAGTCAAAAGTTACATGAGGATTTTTGACTGCACAGGAGGTTGGCATCCCTAACCCTGACACTGTCCAAGGGTCAAGTATATATAAAATCGTGAAGCACAAGTAACAGAAAACTGTTCATCCTACTTCCAAATAGATTTTTATAATGTGTAACCAGGAAAATCAGGAGGGTACAGGGCTTGGGAGAGAGCCAAGGGAATAACTGTAGTCAATTGTGGTAAGTTTTAAGGGAAGGAGGATCTTGAACTTGATTTTTTCAATATGTAAGAGTGCAAGTTTGGCAGGAAGAAAGGTGGGCCAGCCGGGTGCTGGGGCTCAGATGGAAATGACAGAAAGCACCCCCTCCATCCAGCGGACAGTGAGCTCTTTATGGTGTGTTGTTGGCACCTGAAGACCTCAGCCTGTGCTCTGATCCCGCTGCATCCTGTCATTTGCAATTAATCTCTTTAGCCTTTAGGTCCTCGCCTGTTAAATGGGGATAACACTTCTAGTTGACAATTTAATAATTTATAGTTATTTGGGATTGAAAAGACTTGGTAGGTTCTAGACTTCCATAGCAGAGTAATGTTACCATCTTTACTTACTTCCTAGTGGCAGCAGAGGCCAAGAGAAAGACACAGGCCATGTGATACACAGACTGGGAATCCATGCCTAAGCATTTCTGTAGGCTGCTGTTCTGTTGTTCTTGCTGAGGCAAGGCAGGCTAACACATTTTAGGACATCTTATGCTTCCTGTCAATCCCTTGGTACCAGGCTGCTGAAGCTCTTTAACCTGTTAAGTGGTCCCCTTATTAGTCACCATATTTTAGTGAGCTGGGCCCCTGGTCATTGCGTCTTCTTTGAACTACTTGGCCATACTTGATGATCACATGGTATATAGATGCAACAAAATTTTGCACAAGATTTAAGCTATAGCCCTCTTTCCCTTAGTGAATTTCACTATCATAACTGAATTCTATACATTATCTACCCTCCACCCCTAGCATAATTTAAAACTAACTCTGTTACCCACAACTCTAGTCACTGTTAAGTTTATCCAGATGTATGTGTGTGCACAGAAAATATTTTTACTCGTTGTATCATATTTTAATTTCCAAAAGGAAACCTTGGAGGACTAGAATAAATTCGTCTCATATTCCAAAGTGTTGCTCCAAATCCAGCTATCAAAGGCATAATTTTCAGCAAATTATTACATGCCAAAGATCTGCCTGTATTCCCTGAAGAACGTAAATGAGCACTTTGGTTTCTAGAATAACTTAGCATAAACTTTAGAATGATCATTAGACAAATGGGTTTCACTGGCTGAAAAGGAAATTACTATCCTCCACATTTTTTTCATTGAAAAAAATCTCCCATAATGATAAGATATATTTTTGTTCCCAAGAAATAAGAAATGAAATGGAGTATGGGTGGGGGTGGGAGAGAAGGTTCATTAAGCCCACCTCAGATAGGGTAGACTCACGCAGCTAGTAAGCGCAACATTGCAAGTATGAAGTTCATGCGAAATAGGCAACTGTTCCTGGGTAAAATACAAGAGTTTCTCTAACCTGTTCCTGGAGATTTCTGTCATCATGAGAGAAGCAAGTATGCTCTGGACTTCGGTCCAGACTTCCCTGGATTAGTAGGATTGGGGATAGGGACGTGAAGAAGGGCTTGGAGAAGACTGGACACTTCTGGCTCGTTGATCTCCAAGAGATGTCAAGATCTTATACAACAAGATGATTTCCATTTGCTAAATGCAATTATAATTTGAATATTTTATGTCTAAACATTTCTACTCTAATTCTGTTGTTGTTCCCCAATACTGAGAGATAGTTTAGACAGAGAGATTCACTGAAATGGTATCACAGATAGATATCTACAGTTTCCCCTCTCTGCCTTTATGTGCTTTTCATGTACCATATTTTCAGCTGGATTTCAGAGTTGTCAACAAGACTGAAGGGCTCTTCCAAATGCTCCCTCCTCTGTGAGGCTGTTTAACCAATAGCAGTTATAGCAGCAACAAGTAGACAATATGTTTGAGAGATGTTCCCTCATTCACATGTCTCTTCAGCATTGAAGCTGACCATGTATAACACAAAAAGGACTTTGACAATGAGCTTGGCTTCTGCTCACTGGGAAGCAGGCTAAGGCCAAAATGTATTTTTGCTCAGTTTCTCCAGATAGCTGAAGTTTAGAAATGAGTATCAGTATGAAGTTGGGCTCTTAATTTTAAGTCACACCATATCTTTCCATTGACTAAACTCTTAACAGTTCAACCTTAAGTCCTAAAGCAATTTAATGAGTACTTTGACTAAACTTTAGTTTTAAATTTCAGATTGATGAAAGCTTCTGAGACAGAGAAATTTTATTTGCTGATAGCCTAAATTGTACCAAACCTCAGAATTTTCTCAAACTTCTTCAGAGTAAGAACCCAAAAGAACAAAAAACAGACAACAAAACACATGTGCACATGCAAACACACACACACATACAATGAAAGAGGAGGAGGCATAAATCAAAATGCAGCAGGATTCCTTAAGAAGTTTTTGTTTTTAGCTTTTTTCTTTTTAATTATGATAAATTCCTTAAAAGGGAACAATTTTTGCAAATCACTTCCAAGGTATCACAGCTGTGTTCTAAACTATACCAGTACAAATTAGCATGACTATTCATAAAATAGATCAAAAATCTCAGTAGATGTTTAACAATAATCATTAAGTACTAACAGCTGCATTGCTGACTTTAAAAGTGAGGAAAACACCTTCTAAATTATATAGATTTGAGCTGAAGTGATCACTTTTCCCACTGATAATTAAATCCCAACAAAGTTTGATACCACATCTTTTTTTCATGAAGTCATCTTTGAAAAACCACATTTTAACAACATAAAACAGATCTACAATAGCACTAAAAATTAACGTCACTCAGTAGATATAAACATTTCTGACAGATTGAATCCAGACAGTATGGGGGCCTGCTCATCATAGCACAGCAGGGGGTTAAGGATGCCTATTATGGGGCCAGCATGAACATGCCTCATCTATCAGCAGACCATTTCTTCTACAACTACCAGAGAGAACTGGTGACCCTGGGAGTCATCCTCTCTTGAGGAAAGACACCCTTTCACTTGGGTAGCTAGCCCACCATGAGCTGCTATACCCTTCTTCATTTCTGGGTAGCTCCATTTCATCAGTTTCAATATCAACAGCATATCCAAGTTCCTGAGCCTAATGTTATTAAAGCTGCACATAAAACTCTACCTTCCATTAACAACCATGTAAGAAATTTTAAAAGCAGATCCCTTCAACAGGCTGATTCAAACAGTGGGATCTGATAATATGGCAAGTAGCATACTTGATATTCTCAGGATTCGGGTTAAGAGATACATGCAGGATTGCTGAAAAAACAAGACAGAAATACACTATATATTTATATGAACCATAGTTTGCACTTGGGGACAGTAGTTATTAAAAAATAAGTAATAGAGGGCAATGTCCAAGTGCCCAAAGCACTGCTTTTCATGAGAGAGGAGACAAATTTCAGAACTCCGTTCTTTATGTAGTAGGAGATAGAATGTCAGTTCTTGTCAATAATTCCAGAAATTGACGTAGCCACCAGAGATGCTTTTTACAGATTAAAAGTGAGAAAAGTGGGCTGGGCATGGTGGCTCACGCCTGTAATCCTAGCACTCTGGGAGGTCGAGGCTGGAGGATCGCTTGAGGTCAGGAGTTGGAGACCAGCCTGAGCAAGAGCGACACCCCGTCTCTACCAAAAAAATAGAAAAATTAGCCGGGTGTGGTGGCATGTGCCTATAGTCTTTGTTACTCAGGAGGCTGAGGCAGGAGGATCACTTGAGCCCAGGAGTTTGAGGTTGCATTGAGCTATGATGTCACCACTGCACTCTAGCTGGGGTGACAGAGCAAAACTCTGTCTCAAACAAAAAGAGAGAGAGAGAAAAATGACATGTGGCCAAAGATATGAAAGTGGCAATAGTGGAGAACAAGTATTTAGTTTGAGGAGGACTTCTTAGCTATAAGATCTTTATCACTATTTATTATCGTGTAGCTCTTCACTGGATACGGCCAACTATGAAGAGGTAAAATTGGCACCTTTGTCAAGCTTGCAAAATCCTTTGTTTCATAGCATCATTAGTGTTTCAATTTGTCTCATTAGTGAGAATTAATTAGAGAGTAAGTTAGTATATAAAACAAACACACATATGCATATATTTTTAAATGCACTGATATTTCTCATTTTCTCCAGCAGAGGTCAGAAAATAGCAATACAAGAATATGAAAATCTATGAACCAAGAGAATATTTTAGAGTGATTTTCTAAAGATAGGATTATGAAGGCGTTTTTTAAATTGTTTCTCTTTACCCATATTTTCTAATTATATTTTCACAATAAACGTGCTTTACTTTTGTAATAATTAAAAAGCAATAACGTTTATTTTAAATTTTATAAAAAAGCACTGCTGGCATATGTATTTACCCTGTGTTAAGTCAGGGATACTACTTAATTATTGTATTTTCTTAGCTGCACATAGATTATTGGAAATAGTCTCAAAAAGCAGCATATTTGGCCATGACCATGAAAAATTGTTTAACATTGTTTCCACAATTGATAACTATGAACAATCTCTCCCAAACAAGGGACTTGATGTAAGAAAAAAATAAAGCATCCTGAATATAGCTCTGAATTGACAGGAATCCCTCATACACACACACAGAAAAGTGAATATAACCTCTGGTCACTTCCTTTGTCTAGAGAAATCTAAGCGATCCTAGTGTTCTGAGAAGTCAATCTCTACAAGTCTTGTGGGTGGAATAGGAAGACATAAGAAATCAGTCAACATGACCTACATTTAAAAAAACAAAGAACCCCACAAAGGGTACTAAGAACTGCTGATGTTCAACAAATCACACTATCACCATGCTACATTTTCATTTCTAATTCATGTGTCCCTTTTTCTGCTAGACACATATGGAAGCAAGGTGAAAAGGCTTATAAAACCAAATTTGAAGGTTAATCAAAACATTTATTTACAAATTAAAGAAACCTTTACCCACATTATACCAAATTGAGTAGATGCTTAGTTCCTATTTTATTAAGTGATTCATAATACACGGTCTGTTATTTGTTCTTGATAGTATCACTCACAAATAATATAAGAGTATCAAAATTGTTACGTAAATCAAAATTGACTGTTGCTAGTTTCTTCTGTCTTCTAAGGGGATGATTTCTACCAGTGAGGGATAGGTCTCTATACTGCTTACTTCCACCTACAGGAGCAAGTGAGGAAGAGAAAGGAAAGACTGAACTTCAAAAGCTCTGCTCCCCAGTGGGTCCCAGAGTAGGTGACTCTTTGCTTGCCAGAGAATATCAGTGACTTTTCAGACCAAGATGAGGATTCTGGGAAAACAGAGAAGCAGGGAGATGTGAAGAGTCTGAGGACCAGCAACATGGTGGGAGAATGGAATATGCAGAGAAGTGTGACCAGGGAGCGATCCTCAGGGGTGCTTTGGTCCAAGGGGTTGTTCGAACGTCAAATATTCAGTTTTAAGGTGTTTGTGTGTATGCAAATTAAAAGCCCTTCATTGCTCAAAACTTCAGTCACATCTGCTACTCACAAAGGCATGCGGTGGTCTCAGGAAAATCAATACAAAGACGTGAGTTTGAACCCAGGTCGGCATAGAGCAAAGGGAAGAAAAGGGTCACAGGCCATGAGACGTGAATGAGCATAGGTGTCGTGGAAGCAGGGACCATGAGCCACAAATAATCACAGAAATGAGAGACCCAGTAAATTCACAGAAATCTTGGGGAGATCAATGGAGCATCCCCACAAAAGATGGAATTTGGGATATGAGCCACTTTGATGTCAATCTCCAAAGAAGAATAACTTTAGCTGACAGATAAGACACAATAATAAAATTTTAAAATATTCCATTAGACATATTGCAAAATACTCATTATAATGTAAAGTTTAGGACATTTGTAAGACTTTACACAGGTTTTCATATAACATAAAAGAGTCCCAGATATTTAAATAGAAATATATAATAAATAAATTATAAATGTTTTTTCTCTATGGATTTTGTAAAACATTTTACCAAAGGGACAATACCACTCCATCAATAACCTCCTAAATAGGTTTAGACTTCCCACCTAATTCTCCTTTGATAATAGTGAATGCATTCCCAGAGTGGCTGAAATACCTTTATAAAATACATATGCATCATCCAGAGATGCAGAAGATTCTCTGAGAGAATGATCTGGAACTCATATAGGGAAATACCCATAAAGAAGCTTTCAAATCCTTCAAAGTCTGGCCTGGACTTACCTTTACATGATGGATCAGACGCTCAACTTCATTCACTTTGTAGGTCTCCAATCCTAGCTCCTTGGCTAATCTTAGGATACGATTCTGGGTTGGCCCAACATAGGATCCTCCAAGGTCTACATATTTAACCTTTTCATTCTGTTTTGCCATGGAAAAAATAAAAACAAATATTTGTGAAAGTATTCCTAAAATAAAAAAGACAGTCCTGAAATAAGCAAACTGACATTTCACAAGTTATAGATCCATCTTGAGGTGTATCCATGGAAAACTGGATTCTGTTCTCAACTCTACTTCATTCATGTGACTTAGTTATTAAATTAATCTTTAATTTAAAGCAAAATTGATTGAATGTTGAATAGGCATGAGACTTCTGAACCTCATCATTCACAATATAACACAACATGGTTTAGTTTTTAGTGCCTTGAATTTGTAAGCTGTGAATTGTGATGAATCTCTTTACTCAGTACTTCAGGCTAATTTTAAGGGACCAAATGCTAGAGAAAAAGCAAGAAAGGAAATTATCACTTCTTATGTGGTTTGTTAATCAAGACATTTGAAAGACAGCGCTAGGAAATATTTGGTCATAATTTGGACTTTGAAATTGTTTTTATGTTTAATAGTATTTTTTTCTACATGGCTTTGAATTGGTTCATTTCCAATGACTAAGGGACAACCTTTGAACAAGAAACAAGTAGAATGGTTTCCTATCTCTGAACGTGTCTAAGCAGAACCAGGTACCTATTAGTCAGTGATACCATAAGAGGTCTTCTTTTTCTATTTTTGTTTGCTTGTTTATTGTCCAGTTCCTCACTTACCTCCCCAAAAAGAACACAATTTTCATAAGGGCAGGGATTTTTTTTATTTACTGAAGCATTATAAACACCCGTAGTAGTTGCCCAATAAATTTTCTCAAATAAATGAAAGAAGGGTGTTTTTTAAAAAAAATCAGCATTTAATCATAATCACCCTCTTTTATGTAAAAGGCACTCTTATATGCCATATTTTGTGGGTAATATGAAGATTTCAAGAACTAGAGGAGATAAGATGTACATAGGTAATAACCTATAAGGCAACATATAATAATTGTTCATGTGTAGAACAGATAACTGGTATTAACACAGAAGAAAGGCAAGTGGCTTTTGATTGGAGTAGAAAAGGATGATATCCTGAATGTATGTGAAGGTTTTGTTATGTGACAAAGGTAAAGAGAGATATTTGAGGGAAAAATAATGGCAAAAACAATGGCCAGGAGACAAGAAGGGCTAGGACAAGTTTGGAGACCTGTGTGGAATCACAAATAACTAGGGCACATGTTAGTTGGGGTCAATGACAGATAAGGCTTTCAGGCAGAAAGCCTCTGGCTCCCAAGACTGGGTAAGGTACCCTCTTACATCTCCTGTGGCACCACTCCAAGCTGGCACCCACTCCCATTAGAGCATTTCTCTTGATGAGTTGTAATTAGGTAGTTACAACAGTCAGTGTCCCCCAGGAGATGATGAGCTCCATGGGGTGAGGCCATGCTTTGGTGATCTCTGTGCCCGACACGTAGTAGGAATTCATTAGATATTTGTTGAGAACAAATTCAATTGTGAAGGAGATGACTCAAAATAAAGAATGAGTACAAAATGTTAGACATATATCATTGATGAATCCTTCCAAAAGAAGAGCTGTAAGTCAGGATTTTATATGTCTCACTTCTCTGGGAATGAAGATACCCTTGGAGCATCTAATTCTATTATTCAAACCTTGCACGTATGGAAGTAGGGCATTTGCTGGCAGAGAAACTTGCTTTACTTGACTCTATGTTCAATATAAAATCATTATTCTTAGGCAACCATGTCAGAATTGAAATAATTAACTAGCAATTGAAATAAGAGTACTTATAAAATAACGCATAATTAATTTTAAAATTATAACTATAAGCTGAAAGAAAAAGAAAGAAGGAAAATTAGGCAGGTAAAAGTAAAGTTTGTATGAATACATGGAAAGAGATTCCATGTTCATGGATTGGAAGAATTAATGTTAAAATGTCCACACTACCCAAAGCTATCTATAGATTCAATGTAATCCCTATCAAAATTCCAATGTCGATTTTCACAGAAATAGAAAAAAAACCTTAAATTTGCATGGAGCCACAAAAAACTATAAATAGCCAAGACAAAGTTGAAGGCATCTCATACTATCCAACTTCAAAATATATTATGAAGCAATTGTAATCAAAACAGCATGGTACTGGTATAAAAACAGAATCATCAACCAATGAAACAGGATAAAAAGCCCAGAAATAAACCCATGCATTTACAATTAGTTGAGTTTTGACAAAGGTGCTAAGAGCACACAATGGAAAAAGGACAGTCTACTCAATAATTGGTTCTGGGAAAACTGGTTATCCATCCACATGCAGAAGAATGAAATTAGACCTTTATCTTACACCATGCACAAAAATCAATTCAAAATGGATTAAAGACTTAAACATAAGATCTGAAACTGTAAAACTACTAGAAGAAAACACAAGGAAAAAGCTCTACAACATTGGTCTGGACAATAATTTTTTGGATATGACCTCAAAAGCTCAGGCAATAAACACAAAAACAGACAATTGGGACTGCATCAAACTACGAAGCTTCAGCATAGCAAAAGAAAAAATTAACAAAGTGAAGAGACAACTCACAGAGTGGGAAAAAATATTTACAAACCATGCATCTGGTAAGGGGTTAATATACAAAATATAAAAGGAACTCAAACAACTCAATAACAAATAATCTTATATTAAAATAGGCAAAGGACCTGAATAGACACTTCTCAAAAGAAGACATACAAACGGCCAACAGGTTGATTGAAAAAAAAAAGCCACTCAGAATCACTACTCATTAGGGAAATGCAAATTAAAACCACAATGAGTTATCACCTCACACTTGTTAGAATGGCTTTTATGAAAAAGATGAAAGATAACAAGTAATATTAAGGATGCAGAGAAAAGGAAATCCTTGTACACTATTGGTGGAATGTAAATTAGTATAGCCATTATGGAAAACAGTACAGGGGTTCCTCAAAAAACTAAAACTAGAACCACCATATGATCCAGCAATCCTGCTTCTGGGAATATATCCAAAGAAATTGAAATCAATATATTGAAAAGATATCTGCATGCACATGTTCATTGTAGCATTATTTACAATAGCCAAGATATGGATCCAACCTAAGTGTCCATCAATATATGAATGGATACGGAAAATGTGGTATATATACACCGTGGAATACTATTCAGCCCTAAAAAAGAAAGAAATTCTGTCATTTGGGACAACATGAATGAATTTAGAGGACATTATGCTAAGTGAAATAAGCCAGGCTTAGAAAGATAAATACCTCAGGATCTCACTCATAGGTGGAATCTGAAAAAAGTTGAACTGATATAAGTAGAGAGTAGAATGATGGTTACCAGAGGCTGTGATGGGGAGCAAGGGAATGGGGAGTTGCTGGTCAAAGGGTGCAAAGTTTTAGCTAGACAGGAGGAATAAGTTTTGAGAACTATTGCACAGCAGGGTGACTGTAGTCAATAATAATGTATATTTCAAAATAACTAAGACAATAAATTTCAAATGTATCACCACAAAAAATGTCAAGTAAGTAAGGTGATAGATATGTTAATTAGGTTGATTTAATCACCCCACACTGTATACATATATCAAAACATCACATTGTACTCCATAAATGTAACAAAATTATGATTTGTCAGTTAAAAAT
The DNA here is from genome assembly GCA_023783475.1 of Daubentonia madagascariensis. Taxonomy (NCBI): domain Eukaryota; kingdom Metazoa; phylum Chordata; class Mammalia; order Primates; family Daubentoniidae; genus Daubentonia; species Daubentonia madagascariensis. Next base: position 840,250 of record JAKFHU010000745.1, read on the forward strand.
AATGTAAATTTTAAAATAAATAAATAAGAGAAAGATTCTCAAAAAAAATTTGGTTTGTATGGCTGGAATGATTGTGTTGGTGTTGCAGAAGCCCCAAAGTCAGGAGTAGAAAGTACAAAGAATTGTGATTTTTTTTTCCTGATTTTTCACACACACACACATTTCCCCTACCTGCCCATTTCCCTCCTCCCCAGTCCTAACTCTATGATTGCAAATATCATGAGAAGACAGAAAAGGACAGAAGAAAAGAGTAAGGGAGGCAAACTGAGAGAGAAGCTGCAAGAATGTTTCAGCAAAATTTTCACCCTCTCAGAAAAGAGTCAAATAAAATTGAAGACTTTGAGGGGAAAAAACCAAAACCAAAACCAAAACCAAAACTCAGCTTCAGTCCCACATTTCTCCACCTGATTATTAATGTCTTACCCTAACGGTGTAAGTCCTGCCTCCCACACGGTTCCGGGCTTCCAGAACAACCACATTCAGGCCAGAGTCATGCAGAAGTTTGGCAGCTGCCATACCTAGGAGAAAATACAATAAGACATCAGGATCAAATACTTTACTGGAACTCCAGACAAGCTCCCCATGTGAACAGCCAATGAGAATAGTTCGTGTTGGCTCTCACACAGCCTACTGTTACATGCAACTTACAGGTGGATAAGGTTCTCAATAGAGGCCTAGAGTCCGAGTCTGGGAAACCAACTGATATTTCTAGAAAGAATAAAAGGGATTTCATTGCTGGTAAATGTCTCAAATCTTAAAAACATCCTCAGTCGCTATATCAGAACATCTATTTTAACAACTAAATTGCATGTCTGACAACTTAAATGAAAACACAAGGCCATAGTCAAGAGAAATATAGGAGCTGCAGCAGACAGAAGACCAAGTCCAGCCACTGACTTCATTCTCAGGGTAAATCAAAAAAACTGGTAAACTGAGGGACAGTTGGCCCCCAAAGCATGTGTAAGGACCTGGGATTTACTGTTAAAATTGGACTTTTGGAAGTTGACATAAAGTCTCAAAAACGAGGACATAAAATTTGACCCCTTATGTGTCCTAATTCCCTGATGTGATCCATCACTGAAGAATGAAATGCCTCCATTCATGTACCCATTTAATTATTAATTTAGTCAAAAATACTTATTGAATGCCTATTACATTTTCACCACCATAAATTTAGCTTTTAAAAAACCCATAGCTTTACTGAGGTAAATTTACATATAATAAACTTTACCCAGTGTGAAGGTTATTCTTAGGTGTCACCTTGACTAGATTGGGGGTGCCTAGATGGCTGGTGAAGCATTGTTTCTGGGTATGTCTGTGAGGGTGTTTCCAGAGGATATTGGCACGTGAGTCGTTGGACTGAGAGAGGAAGACTCCCTTTCAAGGTGGGTAGGAACCATCCAATCGCCTGGGGCCCAGCTGGGGCAAACAGGTGGCAGAAGGGGGACTCTCTCTCCCTCCCAGAGTGGAGCAAGATGTTTGTTCTCCTCCTGTTTTTGGACATAAGACTCCAGGTTCTTCGGCTTTTGGGCCCTGAGATTTGTAGTAGTGGCCTCCCCGGGGCTCTCAGGCTTTTGGCCTTGGACTGTGGGCTGGACCCTTAGCTTCCCTGGTTCTGAGGCTTCCAGACTAAACCAGCTTCTCTGGTGATCCAGCTTACAGATGGCCCATCTTTGGGCTTTTCTGCCTCTGTGATGGTATGAGCCAATTCCCCCTAATAAATTCCCTTCCACATATCCCATTGGCTCTGTCTCTCTGGAGAACCCTGACTAGTACACCCATTTTAGTGTAGAGTTCAATAAGTTTTGACAAAGTCCAAAGCACAGTGTAGAATTTGTGTGTGAAGTTTTCAGTACTAATACCTCCTGGATGTAGTTTTTGGCCTCAGAGCTCTTAAAATCCTGCATCTTTAAAACTTCTCTTACAGAATTTAGCAAGCGTTTTCTCAGAGAACAGAACTCTGGTGCTTTTCCCTTGATGAACTGAATTTGCTCAGTTCCAATTACCTTACTCATTGGCTTTATGAGACAAAACAAAATCAAGGAAATGCCAAGACACTGTCATGCCTTACAGATAAATAAAACAGCTTCTACCTTGACTTTCAAAAATAATAGTTTTGTGACTTTCATACTCTACTACTGAAAAAAAATCCTATAAAAATAGCTAATACTCATTTAATATTGAATTCCAAGTGTTTTTAATATATTAATTCAATGAATTTTTACAACAACCCAATGATATAAGGTACTGTTGATACTCCCATTTTATGGCTGAGGGAACTGAAGCCCAAAGAGGTGTCCAAGGTCACATAAGGAGTAGGTGGCAAAGGCATTTTCACTACAGCATCTGTATTTATAATCACTACACAACACTGCCTTCCGGGGGCCCTCATGGCCATCTTCTTCATTGATCGCTTCTCCCAATTTTTGCTACAGGGAGAAATTACATTTAAAAAGATAGCTTTCACTTTACTTGGATCAACATGTTTTTAAGACACACTTGTATCTTGTGGTTTGATAAGAATCCATCTAACATAAAATATGAACCCACGTTAAAAATCATAATGAAAAGCTAAGGCTTCAGTCATCATCTATCGGCGACCTTAAAGGAGGAAACTCATTTTTTAAGAGAGGTTGATTTGACATTTCATTATTTGAGTTAATCTGTCTTCCCATCCCTGTTCCCAGAGGCAGGGCCAAGGCTCCCAAAGTCCACAGTCCCCACACAGTGCACACAAGCATTGCACAACCCTGATTTTAGGAACAAAGAGCTTAGATTTTTAACTCCAGTTTCCTAATTTTACCTCCATAAGGAAGAAAAAAACCACTTCTATTTAAATTCAAAATTACAGACAATTCAATGACATTTCTCTTATCAAGCATAAGTTCAACAAATGAAATAACACGCAGCCATAGTAACAGCTGTTATCACTGAGTTCAGATAAGCTGCCTGAGCATGCTGAACGCTTAAACAAAAGCGTTCAGAAAAAAATACGACATCACTCATATACATTAGCATTTTATATTCCACAAAAGGTACTGCTTTTAGTATGTGCAGTTACACAATAATATCTGATGCTAAACATAAACAGTTATTAAAACAAACCAGGGGCTAATCAAACCACTGAATAGAGTTCTCTATGCTCATGTAGCTTAAAAAAATTATAAATAGAAAATTACAAAAATATCTTTAAATAGGGCAACACAAAAGTATGTTGCTGGAAATATCTCACAGTTTAGATCACTAATATTCACCGGGGGTAGTCAAATGCTTGTTGGGTATCAACTGATAAAAACTGATCTGAAAAATAATTGGTCCAAATATTGGTGGCTTAGGGAAGTCACTGCAACTTAGGAGGAGGGAATTTTAGGGTACTTAAGAAACTGAGGAGTTGGAGACTGGTCAGGAGATGCTTAATATTGTCTAGAAGAGGTAGCTCTCAAAAGGATACCTCAGTAATAACTGATAAAAGGTCCAATGGTTTGACTGTTCAAAGACTAAGCAAACAATTAACTCTACAGAGCCTCCCTTGGCTCATAAGAGTTGTTTCCCGAGTTCTTTCTATGTTGGTTGTTTGGAACTTTTAACACATTTTGCCATAGACACAAAAATATGAGAGATGGTACATTCTCTGGGAAGTCTGAGAATTTTCAAGTGCAATACTACTACAACAAAAAAAATCATATTAATATAAAGTAACAGAAATACATTTGCCCTATGTAATTGCCGCAGCTTAAACACAATGCAATAGTCTCCTGATATAATGCGATACAAGTTTTTAAAAAATGAAAATACCCACAATAATAACAGCCACCGTCATAAAACATGAAGCATGTTGGTCTGCGTGGAGTGCTTTACACACAAAGTTCAGCTGATCCTCACCACAATGTTGAGGGGTATTATTATCACTCTCATTTCAAAAAGGAAAAAATGGCAGCTTAGAGATGTTCAGTGACTTGCTGTAGGTTACACAATTAGTAAGTGGTCAGAGTTCAACCCCCAAACCTGAACTCTTAGCCACTATCCTTGGACAAAAAAGGAAAATTAAAAACATGGTAACTCTATATATACATTGATTGATGTATATTGTCTTAAAACATTCTGCTCTGTATCTGAATATAAGAAGCTTAAAGTATGAGCTTCTCTCTTAAATAGATATTTAACTTTTACCAGCAATTGAGGAGCAAGCTTATAGTCACTTTGTAATTTTTTTTAAAAAAAAGCTAATGAAACTTGAATTTAACATGCAGGATCAATGAATATCTCACAAACAAATGATCATTCGGCATTTTTAGAAGCAGTCCCTATGTGCCCTTGACAGACCCTTGGATGAATAATCATAGCACAGCACACCCAAATAATGGTAGACTAATTAATGTCTAATGCCATGAAATTATAAAAATATTGCATCTCTCTTCCTGAGTAGTTTACCCGGAAAAGGTTTCATCAAAGCGATGACTATCTCAATTATGATTAGACATCTAAATTATTTTAAATACCTGGAAATCAGCGACATGCAGCATTATTCACATTCCATGCTTCCAGTTTTGTGCCATGGAAAATGGCCCAAGTTAGACATGTAGGAGACTGGAAAATACACAGTGGAGGTAACACAGAAGGGACCTCTTCACAGTGTCTTAAGAGCAGTGGAGGAGTTAGGATACGAAGGGATGGGTAAAATCAAAATCACTATCTGCCTCATTCTTTGCTGTGTCAATCTGTTTCATGCCCCTCATGTCAAAATTTGATATTTAATGGAAACTTTTTAAACATTTTAAAATGCAAAGTTCATTGTCTTGAAAACAGTATAAAACATTAGCACTTTGATACTACATACGGTTTTTTTTTTCCTGTTTAAAGTTACAAGAGCGAGAGCAAGAGTATCATGTTAACCAAAATTGACAATGAAATTCACTGTATCTCAAAGCATCTCTAATCATGTAACCTGGTAAAGGATATAGGCATTCCCTCAGGACCAGTAAAAGCCAAGAATATGCAAACAGCCCTCATCACCTCTGTCACTTCTGACAAAGCAATGGTTTTATGAGGAAATTCTACAAATAATCAAATGACCTTCCAATCAAAGAACTGGAATTCTTTGATGTCTCTAAAGAGAATATTTTCTACTTATTTAATACAAATACACACCAAAAAGGTCTAAGATAAGAAGAAAAATGTCTCCAATTTGACATCAAATTCATGGAAGGAAAGTGGTATTTGTAGGTAGAATTCAGATGTTAAATTGTTGAAGTTTTCAACACACGGTGAGAAGACCCTGAGCAGGTAAAGCCATCAATGAAAACAGCTAACATTTTGAGCACCAACTGTGTGCCAGCTTCTATCCCAAGTGTTTTAAGAACTTATTTATCCTCCCAATAACTATGAGGCGGGCAGATGTAGAGAGTGAGGCATCAAGAAGCCAAGTAATGTGCCCAAGTTCACACAGCTAGCAAATGGTGAAGCCACTATTCAAATCCAGGCAATCTGACTCCAGACAAGCGTGCCAGCAGCCTTCATCAAGCTTAATGGTGAAACATTGAAAACCTTATCTTTAACATCACGGACCATACAAGCATCACAGCAGCTGCTAGTACATTTCGTGCCTTTGTGTAAATTACAAGGCGGCACACACTCCTGGCTAGTAAATTTCCAAAAGGCGTCCTTCCTTCAGGCAAATGCAACCCACGTAGAGGCAAATGCAGCCCACATGGGAGCAAATGGCTTGGCTGGCAGAGTAGGGGCAGGATTACATCCCCCTTCCACTGAATCAGCTAGGCGTCCTTGTGCATGGCACCACCTGAACAGCTTATGCTGGGGCCCTGAAGCTCAGAGAACTAATTTCCTGAATGTTAAGAATTTAACTATTCTTTGTCTCCTCAATGCTAGTACACAGTTGGCACTTAAATGTTTGTTGAATGGACTTATTTAATATCCTTCAACAGAGATGACATTTAAGTACTTAGTCAATAAATAAATATTAATAAATGGCTGCAATGATGTCTGTATAAGCATAGTATTTTTAATATACTATAAGAAACTAAAATATTTAGACATACTGAAACTGATTTCCTCTGGTCACACTGGAAATAGTTAACAGGCACCTTTGACTTTTTCAAAGGGAAAGAGAGACAGCCAACCAATAATAATAACCACCTTACATTTGTACAGCACCGCACCGTTTCCAACTCTCACACACATTCAATCCTTAATAGTAATCTTGTGCGGCTGGCATCATTATTGCCATTTTTCAGATTAGGAAATGGAGGCTCAGAGAGATTCAAAGGCTTGCTCAGAAGTTATACAGCTAGGGATGGCAGAGCTAGGTCTGAAACCCAGCTCTGTTTCTGTGTCCTATGTGTGCTTCATCAGCCACGTTACCTCCTGTAACATACAAAGACCCACATTGCTAAAACAAAATTCTCAAAGGATGTAGAGTTTAAAATCAGAAAATTTTTCTTTATTAACTATTTTGGAAAGAATATATTAATAAAAATCACCTGGAGCCTGCCAATGTCCAAAACCCTGGGACCGTATCATTAGAGGAAGATCTGAAGGCATCTGGAACAAGACAGCACTTTCTAGGATGGCTCCACTGAATTACACATTAAGAGGTGCTTTGGCCAAACAGTTCCTCCTCCTTAAGTTCAGACTGACTCCTCTTCCCTGAGAATACATCAATCACAATTTTTGGGAAAATCTAAGTAACACATGACATAAACTAAACATACTGATGTGCACCATCATTTTGATCATTGAGAAGCAAAGTCCAGAATGATGTTATTCACATCTTGTCGTCCAAAATGAAAAAGATAGACTGCAAGCCTTCTTAGAAGCATGGTAACCTTTGCTCTGCTTCCTCGAAGATGATCAAAATATTAATATATAACACAAAAACAAATGGCAATAGCTTGTAAGATAAAGGAGACCTTTACTGAAGCCTCAGGCCACGGGATGATTTATGCTCTTGAAAAAGATAAAAAACATCAAGCTTTCATAAGTTGCCGTAGAAACCTTTCTCCAGATGCAGCCGCTTCAAGATACTAGAATGAAATGGCCTTCCAAGGCCTTTCAGAATATGTCTAAAACTATAAAAAACTGTTTCTTCATCACGCTTTATATGCAAATGATTGCATTTTTCTAAAATGTCAGCAATCATAATGAGTCTTATTTCATATCCAAGCTTTTGTCTTTACCCTTTGTTGTCTGAAAGTCAAATATCTTTTGTGTAGTAATTGTAATTGTGGTAGACAAAATTTGTTTTCACCTTACCTCAACATGGTCTCCCACGAATAAAGGATGCAAACCCAGAAATCACAGCTTTGTCTTTCTCAAGTTTGTGTGCTATATTATTCATTTTAAAAACTGTTCAATAAAACTAAACTTCTAATTCACCTGCCTCAAATTCTTTCGGGAATTAGATGAAATAGGTATGAATAAACACACACTCTTTCGAGAAAATCGTTTTCTAAGTATAGAACATAATCATATGACACCATGATCATTTCCTTGATGGGGATATGAGGATAACATATTTCACTGCCATGATAGTAGACCTCCTGTGGATTACCAATACAATTTTTAGAATCACAAACATCTTTAGGGCAGAATATGAAACTGGAGAGCTAGCACAACCCCTTTGGCTCACCCCCTCCCTCGATCTCATTCTCTGAAAGAGATGGGTGTTACAGATCTCGTAAAGTGGGTCAGAGATCTGCTGTAGAGTACCTTGACTACCTCTCCATGAAAAATATCCCCTTTCACCAAAAATGAGACAATAGGGTAGGCATTCTAGGAGAGGATAAAATATGCGCGTTGCCAAGACAAAGAAATCTGGGTGTGATGCAATGAGTGATTGGAATAAATGAAGTTACAAAGGAGTCATTTGGTGATGCCAAAGCCTGGCCCTCCCTCCATCTTCTGGTAGCCTAGTGAGCCTATGGAGCCTGCCCCAGAAACTTTACTTTGCCTGCCCCTGAAACACGCCTGTGAAACAAAGTCCAAGGCAGTCAGCAGTGTTGCGAAGACCAGAGTAGAAGGAAAACACCCACCAGGTCAAGGACAAGCAGGACTTTGACATTCTGTAGCAAAAGCTCTACGCCTAATAGGCCACTTCCTGGCTGTACAACCTTAGGCAAGAGTCCTCACCTTCCTGGGACTCACTTTCCCCATCCATAAAAATGAGGTGATTAACTTAGGCTCCTTCTAGTCTGTGATTAATCTATTTTTTAATTTTTTTAACTAAATATGTGTTTTGGACATATTCAGCGATTTCGTATAAGCTGAGATTTCATTACATAGGTGGTGTCTTCATGACTCCAAAGCATCTAGCCCAAAGTCTGCCCTGTGGGGCTTAAAATTTGGGTGTCATCAATAGGTGTGAATAAAAATATGTGATTTTTGTGCTCATGTAGGACAATTAAATGCTGATTTAAACAAATTGGTTAGGGATAGCTGTGCTAAGATAATTAGTGGCAAAATGTCATGATGTCTGTGACTGACTTTGAAATGCATCAAAAAACAAGAGGGATAGATAGATGGATACAATAGAATAAAGCAAATATAGCAAAAATGTTAACTGTAGCATCTAGTTGGTAGGTATATGAGTGTTGACTATACAATTCTTTGAAAATTTTGATAAGGAAATTCTGGAAAAAAATTAAACTGGTTTCTATTTAGCTGGACTTGTCAGAGCATTAAATTAATGTATCACCAAACTCCATCAGGAGACACTAATATATATACTATTAACATAATTTCTTAGTCTTTATAACTTATTGGGGGACAGGGGATGGAAATGATTTTCCCAAGGGCAGAAATTTCTTCTTACATATTTTGAGAAACGTACCTACAATAACTGGTCAATTTGGTCGATGTGGCTAAAACTGGTGGTGGGCTCATCACAGAATCCTCTCAAAAAAAAATCCCCCTCTCTTCCTCCCAACAATTCAAACATTGTTAACAACACCATTGTCCTTAGGCTGTGCATTATCAAGGAGTTGATGTCCAAAACACTTCTAGACTTGCCTCCAGAAAAGAACAACGCCTAACAGAAGCCACACCATGAGGGCAGGGAAGAATGTGACTACAGGTATTTGGAAAGGGAGCTTCCTGGGGAGGCCAGAAGTGCACTCGGTACAGCTGAGTTATAGAAAAGTGGAAAATGATAAAATGAGAAGGAAACAGACAATGTCTTACAAAGAAAGGAATGGGAAGTTTTCCTCTTTCTTCTTTCAGGACATGCAGTGCAGGAGGATCAGCTAGGCAAAGGTAGCCCAAAGATGGGCCTCGGGGCAGTGCCCCCAGCTGGACCCTGGAGGAAGGGAAAGTGTGCTGCTACCTCCAAGGAGTCATAAGTTAGCTGAAGGACAACCAGATGAGTAAATTTGGGTAGCACATTGTTATGGGTTGAATTGAGTACCCCCCCCCATTCATGTTGAAGTTCAAACCTCCCAACCTCCGAATGTGACTTTATTTGGAGAAAGTCTTTCCAGAGGTAAGAAATTAAAATGAGGTCAGTAGGGTGGGCCCTAAACCAATATGACTGGTGTCCTTATAAAAAGTGAGCAATATACATGACCAGGAGCATTACCTAGGGGTAGAAGTAAGATTGAGGCAGCAATTCACAAGCTAATATTGTTCCTTCAACTGTCACTGGGGATTGGGTACTGCCCTTCCTGCTAAAGTGGGGAGACAACATAAAGCTGCTATAATACATAGCTGTAGTTGGAGAAGGAAAACAAGGATTCTTGGAAGTCATAACACCGACAATTAGAATCCTCAAGAATTTTATTTTATTGACTCAACTACAGCAGAACTTGTATCCAGAATTCTAAGCAGATAAATAAAGGGCAATGAAGAAAAGGCAAAGGTATGTCTCTCTTGGAAAACACTATCAAGGTTAACGTCCTGTGGGAAGTGGCGGGAGTGGATAAAGGCACAGGTGTGTTTTCTTAGAAGCTGCTTTTGCAAGCAGATGGCCTCTGTCCCACTGCTTTAGCAGCCTACAGTCGGTGTCTCTGACAGCAGCCTAGATCTGAAGAGACTAAATATATCATCCATCACCAGGGAGAGTCAGCAACCCCGCCCAGTGTACAGGAATTTACTCCTGAAAAAGCAAATAAATAAATAAAATAAAAAACCCCACAAACTCTATACAATATTCTAAGAAGTGTTCAACTATTTTAATTCTGAAAAAAGACACTGCTGAAATCCTAATGTTTTAAAAATTCAATTGTAACAGCTTTTATATCATGCTTAATTCTACAGTTGACCCTTGAACAACGTGGGGGTTAGGGTCACTGACCCCCTGCACAGTCAAAAATCCACGTATAACTTTTGACTCCCCAAAAACTTAACTATTAATGCTAATAACCTACTGTTGACCGGAAGCCTTACTGATAACACATAAACGTGTTAAATCAATTAACACATGTTTTCTATGTTATATGTCTTATACACTGTATTCTTATAATAAAATAAGCTAGAGAAAAGAAAATGTTCTTTAGAAAATCATAAGGAAGACAAAACATATTTACTATTCATTAAGTGGAAGCAGATCACCATAAAGGTCTTCATCCATGTTGTCTTCATGTTGAATAGGCTGAGGAGGAAGAGGAGCGAGAGGAGGGGCTGGTCTTGCTGCCTTAGGGGTGGCAAAGGCAGAAGAAAATCCGCAGATAAGTGGACCCATGCAGTCCAAACCCATGTTGTTCAAGGGTCATATGTACTTTCACTTTATTTTCTAACATTTTTTTCATTTTACTAAAATTTAGATTATTTTTCTTTTAAGATAGAAAGTGGTGGGTCCAGACCCTTCCCCCATTGCCAGCATCCCACCATCAACGACAATGACTAGAAAGCCCCCTCCAGCCACTCACCACGGACTACCCATTCTGTGACTATCCTGACATAAAATCCGATCTTGGCAAAACCACTTTCCTGGAGTGCTGGGGTTTGTCCCACCCCGACCTTTCCAAGAAAGGAAAGACACCTGCCAATCTGGCTGCAAAGAATTTCCTCCCCTATTTCTGGCTGCTTTGTAAGCTACTTCCATCTCCCACCTCTTGCGTGCTAGCCCCTGGAAGTTACGTTCCCTGGGCTTGTCTCAGAGTTACAGGTATTGAGGTTCTGGCAATATTTCACCTTCATTTTTCACTCCAAGTCAGGGTTTGAAAACCCAGCAGCCCCTGGGAGCCAGGCAGAGGAGGTAAAGCGTGAGGTGGGCATGTGTAAGACAACAGCCAAGAGCAAGGGCTGTGGAGAGCTGAAGGGTGCGTGCCCTGAACAAAAGGACTAAAGTCAAATTTTAAAACACTGGCAAGCCAGCCCCAAATTGTGAGAGACTTGGCCCATGGACCACCAGTTTAGTACCTCTGCTCTAAGCTACCATCTGGGCCTCATCTCATTAATGGGGATGTGGCTTCAGCTGAGGACAAACACTATTTTCCTGTGCCCCCACTGATTCAAGTCAGCTCCCTGCATGGCTCCAAAGATGGAGGCTCTTCCTGTTTCCAAGCAAGGCTCTTCGTCAAACTGCTAAGGAAATCCCTGATTTTCAGCATATTTACAATGGGGAGGGGGGTCATTGACAAACCTGAAACCAATGAATGATCAAATCCTACCCGTTCTCTCAGGTTTTCTTGTTCCTTATTACTTGGGCCCAGTCATCTGCCCAGGAGCTCAAGCCTAATACTAAGGCTTCATTCTTGAGTCTTCCAGGCCCCTTATTTCATCTTACAAGATCTGCCCTACAAGATCCAGCATGACCTGGCCCCTCCCAATTTCTCTAGCCTCTTCTCCTTCTGCTCCCCACCCTACACTCTGGTAATACTGAACCACCTCCCCTGGTGGTTCCTTCCATACCCCACACGGGTTAGTGTTTCCAGGTCTTTCTTCTGCTGAGAAGATTTCACCTAATTCCACCTCATCCCCCAAAACACAGCTCAGGTGTCACCTCCTCTAGCCAATTTGTCCTAACCTGCCCCCAGGTTATATATTAGGAGCCCCAAGGGATTTCCATAGCAACCCCTTACTGGATCACCCACAATAAGAAGGAAGAGGCCGTGGAGGGCTAGGAGAAGGCAGGCTGAGGCAGAGTTTGCATCTAAATCCACAAGAATCTTTTTGGGAGCTCCACAATTTAAAACTTTTCACTCAAATTCATTTTGGAGAGAGGCTTTTCCTGTTATTTCATACCAACAGATTGGAGATGGGTTGAAATCTTTCCATGTCTGGCCAAAACCCAGCTTGTGGTTTGATAAAAGACTTAACAGAAAGCCAAAACAAGCTGGCAATGTTTGCGAAGACAAGGCCTCAATTGGAACTCCGATGAAATTACTTATACTTTTATTAGGTTCTATCTTTTTTAGAGAAAATTATACTTTATACAAAAGGATCATTCTAGATCTCAGTGAAGGGGCCTGGATGAAGTTTTCAGGGTCAGTATCAGAAGAGGACCTGGCATGTAAAAATTAACATTAGTGCAAAGATTTAGAGAAAAACAAAATATATATTGCTGTCTGGGCAAATTATTCTAGGGGTGCCTGTAGCTGAGATCCAGTTTCCCCATTCACTTTAGGACATCTGCTCAGTCACCCGAAATCAAAAACAAATCCAGGTGCTTTTAGTCAGAATATCTAGATGTCATACTGAGTGGTGAGCCCCAACCCTTGCCAATCCAATAGTTTTAATTAATTCCTTATGTTAATTTGGCTTTGTACTACTTCAAAAAGGAAATTTTAACATCTTTAATAAAAAATTAGACATCTTTCATATTCTGGGTCTGCCACTGACTAGGTGATCAAATTTATTCCCTTCTTTAAACCTCAATTTCCTGATCTGTAAAAGAGTGAGAAATGTTTACCCCTACCTCATTAATTAGTTGTAAAAAGAAAACGAGGCAACATATATAAGGTGCTCAGCACAGTGCCTGTTATGTGGCAAATACCCAACAAATATCAGTTCAATGAATGAATGAGTCTAACATCCTAGAAATTATTTCGCTTTGAAATTGGAAGAATTTCCAATTTCAACCTCATTCTGTCTCTTTAGGCACTGTGGAATCTTGGGCAAGTAATTTCTTTACTTCTCCTAATTCCAGTTTGTAAAGTGGGGACAATACCTTCCAGGCAGGGTTGATGCTAAGGTTATATGTGCAAAATTATTTGCATATACTGGAACTGCTACTGATGATGAGCAAGCTGGGCTTGGAAATTAATGATTTCTCTACTTTTTCACTTTCATCTCCCTATAAATGCTTATTGACAACTTAGGGCTTCTTATAGAATCTTTCATCATCCTTGGATTCAACATAGGTGGTTTATCTGTTAATCAAGTCTTACAATACTGCTATAACCTCCTAGGTTTTAATATTTCTTCAAACTGTGCATCACACACACAAACAAAGGACTGGGTCTAAAACCACCCTTTTTTTTAATTATAGCAAAACAAATGGATAACTTATATCATGGATTGGATGAATGCCCACTGACCATAGCAGAGAAGGGGTAAAGCAGTCTCTTCTCTATTAATAACATTTTTATCATGGACTTGGAATGACCTAAGCAGTATCTTCTGCTTAATCATCATCAGAAAGAATATTTTAACATCTCTTTTCTGAAATTAAGACCACTGATTTGACAGATACCTTCCTGCAATTAAATGAATAATATTTCTGAACCCTAGTGTGTAATTTTCCACCCTCCAAAATGGCTGTTTCATATCTTTTCTTCTTAAACTTCCTACATGACACCATCCCACCCCCATTCCTCTTCAACTGATGACCATACCTCATTTTTACAGAGTAAATGAAAGAATTTGTTCATCTTTCCACAATAAACCCACCTATATACCTTCACTTGTGCCTGTATGTGAAACTTTACCTCCTATGACTTAAATGAAGAGTCCTTTCTTTAAGGAAGCCAATCCTCCCTACTTTCTTTGGATCCTATTCTCCCTAGGGCTTCGATCCTCTAATCATATATTTTCTCTCCTGCATCATCAATTTCTCCTCTCCTGGATCATTACCATCAGCACATGAGCCTGCTCTGGTATCCTCCCTCTTCAAAAAATCTGACTATGGCCCAACACCTCCATTTAGCTACAGCCTCCTCCCTCTGAATCCCCTCATAGCACTTCCTCAAAGAGTAATCTACACGCACTACCTCTGTTTCCCACCTCACTCCAGTCAGACTTTCATCCCTACCAATCCACTGAGACTGCTCTTGTCAAGGACACCAGTGATTTTCATATTGCTAAATCCAATGGTCACATCTTTATCCTTAAATTACTTGGTCCCTTGGCAGCATTTTGTCATGCCCTCCTTGACCCACTGTCTTCACTTTATTTCTGAGCCACACTCTTCCTTGGGTCTCTTCCTCTCTGAACTCGTTGCTCCTTCTCAGACTCTTTTGCTGGATTCTTTTCCTCTTCCCAACTTCTAAATGTTGGAGAGTCCCAGGACTCAGTTCTTGGGCCTCTGTTTTTTTTAACCATTCCCAGGTGATCTCATTCAATTCCACAGCCTTGAAGCTTCAGATTTGATATATAAACTGCCTCCTTAATTGTGCCTTCTGCTATGTAATAATCATGCCAAACTTAACATGTCCCAAACAGAGCTCTTGAGTCCCCTCTCTCAAACTAGTTCCTTTCTAGTCTTTTCCATTTTAGTAATGGCACCACAATTCACCCAGTTGTCCAGGCCAAAATCCAGGAATTGTCCTTGATTCTTTTTTTCCCTGATCACTCTGGCCTTCTAATCAATACATCAGCAAGTCTACTCTATCTCAATACAATCATTTCTTAGCACCCCTTCTAATATCACCTTCGTCTAAGACATATCGTCTCTCCTTGGGACTATTGCAAAACTCTTGCAACTGCTCCACCCTTGCCTCTCTAATATTTCAATTTACACAGCATAGAGTATTTTTAAAACAAAATCAAACTCATGATACTTCCCTGTTTCAAATCTTCCAATGACTTACATTGCAAACAAGGGATTCCACCCCATGACTTACAGGACCCCATATGACCTCACTCTTGCCTACTTATTTATCTTGCCTACTCCTCCTTGCTCATTCTACTCCAGCCAAGTTGACTTTCTTTCTGTTCCTTGAACATGAAAGGTTGTTCCCACTTTAGGGGCTATGCACTAACTGTTCCCACTTCCTGTAATGCTCTCCTCCCTGTTATTTACATGTTCAGCACCACAGATCTCAGCATACATGTTGTCTCTAAGGGAGAGACATTCCCTGACTCTGCTCCATCATTCCATGCTATTTTACTTTTCATGGATTACTTATCACTAGCAGTACTTTGTATGTAGGTAGGTATATTTGGTTGGTCCATTGGTTATTTATTATGTGACTTCCCACCCCCCAACACTAGATGATAAGTTCTGTAAGAGCAGGGATCTTGCTTGTGTTGTTTCCCACTTTATCCCCAGCACCTGGAAGAATATCTGGCATGTAGACACCCTCAATAAGTATTTGTTGCTGGCACGAAATAACTCAGACAAGTCAATTAGTTCAGCTGAGAAGGCCAAAGAGTGACTCATTTTGCAAAGAACTTACTCTGGTGGGTCCATCAGAATGCATTGCTACTCAAAACCTGATTTATCACAAAACTTATTTTAGTTTCAGTGTGACCAGTTGATCACAGGTGTCCTTTAAAATTTTCAGCCCCCAATTTTCCACTCCAAATGTCTCTTTAATTACAAATTCAATACAAATTTTTTTCAAGAGAAAAAACTTAAAGTACCAATGCTGAAGTGCAATCTTCCACCTGGATATGGATTCAAAACAGGCCCCAAATATCAACAACAAAATGTCAGCTCCACCACTTGTCTGCCTCGCATTTAACATCTATAGAGTTCCTTCCCTTTAATCAGTAACGCCAATTTGGACACTTGTCAGAAAATTTAAATGCTTCCTCTGCTGAAGGTCACTTGAGCGCCTGAAATTTTAAAGAGTTATTTTAAGAGTTTTGTTAATTATTAATTCCTCTGGGGCATTTAAATTCTATACCTGCACTGTTAGACAGTTAGAAAGAATGATACCTGTTCTATGCTGTACTTCCTACTTACAGAAATTTCTTACATATTAAATGTGTTTTAATATTATGCTCCAGCTGAAATATTTTGTGTCTGTGTGTATTTTTAAGTACTTTGAACAAACTCTCTGTACTCCCAAGCTTTGGGCATGGCCCCAAACTGTCTTACCAGTCAGCATTCCAAGTTGAAAGGTGAAGCCTCCTGGAATGGGAGAGGTCAATTCCATCTTGTTGAAGGGAGGTACAATCCAGACCTGAAAAACCCCTGTGATCCTTGACAAATTCCTCCCAAAGAAGCAAATCCTTTGCCAGCTCAAAAGGGCAATGTCACCATTTACAACCACAGTTGCAAAAAATACAATATTTTAAAAGTCTTTAGTGGCAAAATTCTAAATCCAGAAAATTATGCTGTGATGTTATGTTCTTCTGTGCCTCTTTGTCCCTCTGGATTTATGTTTGATTCTACAAGTCTTTATTTCTGGAGCTCCTTTTCTCTGTGTTGTATCTTTGTGGGAGTGTCTATGTATATTCTTAGCACTGTATCTTACTGTGTCCCTCTGTATCTCATGCTTCTCCAATTCCTTTTGCCTCTCTTAACTAACCCCAATGCAAAGCCAAAAAATATTTATTTATTTTCACATTTGTTGGGTTGGCTGAAAATATGTAGAAATTTGGGAGTCATATTAGTAAAGGTGGGTTTTGAAACCACTGAGTTTCCCTGAAGGTTTGTAAAAGTAATAGAATCACAACACAAATTTTACCTAGAATAGTACTACACAAAGAACATGTTCAGGGAAGTCTACTTATTGGATTAGGCCACTTTAATTGCAGTATCAGGAATCACCCTGTGGCTATTGGCCATACACCTGGGTTTGAAATCTGTACAGTGGAAGTGGTTGGTAGGCTCACAGAATACCTGCACTGGAAAGGCATAAGGGCTCTCAAAGGCAGAGAGAACAACTAAACAGCTTGGCAAAAATATTTCTAGTATGAGTTAACTATCAGTTCAGAAACATAAACATAAACAAACACTGGTTTATTCAAAAAGAAGAATGGATTCCACCCTATATCCTAACCACAAGTCAAGCAAAATGAAATAAAAATAATCCTCCCAGAAAATATAATTGAATAATAGACACAAGAAAAATGTTCGACTTTGCTAGTAATTAAAATGAAAAACAACCATTTTCACCTCCCAACTTGAAAATACTATTTTTACTCTTAATTTGAGAAAGATTGGAAAAAAGATAATATTAATTGCACCCAACAGTGTGATGAAACAAAGCTAGCAGAAAGAGTAATTGGTAAAGCACTTGAGAAAAGCAATTTGGCAGTATCTGTCAAAAACTTTAAACTGTCCATATTTTAAAATCAGAAAGTATTACTTTATGATTCAATCCTAAGAAAAAATACCAAATATGGAAAAAGTAATTATTCCTGAACATCTTTAGTGCAGTGTCATTGATAATAACAATGCCCATACATAATGCGTAATGCCCAATAGTCTGGTATTAGGTAAGTAAGCTATGGTATGCCTTATTCGATGTTACTTAAATTATGTTCATAAAGACTATAATAATATGGAACATGCTTATGTTATAATAGCAGGGGAAAAGATATAAAATTGTGCTTATAATATGACTTCAAATATAAATATGTGGTACACACATGCATGTGTGTGTGTGCTCGTGCACACATACACACACACACACACACAGAGCCAAACAAACAAATAAATTAAAAAAGGCTGGAAGAAAATATACCCAAAGTTAAGAGTGCTTGTCTTTTTAAAATGAACTTACAAAAATAATTCACCCAGAATTAGTTAAAAAAAAAAAAAAAAACCCTATTTAGTCATGATCCCATGTGAGCAATTTCATTTCATTGATTGGACTATTTCTGGGATTCTCTTTATAAATGATCAACTTTTCTTTATAAATTTATACTTTTTAGAGACCGAAAATTAAGCACTTAGAGTCACATAATTGCAAAACTTCTCTATAAGTCACAGTCTACCTTCCTTTATATTGCCACTAACCCTCTCTATTTCAGAAAAAAATGGATACAAATAAATTGATAGAAATGCTTTCCCAAAAGTCAGCTGTATATCAAATCAAATAAAAATAAATTCAGCTACTTGATATTTTATAAAATTTACTTCAATTGCAACTTAATGATCAGATTGGGGAATGGAGAGAAGCATGCACATTATTTTTTCAAGTCTAGGGAGCTGTTTCCCTTAGTTGCTTTTTCTTTAACACTACCAATACATCTTTAATTGATTACACTGTAAATTTTGGGTTTAATAACATTGTTTATATTGTGCTCTCTAAACTGATGAATACAATGCTCAGGTCTGTGGTGTGTGGGGGGCATAACCATCATTTTAGATGTTTTTCTGGGGCTAATGGGAAGCCATGGAAGGGTTTGAATCAGAAGAGTAACCTCATGAGATTTACATTTTAGAAAAATTGCCCTTTCAGGAGAAAAGTGTGGAAGGATACATACTAGGCTGTTAACATGGGTCACCAGGAGGGTGGGGATAGGGTGGAGGTTGACAAATATTTAGCTTTGTCATTGAATAACTGTATTTGCTTTGCTTTTGACAAAAAATATGTTTTGTGACTTAAAAATACCAAATTTGAATTTTTTTCCCATTAAAAACAAGTTGTTCTTCCTTTAGTGTAAGAATAGACTGGATGGATGAACCTTGAGGACATTATGCTAGGTGAAATAAGCCAGACAAAAAAGGACAAATACAATTTGATCCCACTTAGGCAAGGTACCCAGAGTGGTCAAGTTCATAGAGATGGAAAGTAGACTAGTGCTTGCCGGGGCTGGGGGAGGGGAGAATGGGGTGTTAGTGCTTAACGGGTCCAGAGTTTCAATTTGGGAAGATGAAAAAGTTCTGGAGATGGATGGTGGTAATCGTTGCACAACAATGTGAATGTACTTAATGCCACTGAACTGTATACTTAAAAATAGTTAAGATGATAGATTTTATGTTAGGTGTATTTTGTCACAATAAAAAAAATAGAATTGGCTAGAGAAGAGCTGGACCAAATGATGGGACATAAACGAGCAGACTCTGGGAACTACAGTGGTCCTTGTGAGGAACCTCAGATCCAAAAGGGACATGGAGACAGTGAGGTGGACAGGCTTGAAATCTATTTTGAAACTGTAATGGAACTAACAGGACTTGAGGAGTAATTTAAAAAGACCCAAAAGAAAAGCATCTAGAATAATTTTGTCCTGGTTTGAGTTGGTCCAAAAACAGACCCTGAAACAAGGATTTGGATGTGACTAGTTTATTTGGGAGGTGATCTCAAGAAGCCCTGGTAGGAGCCTGAGAAGGTGAGACAAGGGAAGGCAACCAATAAAGGGTTCAGTGTCAAGTGGGCTACCACTGTGGGCAATTGTGGGGACATCTGGGAGACAGTGTGGAACATGCCTCAGCTATTCCATCTAAGAGGTGAGGAAGCTGGGTTACTTATCCATCAAATTATTTCAGTCATAGGCTGATGGCTGCTTTTGGAGGGCATTAACCCCAACCCCACTGCTCGCCTGCCCTGGGTATGAGCCAAGAGGGGCTCCAGTGGCCAGAGAAAGCCTTTAGGCAAAGACTTGCAGCAGACAGAAGCCATAAGTCCATGTGTATAGGAGTGAGTGCCAAGGAGATCTGGTGGGATCCCTACAATGTCTGCTACAAATGTCAAGAGTCTTGGCTTGAAAACTTGCCTGAAGGTGCTTCCATTTTTCGAAACAGGAAACACTGGAGGCTGAGCAAATAGGAGTGGGCAAAAGAAGAGGGCTGGCAGAGGAGACTGATGGAACAGCTAGTGATTTAGGAGGGAAGCAGGAAATTGTGGTATCATGGGAGTGACAAGGAGAAGTGACATTTTAGAATGTCCAATTAATACATAGCACAAGAAACCAGAAATGCTTTTCTTAGATCGTGGAAAGTATTTTGGAAAACAGTATTAGTTAAATAACAGTTTATAGGCTCCAAACACCCCTACACTGCACTGTACCAAAGATTCAGATGCTACAGATGGAGAAAACAATATTCACCTAGACCACAGTGCGAGATAAGTGTTTCCACTCTTCATCTCTTTCTGACCTTCCACTCAATGTATGAACTACACAAACCAATATACTGCCCATACCACCTTATAGGAAGGATGTATTTTTAGAGAAAAAACCTAGTATTTCCTTTCTTATCATGTGTATAAGAATTACATATAATCAAGGTCCTTTGGAAATACCAGGCAGATACTGTTATTATATTTTGCACATGTATTTTGTTTGTTCTTCACACATAGCTACAATTACAAGATTGAATAAGCTCTCACTTTAAAAATAACTTGCAGACATCATTTTTCATTGTCATTGAGGTCTTCATCCATTGCATTTGAAAAATATTGAAAAATGATGCTAAAAATTTATATATATTTATAGAATGTATTATTTGACTGGTTTAAATTCTAAGTGCTAATACTTTTTTTAAAAAATCTCTATTTTCTAAGAAAAAGTATTCAAAATCTTTACACACACATATCTATTCATTAGAAATTTAAAATTCAATAAGGCTTTTAATTTAAAGATCGGTTTTAAATTTATTCTCAAGCAATCTTTAAACCTACAAACTCCTTTCAAATGAATTCATCTATGGGGAAGGAAGCCAGATTTCACAGGTATCTTTTTGCTGAAACGTACCTTTAAAAGAACACAGTAGGAGAAATAAATGCTTTCTCATTTTCATCAGCTTCTCATAGTTTTCTGCTCACAAACCAAAACCCAGAAATAAAGTAAGCACAACCCCAAATGATTTTTCTTCTACATGCAAAATGCTTTTGCCTTTCCTACCTTACTGTCATCTGAATCTCTTTGTACTTTTCCCCACTTCTCAGACCTGTCTGCTGGAAGTTCAGTATTATGGACTGCAGACTGATTTATCTACCAAAAAACTTATTTTCCCCTTGGACACATTCTCCATGAAGTCAGACAGAAAGGAACAAGGGGAAAAAAGCAGGACACAGGCAGTGTATTTTGGATGTTCTGCCTTTTATCAACTAGGGCCATGTGATTTCCTTTCAGGCGCTGACCACTCCTGTGTGCAGCCCAATTTCTGGTAACATAAAAGGCATGTATGATATTCTACTTATACTCTTCATAAGGCCAGAAATGTATCACCCATGAGTAAAACTAAGGAAGCTAGCAGAAAACAGAGCACTTGAAAACCAAAACCAAAGTGATCTTAGCATGGATTCTGACTTTGTCCAAAGGTAAGCTCTTCTAAGGTACCAAGAGGCTTCTTTGTGTGTGTGCATGTGTTAAGCTGGAACCATTTCCTGGTTGTTCATTCCTAGCACCTAGCACATAGAAGGCATTCAGTTAATATTTTCTAAAGGAAAGACTAGCAGCAGTACGAAGGGGACAGACTGGCATGTTGCCAGCCAAGATTTTGGGTAGATAGTAAACATAAGAGACTGAATCACAGGATTAAAAACTAGCCCACAATTTCCTTTTACAGACACTTCCATAAATAATGTGCTTTTTCTTTTTCAATCAGAGAACAAAATCCTCAAAGTGCTAATACCATGATAATACTAAAAGTCTAGCTCCATAAGGTTTGGTTTGGTGGGGCACGGGAAGGACAGGACCGCTAGCTCTCTCCCTCTTTCTATTATAGTTTGCCATAGAATGGGACAAAGTGTTGTCCCCGCTGGACTTTACATAATGCTGAATTTTATATAGCGTCTGCCTTTTTCTATGCTTTTCTAATCATCTTCAAGAAAATGATCTGGACGATAACATCTGTCTTTGTCTCCCAGCCGCTTCACAGTGCTGTAGCCTGAGCACCTTGCTTTGGGTTCCCTCCCTATCCTACTGTACATCGCTCACACAACAAATCAGCAGTTGAGGGGTCAGCCTTCCCAGGGAGCTGCATGCAACTTTAACAGAGACCTCTCTTTAGAATCTTCAGGACCCAAAGTGTGTGATTCCTGCCTTTCTCAATCCATTGGAGGGGGTCTTCCAGTCATCTTTAAACTTAGACTAAATGGAGAGTTGCCTCCTCTCAAGAGCAGATTAGTTTTAAAAAATTACTTTTGTAGCTCTTAAATCGTGTGTTGAGTAACATAGAGAATTCTATGTCTAGACATGCTGATTCAAAATGTTGCAACTTGTTGAAATGCTGTCAATGGTCATTTCCAAGAAGTGTAGTCAAAAGGTTGCCTGTCAAAACCCTATAGCTCACCCCCTCACAATCATGATCCCCTATCCTTCCAGTTCACTTGTTCAAATCCCTCCAATATGAACATTCTACAATGAGACAAGGGCCTCCAATCTTTTCACCTTTTCACTGGAACCTACCAACCAGCTATTTCCTTCACAGTCTCACTTTCTCCTTTGTCCATCTGGGATTCCATCGTCCATTTTTACAAGCACTTTCAGTATCTTCAACTCCCTGTGAGAAATCCTACAGGAAGCTACATAAAATGGTGGCAGGGTGAGAGGGAAGACTAGAGGTGCACACTAACAGTGCTATTTTCCCAAGAACCCAGAATCTGAGCTGGATCCAAAATGGTGGCTTGGGATAGATGGATGCCCCCACCCTTCTGTATCCAGACTTCACAGATTAGGGTTGTCTGTGTCATAACTTCTCCCTTGGCTACACTGCCACAAATTTCTCCAGTAAAAGAAGAAATCCATATTTCCACATCAAGGGCCCTGAATCTCAGCTCTGAATCAGCACACAGTGTGGTGAGTGACGAAGCAGATTCCCTGGAGTGTGTTTGAGCCAGTATAGTGATCAGCCTCCACATCCCACCCCTGCTCTGGGGGCTCTCAGGGCACTGAAGAGTGGTTATCCAGAACTGATGAGGCTAAGCACCCTCCCCAGGCCCTAATGGCTTTTTGCATCCTTGGTTGAGGCCACTAAAGGACGTGGAAAAGGTTATGTCCTTTAATGGCCTCCACCTCCAACTGACTGAAGCTTCACAATTAGAACATCTTGTGATGTACAAAACAAAAATGCTGTTCATTGTTTAGCTTAGGGTCCCTGGCAAGCAGCCTCTGAGACAGATTTGTGTATAGAAGCTTTATCAGGGTTTAACACATGTAAAGAAGTAAGGGAAGCAAGATTGGGCAGAGGAAGGAGTTGAACTGAGACACAGACACAATAGAGTCCATCCTATAGTGAGCTCTGAAGCTGAGATGACCCTTCAGAATTGTCCTGAATTGAGGCAAGGAGGCCAGGCCTTCATACCCCCACATTGGTTGCAGGATGCCCCCAGGGAAGGGGCATGCCCTTGGGTGTGTTAGCTCCCTTCGGTCAAGGGCAATTTCCAGAGAAGGACTCAGCTGTGAGCCAGCAGCAGCCAATACTCTCAGCAGGTCCTGAAGGGAGTGGGGCAGCCTATTACAGCGGCCACTACATTGCCATTTCAGGGCCAAAAGTAAAAAAAGTGAAACTGGAATTTCAACACCCTATGTATATTAGAACATAGACTTAAGTTTCAACCACTTAAATCTATATTTTAAGGAAGAGTATTTGAATTGGCTGGTTGTCTCTCTGATAAATCCTATCACCAAATCTTCCTTTAGGGCCTCTGTCTCATCTGAACCAGATGAACATGTCTTTCTCAGCACCCACCACCCCTCAGAGCATTCACTTGTACATGTCTGCCTCCCTCTGCTTGGCGTATCCCTCAAAGATGGGCCCATGTATTATCCATCTGTATATTCCCACACCTAGCCCAATGTTTGGTAAATAGGGCACTTGATAAGGGTTATTGAATGAATGAATGAATCAACAGTTGAACAAATGAACAAACTTATTTTTCTCCCCTGCAGAAACAACATAGGGAAACACATTCGATGAAAGGAGGACAACTCATTTGAGTGCACATCTTTATATGTGCTTACCATTGGTGTCTAACAAGGGCTGTTTGATCTCGACTAACTGGCATAGCATAAAAGGGCTATTCTGAAACAGTCAATTGTACCTTATGGGTTGCCTAAATAAACTGAACTCTATCAGAGGATTTGAATGCAAACTGGAGGGGATATTAAAATGTAAAACATGAAACAGCTGTTTGATCAGCTGTTACAATAGACTGTGGACAAAAGCTATATTCATGTTTTATCTAGATGGCTAAAAATAATTAATCATAGAAAATGGTCTGTTACAAGGCTATTTTCTTTTCTTTTCTGCACTGAAACACAACAGTTATCTAATTGATGATGCCAAACTTCTTGGAAGCACAGGATAAATAGTATCCAATAAATTTAAAAGTAGTATAAAAGTATATATTCCTAGTAAATAATGGTAGGCATAAGGTCGTAATTGCAAAAAACCAGTTTGCCTGCATGTTATACAGAGCAAAATTTACTAGTCGCCATTAAAATTTTATAAAACTGAAGATGTTTGTAATTTCTAGTACCTACAACTTCATTACTTTACAACTATGAACTGATTGTCTCTGTACTGTGCCAGAGGGGGGAGAAATGCTGGTTTCCCATTGAAATGGCCAAGAAGAAGCCCATTATTAAAATTACACCATAAAGTAAATCTGTAAAACTTTCTTGGGGTGACAATTTTGCAACAATTATTAAACGCCTTAAAAGGATTCCCAACATTTACTTCTAGAAATTTCCTAAAGAAATAATCACAATTATGTACAACATATTATAATTCATAATAGCTTTGTTTAAAATAGCAGAAATTTGGAAATAACACAAGTGTTCAGCAATAGGAAATTGGTTAAACAACTTATAATACAATCATATGAACTAATATTATAAAATTATCAAGATCACATGGAAGAAGAACATTTAAGACATGGTTAAACATTCATAATATGTTGTTATTTATTTTAAAAGGGATACAAATGAGTACAGTAAATACAACATGTGCTAGGCATAAAGAAAAGATAGGTGGCAATAGTAACAGTGGTTAGGTTTTTGTGGGGTTCAATTATGGATGATTTTCATTTTCTTTTTGCCATTTTCTATAATTTACAGATTTTCACAATAAATATGCATTATTTCTGCAATTCATCTTATTAAAAAATATTCCCATCTCTCTAAAAAATAAAATTCCTCATACTGTAAATCACTAAGGTGGAATGTGATTACATCGTTCATTTATATCAGTAGCCTTTCTTTTCAAAAACTTTTAAAGGAATTTTGGTTATTAATTAATTTAGTTATTGATTCTTCACTTTATCCTTCTGAAAAAGATGCCCTGCTGGATGACAAAAGCTCTTCCAAAGAGCTTGTTTCTTTAATGCAGAAAACTGGAAAATAACCCAAAGAAGTAAAATACAATTAAAGACATAATTATCAAGACAATTTAAGGCAGAAACACAACTGGGATCACAAGAATAAAAAGCAGCCCCAATTCTAAAAGATGAAGTCAGGATTCTAAATTCAATTAAAAAAAAATCTTTAGAAATGTTGGAGAGGTTAATCAAAAGGGAGGATTATTTAGGCTAGAAGGAGAGCAAACAAAACTAAGGACCTAGTAGAACACCTTCATCATAGTGCAATTCTGATAAACGTTGAGAAGGAGGAGGCCAGTATGAAAAAATGACCTAGGTAAGAGGTGCCTAACTTAAGATCAAGAACTTAAACTTCAGATATGAAGTGGAAATTAACTAGCATATGACATTTAAGATGCCATTAAACGGAGACTAAGGTAAAATGACTAACATCTGAAAGGTCAGACTTACCTGAAGATGCTTTCTGATGGTGTCCCCTCTCTCACAAAACAAAAGGTTTCAATGGCAGTTTTTATATAACAAATAGGATGAACTATTCACTTTGTGTTTGAGATTGCCCAAGATGTGTGTTTACCATTTAGTAAACTGGGTCACAGCCCTTGGGAAGAAAATCTCTTTGTTTTTTTTTTTTTTTTTTTTAAAGAAAAATTTTAAATACAGTCAAGTCCTTCAATTCCAATGATAAAACTTCAGAGGGAAGACATTAATTATTGTTTGTGATACTTTTTTGAGTAGGGTCTCAGCAAGACAGGGAAGAAAGCAAAGTGCATCTTTGAAGACCTCCTCCTACCCATTCTTGCTTCCTGTCTACCCGAATTTTGCTTGAAACCTCCCTTGGGCATTCAGAATAACCTGACTCATTATAATAAGCTGATCACCTCTCAACCTGTTCCTCA
This sequence comes from Daubentonia madagascariensis, assembly GCA_023783475.1. Taxonomy (NCBI): domain Eukaryota; kingdom Metazoa; phylum Chordata; class Mammalia; order Primates; family Daubentoniidae; genus Daubentonia; species Daubentonia madagascariensis. Next base: position 866,480 of record JAKFHU010000745.1, read on the forward strand.
ATTTCTATCCATGTCTTGGCTTCCCTGGCTATCTGGCACATGACTACCCACCCAAACCTGGACTGTTCAGAATCTGTTAAATTCCACTCCCTTAATGAGACTTTCTCCAATTCCCAGGGTCTTCAGTGATTTCTTCTCTCTAGTTTAGCCCTTAAGTCCCACAGTTCTGAATTCAATTATATATTATTTTTAATTGTTCCTTATTGCATGTATGTACTAGTCTTGTGTCTCTGGCTACATTTTAAGTTTCCTGAGGTTAGGAATTTGGTCTTACTCTTTTTCTTTACCTCCCTTCAGTAAATAAATGCATGCTGACTTGGGAAACATTGCTAACAGGGACTTGCCTTTCTATAATATCTTTATTTACTGAGTTAACTGAGGAGGCTGGAGATGGATCCATTTTGTGAACATGAGAGTAGAAAGTGGAAACAATGCATTCGAAATATTTCTGATTTTTACCTCCCACCCAGCACCATTTGGTCAGTTCCAATTGCATTTCATCCTAAGGCTAAGGGCTCATCTCCCAGGGCAGTAATTTTATGCAAAAGAAGTGGCTGTGAGGTCTAGAGCCAGGCCTTTGGCCTCTCTAGATCTGCTTTTCCTTGGACATAGAACCAGGTGATCTTTCCTAGTAGGTACAATTCTAAAGATACTTCCATCTTTAGTCACCAATGAATCTATTAAATCAAAACTTCGGAAGAAGTTTGTTACTTGGATGTCCAAAATCAGGAAGGAATTTTTAATCATTATGCCCCTCTCTCTTTAGGGGAAATAATTTTTTTGCAGACACATTACTAATGAGCTAAATCTTGAGATCCTTGCCAAGGGTGATGTTGCACATTTAACCTGAGCAAATTTCTAAAGCATTCTGTTACAGAGATAAAAACACTTGTTTTTCAGACACATAATACATCTGAACATGGCCCTCTGATTTGACTTATTTTTTGGACCTAGAAGGGTATTCGATCTTGCAAGTTTCCAGGGTCCCCTCAGTTAAGTATTGTCCAGTGACTTGTTAAAGTTAATATTTATTGAGCATTCCAAGAGCTAGCCCAGGACCATCCCCCCACTTTTTAAGTAAGGATCTTGAGGCTTAAGAAGTAGGTAACTTGACCAAGCTCCACATTTAGGGGAACAGGTGGGATTTGAACCCAAGTTCCAGGCCCCCAGAACCCTTGTGTTTAACATTTGTGTTATCCTCCTTCTTCTTTGTATAGAAATGTGTTTTGCACTTATAGTTTCTGGCATATTTATCTCTTAAATATATATTAAAATAAGTAGAGTTGAGCGTTTTCTTTAAATTGAGCTACTACTGACTTTCTCACATCATCTGTGTTAGTAAATCATATACAAGCCAAGAAAGCAGAGCTTGACAGCAGCATCCCTGTTACAGAATAATATTCCCCAAGTGTGTGTGTGTGTGTGTGTGTGTGTGTGTGTGTGTCAGTGCATGCGCAACACAGCCACAAACCACTTCCTCAACTCAAAGTTTGACAGTGCAGAAGGCTGGCACACTGGCACTTCAGGCCCGCTAGTGGCTAGTGGCCATTTTGCCAGCTTGATTAACAACAATAGCCAACACCTATTGTGTGCTTGCCACATGCCAAGCCCCGTTCCAAGGTCTTTACATGTATTTTCGCTTTTAATCCTCTCAGCCACTTTATGAAATAGATACCGTTATGATACCCATTTTCCAGATGAGGAAACTAAGGCATGGGAAGGTTAACTGTTTGCCTAAAGTGTCACAGCTAGTTAGTGGTGGAATAGGGTAGACAGCGAGCTCTTAACCCCTCTGCTGTACCACTGCCTATGTATGTGTAGGAGGGAACCTGGACCTCAACACTCAGCCAGAGGAGAAGGAAACTGTGGCCATTATCAGTGGTCAAGCCAAGCCTTAAACCTGCCCTGGTGACTTCTGAGGACATATAAGGACACAGAAATTGTGACTCTAGTGGTACCTGGCTCAGCCCCCATAGCCCACCAACTGGCCCCTCCCACCAATGTGCCCCAGGTGTTAGAATTGAGCAGAAGGAACAAGGCTTTGTCATGCTTAACCTTCACAGAGCTGCTGTCATTCTAATCAAGCTCCTAACACCTTGCCCACCATGTAGACAGCACTTGATATCTTGATATGCTACCTCTTTTGATTATTTATTATTAAATATTATAAAATAAATAATATCATTTATTATTATGTTAATGCATTTGTTTTCTATTTTAATTAAGACAGGATTCAGGTGGCTGAAATGAGGAACAGGTCAGAATCGGAATAACAGCCAGGCTGGGGTGAGGCTGAAGTATAGATCTAGGGCTTCTAGAATTTCTCCTCATGAGGAACCCAGTGGGTTCCAGAGCCCGATATGAGCCTGAGTTCCTCAGGCCCATTGCTGGGGGCAGGGAGGGGGGAGGCGCAGGGATAAAGGGCTGGGCTGGGGCAGGATGAGGCTGCAACCAGCAGGCAGGTCCCTACTGACACCTACGCATATACCCTGCATCCTGTTGCCACCTTATATATGCCTCATATCCAGAAAAAATTGCTTGGTGAAAAGGAAGAAGTGATTGCACAGAAATGCCTCTTTCTTGCTCCCACAGATTGAAAAACCTTCCAAGCCAAACAAGGATATATTTTCCAAAAGGTAGAGCAAGGCAACAAGCCAAAGCCATAATGACCACCGTTTACGGTCCTTCATATGCATTCTTTCTAATCCTCGAAACAGGCCTGCCAAGAAGGTATTATGAGTTTCATTTTAAAGACAAGGCAGCTGAAGAACAGGGAGTTTATGTAATTTGTAAGGTTATACAATAGGTAAGTGTAAGAAATGGGACTCCCGACCAGTGTGACGCTGAAGCCTATGCTGTTTCAACATTGCTGTATTGCCTCTCCATGTTCTCTCCTTGACTGGGATACACAACTTTCCAAGCACATTTATACATTCAAGTGAGTTAGAGAAGCCCAGGGAAGTTCTCCATTTTTCTTTACCAAAGGTGAGGGGGAGGCTTTGCCACATCTGCCCACCGCATCCCTTCAACTCATAACCCCTAGTGAGCTGTCTGCGACCCTCCCTGCCCGGGCCAGTGCTGCCAGCCTACAGCCACGCTCGCTCTCCTGGCCACACAGAGCAGCTGCGTTACAATTTAGAAGTCTGGTTTCGACTCTTCTGGGGATCTCAAGCAAGTGCCTGCCACCCTCAGATGACCAAATCTCCTCTCCCAAGCCTGGCCAAAACTTTCTCGTTTCTGCTTCGAGTTGCCTTTTGTAGCTTTTATTTTGGGGACTGAGCAAGAGCCATTCTAGAATTGCAAAAGAGAGTTCCCATGGTTCCACCAACCCAAATACTAAAGGTGAGACTCCAGACAGAAGCAACGTGCTGCTGTCCAGGTCCATGTGGGAGATGTCGTTGCTATGCCAAATCTCCAGACATGACCAGCCCCTTGGGTGAAAGAGATTTCAGTAGGTATTCATTTATATACTGTACACATTTCTAAAGAGCTAGTCTACAATCGCCTTGGAATTTTTCAAACATCAATAAAGAAAGTTATATATTAACCAGCTATACTCCCAATACATCCCTGTTTATCCCAAAGGGAGTGATTAAAATTTGCTGACAGCTGTAAAAATTATCAGGGAATTACCAGAATGTCCTAAGTTTAATAATTAACAAAGTTTAAAAACCAGAGTTGAATTCAGAGACTTTTAAACAAAAATTATTGTGCCGGTCACCTACTAATTCTAAAATTCTACACTTTACGCTCTTAGTTTTGGCCATTTCATCTATTTCAATGGCTTCAACTAAAACTTCTCTGTTATACACATCTGTAACCAAATTCTAGTCCACATTTCCAACTGCTAGATTTCTCTCCTTGGGTCCTCCCAGTACCCCCAACTCTACATGTCCTATCTTTTCCCAAAACCTGTTCTCTCTCTTCTTCACGTCCCTCTTTTTGCTAATACCATCACCATATCCCCAGTCATCTGACACACAACACTCGGTGAACAAAAAATCGTCAGTGCTGTTCATTGACCACAGAAGCAGCTAAACCTTTCGGAGATGATATACAAGGCTCCCCACAATTCATCTCAACTGACCTTTCTAGCTTTGTCTCCCCTCACCCAGCTCTCCACAGTGAAGTTCTTAGGGTTTACTAAACATGTTACCATGTTCTTTCACATATTTGTGGTTTTACATAAGCTGTTCTTTAGCCTAAAATGCTTTTTTCATCTAATCCCCTGGTGAATTCATATTCATCCTTTAAGACTCAGTTCAAATGTCACCTCCTCTAGGAAGTCTTCCCAGATTTTCTCAGAGTTTGACATTCTCTCCTATCACCTTCCCTAGAACTTTTTACACGCACTACTAAAGCATCTATTATAGGTCAAACAGTATTAATTGTTCATGACTCTGTCTCCCACATCACCTTGTGAGGGCCCCAGGGGCAATGGCCCTGTATAAGTCATCTTTTATTCCCTTTGGGACAGGATATGGGACAGGATATGTTCATTCAATGAATGAATAATGAATGAATGGATGGACCCCTCCTGTGGCATGCACTGCCTTCTACCTCCTATTGTCTTTGTTTGGGTATCCCATCTCCCTTCTTGGATTGACAAGTCTTCCAGGACAAGAACAACTTGATCCATTTTTGAACCCCCTACCATAGCCTCCCCTAATGCCTATTGTTTGAACAAATGAGTAAAACTCTTGTGGAGCCTTGTGCCGTATTTCAGATTTTATGAAACTATTTCACAAACATTGTTTCACCTGCCCTTCACAACAACCCTGTAATCTAGCTATAACTAACTGGTGTTATCCCCATGTAGCAAATAAAACAATTGAGTAAGGTTGGGCCTTGGAACCCTGCTTTCTTGGTTCTTAGAACAATGCCTATTCCATGAAGTATTCCTGAGAAAAGGCAGATCTGCTCATCAATCCCTTGTTTTGATCAGAGTTAGGGGGTGAATGTAGAGGTTCACCACTGCTTGTAAAAACAGCAAAACCCTTATCTACCCTACCCATATGAGTCTAACATGAATAATTTGAGTGAACTTGAAGGTTTAGAGTATGAATTACAAAGGACAAAATAATAGGGGGAAAATAGAAGAATTTGAACCCATTAGGCATACTAGGGTAAGAAAAGGATTTGGGGGGCCTGAAAAGAGAAACTTCAGCTTCTGTAAAATGGGGTGCTGTGCAAGGCAGCACCAAGAGGCATTTAGCAATATTTTCTAAAACACCTAAGTAGGTGTGCTTTTAAGTATAAGTTCCTCTAGGAGAGAAGATGTCAAAAATACTGAAAGAAAACTGAATCTATATACAGCTTTGGCCAACCTCAACATGCTGTGGTTATGCATCTATGTACCTACAGCACTGCGCACAGGGCCTGGCATGGGTGAACTCACCAGGGCCGGGTAGACAGATGTGGTAGGCTAAGATCTGACCCAAAGGTGCAGAGGGCTGCAGTGGAGGCAGCAGTACAGGACCAGGGTCAGCACCCAACCTCCAACGCCTGTGTTTCCTCTCCAGCCACGGGAGAGTTCGAACACCTCTGCCCTGCCCTCCTCACAGGAAGCAAGGTCACCCCTGCTCCTGAAGAGTACTTGAAAACTGGTTAGGACAAGTCTCAGGCAACACATTCACGGGGTCTGGAGGTGTCCTAAGAGACCAGGAGGCGCTGAGAGTTGGGGTAAAGTATCCCTGGGGTCTGTTAAACAGCCTGTGCTGGGAGCATCGCTCACCCCCGTATGATCTGCCTCACCCTCCCCCACTAACCCCATTCCTCCTTCTGGCTTTCGTTTGTTCGTCGCCCCTGCTGCGTACACAGCCGCCCTGTGGCTGAGCGGGGTAGTCTCTGTTCCCATCCTTGCCAAATATGGGCTGGGCCAGAGAGCCAAGAAGCAGCTTGACCACCCTGCATTTGGGGTAGAGGGGTGGGGAGGAGGAGAAGAGGCATTTGCCAAGAAGGCCCTGCAACTTCAGGTAGACCCCTGACAATCATGGAATCGCAGAGATTCAGGGGGTCTGGAAGGTCTTTGGCAATCGGTTGGCCAGGATCCAACCTCTTCCTTCTGTTCAAAGTCGTTTTCGCGATGCCAGGATAACATTACGTCGTGATGTATGCCTGCTGCAAGCGAGGGTGCCCAGTGTCCAGATCAAGTTGAAGCAATGACTGACCTTTACCACCACCACCACCCCCCGCCCACAGGAGGCGTCTCCTCTCTCCCCACCCCCTTTCTCCTGGCTTCGAAGATTCCAGCAAGCGAAGGCCTGACAGCGTTCCCGGGGAGAAGGTCAAAGTCTGGCCCCAGACCTTCAACAGGCTACCTTCCAGCCCGGGGCTTCTGCCCCCGGGCGCACCAAATCCTTCCACCGAGGGAGGGTTCAGTGTGCGGCGCTCGAGACCCGCTAGAGCCCCGCCCGTGCACAGAGAGTCGCGGGGCTCCAGGGTCAGCCCGCGCCCCACTGCCGCCCCGCGCGCCTCCCCGAGGCCACCACCAGTCCGCGTGCACGAAGAGGAAGGAGGGCGCGCAGCCGCGACTGACCTGAGATGCCGCCCCCCACCACGACCACGTCGCATTTGCTGCTCATGGTGCTCGCCCAGCTCCAGGCCGCCCTGGTGCCCGCCGCTCCGGTTTCTGGCCCCCGGCCCCCTCCCTTCTGCCTGCTCGCCTGCCCCGCCGTGCGCTGGCCCCGCGCACTAGCGCCTCGGCCGGCGGCTATATGACGGGCCCCAGGCGTCCGGACGCGCAGCCCCGCCCGCCCGCGACGCGCAGGCTGGTTGGAGCGCTCGGCCCCCTCCCGCAGGCCTGGGGAGGGCGGACGCCTGGGCGGAGAGGTCACTGGGGCCTGAAAGAGTCCCGCCCCGGGGCCACCACCCCTGGGCCTTCTGCACGGTATTTTCCCATCAGCCTCCCTAGTGTGCTCTTGAGCTTGGGGACTGGGGGATGGCAGATCGGCTGTGTCTTCCTCCAGCGCTCCAATTACTCCTCGGTGTGGAGCAAATAATAACAAGCACCCATTGAGCGCTTTCAAGGTACCAGGCACTGTGCTAAACGCCCAATGCACGATTCCTGTTCAACCTTACAACAACCCATTTTACAGATGAGGAAAGTAAGACAAAGTAGTTAGTGAGTGGCCAAGGTAAGATAAAAAGTGGAAAAGGAAAAAAAAAAAAAGCCAGGAAGATTCCAAGACCCACTTTGATCCACCACACACTGTTGCTATTTCTTGGCACATTCTTGGGTGAGATGGTCAGCCCAACTCCACCTCCTCCCAAATACCCACTTCATTCCCAATTCTCCACGCATAATTAAGTCCGGAAGCCTCCTCCCTAGCATTGCTAATGCAGCACCTAAAGATGCTGTTAAGTTTCCCCACTTTTGCAAGTGATCAAAACAGCCAGCTGCACATCGAGCAACCCAGTGTGTCATCAGTGGAAGCTGTTGAGGCTGAAACCCAGAAGGCTGGTGGCAGCAGGGGAGAGGCCTTGAATGGGCAGCCAAGTTATTTATGTGACCCTGGGACGTGGGTCCGGGACCCTGGCTTAACCAAACATAGGGGTGATTCAACAAGATTATATGTGTTTAAGCTGAGGTGGTTCTGGGTAAAACAGAGGTTTGTTTCCTCAGAGCAGAAGGACTAAAAGTGGGAAGAAGCACAAGAAATAATTGAGGGAAGTGCTTCTGTTCAGGCTAGGGGAGCTGCGGGCCTGGGAGGGGCTGGCTCCAGGTCTGGTGAATTGGTAAGAAGCTGAAGCAAACCTCCACCTCATCCCACCCCACTCCCTTTATCCACCTGCTACCAAGGTATCCTCAACTGCTGCTGCCCTCAGACTGGAAGAGGGTTTGGGCACTTCTGTGACTAAGAAGTCACTGGTGTCAGGAAAGGTCTTGGTCCACTTCTGACTTAGATTCGAGACACTTCCATCTCTCCTGCTTTGGTATAAAACAGTCAGACCCTGTGCCTGAACCCTGAGCCCCACCCCATATCCCCACTGCAGCGAGTGAAGCTGTCTCACCCTACAGACAGCCTCCTTGCCATGCCCTAGCTGGTCTACCTCTGTCTACAGGGCCCTGAAGCTGCAGGCTTCTTAGCTGTGGACACTCTGTCCCTTCACCTAGCCTGCAAGTGACTCACATGTCAGGTGGGGTGGGATACATGGAGAGGATCTGTTATGGTTTGAGTGTGTCCCCCAGAGTTCATGTGTCAGAAACTGAATCCCCAATGCAACAAGGTTGAGAGGTAGGACCTTTAAGAGGTGTTTAATCCATGAGGGCTCCACCTTCATGAATGGATTAGTGCTCCTATAAAAAGGGCTTGAGGCTGCGAGTTTGACCTGTTCTCTCTCACCCCTCATTGCCCTTCCACCATGGGGTGATGCAGGCAAGAGGGCCCTCTTTGCATGCCAGCCCCTCAGTCTTGGACTTCCCAGCCTCCAGAACTGTGAGACAATACATTTCTGTCCATTATAAATTACCCAGTCCTAGGTGTTCTGTTATAGCAGTACAAAACAGACTGAGATAGGATCCTTGTGGGATCTGCTTGGGATCTCTTTTGCTTGGTTCCAGCAGTACAAAGTCAGCCAGGGGCTTGGGCATCTGAGACTTTGAGTCCAAGGCAGACTGACTATCCCTTCTTTATGACCAACTGGCAATGAGGCCAGGAGAGGAACCACAGTTCCACGTGACTGGAGAAAACTCACTGGCAAACAGCATTTTTCCCAGACAAAGGTAATCAATTACCTTGCGCTGGATGAGGTAAAAAATGGGTTGAATTAGAACTCAGGCTTTGGTCGTAGGTGAAACAGAAGACTTTAGACGGTACCTGAGGACAACCCTTGTCCCCCCATACAGGCAATCATCCAGGCCTATTGAGGGCCCTCAGTCTCTTAGGTGGGATAATTCCCGAGGTCTGTCTTCTACTTTGTGTGGTCAGATGAAAAGCAGTACTTCTCAAACTTGAACGTGCATACAAATCACCCAGGGCTGGGGTGGGGTCTGAGAAAGCACATTTTTAACAAGCTCCAGGTGATGCCAGTGCTGCTGGTCCACGGACTACACACTTTGAACACATTCCCTACTCCAGGCCTCTGCAGTTCGAGAACCAGTTCCATGCTCTAGAGCCCCTTACCTATCTCAAGGTGCTCTCAATAAGAAGATACTGTTCATTACACCAGCATTTATTGAGCACTTGCTATGTTAAGCCCTTGGGAAGAGATGAACAAGATGGAGGCTCTCCCTGCCTTCATGGGGCTCATGCTTTGTCAGGGAAGACATCCAGGAAGAGTGATCACAAGCGTAATTCTGAATGTTGCTCTGGAACATATAGCAGGATGAGATAACCTAGGACAGGCAATCATGGAGGACCTCCAGAAAGAAATAATGTTTCTACTGGGACTTGAAGGATGAATAGGGATTAAGCAGCTATTGAGGAAGATGAGCACTCCAGGCGGAGTGACCAGTGAGTAATAAATTGGGAGGAAACCTTGAAGCTGGAGCATTGGAAGAAATGGACACAGGCCAGTGTAGAGAGAACATCTTTGGCCACCTTTAGGACTCATCACAAACACCACAAAATTAATAATGAATAATAAGATGATAATAGTGGGTGATTAACAATAAATAAAATGATAGGAAGCATCATTTATTTTTGTGTGTGTTTGTGTCTTCCCTTCCCAACTAGATAATAAATTCCTGCAGGAAGTGATAATGCATCATCTTTTATTCATCCATTCAAGAATAATTTATCAAGAACCAACTCTGTGTCAGGCATTGTGCTCATCATTAGAAATATGCCATTATAAATAAGAAATGATGCTAATTCTAGGAAAACGAGATATGAAAACAGACCATTGCAATTAACCTAATTCATGTTCCAATGGAGCGATGCTCAACACTTCTAACCAAGAATGCTGTTCGCCCCTAGCAGTGTTTGCCTTTTCAACTTGATGAAATCCATGTTTCTTTCATCAATTAAAATGAACTTACTTTCCTCTCATTTTTTATTAGAAGACTGCCAAAGAGATAAAATGTCCTTATTATTTCTTTCTTGCTGTCCAGCTTTTCATTAACAGATATTTCAGTGAGTCTCTTAGGTGGTTTCAATAAAGAAGTAGGCTGTGCAGAACAGAGTTAGCCAGATATTATCTAAGTTCTACATTTTGCTGTTTTTTTTTTTTTTAATGCTGAAATTTGGAAAATTTGTTTTAAAATTAGATTCTTTAGAGCTTACTAGTTTCTTTTTTCCAACTACTCTGTTAATCTTTTTTTTTTTAACATATATTGAGGGATAACATGATGAAAGGGTCAGCCATTGCAGCCAGCTCTTTAATAATGTTAAATTGGAAATGTTATAGGGCCCTGGTTCTGCCTAGTGAAGTATCAATCATCAGTTTGGATCCTAATCTGAGAGTGTCCAAATCTCTCCCTTTGCGGGCAATGAGAAGGTGGTAGGGGGACCCTTCAACGGGCCAAGACCTTGCTTTTGGCCCCAAGGATTTGCTTGGGGGAAATCACATATCATCAAGGAGCCCAAGAGTTGGAGGATCCCAGCTTCAATCTAAGTCAAGGCCCTTCATGGGAAGTTGGGTTACAGAATCTAGGTCTAACTCAAAAGTCCATAGGCTGGTTTAAGATGCCAAAGGAAAGAACTACCCCAGAACCAGAGGACTGATAAGGTACGGGATCAAAGTAGAGTTGGTGGGGAACAAGCCAAATGACAGATGGGTATCCACAGCTCACCTTAACAGACCGATAGCTATGTGGATGTGCTGAGCTGGCTTATAGAGACAAAGTTGAGATGGACAGAAAAATTACTCTTCTTGTGCAAAGAAGGAGAATATTACCCTTTCCCCTGTGATTTCATTGCAATAGCATGGGCAGGGCAGGGAACACAGGGGCACAATGCAGAGGGGCTAGCCCCAGAACATATGGAGTCAGGCAGAGACACCAAGCTACAAGTTTTCAGAAAGATAGAGGTCATCCCCAAACATGTTGTAGAGCATGTTCAAGAAAAACAAGACCTTACTTGCATTATAAGTGCTAAACAATCTGTACTCAAAGTGAATTTTTTACAATGACTGATGTCGAGACTAAGAATATTTCTCTGAATCCTAAGTAGGGTCCTAAACGAGGGGTGACATATCAGAACAGATGATGTGACAAGAACTGCATGGCACACAGAGGAAGGGCAAATAGTAAAACATTCAGCGCAGGAAGAAGAGAAAATCAGAACAGACATTTCCCAAGAACATAGGGTTAAGGGTTTTCACAAATTCTTTTCATAAAATGAAAATTAGAAATTAATATTAGAGCCACACTGTATACTAATTATTGGTTGTTGAGTAAAGTTATTTTCAATGAATTTTTCTGCTTTATATAGTTCTAATTTCATAGTGTGAGTTCACTGACGCAGAATCAATTATTTGGTTACATTTATGTAGCCTTGAGTTAAATAATCTCTCCATCTTTTATTTTAGATAGATATTTATGCCACGCAGACTCCAGGTGATCATTGCAATCAAGAGTCTGGTGACTATGGTACTCAGATAAGAAAAGTAGCTCTTCTTATAGATGGCTACATATTCCTGAATGGGAAGGTTACACATTACAAAATAATTATCATAGCTGGGACTTGAGTTAACTTGAACTCTTCTAAGTAATAGAAAGCCAACTTATACGAAATGCTTGAAACAAAGCATTTGCGGTATAATAGGAAAATATTTGGGTTTTGTCCCCTGCTCCTGACACAGAGCTCCTAAAACCCTTGGAATTTCCTGTGTGATAAGGGTGATAGGAGCAAATTTTTTTCTAATGAGGTGACTTTTGGTGAGTCCCTAGATAGCTTCAAGATGAGAGCTGGTCACCAGAAAGACCAAGGCTTGATTAAAAGCTTAGAAATCTCAGCCGTATCCCCCCACCTACAGAGAGGTGAGGGGAACTGGAGATTGGACTAATCACCAATGTCTAATGATTTAATCAGTCATGTTTATGTAATAAAACTTCCATAAAATCTCCTAAACAATGGGGTTCAGAGAGCTTCAGAGTTGGCGAATATATCCAGGTGCTGGAAGGTTGGAGTGCCCCAACTCTACCAGGACAGAAGCTCTTGTACCCAGGATCCTTCCACACCTCGTCCTTTCTGTCTTTTCATCTGGCTATTCATTTGTATCCTTTTTAATAAACTGGAAATGTAAAGTGACTTGCTCAGTTCTGTGAGCCATTCTAGCAAATTATCGAAGCTGAGCAGGGGTCATGGAAACCCTCAATTTATATCTGGTCCCTCAGAAGTACAGGTGGTCCAGGACTTGCAATCGGCATCTGAAATGGGAGCGGTCTAGTGAGACTGAGCCCTTAATTTGTTGGATCTGATGCTAACTCTAGGCAGGTGGTGTCATAATTGGTTGAGTTGAATTGTAGGACAATCAGTTGGTGTCAGAATTGGTTGGTGTGAGGCAGGAAAAAAAGCCTCTCTGTGTTTGAGAAAAAAAATTAATTCTTCACTATGGATGTTATGATTCTTAGGGGTTTAAACTATGGATAGTTGTAAAAACAAGTGAAGTAGAAAACAGGCAATATACTGCAAAAGGTGGAAAACTGAGTTTGTCACTCTGAATAGTATAATACTATCATATAATATAATTAATATATATGCTATACAGTCATGCACCACGTTAATGGATTTTTGGTCACAACGGACTGCATATACAACATGTCACATAAATCTACTAATGGTGCCTACACAGGTGTACCATTTTTTGATCTTTATACCATATTCAGGTACCCTTATCTATGTTCTAGCTATTAAATACAAATCCTCACCATTGTGTTACAGGCCTACATATTCTAACGTACATATGCTGTATGGGTTTGTAGCCTAGGGCAATAGGTATCCCTATAGCCTAGTGTTAGTTAGGTTATACCCCTAGTTTCATGACGTGGGCTACCGTGATGTTGACACATGACAAATCGCCTAACGGACGCATTTCTCAGAGACTGGTTTCTTGTGAAGCATTGATGACTGTATAGAAAACATATTACAGAACTAGGGGTGTTTAGAAACTCCCACCAAGATCCATTTGTCTGTGGGGCTACAGCCAAGATTGTGGACCAGCAGTTGAGTGTGGCTTGTGGGACGGGTTCTCCTGAGAAGAAGTCACATCATGGTTTTTTAGACCAGACACCCACATCCACAAAGGAAGAAAAATATCCTGTAGGGGAGGGCAAGGTAGAAGCACTACAGGAAGTTAGAGATCCTCAGGAATGTAGCAGTATCAGAACAGGATTGAGGTGATTCTCTCCAAGGGTAGAGAGGAGCCTTATGCCTAAAGCTTGCGGCTGAGGGTAATATGTCTGTTTCCACAAGACTGAGGATTCTGTGCTCACAGATCAGCCAAAATCCAAGAGACTGTGTTACAGTTTGGAAAGAAAGCAGGGCGTGTACTAGGGAGTGTTCTCAGCATCCATGCCTGCCAAAGGCAAAGGAAAGGAAAAGAGCAGGAAATTGAAGAAGTTGAGCTGTGATACATTCCCAAGGGAAGCCTCAGTTGGCTTGGAATAGGGGCCAGGACTCAATCCATCATCTGATGTGGGCTGCCTAGGGAAGGTGAAGCGGCTCTCAGGAATTGAGGCAATCCCCAAAGGGGGCTGATGAATGATTTTATTGGGATCATGTTAAATTTATAAAATTAACTGATGTTGACTCTTTTTATCCAAGAACATGGAATGTTTTTTCACTTGTTCAAATAATAACTTTGTGTGCTTCAAACCATTTTGTAATTTTCCTCATTTAGGTTTTGGATGTACCTTATTAATTTGATGCCTAGGTATTTTATTTTTTTCCTACTGAAAATGAAATCTTTTATTTCATTATATCTTTGAGTATGATACTGTTGCTTTTTAATGGAGGACTTTAATTTTTGCATATTTATTTTATAACCTGTTACTATATTAAAATCTCTTGTCATTGGCAGCAGTTTTTCCATTGATTTATTTGGGTTTTCCACAAAGGATCTGCAAATAGAAATAGTTTTACCTTAGAATATCCAGGAAGACCCTGAAAAAGAAGGGCAAAAATAAAGGGAGACAGAGGGCTAGCCCTATCAGACATAACAACATATATTTTTTAAATTTAAATTTAATTTTTTCTTACTTTATTGAGGTATAATTGACAAATAAAAAGTGTGTATGCTCAAGGACTATAAGATGGTTTACTATATGTAAACATTGTGAAATGATCACCACAATCAAATTAATTAACACCTCCATCAGCATATATAGTTACCATTTGTGTGAGTGTGTGTGTGTGTGTGTGTATCTGTGTATGTGTGTGTGGTGAGGACACTTAAGATATAGTCTCTTAGCAAATTTCAGGTAAATAATACAGTATTATTAAGTATAGTCACCATGCTGCACGTTAAATCCCCAGAATTCATTCATCTTATAATTGAAAGTTTCTACCCCTTGACCATCTGCCCATTTTCCTACCCCAACCCCTAGCAACCACCCTTCTACTCTCTATTTCTATGAGTTTGACTTATTTATTTATTGAGTTATTCATTCATTTACTTACTTATTTATTTTGACTTTTTTAGACTCCACATATAACTGAGATCATGCAATATTTGTCTTTCTCTATCTGGTTTATTTTATTTAGCATAATGTCCTCCAGTTTCATCCATGTCACAACAAATGACAGAATTTCTTTCTTTTTCATGGCTGAATGTATTCCATTGTGTATGTATACCACATTTTCTTTATCCATTCGTCTGTTGATAGACCCTTAGGTTGTTTCCATATCTTGTGAATAATGCTGCAGTGAACATGGAGGAGAAGATACCTCTTCAACATACTGATTTCATTTCCTTTGGATATATATCCAATAGTGGGATTTCTGGATGATGTAGTAGTTCTATCTTTAATTTTTTTCCATATTGGCCATCCCTATTTACATTCCCACCAACAGTATACAAGGAATCCCTTTTCTCCACAACCTCACTAAAATTGTTATTTCTTGATTTTTTGGTAATAACTATCCTAACAGGTGTGAGGTGATATCTCATTGTGGTTTTGATTCATATTTCTCTGATGATTAGTGATGTTGAGCACCTTTTCATGTGCCTGTTGACCTTTTGTATGTCTTCTGTCTTCTTTGGAAAAATGTCTATTCAGGCCCTTTGCTCATTTTTTAACTGGGTTATTTGTTTTTTTGCTATTGAATTGTATGAATTCCTTATATATTTTGAATACTAACCACTTATCAGATATATGGTTTGCAAATATTTTCTCCCATTCCATAGTTGCCTTTTCACTCTGTTGATTGTTTCCTTTCCTGTGCATAAACTTCTTTGATGTAATCAACTTGTCTATTTTTAATTTTGTTGCCTATGCTTTTGGTGTCCTATCTAAAAAATCATTGCCAAGACTAATGCTGAGGAGATTTTTGTCCTGTTTTCTTCTAGGAATTTTATGGTTTCAAGTCTTACATTTAAGTCTTAAATATTTTTCAGGTTAATTTTTGTATATGATGTAAGGTAAGGGTACAATTTCATTCTTTTGCATGTGGATATCCAGTTTCCCCAACACCATTTATTAAAGAGACTATCCTACCCCATTGTGTATTCTTGGTGTCCTTGTTAAAGCTTTGTTGACAATATATGTGAGGGTTTATTTATGGGCTCTCTATTCTGTTCCATTGGTTTATGTATCTGTTTTTATGCTAGTACCATACTGTTTTGATTACTATAGTTTTATTTTTTGTTTATATTTCAGAATATTATGGGGGTAATGTTTTGGCTAAATGAATTGCTTTTATACACTTTGAGGCAAAGTCATAAGTGTGCCCATCATCAGATAGTGTGCATTGTATCTGTTAGGTGTGATTTTACCCATCCCCTTCTCCCCACTCCCACCTGCTTGATTTCTATTGAGTTTTACTTCCATATTGCACATGAGTGTTGACCTATTAGTTCCAATTTATAGTCCTCTACTCTACCAACTGAGCTATTGAAGGCTCCGTTTGATTAGTTCCAGTTTAATAATGAGTACATGTGGTGTTTGTTTTTCCATTCTTGTGATACTTCACTTAAGAGAATGGTCTCCAGTTCCATCCAGGTTGTTACAAAAGGTATTAGTTCACCATTTATTTTATGGCTGAGTAGTACTCCATGGTATACATACACCACATTTTATTAATACACTCATGTATTGATGGGCACTTGGGTTGATTCCACATCTTTGTGATTGTGAGTTATGCCACTATAAACATTTGAGTACAAGTGTCTTTTTTATAAAATGTTTTTTTCCTTTGAGTAAATACCCAGTAGTGGATTGCTGGATCAAATGGTAGGTCTATTTTTACTTCTTTGAGGTATCTCCACACTACTTTCCATAGAGGCTGTACTCGTTTGCAGTTCCACCAACAGTGTATAAGTATTCTTTTCTCTCCATATCCATGCCAGCGTCTGTTGTTTTGGGACTTTTTGATAAAAGCCATTCTCACTGGAGTTACTTGATATCTCATTGTGGTTTTGATTTGCATTTCCCTGAAGATTAGACATGTTGAGCATTTTTTCATATGTTTATTGGCCATTAGTCTATCTTCTTTTGAAAAGCTTCTGTTCATGTCTCTTGCCTACTTTTTAACAGGGTTGTTTGATTTTTTCTTGAGGATTTGCTTGAGTTCTTTGTAGATTCTGGTTAGCCCTTTGTAGATTCTGGTTAGCCCTTTATCAGATGTATACCATGCAAATATTTTCTCCCATTCCGTAGGTTGTCTATTTGCGCTATTGATTGTTTCCTTGGCTGTGCAGAAGCATTTTAATTTAATCAAGTCCTGTTTATTAATTTTTATTGTTGTTGTGATTGCCTTTGGTGTCTTCTTTATAAATTCTTTGTCTAGGCCAATATCTAGAAGAGTTTTTCCACATTTTCTTCTAGAATTCTTATAGTTTCATGCCTTAGGTTTAAGTCTGTTATCCATCTTGAATTAATTTTTGTGAGTTGTGAGAGGTAAGGATCCTGTTTCAATCTTCTACATGTGGCTATCCAATTTTCCCAGCACCATTTATTGAATAGGGCTTATATTCCCTGGTGTATGTTGTTGTCTGCTTTGTCAAAGATCAGATAGCACAATATGAGTATGATTTTATATCTGGGTTCTCTGTTCTGATCTATTGGTCTATGTCTCTGTTTTTGTGCCAGTACCATGCTGTTTTGATTACTATAGCCTTGTAGTATAGCTTGAAGTCTGGTAAAGTGATGCCTCCCGATTTGTGCTTTTTGCTTAAGGTTGCTTTGGCAGTTCTAATCAGGAAAGGTTTCAATTTTTCCCCGTTTAGTATGATGTTGACTGTGGGTTTGTCATCTATGGCTTCTATAATTTTGAGGTATGTTCCATCTATGCCTATTTTGAGAGTTCTTATCATGGAAGAGTGCCGAATTTTGTCAAATGCTTTTTCTGCATCTACTGAGATGATCATATGGTCTTTGTTTTTGCTTCTGTTTATGTGGTGAATCACATTTATGGATTTACCTATGTTGAACCATCCTTGCATCCCTGGGATGAAGCCAATTTGGTCATGGTGGATTATTTTTTGGGTGTGAAGCTGAATTTGGTTTGCGAGAATTTTATTGAGAATTTTTGCATTTATATTCAAAAGGAATATTAGTCTGTAATTTTCCCTTTTTGTTGTGTCCTTTTCTGGCTTTGGCATCAAGGTGATACTGGCTTTGTAGAATGAGTTAGGAGGATTCCTTACTTCTTGATGTTATGAAATAATTTTTGCATATGGGTACCAGTTCTTTGTAGGCCTTGTAAAATTCAGCTGTGAAACCATCTAGTCTGGGACTTTTTTTTTGTTGGCAGATTTTCTATTGTGGCTTCAATTTCACTATTCAATGTTGGTCTGTTCAGGAGTTCTATTTCTTCCTGATTGAGCCTAGGGAGGTTGTGTGCTTGCAAGAATTTGTCCTTTTCCTCAGCATTTTCAAGTTTACGTGCATAGAGATTTTTATAGTATTCAGAGATGACATTGTGTTTCTGTGGTATCAGTTGTAATATCTCCTTTTTCATTTCTGATTGAGCTTATTAGGGTCATTTTTTCTGTTTCTGGTTAATCTATCAAGATGTCTATCAATTTTGTTTATCTTTTCAAAGAACCAACTTTTTGTTTCATTAATCTTCTGTATAATTCTTTTGTTATCTATTTCATTTGGTTCTACTCTGAACTTAGTTATTTCTTTTCTTCTGTTGGGTTTGGGATTGGTTTGCTCTTCTTTTTCTAATTCCTTGAGATGATTCATTAGATTGTTGATTTGTGATCTTTCTGTCTTTTTGATGTAGGATTTAAGGCTACGAATTTTCCTCTTAGGACTGCTTTTGCCAAATCCCACAGATTTTGATAACTTGTGTCCCCTTTGTCATTTAGTTCTAGGAATCTTTTGATTTACATTTTAATTTCCTTTTTGACCCAATAATCATTCAGCAGTAAGTTGTTTAATTTCCATGGCTTTGTGTAGAGTTGAATGTTTCTGTTGGAATTGATTTTTAATTTTTTCCACTGTGGTCTGAGAAAATATATGGTATAATTTCTATTTTTTTAAATTTGTTGAGACATGTTTTGTGGCCTAAGATGTGATCAGTCTTAGAGAATGTTCCATGAAGCAAACCCTACTAGATCTAAACAAAGTGATAAATAGCAGCATCCTAATATCAGGGGACTTCAAACACCCCACTGACAGAACTGGACAGATCCTCCAAGCAGAAAATAAACCAAAAAAATACTGAACTTAAGTGGAACTCTAGAACAAATAGGGCTAGCAGACATTTACAGAACATTCTACCCCAAAACTACTGAATATACGCTCTTCTCATCAGCACATCGATTACTATAGTTTTGTAATATCATTTAAAACCAGGAAGTGTGGTGCTTCCCACTTTGGTCTTCTTTCTTAAGATTGCTTTGGCTATTTGAGGTCTTTTGTGGTCCCATATGAATTTTAGGATTATTTTTCTACTTCCATGAAAAATGCTATTGGAATTTTGATACATATTGCATTGAATGTGTAGATCACTTTGGGTAGTATGGGCATTTTAACAATATTAATTATTCCAATCCATGAACAAGTAATATCTATAAAAATATATTTTAAAGCCTGTATGATTAAAACAGAGTGGCATCAGTTCACAAATAGACAAAAAGACCAACAGAATGGAAATTGAAGAAATTTATTCAATCACATATAGAAATTTACCATGTAATAAAAAGGATACCTTACATCAGTGGAAAAAAGATGGGGGTTATCATTTTTTCATAACTATGAACTATGTTACTCCAAACAGTCTCAAACTTACAGAAAAGTTACAAGTACAGTACAAAGAACATTTTATTACCCTGAAGCATTTGAGAATAAGTTGTTCACATCATGTCCCATCACTGCCCCCCAATACTTTAGTATGTATTTCCTGTGAATAAAGTCATTCTCCTACAAAACTACAATACAACTTCCAAAATCAGAAAATTGAGATTGAATTATAGCTATCATCTAACTCTCAGACCCCATTCACATTTTGCCAATTGTTCTAATAATGCCCCTTCTAGTAAAAGGACCCACTCCTGAATCACATGTTGTGTTTAGTTGTGCTGTCTCTGTAGACACCTTTAATTTAGAATAGTTCTCAATCTTGCCCTGACTTTTCATGACCTTGACACTTCAGAAGGATTTTGTAGAATTACAAGGAATTTTGTAGAATGTCTCTCAATTTGGATTTTTCTGATGTTTCCTTGTGATTAGATTCCTATTATGTATCTTCGGCAGAAATATCACAGAAGAACATCTATGTTCTCTTAATTGCATCCTATCAAGTGGTGCACAACTTTAATTTGTTCCATTACTGGTGATATTAATTTTGATGTCTTGGTTAAGGTGGTATCTGCCAGGCTGCCAATATAAAGTTAAAAAGATGAAACTATATAAGAAAACTTGGGTGAAATCCTTTATAAACTGGCAAAGGGTAAAACTTTCCTAACAATGACTCAAATGCAGAAGTACCAAAAGAAAAGATTAACAAATGTGATCAACCTTGCTTCCATGGTGTTCACATGATGTCCAGAACCTTTCACCTGGCTTCAAGGCATCCTAAGAGCTGATCTTAAAGTCCCCTGCTTTGAGCAGCATTCCTCACAATTCCACACCATAGATCCTCTTGGGCAAGTCTCTTTGAGTTTACTCAGGCCCATTCCAGCCTCTGCATCTTTTCCAGGAAGAGAGCCCTCCCCAGAACCTGACCATGCTGTCACCCTGATCTCTGACTTCCCAGCCTCCATAACTATAAGAAAGAGATTTCTGTTGTGTAAACCACCCAGTGGTATTTTGGTATGGCAGCCTGAGCAACCTAACACACCATGGCAGGATTTTTCTCTTCTACTCTTAGCCCTTTTCAGGCTCTCTTTTTTACTTTTTCTGCTCATGTACCTTATCTGGGTCACTTTGCTGAAGCCTCCTGTGCCTTCTCTGTTACCCCTGCTTGATTTCTTCCTTCTTGGTTCCCTGTTCACATGGTTTCCCAATTTCCCAGACCTAGCTACTCAGCCACTTTGGTGAAGTCTCTCATCTTACTGGAAATGTTGTGTTTTCCCTCTCAGGAAATCAAATGACCCATTAGCCAGTCCTTGAAATACCCTTATACTCATAAAAATCCTGCAGTGGAAACGTCATCAAATTTTACTGTGATTTCTCTAATAGATAGTCTTGACATTAGATAGTATTTTGGGGGTACTTTTAAAATGGAAAATTTTAGCTAAAGCATTTGTACAACAAAGCCAGCATAGTTCAACTAAATCCTTCACACATTTTTGGAAGAGGCTATACAACAGAGGCTATGGTCTCATTTTGGTTTGTTGTGTATCATTTGGAAAATTCCTAAAAGAATAGATTTTTAACTTTCTCACCACAAACAAAAAAAAATAAGTTGGTAAGGTGATAGATATGTTGATTAGCTTGATGTAATCTTTCTACAAGGTATACATAGATGGAGATATCACGTTGTACCCCATAAATATACACAATTATTACTTGTCAATTAAAATAAATAAATATTGTTGGTTTAAAAAAAAAGCTGTTCTGTATATTATAACCACTTTTTTCCTAGCTATCTGGCTACATATAGTAAAATTATTATTATACTAAGGATCCCAAAATTCTCTGAAATCCTAGAATATTTTCCAAATTGCACAACAGAAAATGATTAAATTACACTCACTATAAAAGAGACTTAAAAGACCCAACCAAATGCAATCTGTAGGCTTGTTTGGATCCTGATTAGAGTAAACCAACTATATTTTGGGAACTACTGTGGAAATTTGAATCTGGACTGGCTATCAGATAATATTAAGCAATTATTGTTCATTTTGATATGTGTCATAAGGGCATGGTGGTTGTGCAAAAAATGTCCTTGCCAATTAGAGACACATACTTAAGTATTTGAGGGTGAAATGACATAGTGTTTGAGATTTGCTTTAAAATACTTTAGGAAAAAATAGTGGTGGCTGTAGATAAAACAAAACTGGAAAAACAGTGGTAGATGTTGAAGCTGGGAGAGAGGTGCATGGGGGATTTATGATACTATTCTTTCTACTTGTGTGCATTTTTGGAAATTTCCAGAATAAATTGTTTAAAGGTATGTTGACTACAATTTTATTAAGCATATTTTATTATGTGCAAATATTTGAAAATTGGTAATCAGTTGATAAATTTATGCAGCTAGGTTGGGTAATAGAGGGTTTGCTGTAGTCTAATGAAAATAGTTTTATGATCTTTCTTAATCTAGCAGATCTTTAGTTTATTTGTTCCCCACCTAGAAATTACCTAGAACGAATGCCAATAAACCTTTTCACCTCCTGGAAGCAGATGAGAAGTTAATACTTTTCAATTTTTTAAGAGTACTAATGATGTGAGCCACAGAGCCTGAAAAGACCTTTCGAGCCATCTGGTGTACAACCCCTCTGTCAACTCCCCATAACAGCCCACCTAAATCCTTGGGGTCAAAGGGCAAGGTCAACAGCAGGCAGGCCCAAACAGTGAGGCAGTGGAACACCCAGAAGGATCTAAATAGGAGCACAAAGTAATCTCATCTCTGAAATTTTCTCCTGCAAACAATAGCACCCATTTATACAGCCAAGATTAGAACTCAGGACTCCTGGCTATGAAAATCAAGTATAAAAGGCTCAAATGTTGTGAAGTTGTCATAGCATTTTGTGTGACTGTAGCTCCTGTTTGTGTAGTACTCTGCTTTATGTGGGACATTTACCAGCAAATTCCAGGTAGCAGAACATTTTCAAGCTCCAAAAAGCAGTACTCATAGTTGGTGTTGCAAACAGAAATTGATCTGCTGGGCTCAGGTTGGGTGCTATTTGGCAATGACTATTTGCACTTTCTTAGCATTCACGTGAAGTCATTTCATCAAGTGCTGAGATTTTAGGGTAATCCCAGGAATTTTCAGTGATAATGTTCACTGCAGAAATAGAATAGTGTTCATTTATAGCAAAGTGCTAGATTAGAAAAATACTATTTGGAGTATAATTTCCACGGTTAATTATTCAAATAATTGGGGTTAGAACAAGTTGTTTCCCTACATTACCAATATACCATTGCCCTATGTAAAACTCAAGATTGGAATGCAAAGGACTAAAATTCAATTCATCCACCCTATTCTTCTACCAAAACAAACCCAAAACAAAAAAAAAAACCCTAAAAGCAAAACCAATTCTAGGACCTGGATTCTCTCCTCTTCTGAACCCCTGAAAACTTAGGAAAAACTCTTCTGGACATTGGCCTAGGCAAAGAATTTTTGAGTAAGACCCCAAAAGCAAATATAGCCACAACAAAAATAAATAAAAGGGGCTTAATTAAACTAAAAAGTTTCTGCACAGCAAAGGAAAAAATCAACAAAGTAAATAGACAGCCTACATACAGAATGGTAGAAAGTATTCACAAGCCATACATCTGACAAAGGACTAATATCCAGAATCTACAAGGAACTCAAATCAGCAAGAAAAGAAAAAACAACCCCATCAAAAAGTGGATGAAAGACATGAACAGATTTTTTCAAAAGAAGGTATACAAATGGTCAACAAACATATGAAAAAATGCTTAACATCACTAATCATCAGGGAAATGCAAATTAAAACCACAATGAGATACTACCTTACCCCTATCAGAATGGCCACTATTAAATAGTCAAAAAACAATAAATGTTGGCATGGATGCAGTGAAAAGGGAATGCTTATACACTGTCGGTGGGAATGTAAACTAGTACAACCTCTATGGAAAACAGTATGGAGATTTCTCAAAGAACTAAAAATAGATCTACCATTCAATCCAGCTATCCCACTGCCGGGTATCTACCCAAAGGAAAAAAAGACACTTTATCAAAAAGACACTTGCACTAGATTGTTTATTGCAGCACAATTCACAACTGCAAAGATATGAAATATACCTTAGTGCCCATCTACTTATGAGTGGATAAAGAAAATGTGGTATATATATACCATGGAGCACTACTCAGCCATAAAAAAATGACTTAATATCTTTTCCAACAACCTGGATGGAACTGGAGACCATTATCCTAAGTGAATCTCAGGAATAGAAAAACAAACACCACATATTCTCACTTATAAGTAGGAGCTAAACAATGGGTATATATGGCCATACAAAGTGGTGTAATGAACCCAGGAAACTAAGAAGGGGGGAGGCTGGGAAGGAGGATGAGGGATAAAAATCTACCAGTTGGGTACAATGTACACTATTCTGGTGATAAGCACACTGAAAGCCTTGACTTCACTGCTATACAATTCATCCATGTAACAAAAACACTTGTACCTCGTAAATTCTTAAAAATTAAAAAAAAAATGAATTTGCCATTTAAAAGTCATATCCTAAACTCCACCATTTCCTGGAAGCCTGTTCTTTGCTTCAGATCACAACTGATTTAACTATCATGTGAGTATGAACTAGAATAAATGCCTCAGTGTCCCCACCTCTGGGGGAAGAATATTTTAACTTTCTACCTACCTCAAAGAAATATGACAACTGATGCTTATTTGGGTACTGACTGCACATCAGTTCTGTGTCACATGTCCTTAGAGATGTAGGGAAAATATTAGAGAAACTTTGTCCTAAACAGTGTTGCCAGATTTAACAAAAATACAGGACACCCAGTTAAATCTGAATTTCGGGTAAGCAACAAATAATTGTTTAAGATAAATTGTCCCATGCAATATTTGCAACATACTCATACTAAAAAATTAACTGTTGTCTGTGTGCAATTCAAATTTAACTAGATGTCTTGTATTTTGTCTGGCAACCCTAGCCTAAAAAGATATTTTATTCTGGCTCAGGGGGAGAAATCAACACATAGAAGTCAATTTGAGAGTAATAGGTAGCAGAATATGATCAAGCATTAAATTATGGGGTACAGGAAAAGGGAAGTGTTAACAGAGCTCAGAATTCCTCCAACAGACAGTGAGCTAGCTACTCAAGGAACTTTGTCTTTTTGGGATTTTCCTACGTCCCCAGCCCTTGGCATGGTGACAGTGGTGTTTAATAGATCCTCAGTGTGTTTAATAAGTGGGCGAATAAATAAATATGTCAATCAGTGTGAGAGGACTTGAGGTGGGTCTTGAAGGAAGATCAAGATCTGTATAGATAACGAATAGCCAAGAGAAAGAATGAACATATCCATTTTGGCAAAAGCCTGGGCAGGAGGAGCTGTTAAAAGGAAAGTCTCTACAGCAGTGTTCTCAAAACTTTGTCTGACTGAGAATGACTTAGGCAGAGCAGAAGATTCCATAGCTGCTGACTCTACTCATTGCACTTTCCAGTAGAAAAAAGAACTAATGAAACAAAGTTAAATAAAAGTCTACAGAATTGCGTGTGATGCTCTTAGAAAGACTGATGTGAAGATTTACATTTTTAGGTCAGTTTATATCCCTTCAGGGGAGTTCTTGTCACCCACTTGTGGCCCAAGGACTATGTTTTCAGAAACATTCAACTAGAACATAGGTGTTAAGTTCTTGAACTAGAAAAATGAAAAGTAAGAAACCAAACATTAGGTTCTCGACATTTTGATATGAAAGTGTTAATATTAACAGCATACACTCTGGCCTAACAGGCTTTAAAGGAGTTTTAAAATATCATTTAAAGCCATCTGGGACCAAGTTGGAACAAGACCTAAATTCCAGAATTGTTTCAGGATAAAGCAGAGTGTCTCAGCCTCAGCACAATTGACATTTGGACAGGATGATTCTTTATTATGGGGTGCCATCCTGTGCATTATAGGATGGTTAGCAGCATCCCAGGCTTCTACCCAGTTTCTATGGTTTGAATGTTTGGGTCCCTCCAAAATTCATGTTCAAATTTAATCTCCAATGCAATAATATTAAGAGGTAAGGCCTTTAGGGAGTGATTAGGTCATGAGGGTTCCTCTCTTGTGAATGGGATTAGGGCCTTTGGAAAGAGGCTTCACACTGCATTCGTCCCCTTCTTTGTTCTTCCGCTTTCTGCCAAGTGAAAATACAGTATTCACCTCTTCTGCCATATGAGGACACAGCAAGAAAGCCCTCACCAGACACTGAACCTGTTGGTGCCTTGATCTTGGACTTCTCAGCCTCCAAAACTGTGATAAATAAATTTCTGCTCTTTATAAATTACCCAGTCTCAGGTATTTTGTTATAGCAGCACAGATGGATTAAGACACTACTAGATACCAGTAGCATCCTCTCCCCCATTTGTTTGTGACAAACAAAAATTTCTCCAGCCATTGCCAAATTTCCCCAGGTGGGGGGAGGGCAAAATCACCCCTTGTTGAGAACCACTGCTCTAGATGAAAGCTCCCTGCACCAGTTGAATTAGATGTCTAAGAAATCTCTGTTGTAATTCTTCATATCCAACTGAGGCAAATAAGGGACAATTTGAGCAAATAAAGCCTATGCATTTTAGAAACTTGTCTCAAAGATAAATAAAAGTGCTGTCAGACGCGAATACTGGATGATGAAAAGGCAAATGATAACCTGTATCCATTAAGTAAATCTTTGAAGATTTACTTCAAAGGTCCATACTTCAGTGGTCCTGGGTCAAGCTAAGTTCCCTCATTGAAATAAGTGCACTTGACAATGAGAGGCAAATGGTTACTGGCTAATTACAGGGATGATTACCTTTAATGTATGCTTCTGCATCTACAATGTTGGACAGAAGAAAAATTGCCCATGATAAAGGAAAAGGGGAAAGACCCTTAGAAATCTGGGGACCCTCCTGAGGGGCAACTCCCCTCAGTAGATAAATGTTATGTTCTATCAGTTCGAAGACCCTCTGGAAATTTGAAAATTCAGTATCATTCGACCAAAACACCCATATTGTTTGTCTCTGGTTATCCTACACTAGAGACATCATTTCATCATTTTGAGAAACAATGGCTACTTCCAACTAATATTTGGGAGCTCATAAGAATTGATCCCTATGGGAGAGATAAGCAATATATTTTTCCATATAATAATCACTCTGTTTTTCCTGATTCAAAAAGCTATTTTTTCTTATGGTGCAGTTAGAGTCTTTTAACAAAATCTTGTTTTTCCTGACAATTTATTAAGTGAAATTTAGTATGGGATTCAAAAATACGGATGAAATGAATTTATATTTTGAATGCTCACTGTTTCAGGGGAATTATTGACCAAATATTAAAGAAAACTCTCTTACCCTTGCCTTTAAAATAATAATAATAAAGCACTGAATGAAAGTTTTGGAACTCCAAGTGATAAGTATCAGTCAAAATGGATTTTCAATACAGTCCCTTAATTTCCTACTGACGGTAACATTAAATAATAATCAGATATAGGACCTCTGTTTCCAGCAACATGATATATTAGATGTCCTGAAAATTCTCCCAATACAAAAATAGCTAAAAATTGTAGATGAATTATAACAAACACCACGTAATGCTAAGTGAAAGAAGCCAGATATAAAAGGTCTTGTATGATTCCTTTTATATCAAATATCCAAAATAGGTAAATCCATAAAGATAGAAAGCACAGTAGTGGTTGTCAGGGGCTGGGAGAGGGGTAAATGGAAAATTAACTGCTTAATGTATAAGGGATTGCCCTTTGGGGTGATGAAAGTGTTTTGTAAGTAGACAAGGTGGTGGTTGCTCAATATTGAGATGAACTAAATGCCACCAAATTGTACACTTCGAAATGGTTAATTTTTATTTTATGTGAATTTGACTTTGACAAAATATATATATATATAACAAATATCTTTTTAAATGTATAGCCAAATTTAAAAGAAAGTGATAGAAATCGTAAGGGCCCCAAGACAGGAAGCAGATGGAAATACAAGTGATCATCTGAAACTACAGCTCTCCTGGGGCCTTTGATGACTTTTCTAACTGAGGGAATTGGGTTTTAAGGCAGCACTGGGACAAGAGGAAGAAATTTGGGCCCACGAAGCATGAAATGTTGGAACTGAGACCTCTGAATGAAGCCCAAACACTAAAAGAAATGAGTCAATGAAAGTGTTCATTGGACACATGCCACCTGCCTGGAAGGTAGAAGACAAGGAACATATCTTGGTCTGGGATCTGGATTTGTTAAAAAAAAAATACACAAACAAAAACCAGTTTCTTGCCTGTAACAGCAGGTTACAATGAATGATAGAAATGAGAAGGAAAGGTATAAGGTTAAATACTTATAATGAAAAAGGATAAATACTTATCATATTAAGCTATCAAATAAAATTAAACAAAATGATAAAAATGTAAAGAGTTGAAATAAAAAAGGTTAGTGCATCAGAAGTAAAAAGGAAAAGAACTAAAATATATAAATATGATTTAAAAAGTAAAAGTTCATATAAAATGAATAATCAAAGGGAAGGTTTTAAAAAACATAGATCTTAGTCAAAGAATAGAAAATAGAATATTGATTCACAGAAAATAATTTAAAACAAGTTAAATAGACTAATAGTGTATATAAGCAACACGGAAATGCCAAGTTACAAATAATTTTAAAGTAAAGTAAATTTATACACAATCTCAGTGAGAAAAAATAACAGCCACATAACTAATAGCAGAGTTAGTGAGAATTCCTAGAGAGTGGCAGACTGTGGTCATGCCCTATGGGAGGGCCTGGGCAGAGGCCCTCAACAGAGGCCAGGGTGGCAGCATCCCAATTTCAGAGGTCAAAGCCCTACCCTTTGGCTATTTGCAAGATTACTTGAAACCCAAGACATTCAACACACACATAGAGACGCTATGATACTAGGGATGGAGGTTTCTCTGAGATCACACAACTGATAAATGACAGAGCTGTTACTTCACTTCTTGTCTTCTGATGCCAAGAACATAGATTTTTATCATTTCCCTGAATTCTCATCTTTCAGAAAACAAACAGTGAAGCAAATAAACACACAATATCTCTTATTGCTGGTTTGGTTTGGTTTTTAGTTTATTTTCTTGGCTTTGGAATCTCAGAAATGTTATGTCTAGTTAGAAGAAAGAATTGGGTAAGACAAATGCAAACCTTTTTGCTCTTAGGGAAAGGAACAGAGCTGGGTGACATTGCTTGGTGGGAGGGGGAGAGGAGCCCAGGGGCCAAAGAGTACAAGTGGAAAACAGCAGAATCCACGTGGGACCCAGAGGAAGCAGTTGATGCCTGTGTTCCGCCAAGGATTATCAACCCTTTTCAAAATAGAAAAACGAAGACTGGTAAAATTTTCGGAAAGCTAAGATTGTGCTAGTTTGGGGACCATCATGCATATATGGTATTAACATGTCCTTTCTTTTATAAAATGATGACAAAAAGCGGATGGTCTCTAAAATCTCTTTATATAAAGTTGTCGAAAATTTGACAACCTTAAACCAATCAGTTGATTATTACTATTATTTTTAGGGAAATCGTATCGGTCTGTGAAATGGCAAAGTCTGAGTACAATGCATTTGCAGGACAAAAGTGGCAAACCTTTATAAGAGAGTACCAGCAGCCATTGTATGTATGTGTGTGTGTATGAGAGAGAAAGCTAGAGACACACAGAAAAAGAGGGAAACAGGGAAGGCCAGTGAGGAAGATGGGAGATTTAGAGAGGCATTCTAGGAACAGAAGAGGAGAGACCGGAATGCATAAGGCCAGAGAACATCTCAGTTCTGCAGAAAATATGATGCTTGCCTTAGCCTGGGTTGCTCTGAAAAGCAGAACCTAGGACATGGATGTTCATACAGACGGTTGATTTGGGGAAGTGATTCCAGGAAATGGTAATAGGAGAAAAGGGAAACTAGGAAGGAGGGATGCAACATGGGCACCTGGCGTTCAATCTCACCGGGACCTTCTGGGAAGCTGCATAGAACGCACTTCACAATTGTCTGCCAATGGCATAGAATGGGGAGCATTTATCCACTGATTCACATTCCCCATACCTCAAGGGTTGCCCCATGGGCTGCTAACTCCCCCACACTTCCAGCTTATGCCTATATGAGCATCAAGAGGGTTTCTGCAGGTGTCCCAGACAGTGGTGTCAGAGGAATCCTGGGGCAGAAGGTGAGAAGTACAAGATGCAGTTGAGATGAGGTGCTGTGAGGTTGTACCTGTGCAGAACTGGTTGCCACTTCAATGGCTGGGGCAAAAGGTGGGCTAGGAGGATGTGAGGCAATGCACCTGAAATGTCTTATACAAGGCTTTTGTCAAGTAGAAGGATCCAGAAGCGGTAGTTTCATCACAAGAAACAAAAGCTTTCAGGTGAAACTTTAGTAGTACGATGTGTTGCTCTTCCTATGGGTCTGTAGCGATTCTGGCCTTATCCCAGTGACAGCTTGGGCAGGCAGGCGTTCTTCTAACATACCATGCACCTACGCACAGCTGAGACTATAGTTAATGTCTCAGGGTTTCGTACTTCCCAAGGTCCCTAATGTCCTCTTACATTTACACAGCAGCTGCAGTGACCTGCTTTGTGCATAATTACTTAATAATTCAGTCTTAAGTGTTACTGCAAAGGGACTTCAATTCTCCATGATCCAGACTGGCTCAGCCCCAGCCCGGGATAGGCCAGAACTGCCATAATTGTACAGCCCTACTGATGTTACAGAACATTTTCACATGACATTTCTCATTTGACCCACACATCAACGGTGGAGAATAGGTTCAAATGGGAAGAGTGACAGGTAGCAAAGTGACCAAGCCAGACAATGTTAGGATTTCTGACAATGGTATTTCCCCGTGAATGTCATTTCTTGTTCATAATAATTTGAAAACAGTTTTAAGGCCAAACTGACTCTCCTCCTACAAATTAAAGCTGAGACATTGTGTTGTTACCAGCTTCTGTCACAGTTATCCGTGTGCCCCTTAGAGGGCCACTTGATACTCTTGGTAGCAAAAAACTGAAGTACATTCTGCCTATTTTAAAAAAAGAAAGAATTTATTGGAAGGATATGGGTTGCCTCACAGAATCAGTGGGAATGCTAAAGTACTAAGCTAATGAACAAACAGAAACCAAACTTAGAGGATTAGCTAGGTTATCTTTAACAGCTTAAATCAATAAAAGCTTATTTCTTGCTCAAGCCACAAGTCCATCTTGGGTTGGCAAAGGGCTTCTGCTCAACATAGTCACTCAGAGCCCCAGGCTGATGAGTAGCCACCATCTCAAACATTGCTAGTGGCCATGCCAGAGGGAAAAGAGAACTCTGGAGGGTCTGACTCAATTCATTAGGTTCTCAGCCCTGAAGTAACATGCATCACTTCTAGCCCAATTCATTGGCTATAACTGATCATATGTCTCCACTCAACTACAAGGCAGCCAGGAAGTGAAATTGTACCACGTATTCAGAAGAAGGAAAAAACTGGAAACAGTTGACAAATAGCACTCAGGACTACCACAGCTGTGCAGAAGGAAAATTCCCTGGTTAGGGTTACACCACTGGACATTGTTGGTCACCACTGGCACCAAAGAATGAAGCCTAAACTGCCCTCATCACTCATTATAAATTCAAACTCCTAAATTCATTATGAATTCACATTCCACGTTAATTGACTGAGCTTGAGTCACATGACTGTGCCCTAGCTGCCCGTATCTGTCTCCCTCTCACCTTGTCATCATGTGAATTCTGTGGCAGATTCCCCAAATGTAAGAGGGGGTTAGATCCTGG
Organism: Daubentonia madagascariensis; assembly: GCA_023783475.1. NCBI lineage: Eukaryota > Metazoa > Chordata > Mammalia > Primates > Daubentoniidae > Daubentonia > Daubentonia madagascariensis. Next base: position 897,652 of record JAKFHU010000745.1, read on the forward strand.
GTGGCCAAAAGGGGGGAAAATGTCCGCTATGTGATAAATGTCTAACACACTTAACTATTAAAGTAGAAATTAGTGCTACATAGGCCATTCACTCATATCTCCATCCATATGTTCATTTATGCAACAAATGTTTATTGAGATCCTACCTGCTTCCAGACACTCTGAAGATACCGAGATAAATAAGACATGGTCCTCCAGATTCTTGTATTCTGATAGAGAAGATAGACGTTAAATAAATAATTGCAATGCAGTGTGGTAAGTCTTTAAATAGAGATCAATGCTGAAGGATGGTGTTGGCACAAAATAGAGAGTAATTAACTTTAATGAAGGTGGGGTGCATTATTCAGGGATGGCCATTCTGGGAAGAAGCTATAGTGGGGGTGGGGGTGAAGCTGCATAGTACCTGCCTTGGGCAGAGATAAGTAACATAGTATGTCAGGGGCATAGAAAACCAGATAGAGCTGAGGCTGGAGAGGGAGGCAGAGGCCAGATCAGAGAAGGCCTTCCTGGCCATGCTGGGCATGAGCTTTGCCCTTTAGGAAGTAGGAGAGATGACACTGGGAGTGGGATGTTGGTCCAGACTAAGGGAGGAGTAGGCTGGCACCTGGAGACTGGAATATTCTTTGAGATAGGGCAGGGATTTCCAAAGGACAACCAGATAAGAGGGACAGAAAACCCAGACGGCATGTCCACAGCCACTGAGGCCTAGCAAGGTAAGGGAGGGGCATTCCAGCTAGAATAGGAAGTCTAGATACAGATGCCCATTCCAGGGAGGGGGTCTTAGCCACGGGGCAGGAGTCAGAGCAGTACCCATGGCTGGAGGGTGTGAAGTCGCCAAGTTCCACCAGTTGGTAGCAGGTGGAAGGGAAGCACAGAGCTGGAGCCTGGAGCCTGCATCCTGGAGCTTGGAACAGTGACTTGGGAGAGCCAGTAGTTGATACTGGGAAGCTCAATTTAGGAAACCTCCAGGGTAGGCAAAGCAGGAGACCAGAATGCTAGTGAGCCAACCCCAGGTCAGTCTGGACAGTTTATAGGGGGCCTCCTAAATGGGAAAACTTGCTGGCCAAGGGTTTATCTCTCAAAGGGATAAGTACAACAGAGTCTATAAAACATGGGTGAACAGGCTAGATGACCTGGGCCCAGCCTTGGAGGAAGAAACAGAGGTATTTGTCATGTTACCAATCTGAACCAGGATAACTAGCTCACAAGGTAAAACTTGATTATAGGAAGATGGCAAAACAAAACAAAACAAAACCCCCAGAAACAAAACCAGAAACAACACAGTCAGAGAGCTGGACCCAAGGCACATCCAGCAGAAGGTTGATTGAATTCTCAGCAACATCTGTTATTGAAACATGGCTCCTTAAATTCCTGACAGCCCAGGCTGGGCTGGGCCCAAATGTGGCAGTGCTATGGTTTTGCTGCGGGAAGAAGAAAGAAGAAATGTGGGGACAGGGAGCTGGGCATGACTTCACAGGCATGAGTAGAAGTGATGGAGATGGGAGAGTTCAGAAAATACAGGCCCTTGCTGCAGACCTCCCTGCATTCTAGTTCTGCAGAGTAAATCATTCTCCTCCAGCCTTCTGTGCCTTGTAGGTTTGCTAAAGCTGGAAACAAGAATTAAGTATAAGCTCCTTAGCATGGTACTCCCGTCCCCTGACCTAGTCCCTACCTCTCTCTAGCTTCATCTGCCACCCTTCTGCCTCATATCTGACCTTCTTATAATGCCAGCTCCTGGCTATTCACACCTCAGTGCCTTTGTTAAAGCCATTCCCTTTGTATAGAATTAGGGTTGCCAGATTTGGCAAAATAAATATAGGATATCCAGTTAAATTTGAATTTCAGATAAACAATGAATAAATTTTCTGTGTGTGATAGTATGCCCCATGCAATATCTGGGATATATTTATATTAAAATTTACTCATTTATGTGAAATTCAAATTTAACTGGGTGTTCCATATTGAATCTGGCCGCCGTAACTGGAATGCTTTCTTACTCATTCTTTGGGCTGCATTTCAACCGTCCTGTAAGATGCCACTTTACCGATAAAGAAATTAGGACTCAGAGAGACTAAGTGATTTGCCCAAGGTCGTGGAACTGACTAGTGACAAAGGGTTAAGGGTCTTTTGATCCTCAGCCCAGCACTCTTGTAATTGTCTACAAAAAACTTTGATGGAAGATTTCCAGCATCACTGGGTAATCCATTCAAGCATTTGTCAGAGAATCCTTATTATCAAAAAATCCTTCGTTTTTTCCGCATTATCTGAGATTTTCATTCTGTTAAATTTTTCTTTCAGTGAAAAGAAAAATAGGCCGCACCCTAATTAACCTGTGCTTTGTATATTTAAAGACTAGTATTAAGTTGACCTTTAGGTTATCAACAGAAAAGAAGCCAAACTCTGTACAATAATTTAAAGAAGTTTATTCTGAGCCAAATTTGAGGACCATGACCCGGAGCCACACCCAAATGCGGCTTGAGCAAGTGGACTCACTGTGGTTGGGTTACAGTTTGGTTTTATGCATTTCAGGGAGACAGGGATTACAGGTAAAGTCATAAATCAATACATGGAAGGCATGCATTGGTTTGGCCCAAAAAGGTGGCCCATCTCGAAGGGGAGGGGCTGGGGGGGCTTTACAGGTTATAGGTGGGTTTAAAGACTCCTTGACTTGTAATTGATTTAAAAAAATGAAGCTTTGACTAAAGGAGTGGAATGTTTTTAGATAAGGAAGAGACAAGCCACGGACATATATTTGTTGTGCAAATTGAGGACCTGCAGGTTTGTCCTGCATAGCCTTAGTCCTGCTAGTGAGCTACAAAGGATGTCTCCAAGAAGGGAGGGGGGCATTATGAGGCAAGTCTGACCTCCCTCCTCATGCAGGCAATTCAGTTTTAGGGTATCCCCTTGGCCAGGAGGGGGTCCATTCAGTCAGCAGGTGGGGGGGAGCCTTAAGATTTTATTTTAGTTCACAAGGTCTTCTCATTCTCAGACAAAAAAAAAGTTTTTTATGGAGTTTATTCTCCTGGGCAAAGTGTCTCTCCTTTGAACTATTACCTGGGTCTTTAGATCCTTCCTATATTAAAGAACATAGAATGGGTATGGCATTTTAATATGGACCTGCCCAGTTTGGGAATAAAGGAAGAATTACTTTTATTTGTGCATTTTCTTATGTCCCTATACATCTTAAGATAACATTTCCTGTAAAGAAATAAAAGTGAGGAAAATATCTTTCAATTACTGATTCACAATAATGTCAATCACTTCAAATCATGACATAGTTTTACTGCTATCAATAGTAAAGGCTCAGTGAGATCCCAAGACCTCTGTCCTTTAACTAGGCATTAACACCCCAGGTGCCCTATATCTGAAAGGGCTTCCTTTGCCAAAAATTGGGCTTCAACTCATTGTCTTTGTGATCCTTATGCTCTGCCCTAGATGTATTTTACTAAGAGCTCAAAACCACAAGCATGCAGGCCATAAATCTTACCCGGGGTAAAGTGTATTAAATATCAAGAAATTTAAGCCTAGAGTTCCTTCTTGGACAATTCTCACTCGATACTCAATACCCATTTTACTTAGTCTCCTCGTCAGCTGTGTTATCCTTATTTTTAATCTACAAAGTCTCTAATTGCCTTGTAATAACACAAGCTTCTCTTCCTAGAGACATTTCCTTATACGGTTACTTCATAATCTTTAAAGGTACACGATGCCTACACTTTAACTTAGAGTAAGCACGAATATCTACTCTTAAACTGTAATATTGGGGAACAGAATAAATATTAAAATCATTTGGTTTATAATCTGGCATAAGAACCTTTTCTTCTGATACCTTTGTTTGAACCTTTCCCTCTTACCTAAGAATCCCTGCCTCCTCCCCAACAGTCAAAATTATCCCTATTCTTAAGGGTTTAGCTTAAAATCTCTCTCCCCTATGATGACTTTCCGAACATCTCAGCCCAAGGAATCCCTCTTAACTTTAAACTCCTATATCACTTACTTGGCCTTTAATGTTTTTATAGAATCTTACATTTTACAAAGCATGTTTCCCATACTTTTAAATCTTAAAGCATTTTCTACATGCTTTTGTCTCTCACAGCAGCTGTACTTTTGTATCATTGTACGAAAGCAACTTGCAATTGATACTTATTTGTTCATTGGCTTGTTATTAGAGGTCTCCTGACAGGGGCAGCCTTGCTGAAGTAACAGGAAAATATCTAATCCCGCAATTTTCTAATAATGGCTAAAGATCAATCCTATGAGCTCCTGTGCTTTCTCCCCCCCGCCCCCTCTGCTAGCAGGCACCCCGCAGGGACTCTGTTTTCTGAAAAGAGCCAAAAGACACAAAGGAAATGTAAATCTTTCTCTTTACATTCACCAGAAACTGCTTTTAGAATTTGTTCTACAGCCTCAATGTGTTCCTGAGAAGTGCCTGGACAGACAGCAGGGGGCAAACTCCAGGCCTTAGTTTCCTGCCCAAAACCATATCTCAGTGGCAAAAATCACATCCCCTGCAATAAGCCTGACTACATCTCAGAGATGACCAAGTCTCCAGGAACAGAGAAAAAGCAAGAAAGACAGACAACCTGACGTCTCGCGGCTGCCTCTTAATTGCTCCACAGCCGTTTCTGTTTCAACTGACAACAATCACTATTTTTTTTCTCTCTTTGTCCCCATAAAATCAGCAAGCCACTTGACCTCACTGCTGGCACCCCCTCCTCTTTCTTTGGGATGCCATGCCGGCTCCCTGCTCTCCCTCTTTCCTCTCTCTCTCTCTCTCCCTCCTTCCTCTGTCCTTCTAAAGGATAAAATAAAGTTTTTACTTTTATCTCTTGATCTCGGCGTGAGAAATCTTTCTCCACCCGCGCTGTGAGCACCTACTAGGCGTTCCACCCTAACATCTCCCTTCCTCCTTCTTGTCTGTCTGTCTCCACCCCCAACCACTCCTCGACAGTGTATCCTCCATGCTTTGCACAATGCTTGGTATTTGTTGAATGAGTGGCCAATCACCATAACAATCCTGTTGGTAAGCATTACTGTCCTCATTTCATCAAGGATGAAATTGAGTTTCAGAGTGGTTGAGTAACTTACTCAAAGTTAACTAGTATCTGATAGAGCTGGATTTTTCCAGGAAGATTTTCTGATTTCCTAGCTGTGAGGCTTTGCACAAGTTTCTTACCCTTGCTGTGCTTCCATGTCCTCATTGTAATGATGGAGATAATACCATACCATCTATCTTACAGGGTTGTTGTGGGGATTAAATGAGCTAAGCTTTGGCAAAGTACAGAGCACTGGAGCTCACTGCTGGACATGCCTGGTTGATATCAATTCATCATCCACTGGGTAAAACCATCCAAATAGCTACTAATCCAACAATTTTGTTACAAAGATGTAATAGAATGTTTTGCCAAATATCTTGCTGAATTTAAAATTCACTAGGCCTGTGAAATCCCTTACTTACTGGTTTCATTAACACTGTCAACAAAGGAAACAAGGTTTGGCTTGTTTTTTGGTGAAATTGTGAACTAAAATAAAATCTTAGGGCTCCACCCCCTCACCACCAGCTGACTAAATGGACCCCCTCCTCGCCAAGGGGAGAACCTAAAACTGTTGCTGGCTATAAGAAGGGAGGTCAGACATGCCTCATCATGCCCCCCACCCTTCTCGTAGATATCCTTTGTAACTCATTAATAGACCTAAGGCTATGTAAGACAAACCTGCAGGTCCTCAATTTACACAACAAACATATGGCCCCTAGCTTGTCTCTGATGAACAGACTTCCTCATCTTCACTTAAAACATTCCAAGCCTTCAGACAAAGCTTCATTTCTTTAACCAATTACAAGTCAATGAGTCTTTAAACCCACCTATAACCAGTAAGCCCTCCCCCCCACTTTGAGATGTCCCACCTTTTCGGGCCAAACCAGTGTATGCCTTCCATATATTGATTTATGACTTTACCTGTGATTCCTGTCTCCCTAAAATGTATGAAAACAAATTGTAACCCAGCCACTGTGAGTCCGCTTGCTCAAGGCTTCTTGGTATGGCTCCGGGCCATGGTCCTCAAATTTGCCTCGAATTTTTGTTTGTAACATCTTCCATGGTTTGAATAAACCTCTTTAAATTTTACAGAGTTTGGCTTCTTTTCCATTGACAAACTTATTCTGTCACTCAATGGCCATGACTTCCTCTGCTATCTGCTTTAGAACTTTGCTGAGCAAGTCCATCAAGTACATTCTTTCCTGGTTTCCAAAACTTACCTTTCTTCCCTTTTGGAAAATGGGAACATTAATCCAACTCCAAAATAGATTAGTTTTATATTTTGTTCCCACACTGTCTGGTAAAAAAACATTGTCCAATTGACTTTTGTGGATTGCTTGATTTGGTGTTGAATTCTTACAATGTCTTTGGAATTGATTAGAATGTAATCAGAACTTTAGTACTCAAATGATCCATTTGCCTGATAATATAGTAACTAATATTTTTATGTGCCAAGGAATGGCTGAGCCCTTTATAAGCATAATTTCCTTTAAGTTTTACAATATTATTTTGGGTTGATTACTATTCTTATCCCATTTTACAGCTGAAAGACTGGGATTGAGGGATATTTCATGCTCCATGGTGACCAAAAAACAAACAAACAAACAGACAAAAAGAGTAATTGACAAAGAGCAAGTAGGATAGATACAAAATGAGAAGTGTGAAGCCGCCTGGACTCCTAGAGGCTTTAGTGGTTTTTTTAGTTCCGGTTTTCAGTCCCTTTATGGACTCTTAAAAAAAACCTTTTTCTTTCCTCCCTTCACCTAGCTCTACATGGTATCCGTTATTTGAAAATTAAGTCCTAACTAGGAAGGCTTTCTGAAAGATGTTACAAACAAAAATTCGTTTTGAGGAAGTAGGAGTCAACGGAAAAGAAACCAAAGTCTCTAAAATAATTTAAAGAGGTTTTTTCTGAGCCAAATTTGAGGACCATGCCCAGAGCCACGCCCAAGAAACCTTGAGCAAGTGGACTCGCTGTGGTTGGGTTACAGTTTGGTTTTATACACTTCAGGGAGACAGGGATTACAGGCAAAGTCATAAATCAATACATGGAAGGCATACATTGGCTTGGCCCGAAAAGGTGGGACATCTCAAAGGGGGGCAGGGCAGCTTACAGGTTATAGGTGGGTTTAAATACTCCTTGACTTGTAATTGGTTAAAAAAAATGAAGCTTTGTCTGAAGGCTTGAAATGTTTTAAATTAAGATAGGAAGTCTGTTAATCAGAGATAAGCTACTGGCCATATATTTGTTGTATAAATTGAGGACCTGCAGGGGTCTGTCTTGCATAGCCTTAGGCCTGTCAGTAAGTTACAAAGGACATCTACAAGAAGGGAGGAAGGCATGATGAGGCATGTCTGACCTCCCTTTCTTGGCTGGCAACTCAGTTTGAAGGTATCCTCTTGGCCAAGAGGGGGTCCCTTCAGTCACCTGTCCAGGGGGGAGCCTTAAGATTTTATTTTAGTTCACATAGGGGTTTAGGAGATGAATAAAGAACTCAGCATCATGTGAGAAGGGTATAGTAGCTCCTCACAGCACGACATCCAGGATGTCTCGGTGTCCAGATAGGAAGTGAACCTGAAGGGTGTGATGGAAGGTGAGGTGGAGAGACAGACAGAGCATAACCATGTTGTGCCTTGCATATCAAAGGTAAAGAATTTTAAATGTATCCTGAAAAGGGAATGACTTTAATGTTTAGTAATAATTAGTATAATATAAATATAAAATTAATGGAATGATTTAAATATTTAATAACAATTAAGCTGAATAATTTCAAGCTGGAGATGGAATTTGTATTTCAGATTGATCAGGTTGACTGCACAACCTAGTGGGATTTGGGAGGACTCTCAACTGTCAAAAGACCATGGATTTCAGTCATCCAGGAAAGGGGTAGAAGGGGTCTGAACCAAAGCAGGCACAGTTACACCATTAGTTACCTAAAATGGGAAGGGTTGAAGACTTTATTTTTCTAGAGCAGTTTTAGGTACACAGCAATATTGACGTAGTATAGAAGAAAGTACAGATTTCCCCTATACCCCTGCCCCCCACACATGCACAGCTCCTCTCATTATCAATATCCCCCACCAGAGTGATGCATTTGTTACAGTTGATGAAGCTACACTGACACATCATAATCATTCAAAGTCCATGGTTTACATTACAGTTCGCTTTTGGTGTTGTACAGTCGATGGGTTTGGACAAATGTATAATGACATGTATCCACCATTATAGTATCATACAGAGTAGTTTCACTGCCCTAACAATCCTGTGCTCTGCCTATTCATCCCTCATTCCATCCTAACCCCTGGCAACCACTGATCTTTTTATGTCTCCATAGCTTTGCCTTTTCCAGAATGTCATATAGTTGGAATCATTAAAAGGGGGAGTTTTAAATATCAATTCATTCATCAAACTAAAATTTACTTAACATCTACTGTTTGGGATGGTCTAGAAACAATTAAAAAAACGTACTACAGAATTACATAAACAAGAAAGAAGATATGTTACTTGGAATGCCCAAAACTTGGGGTGGTTCAAATCATTGAAGGGTCAGCTTTCAACTGTACATTTCAGACAAAAGGTAGTGTTTCATCTCAATTGCATGCATCTTTTTTCTGACCCTCAGTGCACATGGTGGGTATAAAGACAAACCTAAATCTCCCAGAAGGAAGCAGGTGTATGTAGTTCCACAGTTCATCTGTGCACACAATCCAGATACACTGAAGTTTTATCTTGAAGACAAGTTCACAAAATTAATATTTTGGGTTGTAAAGTCCCACATATTTTGATTCTGGAGGCAAGTTATCCACTGCAGTACATTCAGAATTCAGAACAGAGAGACGTAAAAAATAAAGCTTGAGGTTAACTTTCTATGAAACTCTCGTTGCTGAGATTCAAATATTATATGTCAGTTTCAAATAGCAACAGGTTTCCAAAAATGTTACATATAAAAATTGTGCCTGAAATACATGTGTGTTTTTCTTGGCCACACTCTCTTCTCATTTCCACATGAAAATAATGGCAAATGGTCTCTCCATTTCTTTAACCACCCCAAAGAATCATGACCCTCCTAAAGAGCCTTCTGGTTTTGTTTGTTTATTTGTTCACTTGGGTTTTAGGGGTAAGGAACGGCAGCTATGCACATTGTCCCTGGGTGCTTCAGACTTACATACCTCCTGTAATTTTCCTATGCTATTGAGCCAGCCTGTTGATTTAAGACCCTGTCTTTCATTTAGGGTCTTGTGCAGTTTAAGTCATTCTGAATTTTATCAGTGCCCAAGGTGCTTGATATCTAGGACCTCTTTACAGTAAATAGCATATGATAAAACTTACTCCAACTGTCCTGAGAGAAACTAGGTGTTATTTAAATTCTAGGGGAAAAACAGACCTTGTTTATTTGGTTTTTCAAAGTAATTGCTCAAACCATCCAAAGCAATGAAAAATTTTATCTAAGACAAATTTCATTATATTATCTTCTAGTTGCTTCAGTAGCAACTGTAGAATGTCTAATTCTAATCATAACAACAAACATTTTCAGATAAGTTGGCCAGATGTCTATGCTTGAGACAAGGCAATGGAGAGGGGGTGTGTGTATGTGAACATAAAACAAAGGATGGATTTCATAGATTGAGGTTCTGATATTTTCTTGGCAATAAGATCAGAACTTATGAATGACATGATCCTGAAATCCTTCCTAGAGGAAAACAATGCTTCCTTTATTTAGCTCGAGTCTCTCAAAACAAAAGGACATCTGTAAGAGTCAATTTTAGATTCCCAAGGTGCTTTAAGTATGGACATGAAGCATACAAAACTTTGTTATTTATAAAACTGTTTTAAAAAATATTTTTTAAGTTGTATGTGATTCATATATGTCTTCATATACATGCATTTTTAATAATGCAAACAAAAAGTTTGCATTGTTCTTTTTTCCATTTTTGCTTGGCTCCTCCATCTACGTCATCACTCTACTCTCACCCATGATCACCCCTCCAACACACAAGTACACACACATGTGCATGCGCTCACACACACACCATGTTGACTACTTTTGGGGCTCAGAGAACAATACCCCAAATGAAGGCCTCAGAAGCAGCCTCAAAAGCAAAAGTTTTTCTCTGACCTTCTTTCTTCCAGCCTCTCAGTCCAATTCTTCCCCGAGGCTAGTCATAGAAACTAGAATCCCTCTTCCCCAAGTTGGGTCATAAAAGCCAGAATCCCTTTTCCTGAAAGCCAGCCATAAAACCTAAAATTATTCTGTGAAAAAAATGGCCATAAGGAAATTATCTGACCTACCTTGTTTGACTGTAGGTCGTAAGACCCCCATTTTGCAGAGAGGGCCCTGCCCTACACCCAGAAGGAAGGAGTACATGCTTGGAGTGGCCAAGAACAATCTAGACAGACAGGACTTTCTGGGTTTCCCTATTCAGTCTATTAACATTAGATCATATCCTTTTTGTCCAATCATATTTCTACATGGCTGTCTATACTTATTGAACCTGAACATAAAAATGGACAATTTCCCCTGCATCTTTGGGTCTTCATTCTGAAGGCTCTCATGTAACATGTTAAAATAAATTATTTGTATGCCTTTTCTCCTATTGGTCAATCTGCCTCAAGTCAGCGATTTTTCAGTGAACCTTTAAAGGGCAAAGGGCCTTGGTCCCTACACTACCTAGTGTTTATCCTTCCATATTCCTTACCAAGCTTATGTAATCATATGTATACATACACACATATGAGTGTCATAGTTTATTTCATAAAAGTGAATCATATTACACATTCATTTTGCATCTTCTTTTTCCTTAACATTCTTATAAAAATCCCACCAAATCAAGTGGTACCTTATAAAATAGAGACACAGAGAGAAAGAGACACAGAGAGAAGAGAGAGAGAGAAGAGAGATAATAGAGTGTACTTACACAAAACTACATGGCATAGCCTACTGCACACCTAGGCTGTATGGTATAGCCTATTGTTCCTGGGCTACAAACCTGTACAGCATGCTACTGTACTGAATACTGTAGGCAACTGCAGCACAATAATAAGTATTTGTGTATCTAAACATAGCGAAGGTACAGTAAAAATACAGTATTATAATGTTATGGAACCTCTGTCATATATGTGATCCATCATTGACCGAAACATTACGTGGTACATGACTGTATATATTTTTAGTCTTTTTTCTCACTCTATTTCATTTTGAATAGTTACTGTTGCTATGTCTTCAGTTTCACCAATCTTTTTTTCTGCAAAGTCCTATGGGCCCCTAATCCCATCCAGAGTATTTTTCATCTCAAATATTGCAGTGCCTTTATCTCTAACATTCCATGTGAGTCTTTTCTATTTCTTCCATGTCTCTACTTGATATGCTTAATCATCTTCTACCTTATACAATATATGTAATATAACTATAATTGTTTTAATATCCTTGTCTTCTAATTTTATCTTCTCTGTCATTTGGGTCACAATTCCCTGTATCTTTGCATCTTTGGTGGTTGGATGTTTTTGTATTCCTAAAAAAAAAATTCTTGATCTTTGTTCTAGGATGTAGTTACGTTATTTGGAAATAGGGTATTTTTGAGGTTTTGTTTTAAGCTTTGTTAGATGAGATCTGAGTAGCCTTCTGGGTAGGTTTGATTTTGCCTCATGACTCAGTCAATACCCATGTGATTACTCTACCCAATGCCCTGCAAGTTATGAGTTTTTCTCTCTGGCTACTGGGAGCTCAAACTATTCCTGACTCTGTGTGAGTTCTGGAGATTTTTCCCTCTACCATTTTTGGGTTTTTCTTTTCCTCAGCCTCTGGTAGTTCCATTACATACATGCACAGATCATGTCTCAGGGAAAAGTCTCTTTGGGCACTCTCTTCTTCAGAAGTTTGTCCTGCAAACTCAACTCAGGGAGAGGACCAGGCTTTATCTGGGTTCCTCCTCCCTGCATTGCTGCCAGGAAATTGTCTCTGAGCAGCAGGCTTGGCTAGTCATAGAGCTCACCTCATCTGTTTACCCTCTCTCAGGGATGACTGTCCAGCACTGCTTGATGTCCAATGTTTGAAAACCACTGTTTCATATTTCCACTGAAGAAATGGTTTCAGGTCCCTGTTATTCCTTTTTGAATAGAAGCTGAAATCCAAAATAAATGTATTTTAATATGCATCATAATGGTTCAATAACTAAAAGCTTTTTAAAACTGATGTAAGAATTCCTTGACAGATCATTAAATCTATTAATATATCATTGACAGATAGTCATGTAATGTATCATAAAGGTGGCACCATAAACTAGTGGTCAAAAGTAGGAATTAATCAGTAAAATGAGCTGGAAAATTCTTTAGCTATTTGGGAACAAAATAATTTTATATCTTCATCACACACAATACTTCAAATATATGTCAATTGGAATAAAAAATTAACTATATACAATGTGAATTAATCAAATCAGGGTAATTGGGATATCCATCACCTCTGGCATTTAACATTTTGTTGTGTTAGGAACATTCCAATTCCACTATTTTAGTTATTTTAAAGTATACCCTAACTAATTGTTGGTTATGGTCACTTTGTTGTGCTATCAAATATTGTTCATTCTATCTAACTATCTAACTATATTTTATCAAAAATGAGCAAATACAAAAAAATTGAAGATTTATTTAATCCCTTCATGCACAGTTTCTAAGTTTAAATTTAAAACTATGTTGGAAAACACAGAATGAACAAATACAACTGACAGAAATAAAACACTACATGTCAAGAATTACTAGTAAAATAAATGAGAAAATTTGAGAAAATAATTTCAACAAGCATTTATAAACAAAGTGTTAACCTTTGTAAATTAAAGAGAAATAAAAATTAATGCAAAAATGAATATGCCCCCAAAGTATAAATGAACCCATGTTATGGGTATATATATATACTCCTCAAAATTATAAGTTAAATTACTAAATAAACTTGTCATGGCAAGTAATGACATGTCAGTAATCAAATAACTGCAAACTAAAAGTAACAATTAAAATCTATTTTTATCTATCAAATTAAAGAAGAGTAAGAAAAGATAAAACCCAAAGTTGGCAAGGTAGGGGGGATGAAATGAGTGCTTATCGATATTGTCAGTGGAAATAAAAATAAGAATTCCTTTTTTGAAAGCAATTTGACAATATTTATCAGCAGTCTTAAAAGTGCTCCTCTCTTCTGATTCTGTAATTCCACTTCTGGGAACAAATCTTAAGCAATCATAGTTCTAAATGCAAACATTTATTTGAACATAAACAAGTTCAAATTGTGAAAAGAATGGAAACATCTCATATTAATTAAATACGTGATGATGTATCTAAACAATGAAATAGTATACCACCATTAATAATGTCTACAAAGAATTTAGAGACAAAATATAGTTATTAATTTTAGAAAACAGGAGCAAAATCAAATATATAATAAGTACTTAACCATGTTAAAGTTTCATGGCAATGGTGCCTAGAATGATATTCACGAATACATTATTGATTATTATCACTGGAAATAGCAATATAGAATACTGTATTCTTTTCCTCATACTTTTCTGCATTTTCCAAATTGTCAACACGGAACACACATTATTTTTTACAGCCAGAAAAAAGCTAACACTTTAAAAAATGCCAATTCTCAAGACAGATCTAAAATTTCTCATAACATCTATTTTTAAAAAGATCTCATGCTTGGGGTCCCCTGGGTAGTCTCACGAATAAAGTATGAAGACCCCTCCAACTTCTCTGGTCTAGAAATCATCATTACTGTTAATGTTGTCAATGTTTTCATCATCTTCTGGAGCTGATAAAATCCCATTAGTGGTAAAATGTCTGGGCAGTGATCTACTTCTAAGGAAGAAGAGTTCTTCCCCGTGTTCCTCATCATGTCTTACTTCATTTCTATTTTTGTACCTCATTTACCAAGTCTGCAAGGTCCCTAACAGTAAGATCTTTGCCCGAATCATTTCTGAAGTGATGCAGCATTAGAGATAGAAAATGTGCTTTCAAGTAGACTAGGTCTACTTGGTCTACATCTGGAAAAGCTAATAAACTGAGTCTCAGGATTTTTACCTGCAAAAATGGAGATAATAAAACCCACTTCCTAGAATCGTTATGTATTACAAATAATAGATACAAAAAACCTATCACTTGGTAAGTATTCAATAAATTGTAGCTAGTTAGTATTAGTAATATTTCATGGAGTAAGTGCTAAATAGACATTTCTTGCTGACTGATGGAAGGAATTCGCACTGAAATCATGCAGTCAGTTAAACTGTTTGGAAAAACAGCAAACCAATCCTGAGATGCATTGTTGCATGTTATTATTTACATACTTTCTCCTCCCAAAGATAGTATTTTTAACAAGATGCTCAGAAGAGCAATGTCTTCACCCAAAGAATGAACCTCTAATAGCACAACTGAAGTGTAATAAGTGAGCTAGGGAGTGATTTGGGAGCAGCAGAAATCTTCCAGGAATAACCTCCAATTTTCCTTACATTGCGTATGGGTAAGGCCACAAATACAATAATGGAATGGTGAAATTTCAGGCATAGATGAGATTTTGTATATCTTCTTATCCACCAACACTTAATCAGCCACTTCACAGAGGAAGAAAGCAAGACCCAGTGAGGTGCAGGGAATGCCACAAGATAGGCAGTGTTGGAGACAAGACTAGAAGCCAGATCAAGCCTCTTGGTTCCCAGCTTAACCTCCACTGATGATATATTTCATGAAATGGAGATGAGGGAGGAGGAGGAGGAGGAAGAGGAAGAGAAAGGGAGTGACAATGGTGGTAATGCTGCTGCTGCTTCAAAAGAAATGCTACATGTATAAAGTCTTCTCTTCACCCTGTTCTGGAGAGGGACACTGATTTACAGTAGCATGGTGTTATGGGCTGAATTGTGTCCCCTACCTCAAATTTATATATAGAATTCCTAACTCCCAGTACCTCACAATGTAACAGAATTTGGAGATAAGGTCTTTAAAAGGGTAATTAAGTTCAAATGGGGTTTTAGGGTGGACCCTAACCCAATATGACTGGTGTCCTTATGAGAAGAGGAGGTTAGGACACATATACACACAGAGGGATGACCATGTAAGGACACAATGAGAAGGTGGACCTCTGCTATCCAAAGAGAGAGACCTCAGAAGAAACCAACCCTGCCGACATCTTGATTTTGGACTTCCAGCCTCGAGAATTGTAAGAAAGTAAATTTCCGTTGTTTCAGCCACTGAGTCTCTGGTATTTTGTTATGACAGTCAGAGCAGACTAATACACACGGTATTTAGTTCCTTTTATAAAAGCATTTAGCCAGTTATTTGCACTGATCCTTCTTATTGGTCAAAACTGGTCCCAGCCACTCATGCCCTTCTCATGGAGCAATTTTTTATGAGTGAAGAAATGGGAGGAAGCAAAGAAGTTGAAAGATGATTTAACAAAGGGATTAAACCCTTAAAAAAGTAGAATAAAATAGGGAATAGAATGAAGTTGTTTAAAAAATGACAGGGAACATAGGGAGAAATATCACCATTGTAAGCAAACTTTTTCTTGGGTTTACGGAAATTTCTTTGTGTTCACTGAGATTTTGGTGCTGGACTAAATGTTTTCTCCCCCTCCTTTTAAGCTTTCCTATCACCACCATCTTCTTAATCACTGTATTTAATTATGTAAGGATTATATGTTTTATGTTGATTTTGCAAGTAGAAGAAAAAGGCTGTCATGTCAATGAATATGGAATTACCAAAAATCCTCATTATTTTTACATAACAAATCATGTCAACTGAAATATAGGAAGATATTTCTTTTTATCTACAATGATATGTCATATCTAGAACAAAGAAGCTTGTGCTACCTTGGAACACACAGCTTTACCTTGCAAATAGGAGCGTGCTATTGTGAAAGCAGGCCACCACGTGACAATTCCATTTCACTTTTGGCTAGCTTCCAATTAACTGGATGTCTGCTCACTTATTATTTACCTCAAAGAGAAGATTTATGTCTCTGAATCAAATCAAGATATATTTGGTTTTTAAGATATTGATGTATAGTTTAACTTATTTCTTTATTAAAATTTTTTTTTTTAGAGACAGCATCTTACTCTGTTTCCCAGGCTGGAGCACAATGGTGTGATCATAGCTCACTGTAACCTCGAATTCCTGGGCTGAAGCTATCCTTCTGCCACAGCCTCCCAAGTAGCTGGGGCTACAGGCCCATACCACCACTCCCATCTATTTTGACATTTTTTTTGTAGAGACAAGGTCTCACTATGTTGCCAAGGCTGGTCTCAAACTCCTGGGCTCAAGAGATCCTCCTGCCTCAGCCTCCCAAAGTGCTGGGATTACAGGCATGAGCCACTGTGCCCAGCCTATTTTCTTGTTTTATTGTTCGCTCTCCTTCACAAAGGTAATTATAAACTGAGAAAGAAAGGACAAGTAGTTGTATACTTGTTTTGGCTTGAAAATATTTTACAAATAGGATTTTTTTAAATCAACTTGTATCCAAACATATCTAAGATTCTGTAGAAATGTAAGAAACATCAGGGACCTGTAGAAGAAAGGTGGATCTGTGGGTATTGTAGATAATTTTTAATTTTAAATTAGAATTACTACTTTGTCATCAGATAATATCTTTCTAACTTTGGTGCAATATATATCTCATGGTAACTCTTTAGTGACTGGTTATATAAGCCCTGATGGCAAATTTATAATTATGAAGGGTTTTTTTTTTCCTCTTTGAAGACAGGAAGAGACTTCTGTGATAAGTCTCTCAAGGCCAAGATGTTATATTTCTGGCTTTTTCTTGGATATCATTTAAATTAAAATTGTGGCTGAAAAAACAGTATGTGAAATACTGTCTTGTGATTTCAAACACCCTGAATTCATTAGAACAGCAAAACACTTGCTGATAATTTATCAGAAACTGAACAAGGTGGCAGCTACTAAATGAAGAAAAGTAAATTTAATATGCAGTTTAATTAAAGTGTGGAAGGATGCGATGATCATATGAATCATACATTTTCATGGGGAAAAAGTCCATAGAAACCTAGGGCATAATAACTGGCAGTATAACATCTTTGCAGTTTTAGCTTTTGGAATTTTTATGAGAGAGTGAAGATGTGGTTTGAGCAAGATCAAGGTGCCAGAAAATTGTGTGCACTAAGCTTAGATTTAGTGGTGATCCATGGGATGGCTTTATGCAACTCTTGGCTTTAGTTCCTTCATACATGGAAGTCATCCTAATTCTTTATTTTCTCACATACGTCTTGATAAATGTTGGCTTAATAAATCAATTGACCAACCAAAAATATTTAGTTATTTTGGGTCTTCTGGGCACATGTGGTCCACATGATTACATGAACATTTTCAAAACAGAAACAAATCATGATTAAGAATAAGCAACTTGCATGAAGACACGATGAAGTGGTCTTCTCTCCAAAAGACATTCTATTTTCCAGAGTTTGAGGGTGTCTTAGTCCATTTTATGTTGCTATACCAGAATACTTGAAACTGGGTAATTTATAAACAATAGTTTATTTGGCTCACAATTCTGGAGACTGGGAAGACCAAGAGCATGGCACTGGCATCTGGTGAGGGCCTTCGTGCTGCATCATCCCATGGTGGAAGGAGGAAGGGTAAGAGAGCAAGAGAGGGCCAAATTTGCTGTTTTAACAACCCACTCTTGTGATAACAAACCCACTCCTGTGATAACTATGTTAATCCATTCATGAGGGCAAAACCCTCATGGCCAGATCACCTCTTAATGATCCTATCTCTTAATACCATCACAATGGCAATTAAATATCAACATAAGTTTTGGTGTGGACATTCAAACCATAGCAAGGGGCTAGAATTATGGGATAGGAGAAGAACAGTTCTAATTGCTGAAATAGAAATAACGTATCTGCTCTTTGAAAATTAAAAAAAAAAACTTCTTTTTTCTTGCCTCACAGAGGATGTTTTCTTGACAGACTAAAAACACCAAATAGCTTTTATTTAATTATGGGGCTAAGTGCATTCTGATGAGAGAGTGAGACAACTTAATGATACTATGTCAATATTCTCAGTTATCAAGAAAAGCAGGGTCTCACTGATTTTAACAAAAGTTTTGTCTAGATTTAATATCCGAGGGTCCTTATTTGCAAATTCCCTGCTATCTCTTATGAATGTGCCATCCAGTTATTTAATCTGTCTACAATCTCTACCAGCATATAAGACAAGAATAGACTGATAGATGTTTACAGATGGAGCTGCATGTATAACTTTTGTGACAATTTATTCTTTATTCAGTTCATAAATGTGTGCAGGAATATTATGAAAATAAATCAATTCTCTACTCCAAAACATTGTCAAAGGCTAAAGCCAAAAATATTGTGCTGGCTGTCTTGCTACCTTCATCTGACATCTTCTGAAGCTTCCTGCAGCTACACAAGGTTCTTAAACCTCTCTAAGAAGCCTTTGTGTGACTGTATCAATTAGCTTTTGCTTCACAATAAACTATTCCAAAATTAAGTTTCTGAAAACCATCTTTTTTTTTAGCTTATATTCTATGAATTGGCAATTTGGGTTGGGACCAGCCAGAGAGGTTCTTCTGCTGGTCTTGGCTGGGCTTACTTGTGTGTCTAAAACAATAATCAGCAAGCTTTTTCTGTAAAGGGCCAGATAGTAAATATTTTAGGCTTTGTGGGCCATAAAGTCTCTGTTGCAACTACTCAACTCTGCCAATGCAGCACTAAAGGAGCCATAGACAGTAGTCTATGTGAGCATGGCTGTTTTTCAATAAAACATTATTAACAAAAACAGGCAGCTGTCCAGAGGACTCTAGTTGCCAATCCCTGGTCTAGGGTCAGAAACTTGTCAGCTGTGAGCTGGCTGGTTTAGATTAACCTCAGCTGAAATGGCAAGCACTTTTCAAGCTTCTGCTGACATTCTGTTTACTAACTTTCCATTAGCCAAAGCAAATTGCAAGCCAATTCAAATTCAAGAGGTGCAGAAATAGACTATGCATCTTGATGGAAGGGGAAGAATTTGTGGCCATTTGTAATTCTTCAGTTCTCAGCCAACTATAATTCACGTATCTAAATAATCTTTAGCAATATATACTGACAGGCAATACACAGCTACAGCTCATGGTAGCCACACGTATTCAGTCAGTCTTCCTATGTTGATCCTGGATTCACAAATCTCTTAGAATGTTTCTTCTCCTTTCTAGGATAAGGCGAGATGGCTCTGGGGAGAATGCCTCCCTATGCATCTTATATGTAGTAAGTGACCAAGTAGGGTCATATAAAAGGACCCAATTTGTCCAAAAGCATCACTACCAACAGCATCTTCCACCATTTGAGCCACTCCTTTGGGGTTAGCAACATTAAGGCACTTGTCCCCAGGAGCACCTGATTAAAGTACATCCAAGCCAGCAGAAAACCCAACTTCTAGCTCAGATTCATTGCCTGCCACTTTGCCAAGCACATTATGACCGTAAGGGCTGGTGGTTGGTCTCACACTTCTCACAATGCTTTCATGTTGTTCATGTTTCATGTGTTCTTGTCTCTTCCATTTTCTCCTTGTCATTGAGTACAAGAGCATGTCTTATTCACCCAACATATGTTGAAAGACTACTGAAATGTAAATTTGGGAGGGAATATAGATACAGAGGGGGGAGAGAAAATGTAGGCACAGAGAGCACATTCTTAGGAAGGCAGATCCTAGGGAGGTGTTGCTCAGGCCTGTTAATGGCAGCATGAGAACATCCAAAATCAAATGCAGCCTGTTTCATGGTTTGCCTGGAGGAAGCAGAATATCCTTAACTGAGTGTCTGTCATGTTGCAAGCCCAACTTTAAGAATTTGGCTTACAGTCCCGTGTTAAGTCCCCTTCAAAACTCTCTTAAAAATTGTTATTCCCATTTTACAGATGGAAGAACAGAGATGTTCAGTGATGTTCAGTGAATTTGCTAAAGCCACTCACCAAGGAAGCGGCATAATCAGGGTTGAAACCCAAGACATGATCTGACAAGTCTAACTGTTTCTTTTAAGACTGGAGAAGTCATGCAGGTGTTCCTTCCGTCATTTCGTCTAATCCCTTCAAAGCAAGCAGCATTAACTTTCCAAATGTTTGACATCCAAACTTTCCGTTTCACTTTGGCTGACAAGTTTTCCAAATTATCCAATGACCGTCAGCAACAATAGCAGTTTGAATTTTGACTGTGACACACAACACACTCTCTACCCTATGCTCAGAAGCTTGTCATCTCTTATTAGAATTAGAAGAGATCCTAGGAAATCATCTATCTTGCCTGGCACTCACTTCAAGGCTGGGGAATTGTCTCAACCTTCCTCAAATTGTTATTCTGTTCCTTTCTCAAGGTTCTCCAGCACAGAGTCCATATCTTTCCCACTGGAGGCCTCTTCCAGGGTGTTTTTCTTTTGAAAGACAAGAATTTTTTCCTATAGTTCTAACTTAAATCCACTGCTGTATTTTTGTCTTCTTCTAAGAAAATAAAGAAAACTGATCCAATTCATCTCCATGAAAATTCCATTATACAGTCATGGGGCACACCACATATAATCTTATGGTGGTCTCATAAGATTATAATGGAGCTGCCATATATCAGTGTACCATTTTTTATCTTTTATGCCATATTTTTACTGTAACTTTTTTATGTTTAGATACATAAATACTTACCATCATGTTATAATTGCCTACAGTATTCAGTATGGTCGCATGCTGTACAGGTTTGTAGCCTAGGAGCAACAGCTTATACCATATAGCCTAGGCATATAGTAGGCTATACCGTCTAGGTTTTTTGTAAGTACACTCTAGGATGTTTGCACAATGACAAAATTGCTTAACGACACATTTCTCAGAACATATCCCTGTCATTAAGCAATGTATGGATGTATATTTGAAGGTAGTAATTATGCCTTCAGCTTCTCTTGATCACCTCTACCTTCCTCAACTGGTTTTTGGCATTATTTAGGAGAACAATCCTGATCATAATCATATCTCCATCTTTAGACACTCCTTAAAAGAATCAGACTAGCAGTCGTAATTCTACTTCTTAATAGATGAGTTTTTGGACTTTGCCATGTGGTCTTTAGAAGCTGAAAAGGCAAGGAAGTGGATTCTCCCCTAGCACCTCTGAAAGCTTCTAGAAACCACTCACACTCCTTGGCTCGTGGCCCATCCTCCATCTTCAAAGCTAGCAAATGTGAGTGGAGTCCTTCTCATACCACCTCACTCTGACCTGGCTTCTACCATCATATGTCCTTCTGACTCTGACTTTTCTGCCTCCCTCTTCCACTTTTAAGGACCCTTGTGATTACATTGGGCCCACCTGAATAATCCAAATGATCTCCTTATCCTAAGGTCAGCTTATTAGCAACCTTAATTCCATCTGCAACCTTGATTCCCCTTTGCCATGTCGCCAGAGGCTCCCCCATTGTGCTATCTAACCCCCCCCAGCCCTCACACAGTCCATGGGTGGATAATGCACTGCTGACCACTCTCTGTATCCTCTCCAACCTCCACTTCCTTTGCTCCTGTCTTTCCTGGTCCTGCTTCAGCATCTCTGGCTGAAACCTCTCAGATGTCTTCATTGGCTCCCCCTTTTTTACCTTCCCTTGAAATATGGGTGTTCCCAGGGACCCCTTTTAAGTTTGTTTACTCTCATGGCTTCCACTACCACTTATGGGCTTCAGACTGCCATGCCTGTGTCTTAGTTCTGTCTTCCATCATGTCTAGCCCAGCACAGTACTTCTAAGGGCCTAGCACCCCACCCTCTGCAGAATGTGTAGGGTGACCCACAAATGAAGCACCCTAGCACCACCTTCAACATCTACACATCTCACCTTACCCACAAGTCATGTGTCTCTTCTCTCTCTACTACTCCTTCTCCTATTATGCCCCCACCTAACCATTGGGGAATGACAATGTAGCTAACAGAACTACAGCCTTGCTCTTCAGATATGATCACGTCACTCCATTAGCAAACGTCAAGCCTTTGCTCCAATAGTCCCCTGTCCACCCTATTTAAGATTGATCTCACATCCCGCCAATGTTCGCAACCCCTCTTACCCTGCCCTATTTTTTGTTTTCCATAACACTCACCACCTTCTAACATACTACACACTTAACTTATTTATTATGAACATTGCTTGTCATTTGTCCCTCCATTAGAATGGAAGCTCCACAAAGGCAGGAATTTACATCTGTTTTGTTCTCTGGTATATCCCTAGCACTTAGAACAGTGCCTGGCACAGCACATAGTGAGCTCTCAATAATTATTTGTTTCATGAATAAGTGAATAAAGCAATAACAGAATAGTGATTCATGAGACACATGAGAATTAGAAATAGAGAAAAAAGACAATGGTTGCAGTCAAGAACAGAGTGCAGGTTTCAAAATTCCATCCATATGTAATGTAACAGGCCCTAATGTAGGGCATTACCAGTGGTTATGCAAAAGGGAATTTCAATCAGAGGGCCTGAAAAGGGCCCCAACTCATGTAATAGAGGGATCATTTCAGATCAGAATTACTATGTTATATTATATTATTAGAACCTGAAATTTATGTGCTTTGTTAAGTCCCAGATGACAGGTGACGTGGAGACAAAAGCTGCACAAATAAGTCCTTCCCAACAGTTGCCTGCTTCATCTTGGGTGGGGCTTCCAGGGTGTATTAACCATGTTTTTAAAAAATTTTCTGATGTTTTGACATCTTGAGGTCTTACAGATCCAGGGGGGACTGCCCCTCCCAGAGGTAGCTAATTCCTAGAGATAGAAAACAACTTACTGCAAACCAACCAATCCCAAGTCCATACCCTACTCCACCTCTTTTTATCAGGCTCCTGCTGTCTGGGACACTATCCCCCTGCCCTAAACCACCCCAGGGCCAGGTACCAGGCAACCTTATAGCCCAGAGCCTGCCCAAAGTATTCAAGCTACCCAATCCTAAGGCTGCTCAGCTTGCCTACCCTGCCTTGCCCATTTTTCCCATGGAAACCACAATAAAGGCTCTGGCTCATGCTTTCTCCTCGCTCCTTCTGCCTCCTGACTGACCCTGGCGCTTCCCTGTGTGGCCCTGCAGGGTGTGCTGTGACCCTGATTCTAGGGATTTGTGAGTAAAAACGTCTTCCTTCATGACACAGTCATTTCTGTGTCTGCGTGTCTTCCCATACCCAATTCTAACAAATCCCAGGTACATTTTAATCCGCAGTGCCTGTGAAACTTCTGGTCAGACTTTCACAGCCTAGAATTTCTGACTGAGAAAGCTCAGCTAAACTGGGATGATAAATCTCTTCCCCTTGCTTAACTAAGTGACACAGGAAAGTATTAAAAATGAGAATACTTTGGGTACATCGTAATTATACAAGTGTATTGACAAGTGTTGAAGTTTTGTGTTGCTCCAAGAAGGCTTCTCTTTTCTTTTTCTAAGACACTTGAAATGCTTAAGAGAATTTGATCTACTAAATAAATTTATTAGATTTTCAGAAGTGGTAAGGAGGGTTTTTCCTGTTAGATTTGTGAGTCTGCCTTTGTAAAAGTGAGAAAATCAAATATATTAAATTTCTAAATGTAGTTTGAAATAGCTAAGGTAATTTGATTAATTAAAGATGAAACTGGTAATAAATACTTAGCAGAATTTGATCCGTGAGATTTATGAATTAGTTGAACATTAATCAAATAACCAATTAAAGTGATTGTTCTTTTTCTTATACAAAAACACTAAGTTTATAGATATAACATTCATTTTTTTCCACTATAATAAAATTTCAGACATTAGAATAATGGTACCCTGATCCTCCCAACCCCTTTTCTCACCAGATGATCTGGATGGGAACTTCACCTCCATTCTGACCTTTGCCCCCTTTCTGCTCCCAAGTCCTTCTGTTCTAATCAGAGCTGATATACACATACACACAAACACATATCCCCACAAGCACCACATATATATACAGTGTGACACCTGACTTCAGCAACCTATGTCAGCTCTCACATGTGGAGAGCCATCCTTGTGAATGCACAAGGAGTTATTTTCCTTGCTGTGTAGAAAACCTCAACAATGCCCAGGGCTTCTCAATGTGACCGTGACACAGCCTGTTACCCACTGCATCGGCAAGGAAAAACTGGATAGCAAAGCATTGTCTCTTTTGGCAGGACTATGAGACTAATGGAGCCTCAAGAACTCACCACGTGTGGAAAAGAGAAGAAATAAGACATAAAAGCCTGTTACAGAAAGGTTGCTGTAGTGTGATGTGTTCTTCCCTGCCCTTCTTTTCAGAGCCAGAAAGAAATGAATGAAGATGGATTTCACCAGTTCTTTCTTAAGTGAATGAATGAGGCTTTCCTGAAGAAAATCGTCTCACAAAGCGAATGGCTCCATCACACAACTTAGCAACACAATCGGACCCTATGAACCAAGATCGCTACAAACTCCAGTCCATGCATGAAGACACAAGATAAATCTGAATCCCGAGGATGTATATTCACGTTTAAAGTATTGATCGATTGCGTGGATTGAGACTTGCCTAGAATAGCTTGGTACATTTTGCATTACCAAAACTTTGCTGTAGCAACCAAAGCCCCAGAAATTTATTTTGATCAAGAAGCCTCCAAATCTATTTGTGGATGTGTTTCCCTGGCCTGGCACAAGATATCTGAAATATAGCTAGCCTCTTGAAGTCTCATCCACCTCCTTGATTCTCAGCATAAAGAGTACCTGCAGTCTCTGTGTTATAGTAGACCATTAGCACCATCTAAAGGCTACATACCAAATGTCTTGCCAGTATGCATGTTGCTCAAACTGCTGTTTGTTCTGATGATATAATTCTTTAGGGGACTGACACTCTGAAAAATTTTGCCTACCTGGAATGAAGCAGCAGGTCACTATTGCATGCTATGTGTCTGCAATGGTTGCATTTCTGGGTAGGTGCGTGTGATCTGTAGCGCTTTCCTGTTATAAAGAGGTAAAATAGTAGGCCGTGTATATCAGAAGCTGTGTTGGACTGATTTCTCGTGTAGGCAGAGTGAATTTCCTGAGCTGAAGAATGACAGACAGCTCAGGAAATTTATCCTGCTGGTGGGCCTAGTCTAAACTTGGCCGTGAGTGGCAGGGTGGGTGAGGGGATTAAGGGGGAAGGATGGGCAGATATCCAACAGCCATTAGCTTGGGCCTGAGAGATTGGGGCTCCAGTCCTGCTTTGCTGTGTGCTAGGTTTGTGACTTTAACCTCTTTGAACCTCTCATTTGTAAAGCAAGGCTGTTCAACTGAATTATCTCTAGGGGCCCCTCCTGTTCTGACATCAGTGTGGCCCTGGCTCCTGGGAAGGTGTTGTAGGTGGCCTGGTCCTTTACCTCTATTTCATATCATTGCAGGGAGCAAAATAAAATTATCCAGGCAGGTCTCTGTTATAGAGTTCTTAAGCCCAGCCAAGTTTCACCCAATTCCTTTGGATTTAAGGCCGAGGAAAGTCTGACTTAAAATTTCTTTGGGAAGTTTAAAGGGGCCCCAAGTGGTTAGCTGTAGTCCCCAGGGTTCCTAGAAGCTGATGTGCTCCCAAGAACCTTTTAGAAATAGACACTGGTCTTATAAAAGACTTGAGTGGTAGGTGGTTTTTAGAACAAATTGACTTTTTTTTTTAAGAACAAATTGACCTTTCGTACTGACCCAGGTCCTCTGATGTACTCACCCAGTGGGAAAGTGCCTTGTCTGAAGGTCAAACCTAGGTAGATGTAGGGAGGGAGGGTGGATAGAACAAACAAACAAAAAAAGAATCAAGCTTAGTAGACATAGAGATCTGTGGTTGCCGTGAGACTTGGGGAAAATCATACAACCTCTTTAGGCTTTGGTTTCCATGTCTGTACAATGTGGTTAACAAAAAAGTTGTTGAGGGGATTAAATTAGATAGTATACTCTTCTTGTCTATTGCCCCATACTTGATACAGAGTAAAGATTCTATTAGTGATGTCATTGGCTTCTTATCTTAAAATCAGTCTCCCCAGTTGGAGGCAGCAGAGTTCACAAAGAAAGGCTGAAGGCTCTTCCTCATGAGCACAGGCCCCAGCCATAGATTCCAAGTCTAGACTCAACAAAGGCTTGCCAGTTTCCTCTGACACACAGAGCAGGACCTTGCCTTTGTCTTACAAAATGGCCTCTCTGCCCACTGTTTCCTGAGTATCTGCCTTTCCCCTGCAGGGTCCTGCTTTTCTGCTTTCAGCACAGGTAGCTTTTGCTATCAGGGTATTTGAAGTTTTCCTTTGATGGCTCTGCAACTAAGCAACTTAATTATGGATCAGCATTCTCCTAAAAGCTTGTATCTCTCTTTCTTTTTTCCTCAGATATTCCTGGCATCTATCCAGGGCCTTAATGCACAAAAGCAAAGGGAAGGCTGACCCACTCACTACTGAATGACCCCTAATCCCTTCCCATCCATCTGCTGCTCGGGGCCTTTGTTAGAAGGAAAGAAAGAGGAAGAGTGAGCTAGAGGAAAAGGTGAAATGCAACACATTTCATAAAATATGCCATATTTTAAAAAAATTCTCAAAATGAGTGATACATTATCAGCAGTTCTACCCTATGTTTGAGACTGGTCAAAACAATATTTTAACGGCATTACTAGATTACCCTCATTTTTAATCACATATGTAAAACATCACCCATGCACAACCCTTAAAAAGAAGAAAAGGAAAAGCAGAGAAACCCAATAAGTAAAAATACAAGATTTCTTAGTGGTGAAAATAAAACAAGAATAGATTTTTTTTTAAAGCCCCTTTACCTTGAGAACAGGTAAGTGTTGGGGGGGAGTGTGTGTGCGTGTGTGTGTGTGTGTACGTGCGTGTGCAGAAAGAACATTCATGGTACAGGAAGAGATCGTCACAATCTGGTCTAAGAACCTGAAAAGTAGAAAGCCTAAGTGATTCACTCAGGATCACGTGGTTGGTTGGTGGTGGAGTCAGAGGTGCATTCAGGTTTCCTGACTCCGAGGGGATTGCTGGGCAGAGCCACGTTGGCAATAAAGTCTCTGAAATATCAAAGTAACTATTGCTTGCCAAGTGCTAAGCTGGTTCATTCATAATTTGCAGGCCTCTTTGCTCTTGTTCTTAGACTCATCCACCATATTGGCCTTTTTCCCCCAGTGATTTCCGTGTCCGTCCATGAAATCTCAAAAAGAATATATAGTTCAAATTGATATGCCCTGTGAGCATAAAATACACACCAGACTTCAAAGACTTGGTATGAAAAAAAGAATGTAAAATGTCTCATTAATAACTTTTCATATTGATTACCTATTGAAATGATAATATTTGAGATAATTGGATTAAGTAAAATATGTTAACATTAATTTCACCTGTTTCTTTTTATTTTTTTAAATATGTCTACTAGGAAATTTAAAATGATATATATAGCTCATATTACATTTCTATTAGGCAGAACTGACTTAGGTAATATTGAATTGTAATTTTCCAATTTTAATTTGATATTCTACCCTTTGTTCAGTTCTAAGGCTTGCTACAAAGGTTTCTGGCTCTGGATGAAAGACTGCTCTTTTGGAAAAATGGGAATTAATGTAAGAGACAAATAATTAAGATGTACTAAACTGTATTAATCAATAATTGTGCTGTTTGTAGAAATTGTATAAATTATACTAATTAATAGTTGTTCTATTTTGGAAAAATAGAAATTAACATAAGGCATCAATGATTTAGATGTTTAACTTGTACAATTTACTATAATCCTCCCTTCCATGGGGTGGAACATATAGTCCCTGACTCTCTAGTGTTCTTAAATTTTAAATTGACTGAAAGATTTACCTTCATGAGGTTCTTCCATCAGACCACCACCAGAACATACTTCAGAATGGGCTTATTAATTCACACCTTTAAGAGGAATTGTTGCGGGGGGACTGTGTTTTTGAGAATAATTGGATGAGGGGAGAAAGAAAAGGCTGTACACTTATTTAAGAGTAAAATAATTTCCCAGGCAAAGTTTTGAGAAACTTGCGTATTTCATTGCTTTAGTTGTTCTAATCTAAGCCTGATTCAGGAGTATAGCTGGGCACATAAAATGATCTCATAGGCATTTTCTACCACTAGTATGAAAGTAATTTGAAGGCAGAATATACAAGCTAAAAATTAAGCTATAAAACAACAACCAGCTCTAATTGTTTCTATCAATTTAGTGCTACAGCTTTAAAAAATGAAAACTTTTTACTTTAGAGTAATATAACAAGAAACCTCAAGAATGCATAATTTTTGCAGGGAAAAAAATTAGGGCAAAAATAATGTTGTTTAACTAAAGCTGTATTTGAGAAGTTACAACTTGTTCAAACTATCAATGCATAATGGAAATGACAGCTAATACTCATGAGTGCTTACCAGGTGCCAGGCATGGTTCTAGGTCTCTACACATCATGTATTGACTTATTTAATCCTCAATATATTAACATGAAGTACAATATATGCATATTATCCTCATCCCTGCCTTACAGAAGTGGAATCTGAGGCATACAGAGGCCAAATTTTTTTCTCAAAGTCACATGGCTAATAAACAGCAGAACAGGGGCCTGGGAACCCAGGCAGTCTGGCCCCAGAGTTCGTGCTCTTAACATACAATGATGAACACTATGAATTGTCAGGTAAGAGCAGACAAAGAGTCAGAGAAATTCACAGTGTGTTGGTTTCAACAACAACAGTAAAGCATTTTTTTTGTGTTGTCCATTAGAAATTGTCAGCAAGAAGAATCAAGAACATAGCATTGGCCAATGGAGTGAACACTGGTTGGGAAGTCAGGAGACAGAGGATCAGAAACCTCTATAAAATGAGAAAGTTGGACTACATGCCCTCCATGTTCCCCTTCAGACTAGCGATTCTGTTAGTGCTGTGGCTTCTTATGGCTTCTTCCAACAACAGCTACCTAAAGAGTCATGAGTTGCAAGTGAAGTTATGGAACCTAATAAGGGAAAGAGAAGGAGACTGTCCCAATGCAAAAGGGGAAATAATTAGATATGTTAGGATTAGGGAGAAAAACACACTGCTAGAGTAGACCAAAGATTGAAGAGAACACTTTCTTAAGAATTTAGTTATTTAAAACCACAAGCATGGTTTAGAATGTCAGCTCTTACAAGGAGAAAATTTACCTCTTTAGATTTATTTTCAGAGCACATACGCATGCACAGATACCTTATCTACACTTTGTAATGAAGATGGCAATATTAGATTTGGTGATCGTTTTGAAGATAATGAAAAACTCTGGGATACAAAAAAAAAAAGCCAGATTGATTAGGAACCATATGCACTTATTCATACTGTCTGTAAAGTGGGGGTAATATTAACCTCAAGGGCTTTGGGGAAGATTAAACGAGAGAAAGCAGGGAAAGAGCTGAGCATGATGTCTATTTCATTATATGCTATTAATCAAGGTTAACAATGACGACAATGATGACAATGATGATGATGATATGCCATACAAATCAACCTGCTTCTCGGGACCCATGTCCAACTCTCAACAATTTTTACCTAGAACATTCACATTATATATGTTATAACACTAGGACATTGAAGCTATTCAAAAGATTACAGCCATATATAGAGTTTGGGGTTTTTGGAGACAAGGTCTCACTATGTTGCCCAGGCTGGCCTTGAACTCCCGGGCTCCAGTTTTTCTCCCACCTCAGCCTCTCAAGTAGCTGGGACTACAGCACTGTGGCCAGCCTATGGTAGAGTTTTAAACTCGTAAGCACAGCTTTGTTTCATATATAATTTGAAATGTATTTCTTTTCTCCAGAAATTCATATTAGAATAGTTTATTCTATAAAGTTCTATTGGGTTAAGCCCTATATGCTTTGTATCAACAAGCTCCTCACATTCTGGGATCATAGTTTGCTAATGAGAACTGACAGATCACAACCAACACAAGATGGTTTGGTGGTACTTTTCTTCTGTCCACGTGCTTTTGAAAAAAGAAAAAGAAGGTTTTTAGAACAGCAAAGAAAACATAGACTTTGAAGTCAGAAGGTGACCTCAGGTTTCTTATCTGTGAAACTTTTGTAATAATTAACTGACCCCATAAGGCAATTTTGAGAACCAAATGAGATACTATCTGTGCACGTGCTGTACAAATGCTAATGTTTAAACAGTCACTTTAAAACAAAGCACATCAGATTATCTATTTGTGGATTATCTCTCTATGTCACTTGCTATAGTCATCTTTCACCCTCTGTAGCCTGTGCATATATTAAAAGCAAGGCTATGACCTTTTCATCTCAATATCTCCAGCATTTAGTATTCTAGCTGGCACATAGTAGATGCTGTCACACATTTTTAAAAACTATGCATTTAAAGGAAGCAGAAACATTGATTTGAACCCTTAAATATGATGGGTCATACAACAAAACTAGATGGCTTAGATCCAAAAATGATGTACTTCTTTCCTTTTACAGGCCAACAAATATGTAAAAGTTACTGTTGCAGGCTCAGATCTCAAGGGTCAGATGCTGAGGCGGTGCAGGATATTTATTAGGGACCAGCACCCATGGAAGAAAAGGGGAAAAGCTTAGGGAGAAAGAGCAGTGCTCATTAGAGTTGCCCTCCATCAGGCCAAGATAGCCAGGCCTTTATACACCGGCCTCCATCAGTCACTGGATATGAGCCACCATGGAGGAGCATGTCCTTGGGCAAGGTGACTCTCTGTAGCTGAGGCAGTCCCTGAAGGGGTTGGCAATGGAAGCAACAAATCCTCCCTTGAAGGGGAACTTGCTTGGTGTATCTCTATGTTCACCATAGTCATCAAATTTAAAATGTTCTGTCTACCACACTTTGAGTGCACTTTAATCAATGAGACATTTCAAATTACATTCACAATTGAATAAAAGAAAAGGCCTATGCTCGCACAGATTTATGATAGAATATACCAAAACATGTAATTAATATAGTGAAGACATACAGGAAAACAAAGGGTTCTAACATTGATTTGTTGGCATGTGATGTCAATTTCTCATGAAGTGCTATTATATCATTCGGCAAGTGTTGCTGGGTACCTGTTTGTGCATTGAAACAGGCATTACCAAGTAAAGAGCTCCTCCTGGGGTGTAACGATACAGCTACAGGCAGAACTTTTCCCAGATCCAAGCCCCTCCACTGTTCTAACTCCTGAAGGGAACAGGCATGTTTGTCTACCAGGATGTGTCTGTACCCTGGAGTCGCGAAGAGGGCATCAGCAGCAGGATCTGGCTTCCCTTTCTGTTCTAAGCCTTCCTACCCCCACCGCCTGGGCCCCACGCATTTCATGTTCCATTCGGGGCAGCTCTCTTGCTCAAGTGTGTATGTTTCAACAGTGCCCAAAGAAGTAACGGAAAGCAAACCTGTCACTTCTTCAAGGTCACTATGAAGAAATCAATTTACTCAAACAGTTCCCCAGTTGCAATGTGTATGCAGCCTGCTCTACAAAATAATGTGTTGGGTGGATTAGCAAACACTTGAGTTTAGAAGAAAATCAACCACCATTTCCTTGGAACCAAGAAGAATTGATTTTTCCTTCATTTTGAGCTTCTGGAGAAAGTTCAGGAGCTTATGTGTAGAAGACTTAAGGGATTGGTCTGGAAAGCTGGGATCTCAAGAAAATCGATTAAGTTCATAAACCCCTCTATCTTCCAGTGCACCATTAACTAATTATAGTGAGTTAACTCACTCTCATTTAACTCACCATTTAACTCATTTTAAATGCTTATAAATGATAAGGGTAAGATCAGTTTATAAGAGGCTTGCCTCGACCATTATGGGTTATCATACAGATTTCTAAGATGTAAACTACTAAGATTAAAACATTTTAATTTTTCTTTTTTTCATGCATAGTAAATGGGGAAGGCAAGGGAACATTCCTTAGGCATTCCAGGAGTAATGTTTTAAACTGATCAATGTTTTCATTTGGTTCTCTCTCAATCCTTAGGGGTAGGCACCAAAATAAGGCTAAATATGTTTAAGTTTTTAGAAGCTATGATACAAATTCCATAGTAACTTAATATCCAACAATGTCTGAATTCTCTCAGTTCCCAGGGCTATTTTTAGGTCTTTAGGGAAAATATTACTCTTTTTCTCCTTTCTCAGCCTTGGTACGCCCCCATTAAACTTCTCCCTGTCTCGCCACACTCTTTTCCAGTCCATTCACTATATTCAGCATCCAAGATCCGGAAAGAAGTGAAGCTCCTTCATTGGTAGGGGAAAGGGGAAGGGAAAGGAAGCGCCCAGGGCTGTGGGGAGCAGGGAGCCTGGGTTCTAGCTCCAAACCCAAGACTGTGTGTGACTTTGAGAAAGTTCCTGGATTTCTGTAGGCCTCCATTTGCTCGTTTATTTAAGGAGAGAAGAGAATGGATGCTTCTAATTGTTCTTCCAATGCCACTGTCCTGTGATTCTCTAATGCTCCAAGCATACTATGCTCATTTTTATGGGGGAAGCTTTGACAATAGACCATGTAATAGGATTTGAAGGGGCTATTTTCTGTGGCTTCCAGAGAATTTGGAAGATATGAGTCATAGAACTCCCCCCTCCAGTCCCAAATTGGTAAGAAGGAAATAAAGACTGGAGTTTGGGGCATATATTCTAGATTCTCAAAGCAAATTGAGTTTTCAAAGCCCAGAAGAGACATTTTAAGGCTAGAAGTGTTATTTTCACTTTGTGATTAGCAACGTGAAAGAACAGCCATAAATGTGACCAGCAGTTAATACTTTTGTTATCGGTTAAGAATTATAACCATTTAACTTTCCTTCAGTATTAAATTTAATTCTTTTTATGACAAAATTTCTCTTTGTTTAATGGTCCAAATTACCGTTTCCCAATTGCCTTCAGAATGGAAAGAACCTCCAATTTAGTGGACTGGTTGGCTCTGTCACCATGAAGGTTAAGATCAAGGTCAAGATTTAATAGTATTAGTTTCACTCTGTTTCAAAGCCACCAATACAAATTTAACCCTGCTGGCTTTCTAAAAAATGTGTGAAAGCTGTGCCAAAGAGTGTACAAAATCATCATCTCTACAGTAAAAGTAATTCACAGGTTGGCTGTACTAACAGTGGGAGTTACCGTCAACTTTGGTTAACCAGGACAGCGTGGTATCAAGGTTGCCCTGGAAACTCAGTTGCCAAGGCTGGGTTAATATTTAAATGCCTAAAGTGGACATAGCACTATGCTAACGTCATAAGTATTCTCATAATGGTCAGTAGTATCATTGGACCTGGAGCACTAGACAGTCAATGGCACAGACATCATTGTTTGTGAACTATTTGTCCTCCTGCTGGTTCTTCAGACTTCACTTATGAATATTTATTTTCTTCTGAGAAAAGTGAACAGATTAAAAAGGAGGTGATTTCTCTATTTCATTCCATAGCATCTAAGGAAGCCAGAGGCATTAGATTTTGTGTTCCTTCAATAGGCTAAGTCCTGAGACTAATAGCCAAATTTCATGAGCCCCCACCACCTTAGTACCTTGATTTCAAAAAATGCCCCCACCGTGCATTCTGGAACCCTATCTCCCTCTTTTTTTGGACCCTTCCCTTAACATCATAGGAGATGTTCAAGCACTAGCTACACGTATCTTATAGTCCACATCATAGTAGGATATTGAAGAGGAAAAAAACAGCGCTTACACAGTCAAAAGTTTGAAGATCCTCTCTTTTTATTTCAAAACATGGGAATAACTCAAAATTTGAGCCTCAAGGACCAAAACATATTTGATCCAAATGTTCAGAGGATGAGCCAGGCCATCATTTTGGCAACAAGCTTCACATGGACACGTGGATATTAGAGAATGATGCCCGAGACACGGCTAAAGCTAAGCACACTCACAAATAGATTCATACTTGGTTGTCTAATTTGCATGCACGAGTATGGTGCATTCTCCATGCCACTAGTACGTATATGCCTTTTCCAAAGTCAGTGCAGGATCCGTATTTGTGCAAGTCTTTAAAAGTCTGCTCCCTTACAAAATTTTACCATAATTTATCTGAGACAGCCTTCCGGTGACAAATTCTTTATGCCGCCTTTACTTCCCAAAAGTCATTTCTGAATAATAATTATAGCTGTCAAGAGTTCCAGCATCACATAAGAGAATCCGTTTGTTAGTTATTTTAATGTCAGTTAGCTGGCTGTGAGTAAACCTGGCTAAACATATCCACATGCTTGGTGTCTGGAATTTGAAATTGGTAACCTTTAGCAGCGATGGCAACCTTAGACCAGAATGGCAAGATAAAAAAACCAACAACAGAAGATGTCCCGGAAAGAGTTGGGCTTTCCTGTTTTCCAAAGCAAATTCTTAACAGTGACAGCCTGACACACTCTTGCATGGGGGCCCACTTTTTCCCACTAATGCTGAATTGTTGGAAACCCAAACAGCGTTCAGAGCCAAGGGGGGAAATGCCTGACTCTGAAAAGGAACCAAAAGAAATTGTACCAGGGAAAGGAGATGGGAACTGAAAACAAGTTCCCAGAGTATCTCTCTCTGTCAACAAGCATGTAGAGTCTTTATTACCAGAATATGCAGAGTCCCATGGGAATTGCTGCATCTTTTTTTGCCTTAACTCTTTTCTTGCCAGTCCTTCCCTGGCTGGTTGAACTGCCTCTGCGGTTGTCCCGTCCTGAAGCCACGCTCAGTAGCAGGCCTCAGGAGCTGCATTCCTCGCAGTGACAGGAGAGGATGTACCGGTAGGTGGCAGTGAGTCGCATGCCTCCTGAGCATCGCAGCCGCAACGCCTTCAGCTTGGAGGTCTGGGGCCGGCAGCAGTGACAGGAGGAACGGAAGGGTTGCTTGAGGACAGTGCTGAAGGATACCAAGGGCTCGGAGCGTGACGCCTGGCTGCAGTGCCCCTCACACCTGGCCAGGAGCACCATCTGGGGAGAGAAGAGGAGGTAGTTACCCTGTAGGGATGCTAAAACCTCAGCCAGGTACCACAGCATCCTTGGAAAAGCCCTAACACTCCTTGCCAATTCCTGCTGGATTAGACCAATGGCTGTCAGCCCTGGTTACATATTGGAATCACCTGGTAAACTTAAAAAAAAAAAAAGGCAACACCCAGGCCCCATTTCAGGCCAATTGAATTAAAATTCTTGGGAGGAGGGCCAGGCTTTCATGGTTTTCAAAGCTTCTTAGGTGATTTTGGAGTGTACTGAGTGTTTAGAACCACTGGACAAGGCCCATCACCATTCTGTGCAGGTAAAAATCAAAGAACAAAAATTAAATTTCTCCTGAGAGGTGTTGGTCTACCATTAGTCCAGTGCATTGCAATTCTACCAGTAGCAAAATGCAGAAAGTCATTCCAAATTGAAATCAAAGAGTAAATAAAGAATGACTACAGAAAAAAGGAATTGGCTTGTACAGGGAATTGCTAAAGAAAAGGAATATAGTTTCTGAAGAAGAAGAAGAGATAACCTCAGTGAAATGTTCTGGATGCTGCAACCTGGGACAAGAGAATCACATTTCTTGGTTTATACAGGGAAGGAGCCTGAGATTTGTGCAATCACACCTGCATCTTCAGAGTCGTTGAGGGCAAATATTAGGATGCACTCATTCTGATCACTCTCCATTTCCAAAGGTTTGGGCTGGGGTAACAGAGGTTGTGTGTTCTTTATAGGGACTCTTAATCTGGCTTTAGTAAACAGATACCTTTAAGAATCTGATTAAAACTACCAAAGTTATCTTCAGAAAAATGTACATAAGCACACACTCAATATTTTGCATACAGCTTAAGAGAATGGACAAAAGGCTTATTTATGTACCCCATATGTACATCCTGGTATCCTGGGAGTGGAAGTCATGGGTGGGGTAGGGTGAAGTAGCTTGATTCATTAAGCTACATAATCCTATATACTGCGGTGGAGAGGGGGATAGATAACCTGAGATTATTGGTCCATGTTTACATGGGAGGGTCTTGCCTGGTGAATTTCGTGTTAAATGATGGAGAAAAGTTGCCCTGTAATTCCAGAGCCAACAACAAGATCATACATAGTGGAACTGTTCAAATGAAAGATTAAAAGAAGCATATATATACGTGAAACCTTTTGACATTTGCCTTATGACATTTTGGGAATTACCAGTTATTATTAAAGACTCATCAGCTATTATCTCTGACATCATCCTATAGAGCAGAATTAAACACCCGAGGATTAAAAGAAGGAAATGGCCAGTGCATCTTTCCAAAAGGGGGAAAAGATGACTTCTGGTAATTATAGATCATTAACATCATTATCTGAGAAGATGCTGGGGGTAAATCAACAATCACTTAGCAACCACCAAGGCAATATGTGATACTAGAACAAAAACAGCAGGGCTTAGGGAAGAATAAGTTGGACTAGACCAACTGATAAATTTTCTCTGAAAGCTCACAGAGGCAAAGAACAAATGGCAGCTGTAAGCTGTTTTGATTTTATTAAAGCTTTTGATTCTATCCTGCCTGCTCTTCACATTGATAGGAAAAATAAACACGATCTGAAACAGGTGTTTTGTTTGTTTGGTTGGTTTTTTTGTTTGTTTGTTTTTAGAGAGGGGATCTTGCTATGTTGCCCAGGCTGGAGTGCAGTGGCTATTCACAAGCGTGATCACAGCTCACTGTAGCCTCGAACTCCCGGGCTCAATGGATCCTCCTACTTCAGCCTCCTGAGTAGCTGGGACTACAGGCATGTACACTGCAGCCAGCTCTGGAACAGGCTTTGAGAGATTATGCCATAGGTCCCTGGTGTCCAACCCCATCTCTCTAATGAGAGAGAGAGAGTCCCAAGATCTTCCCTAGTCGTTTCTCCCCACACCTGCCAGTACATGGGAAGAGCTGCTGGACACTTGACCCTGGAGTAGTGTTAAATTTGCTGATATCTAATTTAAATCATCTATTAGGTTGATTAAACAGTTATTCAAAGAGTCACCTTCCAAACTGGAGTCTTTAGAGGTCCAGTTTCGGTCTGGGTGGATATAACAAACCTGCACCAACAGACTTAATTCAGAAGGGCCAAAGACAATGTGGGGCATCAACTCCAAATGATACACATGCAGGTGAAACAAACATAGACCTAAGTGACCAGGCCATTAGCACTGGCCGTAAAATGACCAAGTCAGCAATGTAGGACCATTTGTAGATGAGCTAACCTGATTGTGATTTCACTAAAAGTTTTCAGGATGTCAAGCTCCACCCCAGCCCACTCTAAAGGACAAGAAGTCTAGGCACTGATGGACCTGGGGCCACCTCCAATGGAAGAGGACCAGGCTCCTCTTCCTCAAGAGCTGGAATTTCTGCACAAGGAGAATGCACAGACATGTACAATGAACACCTTCAGTGGCTTCCCCTGGTGGTCAGAATAAAATCCATCATTTTGAACAGGTGTGAAGGCCCTCCATAACCCGGGTTTCACATATCTTTCCAGTCTTATTTGCAACTGTTCTCATCGCCCACTCCCTACTCTGATCAAGTTTAACAACTTAGGAGTCCGTGGAA
Organism: Daubentonia madagascariensis; assembly: GCA_023783475.1. Classification (NCBI taxonomy): domain Eukaryota; kingdom Metazoa; phylum Chordata; class Mammalia; order Primates; family Daubentoniidae; genus Daubentonia; species Daubentonia madagascariensis. The sequence continues at coordinate 935,144 of JAKFHU010000745.1, forward strand.
CTGCCCTGAATTCCCCTGCCTCTTGCCTTTGCTCAGGTCTTCCCTCTCCCAGGAATGTCCTTTCCACCTGGCTCTGCCTGATGAAATCCCACCTATCTACTCTGTGGCCAAATTCAAATGCCCCCTCCTCGAAGAAGAGACTATGAAACAATTATTGGACTCTTGGTGTTCTCAACATACACACGTGCACACACACACAAATCCCCTCTTTGGTAGACCTAAGTATATAGATCCTAGCTCAAAGCTGGAAACTAGATGGAAATATGCCTCTGTTTTGTGTATGTGTGTTGGAGGGGTAAAGCAGGAGTTTGGAAGATAAGATTCGTAAGAGGGTACCTTTAAGGAATGGAGGGATAACCATCTGCTTTCTGGGTTTACTCTCACTAGTCCGTATTTTAGCCTCTGTTATGCCTCACCTGTATTTTAGCACATAATGAACATTTTCTGACCTCTTCCAGACCAGAGCTTCTCAAACAGGAATGTGCAATTGAACCAGCTGGGATCTTGTTAAAAGGCAGGTTCTGAGTAGTTCTAGGGTGGGGACTGAGATTCTGCATTTCTCATAAGATTCTAGTTGCTATTGGTACTGCTGGGTACCCATTCTTTGAGTATCAAGGCTCTGGACCCATTAAAGTTTGAGGGCTCTAAAGTTTGAAGATCACTAGATAGCAATCATTTTGCTCACAAGCATTTATTGAGTGCTTACGAGTTATCTCGTTTAATCCTTAACAACACTACAAGAAAGGTACTATTATGATCTGTACTGTTACAACAGATGAGGAAACTCAGGCTTTAGAGAGTTGCAATAATTTGCCCAAACTCACATTTCTGGTAAAAGGCAGAGCTGGTATCAAGCCCAGGTCTGTCTGAAATCAAACCCCTGACCCAAACCACTATAATACCTGCCTCCTAACACTAAGATGTTTTCATGAGGCATTAGCCAATTCACACCTTTCTCTAGTCTATATTGACCCGCTTCTGGGACCCCTGACCATGTCATTTCCATAGACATACAAGTCTAACCTTTGCTTTATGGGCTTCTTGGGTTATGGCATCACCACCCCCAAGCTCACGCAGAACTGAATCTTCCAAGAACCTGACTGACCAGGTGTCTCCATTAGCATCAGAATAGAGAGCCTTCTGTCCCATCCTAGAACAGTGTTTTGGCTATTTTACCCCAACTGAGTGGGAAACATATTTTGCCTTTTTCATAGCACTGAACACTCGCTGTGCACCTCTACTTCTGTGGCCCTTGAAGCGCCCCCTTTTTTCCTGAGGAGCAAGACTCACCCAAGCTGCTGCTCCCATTGCCTTCGCCACCAGCAACCTCAATAAACAACTGCTCACCTCATCTCCAGGGACCCACGTCAACCTCCAAAGGGTCTGTGCTATGCTGAGGGCACCAACAAAATTGCAACCAGGGGAACAGAGCAGCATGGGGGTGGTGGAGGCTTTGAAAAGGTGGGTGGGAATTCGGCTTACTCCAATTAGAATCTGGTCCCATCACTCAGGTCACAGATCAAAGTAGCACAAAGTGGCCTTTGCGCACTGAACACCTCCCTTCCCTCTCTCCCCTATTGACTTGTAAGCATTATGAAGGCAAAAACTTTGTCTCTTTTTTCTTTCTTTCTGCTTTAGTGTCTCCAGCACTTTCCACAGCACCTGCACATAGTAGGCATTCAGTATTAGTATGCTCCTTTATAAAAATCAAGTTATATGTCTCAAGTAGTCAATTGTGTTATAAACGTGACATTCCTGACTCCTGTCACTTCTCCTACCACACTACGAGCTTGGTGGGCAGCTGTAGGAGATGGCCTGGGGGTCCTAACAGCTCCCTCCCAACCCCAAGACTCAGCCCTTAGCAGGCCAGGTCCCTCTTCCTCTGGGAATTTTCCCAGGCTTTATCCCCTGAGCCCTCCTCCTTCTCTCTTGTTGCTGCCCCTCAGGCTCCTCATCTGTTCCTGTGGCCCTTAAGAGTTCAGACAATGGTGCCCTGGTCCCATGCCTTGGCCTGGGGCCACCATCTCCCAGTCTTCATTCAGTTCAGGCTTCACAAGCCTGTCCTGCCAGCCCCCTTCGGGAAGACCCCTCCCTGGCCTGGAGTCCAGAACTCACCCCCCTCCAGCCCCTCCTTCCTCCACTCACCTGGACAGGGAGGTCAGCCCAGACAGCAGGGGCTGTTTCTCTTTTACTTTTATCCTCCCTCTTAGCACCCGGCATAGTGGCTTACATTTACTTTGCTCTTCTGCCCCACCCTGTGTTTAATAAGAACCACAACGAGGTTCATTTTCCTAATCCTTTAAGGCTGTAGGAGATCCCAGCAGTTATTGAGGTCTCAGTAGTGACTGAAATAGAAAAGCAAGTCTAAACACCTGTCCAGTTTATAACTTTATCATCAAGATCATAATATCATTTATGAAATGTCTTATTATATGCTGGACACTGTGCTGGATGCTTTACAAATATTATCACCAACACCCATACCCACACCCTCAGGTGGACAGCTCCATTTTGCATGGGAAGAAACAGGCATCAAATGTGGAGTTGGAATTAAAAGCCAAGTTTCTCTCACTTCAAAGCCTGGGCTGCCTCAGTTCCCTTAAAGATTCCCCAGGCAGCCTGTTCCCATTAACCACTGACCTTTTACCTGTTTGCTGTATAGCCTTTACTTACTCAGAATTTCAGAGAAACATGGTCTCCCACAAAGATTATAGATGAACCTGCCATTGCCAGGATCCTTTGCACCCAGGAGGTACCACCACCTAAAACCACCAGGTGCATCCTAATCTCTGGCCACGCTGTCCTCCTTAGTGGGCCACTGTGGCCAGTCTTTTCTCTCTGACTCCATCTCAGTCCTTTCCTGAATTGCTAAGAGATGGGTGACAGGACCCTGGGACTGTGCAGCTGCAAGTTCAGGGCTAGGATGAACAGGCAGCCTCATTGACAGCTCCCAGAAAAGCTTTCACTTACTATTTCTTTTTCTAGAAAAAAGTTGCTGAGTATAAATCATTATTGCTGGCAGATCAGAAGTTGAGCCTGGACTTCCAAATAATGGCTCCTACATTCTACTTGTATTCCTCCAAGTAGTAGAAAGATGAATGCTCTGAGGCAGACATTGCCACTCCCTGGTTATACTATATGACATCAAGCAACATACTTCTTTCAGGTTTCAGTTTTCCTTACTGGTAGAATGAGCATGATAACACCTGCCATCACAGGTTTGTTGGCAATGATTAGAGCATATGGTATGAGATGACTGGCACATATTAGGTGTTCCAGCAGGTGCCCTTCCTTCCCTGAGCCTGGGTCACACACTCCCCTTCGTCTGTCTTCACAAAGCCGGACACTGGATAAATGTAAGTCAGGAAGCACTAACAGTTGACAGGCAAACAGTAGGCACATGTCTAGTAAATAATGGCCCTTGAACACGATGTTGAGGAAAAATTTTTGTGGGGAGAAAAAATCTACCCTAAGTGTCTTCTTTGTAAAAGAGACTAGGGTAGATTGTTGTTGGCTTTTTTCTAGATGCAGGCTAAATGTTTTATCCCAAGTTTCTAAAGGCAAACAATTTCAATAAATAAGACCCATTGGAGAGAAGGTCAGTCTGAGTCTGTGAGAGCTAAGAATTATAGAATAGTTCCAAATGAAAAACAGTTTTTTTCCTGGATACATAGAGAAAATCTAATCCAGAAAAGGTCTGGGTAGTTGAGATTTTGCCAGGCATATTTTATGGCCAAGGAAGAAAGGTTTATAATTACAAGCACCATTTACATAAAACTATTGCTATATTTGGGATCATTTGGGATGTTTGAAAACAGCTTGTTCCCATGAAATTACAAACATTTCTCCTACTATCACAATTTTGTGCTGTTATTTGCCATGGTATTCTGGAAGAAACAAAGGTGAACAATAGTAGACTGAAGTCTGTTTCTAAGATTCACGCCCAAGCACCATGAGTTTGTTGGGTTTCAGATAATGACATCTCTTCTTTGACCCTCCCCAGGTTAAGGTGATAGTTGCTAAGGCATTCCTCCATGATTTCATCCAATCTTTCCAGATTGTCTTCTAGTTTTTATAGATGCTACTATTTCTTTGTTCCTTTCTATCATCATAGTGATGCTTTCTTTGAAAAAATTTCAATTCCTTTTTTTTTAAAAGAATCATGATTATGGAGGACAACCCAACAAAGGGAGAAATTATCCATGGAATAAGAAACACTAAATATTAGTGCAGTCTGTTTCTGAAGGGAGAGGGAAGGAGAAACTAGTAATTGCTATAGTCAGCCTCACTTGGGCCTACAATTTCTGAGCAATCATGGTTGTAAAAGCACTTCTCATTTTTTTTTTCTCAATTTGTTTTAGTTTCCTTTACCTCAGAAGGGATTGTAGGCCTGCAAAACTTACGTTCATCTATTTACTCCTTTTTTTGGTTCTACAAGTACAAATAAGAGACAGAAAATTATTCTTAAGTGGAAAATCTCTATCTTCTCCCACAGTCATAGGTCTTGTTAATATAATGGTTAAAGCGATTTAACTCAAATTCTTATCCCCCCAAACCAAAACAAGTCATCATCATTGAGCTATAATCGGAGAAGTTAATGGAAATTTTAAAGGCAGACAGAAGTCATAATGTTTTTAAATGGAGAGTTGAGAGATTCTAGTGGTTGATATTACAAAAAAGTCTTAATTATACCGGTAATTTAAAAAATACTTGTCATGTGAGAATGTTTAAGTGGTTTTAATCTCAGGACTAAACGTGCAAATCTCTGAGGTTGGGCTAAAAAAATTCTTATTTACCAAGCGTGGACAAATTTCATTCATGTGCCTGTTTGGGGTCAGGGGCAGTCATGAGAATCCATTCAGAATATGTTCCTCCCTACAATGTGCCTCCCTTCTGGGTGGTCCATGTTGCTGGCCACTCTCGGTGGCCTTTTAAGCATGATATTCCTTTGCACACCACTGGGGCATGAGTTGCCTCTGCAAGAAACATGCAACCTATTCCAAACAAGAATAATTTGGATAACCAATGTAAAAATGATAAATGATCAAATTTCTATCTTATCTTTTGAGATCATTTTAACATAAACATGGCACATGGAGAAAGGCTCAGAACACAAAGCCAGTTACCAACTATTTCACTAGAAAACTCTTTGAAGAGCCCTCCAAGAAGTATGTTTCAGTCTTCGATCACAATTTTTGGCATTCCTTTCCTCTTTATTGCTGATGGAGGTAGATGGAGTTACGATAACATTTTTCTTTCTTGTAAAAGGACACTACCACTCATAAATTTCACAGCCAGGAACAAAAGACACCCCTGTCACGGGATGAGTGTGCACATGGTCGATTAGGCAGTTTTACTGACAAAAGTGCAAAGTATGGTGGGAAACCCTAAAGGCATGATTCTCCCACAAGCCCTGTGGGCCAGCCACATAGCTCAAGTTTGGGCTATGATCATAGTTCTCCATCCCTGACAAAGAAATATGGTTTCTCTCCTGTTTCAAGCGGGGAGGAGATGTTCCCCTGCAGAGACCTTGGTCTTACCTTTGAGCTACACTTGTACAATGGGTGACTGATAGAATCCACATAGTGGTGCCTCATGCAGCGTCGAGGGTCCGAGTCCATCATGAATGAGCTGTCCCTTTTGCTGTCTGTATCTCCCATTATCACCAGCAGGGAGAGCATAGAAAAGGATGCAGCTAGTACATGATTTCTCATTGTTGTAAGGAAAAACTTCTCCAGAAGAACAGCAGAGGGAGGCAGAGGACAAAAATTTGGAAATGCCTTCACCTCCTAGGATCCAGTCCCTTTCAAGGAAAGGGCAGGATCTGGCTGAAGCTTTCTGATTGTCATTGTCCTTTGTATGCCTGAGTTTTGTCTTACTCTTTGTACTTGCAATCCATCATCACAGTATCTGCAGCACAGCTGGAATGAAAAGAGAAATTATTTTCCCCAGAAATATTTACCCAGAACCACTAATGGAACCCAGGAGGTATTGAGTAGAATTTTTCCATGTCATCTTGAGTGGAGAATATTGGTTTCTACAGTGTCATTAGCATAAGCTGTCATCCGTTCCACCCTCCACCCTCCCTTAGCTTATGCTACATATTTATAACCATTTGGAAGTGGACACAATGGTTTAATGGAAGCACATGTTGACTTTAATTGCTGGAGTCCATGTTCCTAGGGGTAAGAATAGTTTGAACCCATGGTAAAGATTAAACATGTGGTTCTGGCTACAGCATAACTGAATTGGGTGGTCTCATCTTTATCTTTGGTGGGTGGGGGCAGAAGGGTCTAGTCAGTTTCTCAGTAAGCTTTGGTGCCAATGTCAGCTTACAGGGCTAGAGAGGAGGCAGGTCAGTGATGATGAACACAGGTCACATCCCATGGGGAAGCACATTTTCCATTTCCAAGTCTATACCCACCCACCCACTTAGTTTTCCACTTCCGTGCTCTCAGCTTATCCTGTTTTTGTTTTAAGCCTTGTGCCACCCAGCACCAATGACAAGCTGCATCTGAAATACACATTATGCTAACTGGCCTCCAGCATAGTTAAGGCAGCACATATGTATTTGCCAACAGAGTCACACATTTCTGTAGAGGCTTTGTAGCCTGGGCACATGGTGTAATCTGAAAAAGAAAGCAGTTGTTGGAACCCAGACTTACCATTAAAATGGGTTTATATTATACAGGTTTTACTGAAATTTGCTTTGTTCTTTTAACCATACTTTTTGGACAAAGGACTGGAGTCCAGAGATGTTCCCAAAGCACCTCACTAACCCCCCAGGCATGGCCAACCCCAGTGCTTTTTATCATAGCAGAAGACATAAAGTATCCAAAATATTTTCAAACATTTAGGAAAACTGGAGGGAGCTGACATTACATCCAAAACAAAAGGAACATGATAATTCAAGCTTCAGAAAAACTTTCAAAAGTATTTCAGATAAAAGTTTGATCACTTTGTTCACAGTATGACTTTTTTTAACTTCCTACTCATGAACGGTCTGAATAAACAGGGCAAAGTGTTGATAAAATCAAGATTAGAAGTTCAAGTCAGTATAAGCCAATTCATTTTGCCCCAATAGAATAGCCTCAGACCCACTTAGTCTAAGTCAACTATCTTGCAAGTGTGGGGCAGGGGATCCTAAGCAGAAAGGGGTGTATGAGGTAGGGCTGTTTCAAAGCAGGGCGTCCTCGGCAACGGCAAAACCTCAGTGCATGTGTTTCAGGAAAGTCCTAGAAATTTCAGGAAGGGCAGAAAACAGTAGTGAGGGGACCCACCTGGACTTGAGTCCTGCCATTTATTAGCTGGGTGACCTTATATGGGTCATTTAAACTCTTTCAGCTCCAGTTTCCTCATCTGTAGAGGAGTTGGCAGAGACAGCATCTGCTGTCCCCTCTTATTCTAAAATGCCACCATGTGATAGCTATGGATTCAGCTACCATCATCTCCAGATGCAAAAGTTAATCCTAAAGTTGAAGAGACCATATTTCCACACAACTTTGTACCACTTTCCTTTACATGTATGTTAATGGCAATATCTTATTAAAATGGATCAAACCTGTGCCCAAAGCTCCAAATCGGCAAAGGATGCAGAAGAACATGCTTTGCTTTGTGTTCAGCTGCATATTCTAGGTTTTCCTTATACACGTTACCCTGAAACTCACTAAGACTTCAGCTCAAAGAGCCAGAACTTTCTTAGGGTCTATGTTCAGAGGATGCCATATTACTGACCATTTCCTGAGTTTTAATGTGACTAAATTATCCCAAGTGGTTAGCTGTCTCTTTGAAGCCTTAATTAGCCTCAGAAAGAGAATTGATTAGATTTCTCCTTTCATTGCTCCAGTCTACAGATATTTCCCCCAGGAGTTAATGGCAAAAGGATGAAGGGAAAAGCAGACATTCCAGTCGTGGCCCTCCTTCTCCACTGCCAGCAAATTCTGTTCAAAGCCATGGACAGGAGGTATGGGTAAATGAGCAAAGCAAATTAAAAAAAAAAAAAACATGTATAGCATGATAGCAAAAACAAGCCACAGCATCAATAACAAAATCCTACATATATATATGTATGGTTGTATTGGTTGGCATTTCCACTTTCTCCACGGAGAAGGAAATATAAAGGCCCCTTAAACATGGAAGATAGGCACCCTCACTCATTTAAAAGAAATAAAAATTAAAGTACATTGAGATACTTTGCTCAACCAATCAGATTTACAAAGATTCCAAAGTCTGATCGTGTACCCTATTGGCAAGGCTGTGGGAAAACAGGTCCATTTTGGAGACAGTTCAGTATAAATTGGTCCAAACTCTGTAGAGGCCAATTTGGCAATATCTTTTAAAAATGAAAATATATATAATTTAGAACCAGTAATTCCACTTCTGTGAATTATCCTACATATGAAATCACACGAGCACATGGTTATAATAGCATAAAATTGGAAACAGCACAAACTGTCCATCAATAGGAGACTGATTAATTATATTATACAACATTCATACAATGAAATACTGGGCAACTATATAAAGAAGGATGCAGAAACTCTATGTACTGATTTGTCTTAAAATGGGGAGGGATAAAAATATATATTTGTATTTGCATAAAGAAGCCCTGGAAAGATATCCAAGAAACTAATAAAATTAGTTACCTATGGGAGTTGGGGGAGAGGCATGGGAAAAAGACTTTTCACTGTATATCTTTTCATAGTTTTAGATTTTTGAACTTGTGAGTGTGATACCTATTTAAAATTTCATTCAAAAAATAATGCTTTTTCTTTCAAAAGCTCAGCTTAAAACTGGTAACTTGCTGGGTACGGTGGCTCATGCCTGTAATCCAAGCGACTTGGAAGGCTGAGGCAGGAGGCTTACTTGAGCCCAGGAGTTTGAGATCAGCCTGGGCAACATAGCAAGACAAACAACAACAACAACAAAAACAGCAAAAACTAGCTGGGCATGGTGGCACACACATGTAGTCCCAACTACTCAGGAGGATCGCTTGAGCCCAGGAGTTGGAGACTGCAGTGAGCTATGATCACGCCACTGCACTCCAGCCTGGGCAACAGAGCAAGATCTTGTCTCTAAAAAAAAAAAAAAGCATCCTTATAATGGTCTACAAGGCCCTGTGTAATCTGATCTCCCATTCCCTCTCTCAATTCAACAAAAAATAACCTGGTAGCTAAGTTAATGGATGTTTAATGTTTATGCCATTTTGAGTATTTTAATGATATTATATTTTTATTTCTTATAAATATGGGAAGACATGCTAGTCTTTTTTAGTCAAATACTCTTTCAAGTGGATCATTTCGTTCTTGTACATTACTGCCACCTAGTAGCAACATCCTGAATTGCAAGCACAGTTAAATTTTTTTTCCTGAAAAGTGAATAAAACACTTTTGCAAGCAAATATTGTGACGTTTACACAGATAAAGAGATAGTTAATGTCAGATGCAATGTAACTTTATCATCTGTTTTTCTCTTTAGAGATGATAAGCTGAACCTAGAAGTAGTAATAAAGAATAAAAGAGTAAGAGGAAATGTTGCTTCACCACTAATTCTAAGAAATAGATTTCTCATTTTAACACTCACAAAGCATGATACTTTTTATCCAACTCTTATCTTAAACTCTGAAATAAGAATGCAAACAACAATGTAAATAGGCCACAGAACTCACAGAACCCTCAAAACCTTGCAAAACCTATGTTCTTGCAACATAGCACCAGGATTTTTTTGCCTTAAGTGTTCAAATTGAATGAACCAACAGTGTTGTGTTGAAGAAGAAATAAAAATAAAGCTCAAGAAAAAAGCAATGTTATGTCAACCTGTCTTAACACTGTGTTGGTCAGGGTGTACATAGCTGACAATGTGCAGAGTGCAGTTGTGGAGCAGGGATGAGACCTCACAAAGAGGAAAATCAGGAATAAAGGAAATTTACACCACCAAGATCCCCACTTTCTGGCAATCTAGGGGTATCTCTGCCTTGCAGGAGCTTCTGTCATTTTCTCAAAACTAAATTAATTCCACTTTGCCTTAACTTTTTAAAGCTGTGTGGCATAAAATCAAATGCTGCCTATCAAGACTTAGAACCTTAGCCCAGGCAATAATGAATTGAATGAGAGAATGACTCTTTTACTGAACTCACTAGCCCTGTGGCCACTCTGTGCTCTGGGTATAGTCTCTGAAACATGGACTTGGCTGATGTACAGGGCCCACATTCTAATAGCTCCAATGTGGAGTCTCTGCCGGCAGGAGAGGCACGTAGGCTGGCGTGCCCGACTTTGCAGCTACCCTCCAAACGATACCAGTGGAAAAGAACAACTGGTGCCCAGATTTCCCCACCTGTCATCCTCAGCGAAATAATATAGCAGAGCTTACAGCAGGCCCAGCCTCCTGGGTAAGAGATGGTGTTGTACCCACAGATCAGCTCACTCTTGGGCTGACCTTCTGCCTGGCAGAGGGTAAAGTACTGGTTTCATGCAAGTTATTCCAGCAACAGGCTAAAACAAGTGGCATGTGCCAAGAATGGCCTTATTCTTGCCCTGCTTGCCAGGCACAGGAGGGCAGTGTTTTGGTATTCATATTCCTCCCCCCACCTCCTCCACCTTGGCTGTTTTTAATACTAATATATGCAGGTATTTCCTCCTGTGGCTTCTTTCAACAAATATTTTTTAACACATATTCATTGGCACCCACTATGTATGTCCTTTTGCTCTAGCAGATAAGAGATAAGGGTCAGGGAAAAAAAATAGGTTCTATCCTAAATCCCTCTTCTAGCTCAGTTTGCTGCATCTACAGGCAGAGTATTGGCCTGTTGTTTCCCTAAGTGATTTTTTTGACACATTGATAAACTTCCTTAATGTATAATTTGTACCCAACATGCACTGCATCATTTCTAAGAAGATCAAGTTAAGCAGTTATCTGCTTAATATAATGACTTTGGAATGGAGTCAGTGTATTAGCCAGAATTATTTGGTATTTACTGTAATTTTTAAAAATCATGATATGAGGCATGAATAAGGTAAAGATGGCAGAACATACAGCCTCTCTCAAAGGAATTACCAAAAAAAAAAAAAATCAAAGATTTATAACTGTGGGAGAAAGCTTGCTAGATAACACTTCATGCAGCACTAGGATCGGAAAAGCAAGAAACTCTAGGTCTAATTCTGAGAGTGTGAAGTGCTAAGTAGCCCCTTCCCAAGAACTCAAAGAATTCCAACTGGATCTAGTCAACTAGAAGCCTTAGAGAATAGGTCAGATGCCTCTTCCCAAGGCAATTAATTTATAAACTGTAAACAGCATGTTGGATTTCCTAAAGCATCCCATGTGCTCAATGAATGGTTTTTCATATTATTCCTATCTGGAAGCACATCACTAGCAGCCAAGAAGTCAGGCCTGGGCTGACCCAGAGGCAGCAGTACTGACTGCAAACGCTGCCGGGCCTCCAGCCTGCCAACCCCAGGTATCTCCAAGGATGGGCAGCCACAAGGTCAGTGGGGAGGGAGCGGCTCCTGCTCTTTCATCTCAGAGATAGACACATTTCATGTGTCTATTCTACCGTGTGGGGGTGGTGGGGGTGAGAGAGCGTGGGAGACAATGACCGCCCCCATAGCGCCACCTCAGGAGAGAGAAGACAACATCCTCGGGGTTAAACATAATTCTCCCGTCTCTGATAGGACTCTGTGTTCTCCCAACCTGCACTACTAGCCAAGTGTGGCCAAACTCGGCAGTGGGGGTGATGGAGGAAGAAAAGAGATGGGCGAAGCAAAAGAGAAGAAGGAATATAGCTGGGGAAAGAGGCAATAAATCACAACTGGGGGGTAAATAGGAGTGCTGAAATGAATGATTGGGAATAGAAATAATTTGGGGGCATGAGCCAACTGTCAAGCGGCCCCGCCTGTGTGTGTGTCCTTGGCTTGAATAGTTTTACTGTCTGGGGAGGGACTGGAGTGGGAGGACTCGGCCTTGAGCCTGACTGAAACTTAAAAATCTTGATTTTGAGGCATTATCAGGAAATCCAGAAAAAACTCTCATTGTTATCCAAGCTCCCAGTTACTTACAGCTTTCATCCTTTCTTTCCCAGACCCATTGCTAGCCTATGTTGTTAGTGTCCTGTGTCTGGGTATTTTGCACTGATTTGCCAGAAATATTGGATAACAATTTCACTGTATTCTGAAAACTAAAGAGCGTTCTACTGTTGCCTGATCTCATGGAAGGCAGGCTGCTCTGAGGGTCTTCAAGCCATCAGTCCTACCCTCCCATCATTGGCTGTGTGATCTTGAGTAAGTCACTTGCCTTCTCTGAGACTCAGTCTCCTCATCTACAAAATGAACAGATTGGTCTAGATGTTTCTATGGCTCTATCCATTTCTAACAGTCTCTAACTCTACCCAAGCTTTTCAGAGTACAGCACCTGTTTTGGGACTACATAGACCCCAAAGCAATCCTACAAAAAGAGTTCCTTCCTTACTCAAGGAGTTAATGATTGCAGAAGAGTCCAAACAAGGTCTAATGTGGTGCCTCAGCCAACAGTGAAGGTCAAGCTATAAGAATTTGCCCCTTGATGAGGCCATATTGGTAGCCTGAAATAAAAATAGCCCTTAATAACCAATTGATTTGGTGCTTTCAGTGTACTAAATGTAGTTTATAAATTTATAACATCCTGTTAATAATAGGAAGTGGTTAACAAGGATATTTAACCAGTTCCTGTTTCTCTTAAAGTTCTCTTAAAATTTGTGGTGTTTCTGTCTGATTTCCACCAAAGCATAAATGGGGAGAGTAGAAAGGTTAATGGTAGTCAATGCTAGAATTAGACTTCTTTCATCTGATGATGACAACATAGGCTGAGTTCAACCCTCTTGCACCTTTCTTATGAATGGCCCTTTTTCCTAAACTGAGCTTAAGCTACAGATCCTCATGCTGTAATGGAGTCATCTGTAATGCTCTAGTTCAGGATAGGAGAGGACGATTGGTTAGAAGAGTTGTCTTCTCTGCAGATGTAGAATTAACAAGGTCCTAGTGGTCAAGAGCAAGGCACTCTGCTTTGTAAAGTATCCATAGAACCTCTGTGCTAGGGGAGGTACATTCCTGAAGCCCTAGGCTGGGACTTGGCTCTAAAAGAGTTGACCATTGGATATGGTTCTTGGATCTTGTGCTGGGCATCTGTGGGCTTCTATAGTTTCTGTGGAAAGACTCATTCTGAGTTCTTAACAGCTGACATAACGAATTGCCTTTTAGAATACAAACCTTGCCTGAGTTGGAAATGACCAAGTCTGATTGCTGCAGTGTCAGGAAGCACTTTTCTGTTGAAGTCTTTTCCTCCAGGGGTTTAGATTATTCCTGTAAATTTAGCCACCTGACTAAAAGCTGAGACTGATATGGTGATGAGCTGTCAGAAAGTGCTTAGGGGTGGGCTTTCTACGGTGCCACAAGTCAACAGTAGCCCTAAACACAGAGTCCCCTTCCATCCTTTCCCCAGTAGGGAATAAAAATAGGGAAAGAGGAAGCCACAGAAGAAGTATAAAAAGAGAAGAAGGAAGGATTATTTTTGATGTTCAAAATCTGCTACTGCCCTTTCAGTTTTTTCAAATAGCACAATTTCAGAAAGGGAAGGATCCCTTCATTTCACCCGCTCCCTCCCAGGAAGGGAGGTTTTGCATGAGGAATGAGACACACTCCACTGCCCACCTTGCATAAGACCCTTTGGAAAGAAAACAGGACAGTTCTGAGATACCCAACCCAGAGGACTCAGTCCTGCCAAAACACAGGAAGGTACACTCTCCCTGTGGAAAAGAAAAGATGGCCAGGTATTCTGGGGACCCTTGTGCTGAAATAACTCAACACTTGCTCTGCCACTGGACTGCTGGCTGTGGTATAGCCTTAGGAGAAGAGAGGTGACCAATGTCAGCTCAGGGTACAGGCTCCCTTTTACCCTAGAGCCAAATGAGTATGTTGGCTTTTCTTTAAAGTGTCCAGCAAAGTGTTTCCAAAGCTGCATTTGAATCTTCTCACCCGCAACAACATTTTGGAATGGTGGGTAGTGATCTCACCTAACAGCTGTAGAGCCCTTCGTTAAGAAAGGGGTATAAACAATAGGAGCAACTTAGTTTTTCCGTTCCTCATTCAATTTGCTTTTTCTGCCCAATGGTGGGATTTGAATACTGAATTCAGTCCTGTTGCAATCTGGAACACTCCTAGATGCAAACCTATGTCAAAGGGGCAAGGTTAATTTAAAAATCACACAAAAATACACTTCATTATATTGCTAATAACCCTGAACTTCTTGGGCTGGTGGTTCTCTGTTGGTTTTTCGCTTTGCTTAAACCACACATACTACAGCTACATCTTTTGGTTGTTGGCTCTCCCATAACAATCCTATTCTGCTACCTTTGGATTCCAAACCTCAAAAGAAAAATTTTAATTCTGAAAAGGAGTAATTTTTCATAATCGGGGGGAATCATAGGAATGCATAGAGTCCTAAAATATCCCCTTGGAGTTTAAAGAAAAATTGGACTTTGATTAAGGAAGGGATTTCTTGGATTCTTCATGTCCATGTCAGGAATGTGTGTACCTACATTTTACTTAGAGTTGAGGATGGGGGATGTTCTTTTCACTTGAGGAGTTGACCTCCTTTTCAGGTAAAGAAGGCAAGTTCAAACCCCTTCCTGGGAGGGAGCGGGTGAAATGAAGGGATCCTTCCCTTTCTGAAATTGTGCTATTTGAAAAAATTGAAAGGGCAGTGGCAGATTTTGAACATCAAAAATAAAATAATCCTTCCTCCTTCTCTTTTGTTATTTCTCCCATGACCTGCTCTCTTCCTATTTTTATTCCCTATTGATGAAAGATGGAAGAGGACTCCACATTTAGGGCTGGTGTTGGTTTGTGGCACTGTGGAAAGGCCACCCCTGAGCATTTTCTTACAGCTCATCAACTTTCTTAAATGTCTTAACCTGTAGATCTTTCATTTTCAAAAGATACTGCAATTGGTTGGATCATGGCTTAAAAGAGGAAATTGGGATTGAGCCAGGTCTTGGAAGAGAGCAAATTGTCTAAAAAATTCTTAGCTTTTGTGGAAAACAAAAAAAAAAAAAAAAGAAAAGAGAAAAATATATTGCAAATCTTCTATCCGTTGTAAAGCTACTAGTCAACGTTCATGTCTAGATTTTGTCATGAGGGTGAAATGGACCCCAATTGGATGAATTCTTGATTATGAGCACTGGGGGATATGTCACCAACTGAAGTTACCCATTCTTTGAATCTTCTGAGTCAGCACTCTTTCTAACAAGAAAGTAGTTGTTCCAGACTGTGAACCCCGTCCAGGGTGTTACATTCTGACTATTGAAAATGGGTCTAAGGGTGCGACTCTTAGGGAATATATGCTGAACCATCGGGATCCGAGAAGGGGACAGTAAGCATAAATAGTGCCAAGCAAATGACTGCCAGAGATATGAGAAAAAAGCTTTGCAGATGCGGGGGAAGCTGGCATCAGAAATAATGCCATCGGCACAATCTTCCTCAAAAACTCAACCGTGTGGGCGTGTGAATTTGCAGCATGCAACCTGCACAGCCAAACGAGGACTCATTTCCGTACCAGCCTCACCTTCCCCGCTGCACACACGGGGGTTTTGGAAGGATTCCCCACCCTGTGTTTTCTCCTGAAATCAAACACAGAAGTTCATGGTTGCTGACCTGATGGGTGAGGAGTGGGTACTACCAGCTGGAGTGTAGCCACTGGCAGGGCCAGACAAGAAAACAGAAATGCTCTTAATGTCCTCCCAAAGAAAACCTTTGATGGACAAAAGAGTGGTTGTATTTTTACTCTCTCCCTTCATGCTGCCAGGCGGCTTTAAATAGATCTTCTAGCCTAGGGACTTGTATGGAATAATTCATATTAAAACCCAAGAAGTGGCAGTGGAGGGGAGCTGGTTCTTTCTTCTCTTTCTTTTCTTTGTTTTCTTCCTTTCTTTTTTCCTTCTTGTCAAGTTAACAGGGAAAGACCTATTTTAATTCAGCTGTATTAAATTTTTCCTTTTGGGTCTTTTAATGAACTTTAGCTAATTCAGAAAAGACAACCAAAGCCCCCAGGAAAAGAAAAGGAATAGGAAGCCGCCTTGTGGCTTGCTCTTTAATACCTTTTGGTCCCTAGGACATTAGCAGCATCTTTTAAGGATGCTGCACAGGGAGGTTTATATGAGGCTTTTAAATGGGAATCTCTAATGGAGAGGTCCTCTTCCTTCCATTTGCAACTCATCAACTAAACTGTTGTTCTGCTGTTAGGAGAAAGAATGAAAGAAAGGAAAAAATTCGTCCCTGTTTCTAAAGTCTCATGCATTTTTAGTTTGGCTCAACCCAGGATCTATTTCTCCCTTCTCCTTTTCACCAAGCGGGTTTCATGAAGACATTCAGGCCTCTGCTAGACAAATTAAAAGTCCTGTCTCTCCTTCCTTCTGTTTGGGAAGGGAGGGATGTGGGAAGCACAGACGAGGAAAGGGGGCAGGGCAGGGCCCAAGGATCCAGGGAGCTTTGTTTCAAGTCACTTGTCTCCCCCACTCCCCCCCAAACAGAGAATAACCACATTTCTCTTAATGTAGGCCGAAGTGCATCCAGGCATCCCATAGCTCTCCCACCCCCAGGCCTTTGCCTGAGATGTTCGGGTCACTGTGATGGTATGCTTGTCCCTGCCAGCCCGGTCACTCCAGTCCTGCTCTCAGCAGTGAAAAGGGCAGCCGAGCCATGTGGCTGCTCCTCTCTCTCTGCGAGTGGGTTCAGCCTCAGGGCTACGAAAAGCCCCCCAATCCTATCAGCCCAGCCGGGCAGAGCTGGTGCCAAGAATGACATCCTGGGAATACTATGAAGATGGGGAGACCTCATGGGCTGTTCTCCCTGGATGGAACAGGACCCAGGCTGTCTGGAAAACAGGCAGAGCAAAGAGGCAGCTCACAATGGAAGGAGCTCAGGCGAAGGGAAAAGGGGGCAGGCTGGGAGCAGTGGTGAGCAAACGAAAAGAAAAGCCACATGCCACCCAGGAAGAATCCAGGGTGGGCGGGAGGAGGTGGTGGAGGAAGGACTTGCAGGAAGCAAGTACCCAGACGTGGCACTGCCAGTCTAGCTGGATTCTTTTCTGAATTAGATTATGTGAAAGACGGGAAATATATAGCCGGCCAGCTGTTCAAAGGCTTACAACCTTGCTTTTATTGTCCGGGTAAGTTGGTGAGGTGGGGCATCAGAGGAATTCCAAACATACCATCCCAGAGAAATTTTAATATGTTCCACAGTGTCATACACGAAGAGGAAATGACAGCTGATCACAGCCAGGGCAGGCCACAGCAATCCGGGCCCTGGAGCTTACCCACCCTCCCACAGCCCTGCTACCCCCTCTGCGTTAGCACTTCTCAGTCCTTCCACCTGCCTCCCCATCCCCTCTGCGCCTGCTGGCTGCTGGCCTAGTCAAGAGGGACTGGACAAAGTAGCATTGACCAACTGTCATGGGAAGAGGTGAGGATGGACTCCAAGGCTGCTGGCCAAGAAACTGAGGGCTGGCTAGGGTGAGTCAGGCACCCCAGGGAGTCAGAGGCATTTTAATCCCACCATGGGGGATTATCTACTGATAAGAACCAAGTCCAGGACCCCGGTGATGCTGTCTTCAGGGTTTTTTCCCAGTAACCTAACCGCGTGATAAAACACAATACTGAGTTATTTGAAAGCAACACTGTGTGTGGCTCTGACCAAGGGGAACAGCCCCTTTGGGGAAAGCTTCCAGCAGCTTCTTCCCAGGGGCCTCTTGAATATAGGCCAGGCCCAGAGGTCATTAGTTTCGATCCTGGGGGTGGAACAAGTAAGTGGTGGGAGATAGTGACTGCATCTTCCTCTGTCCGTATTTCTAATTCAATGATTCATCAAGTAGACCTGATATCAGCTGCTGAGTAGGTGACTCACACCCAGCCCCATAGAGACAGCACGTGGTCCTTTCCAAAGGGTGCTCCAGAGAGCAGAGAAAGGATCAACTGCTCTTTTTCCAGGCGTCTTCTACCCAGGCTGGAAAGATCCAGGCTGTGTTAGCTGTGCAAGTGACATATGCCCAGGATCTGGTGAAAAAAGCCTCAGGGGAACCCCTTAATCATAAATGGAAAGAAAACCCATCGATGAGTGAGAATCATTTCAAGTAAATCTGGAAACCAGCAGCTATTTCAAATGGCTCTTTATAGCAAGAAACTTATTGTCCAATTTACCCAATGGCAAAGCCCATTTCAGTTCTGGAGATAGCATATGGACTGAGAATTAGGGACAATGTCTTATTCACCTTTGCATCCATCAGGACTAGCATAGCACTGGGCACATAGAAAATGCTTAATAAATATTTATTAAAAATAATGATGAAATGAATAATTAACCAGTAAGAATAATAGTACTCGAATTGCTAATTCTCAAAATAGAATAAAAATTGCCCGCCACCACTGGTGGCTATAATTCAAAGAAATTCACCACATTTTTCAAGGGCCCGGGAAAATAAATGAGTTGGAAATTGTTAAATGTATTGAAAAATGATTTATTTTTCCCTTGACTGTGTCACTGGAACTCGAATTAAGATTGAAAACTCCACAGGCACATTTCCATCTGTGAGTGTCAGCTGCTTGGTACACAGTCGTAAGAAGGCCTCAGCCAGTTCTCCCGTTACCTGAACCAAATGTATTTTAAAATAAATGATGCAAAACATTGCATTTTGTGTTCAAACACTCTTATGTAATGATCGGAATAATGGTATAAGAAAATTGTTTTGATTCAGCTAAATGCTTTGCTAACAGCAGTAGTTTTAAAAAAATCACAGTAAAATTTTATAGCGATAGAATCCATAGTATCTTTTACAGGATTTCTTGAATAGTGAATATTCCAAAGTTGTAAATTAACTCATTCAAAAGTCAGATTTTCATTCAACAATGCTTGTTAGGCTAGTTATTAGTGAAAATCTGAAAAGTTCCCCATACACTAAGTCCTGCTCTGCAATGAAAACTGGTCAATAGGACCCGAAAGTTTACTTGCAGAAACAAGACTGGTAAGAAGAAAATGAGTAGATATTTGCATGGTCCAAATGCTCAGCTGAGAAGCATTCTGCAGTCCCCGCGGTATTTGGTTGACACCCACAGCCGACACTGCATTTTAGGCATCTCTATGCTTTCAAATGCACCTGGTATTTAATGTTATGCATTAAAGCAATTTGCCGATGCCAACTCCTTGTAATTAAAATACATTAATTTAGAAATGAAAAGAGTCGTGTTTTGCAGCAGCCATATCTGTTATTAATGACAATTACAAAGAACTGTACATGGGACGCCTATCTTGCCAAATAGCTTCCTTTCCCGCACCTGAATCCCAGTAGAGACCTGCGTCTGCCTCTTACATGGAGGCTTATCTAGCCTTGTCCATTACAATAAGCCTCAGTTACTGGGCGTTCCGAGTCATTAACATTCTGTACACAATCAAACTTCCCGTCCCCCAAGAAAGAGTTATGCCCAGGCCTCCTACAGCTCAATTGTTCATTTAAACAGCGAACTTGTATTCAGGAGTTTGAAAGAACCTTCTGAATATTCCTCAGGTATCTGTAGGAGCCATTCCTACAGGTCCTGGTCCCTGTGTTGGTAGGAGCATCCTTTCCTGGTCACTCCTTGGACATCGTGCTGCAGGGACTAAAAATAACCCCCTGCAATAAGTCCGAGACAAACAGCATGCATTTCCTCGGACTTTCTGCCCAATCAAAATCATACAGTAAACCCATCCTCATCTCTCCCCAGTGCTCCCGAAGGCATCTACGGAAGCGAAGTCCTGCGCGTTGGGAGAAGAGTGCAAAGGAGCAGGATTCCTGCAAAGCGTGCCACAGAAAGCCAGAAATAAATGTTGCCTATTGTTTGAAGTCATTCTGAGCACTCCGGCAGAGCCCTGGCAGGAGATCAGCAGCATACATAAGTAGTAATAAAAGTAAACAGTGCGTTTTCAAACTCGCAGGCTTGCCTGTGTTAATAGTACCCCCATTGTGAGTGGGATGAGGGCGCTGGGGAAGATACTGGGCTCCATGAATCCATGTCGGCGAGTTGCTGCTTCTCAGCCCCCTTTCACTGGGTCAACTATAAGAACCATCTCAAAGTTACATCGAACTACGCAGAGAGTTTGAAAAGAAAATCTCTTTAAGTCAAACCAAAAGATATTTTCGAGCTTCTCTGAGAGGCTCCCTGCTCTGTCACAGACTTCAAAGACCCGTTCATTTAAAAAACACAATGCTAGCATGCTACAGATTAATGCAAATTAAAGTAATGCAGATTTAAGTGGTATTTAAAGGTTGTCTCTTTGTCTGAGAGGAGGATGAAATGCTCGGTTTGGAAAGAAGCGATTTCCTAGGCAAGCCGGCAGCGCTTGTTTTCCTGCTTACCTTGGGGGAAACGCAGGGCTCCTTTCTTCTCAGACTTTTCTGAGAGCTAGAAAGAGGTCCTGTTACTTCCAAATGCTTTTGTTCTTCTGTCCCTCTGTCACATGGCTTGCCTTTTATATTTGCAACACACAAAAGTTAGGACTGTTGTTTAAGCGACACAGGGAGAGAGAGAGAGGGGAGAGAGAGAGAGAGGGAGAGAGAGAGAGAGGAGAGAGAGAGGAGAGAGAGAGAGAGAGAATGTCAAATGGAAAAGTGCCATTGCAGTCATATATCAATCAGGCGTGCGGCCGCAGCAGCGCACTAGCAAATGTGAGGCGCTCGTTATCGGGGACTCAGCCGCTGCCCACCGCTCGGCTCCCTTCCACAGAGCATCTTAACGATGAGAACAGCGTAAAAGAACAAGGGCGAGGAAGTTTCTTTCTTTCTCTCTCTCTCTCTCTCTTTGGTATTAGGGAAATAATAAGAGGTCAAATGAATATTCTGAATTTAATTCTTTTGCAAGCATGTGGCTGCCATAAAGATGGGCAGTCCGCAAGAGAGATGCATAGTTTTGGAAATACAAAGACAGAGTGGCATTCTGTTGAAAGATTCGGCAGCTGCCTGGGATGAAGTTGAAATTCTAAGCAAGAGAGGAGAAAAATGGGAATCAGAAATCTTTCTCAGGCGATGCTGTTGAAGCAAGTGCAAAACGCTGCCCTATTTTATCACGATGTGTGTGGCTGGCGAGAGTCCTTTTTTTCCCCCAGAGTTGTGCATCCATTAAATGATTTTTAGCAGCATATACATGATTAAATTTACAAGGGCACTTTAATAAGCACCTTCATCTCCATCATTTAGAATAAAACTTTAGATCTGGTTTAGAAACAATGAGAACTTGACTAACAGGTAAGGCCAACTCACCATACCACAACTAGTAGTAAAGTGACAAAGATAACTATGTGTGTGGGTTCAGTACCTGCAGCTGAATAACACTGTGTTATGAGCTGTGGGACTACAAGGGGAAATATTTCATAATCCCTGCCATTAAAAAGCTGAAAATTAAGACAGAAAACTGTCAGCAATTTTGGTGGAAAATACAAAGAATCATTTATAATTTTTTTTACACCAAGCAGACTTAGCCCCAGAATAACTTATTTTATTAGTACTGATGAAGAATTAAACTGGGGATTTTTTTTAAAAAAAACCAATATTTCACAGAAAGTAAATATATCATAAAACTTAAGAAATTTTTCTTGGGAGCTTCTTATAATTATTCATGCTGAAACTGTTGTGTTCTGCTGTACCAAACCATTTGTTATTCATTAGTAAATTGATAATCACATTATTACTTTTCCACAGAACCTTTACTCGAGTCACTGATGTTTACAAGAGACGTCTTATAATTTTTAGTTTCACCGCCACCCTTTATTAAAAAGCCCCTTTTCTTTTGTTTCACCTGGGAAGAAAACCCTGTCTACCTTGGACCAGCCAGTCGCAAACAGAATCCACCTGCAAAGATAAAGGATAAATGACAAGTTCAAAGCTTTGAAGGGAAACCTGGCACTTGGCTGACGAAGATATTGGCTAAATGTCTTAAAAGCAAAAGATCAAAATGCAAATGGAAATTGGACCTTGAAACTGGAAATAATCCGAAAGGGGAAATGACTTGTAGCTGAGTAAGAGCCGTGGAAACAGTCAGGAATACATTTTCTGGCTCAATTTTGTGGGTCAGATTGGGAGGGAGAATGAACTCTTTGACCATGAACATTTTTCAAACATCAGAGCTTGACATCCATCCACCTTTTCATTTCTCCTAAGAAATAATTTGTGGCTTTCTCGACATATGCTCTCCACTCCACCCTGCCATCTTTCACCTTCGGGTTGTCAGGGTCACCCTATCTGCTGTGAAGCAACATGAAAAGGTGCGGTTCTTCCTGGGCGGAATTTTCCAGAAAGTGTAAAGATTACTAACACATTGACTGCTTGGCTGCAGAAGACAGGCTGTCTCCCAGATGGAGCCCCACTGCTTCCTCCAACCGTTATTCCGTCAGGGGTGGCGAAGAATACCATCTGCTGCCCCATTCAAGAGGGAGACTTTGCCTCCGCCCACTGGGATGCAGAGGACCGGTTTCTAAGCCTGTCAATAGGTATCTGGCAACAGCAACTCTTTTCATCACATCACCATGGTTTTTAGAAAGGTCACTGTGCCATGTATGGTTTCTTTACTGGCCGTCATTAAAGTTGCTGAGAAAGAAGGGCTTCTTTTAACTTTCCATCTATGCACAAGGGATGAAAAGACCCCTGCTGTTATTTCATATGCACTCGGGGTAGGAAGAATTTGCAGAAAAAGGGGTCTATCAGCTGGATGGGAAATCCTTCAAGGGACCACTTCTGAGCCTTTTATTTCTGGTCCTGTTTTCATGTTGCATCTCTCTTTCTTGGTAGCCCTAGAGGACATTTATAGGAGTCACCTAACATCCAAACACCCCTGGGGGAATGGGTAGTCCCAAAGCAGGTGGGAAACAGGACCTGTCTCCTTGTTGCAGAACCTGAAGGAGCAGGTGTTTCCTCTCCCTTCCTCAGGGCAACTGAAGAAGCCAGGTGTGATCAAGTCTGCTTCAGCAGATGAGCCATCCGGTAGGAGTGGTCAAGGCATACCAACATTCAGAGGTTATTCCCTCTGTGGTCCCACTGAAATTGAGAGCCCAGAGGCTGCGGCAGCCAGTGTCAAGGGCAACAGAGCCCAGCAACATGATGGCAGGTGTTCTGGAGACACAGGGCCCGTGGTGACGGCATCCATAGCAGTCTGGTCTTTTTGGCTGCATCTGTGTTCGCCACCCTTTTATGAGCCTGGAGCTCCAGCTTTCCTGGTGATTCTGTGAACTGCACCCCATCCCCACCCCCGCCAAGATCCTGCCAATAAATTCCTTTCTGCTTTAATTAACTAGAGACGGTTTTTGAGGTTGGCAACCAGAAGTCCTGACCTGAACACTATATTTTGCAAATTTAGGCAAACTAACATCATTAACATACAAATGGAAATACAGCCTCCACTTCTTCTAGATACTGTCCCAAACAAATATCTGGTTTTAGATTCATTGTCAGTCTACTGTAGTCTCTGTTATAACATTTCAAAAGTAGAAAATTCTTGTGTGGGTATATAACAAGATCCATGGTGTACATGTATATGTGTAATCCCAACATACCTGCATAGCCTACTAGGCACAATTTACAATTATCTGTGAGAATGCTAATCGTTTTGTTTTTTTTTTTTTAGTTTCAGAGTATTACGGGGTTACAAACTTTTTGGTTACATAAATTGCTTTTGTACAGTTTGAGTCAAAGTTGTAAATGTCCCCATCACCCAGATAGTGTGCATTGTACCTGTTAGGTGTGATTTTATGCATTCCTTCCTCCCCCCTCCCACCTGCTTGATTTCCAATGGGTTTTATTTCTATATGTGCACGTAAATGCTGTTCGATTGGTTCCAATTTAATGGTGAGTATATGTGGTCTTTGTTTTTCCATTCTTGTGATACTTTGCTTAGAAGAATGGTCTCCAGTTTCATCCAGGTTAATACAAGAAGTATTGGTTCACCATTTTTTTTTATGACTGAGTAGTGGTCCATGGTATATATATACCACATTTTATTAATCCACTCATGTATTGATGAGCACTTGGGGTGTTTCCACATCTTTGCAATTGTGAATTGTGCTGCAATAAACATTTGGGTGCAGGTGTCTTTTTTATAAAATGTCCTTTTTTCCTCTGGGTAAATACCCAGAAGTGGGATTGCTGGATCAAATGGGAGGTCTACTTTTAGTTCTTTGAGGTATCTCCATACTGCTTTCCATAGAGGTTGTACTAGTTTGCAGTCCCACCAACAGTGTATGAGTGTTCCTGTCTCTCTGCATCCACGCCAACATTTGCTGTTTCGGGATTTTTTGATAAAAGCCATTCTCACTGGAGTTAAGTGATATCTCATTGTGGTTTTGATTTGCATATCCCTGATGATTAGAGATATTGAGCATTTTTTCATATGTTTGTTGGCCATTAGTCTAACTTCTTTTGAAAAGTTTCTGTTCGTGTCTTTTGCCCACTTTTTAATGGGGTTGTTTGATTTTTTTCTTGCTGATTTGCTTGAGTTCTTTGTAGATTCTGGTTATCAGCCCTTTGTCAGATGTATAGCATGCACATATTTTCTGCCATTCTGTGGGCTGTCTATTCACTCTATGGATTGTTTCCTCCTCTGTGCAGAAGATTTTTAATTTGATTGGGTCCCATTTATTTATTTTTGTTGTTGCTGTGATTGCTTTTGGGGTCTTCTTCATAAATTCTTTGCCTAGGCAGATGTCTATAAGAGTCTATAAGCGAATGCTAATCCTTATTTTTATTTTTTTATTTTTAATTTTTTTGATAAAAAAAATAGTCTCACTCTGTCACCAGGGCTAGAGTGCCATGGCGTCAGCCTAGCTCACAGCAACCTCCAACTCCTGGGCTCAAGTGATCCTCCTGCCTCAGCCTCCCGAGTACCTGGGACTACAGGCATGTGCCACCACGCCCAGCTAATTTTTTTCTATTTTCAGAAGAGACGGGGTCTCAGTCTTGCTCAGGGCTCAGGCTGTTCTCAAACTCCTGAGCTCAAGTGATCCTCCCACCTCGGCCTCCCAGAGTGCTAGGATTACAGCCATGAGCCACTGTGCCCGGCCTGAGAATGCTAATCTTTCTTGTCCTTATGAATATGATAGTATTCACTCATTCAAAAATACTTGCTAATCATAATAACAATTACTTAATGGGTATTTACTCTCTGCTGGGCTTTGTGCCAAATGTTTTATACGCATTGTCTCTTTCAGAGAGATACACAATTCTATAAAGTAGATCCTATTATTGTCTCAATTTTACAAATGGAGAAACTGAGGCTCTGAGAAGTTAAGTGACTTACTTGTGGTTGACACAACAAGCAAATGGCAGATGGGAACTCTGGCTTTCCTGTCTCCAAAGGCCATGGCCTAACTACTATGCCGTGCTGCCCCCGTTCAACAAAAATTCCCTGAGTAGTGCCTACATAGTAATGCTCTTGTGGGGGAGACAAATAAAAGTAGGACATGGATCCAGTTTTTAAAGGTGTTTATGACACTATAGGGAAGAGAGAAATGCTCGCTTATGAAGACACCGCAAAGTAGAACTTGATCAGTGCCACAAGAAAAGCAAAAAATACAATAAGAGGAAGTGGTGCATCCAGGAGAACTCCATTGGGTCCGGGCTTTGAAGGCACAGAGTGGGAACCAGAGGACAAAGGTGAGTTTGTGGAGTGACATGCAGCCAGACATTTTGGCTGGGCCTAAACTCACGCTATAGTGAGCCAGAAGGATGTGGTGAGCAGAGTGGAGCCAGGCTAGGGAGCTGGGGCCAGAAGAGGTTAAAAAGGGGAGGATAGAGTGGAAAGCCAGACTGAGACAAAGGAGAGCTTATGTAAGTGGAAGAAAAAGACTAGGGCAGAGGAGCAAAGACAAGTAGCATGGCAGGGGTGCAAACAGGTATTTTCATTCATCATGCATTCATTTGACAAATACTCCTCTATGAAAAGAACTGTCTTTCAAAAAGCATGATCATTTAAAAGTCATTGTCACAAAGCCATAGTAAATAACCGGAAATAAACTTTGCAATACAGAAAAAACTTTTTTTCAGTGCCTCCTAACTGCAATAATGCTTTTCTTATCCCAGGGGCCCTGGCACTGGATCAGATAAAGTTTCTATGATTATGGTGGAGGAGTATGTCATAAGGACACATTAAAGACAAATAGCAAAAACCTCTTATATCAATGCCTCAAAATAAAAGGCCATTTATGATGCCTAATCAGGAAGTGGGCAGTTCTAGGGTCCGTATAGTGGCTCTATGATATCATCAAAAACCCAAGCTCCCTCTACTTCCATCATACTCAGTACTACTGGCTTCTTTTCTCCGCTGGCAAGTCAATTCATGGACACAAGGTAGCTTGTGGAACTCTAGAAATCATACTGAATTTCAGGAGTCAGGAGGGAAAGAGAGAAGAGTTTGTTCTTTTGTCTGCTTCTTCAATCATAAGGAAAATCTTTCCAGAAACTCAAAGTCTTCCTCTTCCATCTCATTGACTAGAACCTGATCACATGCCCAGCCCAACAGCAATCTCTTGCAAAGGGAAATACAAATACCATCACTGGCCTGGCCCAATCACCATTCATTCCTTGGGGCTGGGTGGACAGCAGACTAAACAGTCAGACTCTCTTAGCGAAGAGAGGTTGGATGGCAGTTGGGTAGAGAACCAGTAGCATCTGCCACAGTGAGAGAGACAATATATACACAAGATAACTTCAGAGTGTGACAAATGCAAATGAGGAAAATGAAACAGTAATGAGATAGAGAGTAACTAAGGTAGTGCAGGAAGAGGAGTGAGTTAATAGGGTGATCATTGCTGGTCTTCTGTGGAGGTGACATCTCCATTTAAATGCTAAGAGCGGCATTGGTGAGCAGAAATGCCAGGGTGGCTGGAACACAGTGAGAGGGGCAAGTGATAAGAGATGTGGTCAGAGATGGAAGCAGGGGCTGTATATAGCACATAAAACCGTATACGCCAGAGTTTGGGGTTTTGTTATGGTTTGAATTGTGTATCCCCCAAAAAAAGATATATTGGAGTCCTAATCTCCCAGTACCTGAGAATGTGACCTTATTTAGAAGTAGGGTCTTCCCTACTTCCAGAGATAATCAAGATAAAATGAGATAATCAAGTTAAAATGAAATCATCAGGATGGAGCCTAATCCAATATGACTGGTGTCTTTGTGAAAAGGAGACTTTTACACACAGAGATAGATATGCACAGAGGGAAGATGATGTGAAGACACACAGGGAGAAGACAGCCATATCACTGGAGTGATGCATCTACAAGCCAAGAAATGCCAAGGATTGCCAGCAAATACCAGGAGCTAGAAGCTGCAAGGACGGATTCTCCCTTAGAACTCTCAGAGAGAACATGGCCCTGCTGACACCTTGATGGCAGACTTCTGGCCTCTAGAGCTGTGAGACAGTAAATTTCTGTTGTTTTAAACCACTTACTTTTTGGTACTTTGATACAGCAGCCCTAAGAAACTAATATAGTTTTGTTTGCAATAGGATGCCAATTCACTGGTGGGTTTAAAACAATGGTTTACATTTTTTTTGAGACAGGGTCTCACTCTATCACCCATGCTAGAGTGCAGTGGCATCATCATAGCTCACTGCAGCTTCAAACTCCTGGGCTCAAGGGATCCTCCTGCCTCAGCCTCCTGAGTAGTTGGGACTACAGGAATGTGCCACCATGCCCAGCTAATTTTTAAATTTTTTGTAGAGACAGGGTCTCGCTATATTGCCCAGGCTGGTCTTGAAATCCTGGCCTCAAGTGATCCTCCTGCCTTGGCCTCCCAGAGGTTTACATTTTTAGAAGCTTGTTCTGGCTCCTATGCAGAGATGGATCATGGGCAGATAAGGAGGTGGGAAGGGACAAAGAGTGGCAGGAGAGAAGTCATTAAAGTCTCATAGGCAAGACAAGGTGGCAGCTTGCACCAAGGTTGAAGTAGTGGAGATGGAGTGAAGTGGATAGAATTTGGATATGTTTTCTGAGTAGAATATACGAGACTTCCTTCTGGATTGGATGTGGGAGGCGAAAAAAGGAGAAAAATCAAGGGTGATTCCTGCCCCATGGTGGAGTGAGAGCAGCGTGAGTTTGGTGAAAGGTGGAGCTAGAATGATTAGTTCCATTTGGAACAGGTTCAGTTTGAGATCCTTATAAGACATCCAACTTGAAATGCAAAGAAGATGGTTTGCTCTACAAGTCTTGATTTCAGGGCCAATTTCAGAGCTAGAGCTATATACATTTGGAGGTTGTCAACCTATTTAAAGCTATGTGACTGAGATCGCCTAGAGAGAGAATCTAGCTAAAGAAAAGATGAGGAGCTAGGATGAAGCCCTGGAGCTCCCCTACATTGAGTGAGATTAAAAAGAAGTCAAAGAGGTAGGAGGAAAACCAGGAGAGCAGACTGTCACCGGCAAAACAAATAGTTGTTTTGGTTTTGCTTTTTAATTATAGAAAGCTGTTGCCAGAAACTAGAGAAAGGATGCCATGGCTTTGGACCTGTGCTTCTCAACTTTAGAATTGAATGGAGAGCTGTAAAGATGCTGAGGTCCAGGCAACATCCAGGCTAAATAAAACAGAACTTCTAGGGGTGGGGCCAGGGCATAAAAGCTCCCCTTACGACACCAAAAGCACTATTCATGAAAGACATAATTGATAAGCTGGACCTTATTAAAATTAAAAACCTCTGCTCTGTTAAAGACAATATCAACAGAATGAGAAGAAAAGCCACAGACTGGGAGAAAATATTTGCAAGAGATACATCTGATAAAGGACTGATATTCAAAATATACAAAGAAGTCTTAAACTCAACAATAAGAAAATGAACTACCTAGTTAAAAAATTAGCTAAATGCCTGAACAGAAACCTCACCAAAAGAGATGTACAGATGGCAAATAAGCATATGAAAATATGTTCCACATCCTGTTACTAGGGAATTGCAAATTAAAACAACAATGAAATTCCACCACACACCTACTAGAATGGCCGAAATCCCAAACATTGACAACACCACAACACCAAATTCTAGAGAGGATGTGGAGCAACAGGAACTCTCATCCATTGCTGGTGGGAATGCAAAACGGCACAGCCACTTTGGAAGACAGTCTGGAAATTTCTTACAAAATTAAAGATTCTTACCATATGACCCAGCAGTTGTGCTCCTTGGTATTTACCCAAATGAGTTGATAACTTATGTCCACACATACTTATGTCTGCACACGGATGTTTATGGCAGCTTTATTCATAATTGTCAAAACTTGGAAGCAACCAAGATGTTCTTTAGTGGGTGAATGGATAAATAAACTGTGGTACATCCAGACTGTGGAATATTATTTAGCGCTAAAAGGAAATGAGCTATCAAGCCATAAAAAGACACAGAGGAAACTTAAATGCATATTGCTAAGGAAAAACAGCCAATCCAAAAAGACTACATACTGTATGATTCCAACTATATGACATTCTGAAAAAGGCAAAAAGACAGTAAGAAGATCAGTGGTCGCCAAGGGTTAGAGGGGAGGGAGGTATGAATAGACAGAGCACAGATGAATTTTAGGGCAGTGAAACTACTCTGTGTTATACTGTGATGGTAGATACATGTCATTATACATTTGTCCAAGCCCACAGAATGTGCAACTCCAAGAGTGAACCCTAATGTGAACTATGGACTGGGTGATAATGATGTGTCAATGTAGGTTCATCAATTGTAACAAATATGCCACTCTGGTGCTGAATGTCGGTAGTGGGGGAGGTTGTGCATGTGTGGGGACAGGGGACACATGGGAACTCTACTTTCCACTCAATTTTACTGTGAACCTAAAACTGCTCTAATAAATAAAGTCTGTTTGAAAAAAACACAAAAAGCCTGGCAAGCTCCCTCCACTCCCCCCAAATGTTACCTGATTAAGGAGAGGGCCTCAGGGAAAAAACAAAACAAAACAAAACAAAAAACTCCACTGGTGATTCTAAAGAGCAGTCTTTAGCCATTTTAAGTGTACCCAGCCTTTAGTGATTATCAATGTACACAATCAATTTAATAAATAATTTCATAATGTATATTCAAGCTAATGAACCACTAGGTATGCACTAATTTTAATTAATAATCTCTTTTGGCATCTTTTCCACCATTTTATGAGTGTCTTCAAAGCACTGAGAGGACATCTTTTCTTACAACATACTGTACATCTCATCTAAGGCATAAATAAGGGATAATCATTGGTTTATAAAAAGATGACAAAAGAAAAAAGACTCTCCGCTCTAAATTTAAGCACCTTTTGAACTTTGTAAAAATCATTTTAAGAGCAACATTGTTAGTGTGATAGAAAAATTAAGATTTTTATCTAGCCCATTTCTTTTTAATAAATTGTCTGTGAGTTACTCCATAAAGATAATGAAAAATTATTTGATACACAAAATTACAAATGTAAGGATTCAAGGCAGTCCGAAGGACATTTCAGAATAAAAGGACTCGTTTTTAAGGAGGAAACAAATCCTCTAATAAAGTGTGTCATCTTGCTTCACCATGGCTCTAAAATTAGCCCTGCTTTATTTAGGTGAGAAATAGGGTTATTAAAATCATCACTTAGCGCTCTGCCAATCTGCTGGGTGGCTCCATGCTAGAGGTAAGATCCCCAATGTCCATTTCATTTCAAAGATCTTATTCCTCACCCCCAAAGGACTCCTCAATAGTATCTGACACAAATGAGCAACTCTTCCTTAAAATTCCTTCTTCCCTTAGTCTTCCTTATGTTATAGGATCCATTCCTACCCTGGCATTCTTTTCACTCAAGGCCTCAGTTCTCTTCTCCACTCACACTCACTCGAGCATTTATCTAGTTCATGGTTCAAATGTTAGCTCAAAGACAATTTCTGCTCCTAGCCCACTTTCTGAACTCTACAACAAGAATTTCTCTTCCTTCCGCCATTTAAACATTCCATTGGCACCTCTCACTGGGGTAGCCAGTCAGGCTGATTATCTACTCCTCCAACGCTGCTAAAGTTTTTGTATCCTTAACTCAATGGCATCACAGTTGCCCCAGCCTGGAAACTTGTTATTTAGTGCTGCAATTTTGGGAAAGTTATTAACATCTTACATCCTCAGTTACTTCATCTGTTTTATGGGTAAAGAAAACCGATTTAAGAGGCTCAGTGTGAAGGTTATTTGAGACACTGACTGCCACTGCTTTGCATTTCAGACATTATTGCTGTGTATTGTTGTTAGACAAGACCCTGCTGGAGAACACCTAAGGAAATGATGAATATTCCCAGCTATCAACAGGCCCAAGGGCTTTGACTCCTATATGACAGTGCTTATAAAACTACTGGCAGGCTAGAAAGTAATAACTTTCTCCATAGAATGAGACAGAGCTATTTCAGTCATATTTGAACTTCAATTTCTTATGTTCTTGCTATAAAATAATAGACTCAAGTATCAAATCTTACTTTCTCAAATTCTTAAATTTCACAGTATTAAGAAATATTCACTTCCTTTGGTATAAAATGTGACATTCATTTAGAAATATAGTTTTAATTAACTTTGCATGTCTCAGGATCACTACTTTCACTAGTAGCTCAACAAATTCATATAAGGTCAGTTTTAATCTTGCTTAAAGTCAATCTCACATAGAAAGAATTATTGTTAGAGTTTGTACTGACAGCTTATAATTAATGTACACATTTGAAACAATGAATAGCCATTGACTAAATGTTCAAAGAAAGATTATATTTCTTGATCTTCTCCCAGCAGAAAAAAAACCTAGTCATCATATTTGACACTTCTTTATTTTTCCCAAAAGAATTTTTTTCCATATTGAACAGTTTTTCTGCCCCAAATTTATGATTGACTTTTTCAATTAAAATTTAATCTTAAAAAACATACTTGGTGGTTTGAGTCAAGAAAAAATAACAAGCTTAGAGGCAGTCCACAGTTCTTGTATACGTTGAATAGAGGCAGCTTCACTTTATCCATTCGTTTATTCAGTCTGCATTTATTAAGCACCTATTAAGTCCAGGAAACCCTGCTTTTTCTTACTAAATTGATGAATAATTATATTTTTAGAAATATCCCCTGATTTTTCCAGATACATAAGAAATGATTTTCTAATCTTTTTTAATCCCATTCATTTATTCATTCAACAATATATATTTTTTGAGACAGGGTCTCACTTTGTCCCCTGAGCTAGAATGCAGTGGCATCATCATAGCTCACCACAACCTCCAACTCCCAGGCTCAAGCGATTCTACTGCCTCAGCCTCCCCAGTAGCTAGGACCATAGGCACACACCACCAAGCTTGGCTAATTTTTCTATTTGTTGCAGAGATGGGGTCTTGCTCTTGCTCAGGCTAATCTCGAACTCCTAACCCCAAGTGATCCTCCCACCTCAGCCTCCCAAAGTGCTAGGACTACAGTCATGAGCCACTGCGCCCAGCAACAAATAATTTTTGAGCAGTGTCAAGCTCTGTTTTAAGCCTTAGGGTCAGAGTAGCAAACAAGACAGACAAGGTCCTAGCTATCATGAAGCTGACATTCCATTAGGGAGATAAACAACAAGCTCATAAACAAATATACAATATACTTTCAGATGATGATAAGTACAACGAAGGAAATCAAAAAGAATAAGGGATCCAGAGTGAAGGGGAATGCTATTTTAGATTGGGTGATCAGGAAACACACCCAGGAGGAGGTGGTATTTGAACAGAGACATGGGTGAAGTAAGACAGCCATGCAAGGGCTGGGAGAAGAACATTTCAGGCAAAGGAGAAAGCCCAAGGAGGGGAGCAAGCTTGGCACATTCAAGATGAAGAAAGGAGGTCACTATGGCTACAGCAGAGTGAACAAGAGCAAGAACAGAAGAAAATGAGCCCATGACTGGATCATGTCGAGCCTATGACTGTGGTAAGGCATTTCGAGTAGATTCTAATGTGATGGGAAGCCACGGGGGAGTTTTGAACTACAGGATGACATGACCTGATTCATGTTTGTAAAAGATCATCCTGTGGTCTTTTGGCAGTCTGGGTAGGAGGCCAATACAATAAAATGTGGTGGAATTCTGACTATATTTTGAAAGCAGAGCTCTTGCAGAACTTGCCGATGGATTGAATTTACAGCTTGGGTGAAGAAGAGGAATTGGCGATGACACTTAGGTTTTTGGTATGAACAACTGGTGATTAATTGGTGTTCCCATTTCATTGAGATGGGAAAGATTAGAGGATGAGTACAAGGGATGTTGGAGGCAAAACAAAGAGCCCTGATTTAGACATAATAGAACATCTATTGTGCAACAAGGACAAATGTTCTGCTGGCAAACAGATCAGACCTGCTGGAACACCATTCATTGCAGATATGTGAGTTCCCTATTGCCCTTCACCCTCTGGGGTAGCTTTACCCCAGATGCCAGATGTGGAAGAGGGACAGGACTTTTGGGATGTGGGGACTTTATGCTAAATCTAATCATTCAGGCTCTTCCCTGATAAGATGAAGGGCCATGATGTAATGGCAATATGATACAGTGGAACCATGCTCCATCCCTATCCTGCCAGTCTCTTCTCTTGTATGATCAGGGACCAGGATATAATAACAATATGATATAGCATAACTTGTCCCACCCTTATCCTACTAGCTCCTCTTCTAGTGTTACAGAAGATCCTTCCCTAAGGATCCAAGCTCTGTGTTGCAACTGTACAACACAGAATGCTAATAGTAGTATCTGCCACATTGGAGTTTATGATTGCAGAAAAACCGGCCTCTATCTGGGCATGCTTGAAGGGCTGAGGTCCAAGTCCCATGGTTGACCAGGATTGATTGCATTAAGTACTGGCCTAGGCCAGTTTCTATGGAGATTTGCAGAAGGCCAATTCCCTCTCTGCAGGCAATAATTCATGAACAAATTAACAATTACCTCCTACTAAAAACTTGGATTGAATTGGTAGTGGTGGAGTGGTACAATGTGGTTGGGTTCTGGAAATACTCTGAATGTGGATTTCCTAAAAATCTTGCTGGTGGGTTGGCTTTAGGATTTGAGAGGGAGGAGTCAAGGAGGATGTATAAGTTTTTTGCCCTGAACAACTTATTTAATAGTGTTGTCATTGACAGAAGGAAGATTGAAGGAGTGTGTAGTGGGGGTGGAGGTGGAATCCAGAGTTCTGATTTAGGAAAGCCTAACAGCCACCCAAGTAGAAAGGCAGACAGCACCTGGAGTTCAGGGGAGAGATCTGGGCTGCACATACAAATTTTGGAGTCATCAGCATGTAGGTGCCTTTGAAAGCCATGAGACTAGATCATCTTAGGAGCAAATACAAAAGAGAAAAGGGCTGCAAACTGACTTTTGCCCAGGGGTGTCAATATTTAGAAGTCTGGAGCAGACCCAGTGCCCACTTCTATTCCAGGCAGACTCTTGGTTGCCCACACCAAGAAAAGAAGGAACACTGAAGCACAATGTACTCTCAAAATGATACTTTTGATGTACTGCTTAAGGCAGGCTTGAGATAGACCTGATGCATTGTGTCCCAAGGCAATGAGAGAATATTTCTACAAACATAGACACAAAAGATGACAAAGACACAAAAATTAAAAGTACGGCTTTCTCCCCACTCTTCTAAAAAGAATTCCCTGTCAGCTCAGCAAGAAATTGACAAAAGCCAATTCTTTTCCCTCTTTCAGAGATTTCAGTTAAACTTATATATTATTTCAAAGCGTTTTGTTTTGTTTTGTTTTGTTTTTTGAGACAGAGTCTCACTCCGTTGCCCCGGATAGAGTGCAGTGGCGTCATCATAGCTCACTGCAACCTCAGACTCCTGGGCTCAAGCCATCCTCCTGCCTCAGCCCCCCAGAATGTTAGGATTACAGGCAGACCGTGCCCGGACTATTTCAAAGCTTTTTGATCAGGGCTTGTTTTTCTTTTGAATGCAACATTTTATCCTATCTTTAATAGGGCTATATTTTACTATTCCTTCCCCTCAAACTACAGAACTCTTAAATTATTGGACATTCCTCTCACATGGTATGGCTATTTTCTGCTTCTAGTCTAGGTTTCTCAGATCAATGTTTCAAGTAGGGAGCAATGATGCTTCAGATCTGGTTATTTCACTACAGATCACTGTTATATTCTTCATTACCCTGAGGAGAAATCATCAAGAAAATTTGAAAACGCCATTGACCTTTCCTCAGCTTTTGGGTCTAGAGCCAGGAATTGGTTATAGCCTAAGCTAAATGAACTAGGCATTAAATCGTGATTTGTAATACTTAAAAGGAACCAAAAGAGTCTTGGTTGATGGGAATGGTGCGACAAATAAAAATGTCCAACAGAAAAAATAGACAATCACTCACTTTCATCTTTGTCTTAGCTTATTTCCTGTTCCCCCTCTCCAAACAGAAAGATCTGTGGTTTTTAAAAAAATAAAAACAATTAAAATTTAATATATTGGATTCTAAAATTTGTCAGGACCAATATATGGGTGAGAAAAATAACTAAGAAAGTTCTGGAAAAATAATGAATAATGAAGGATGTGATTAAAACATTTACTGCTCACCCAATATCCATGTTCTCCACGTTGCTTAGCCCCCTTGTTGTGGACGGGACAATGGGACCAGTTCTGGCCAGTGGGAAGAAAAGGTGTCACTTCTGGGTCAAACTGTTTAAGATCCTGGGCACAAATTCTCCAGCTCTTTTATCCTATGCTTGAGTGACCTGGAAGCCACATATGAAGATTGTGGCCTCACAGCATGGAAGTATAAGCAGCTCCATAAACAAAGATGCCTTTTTGTAGTTCTCTTATGTTTGAAAGTTCCCAGGCCAGTAAGATTGGTTGACCAGAACTTTATAATTTTCTGTTGCAATGATACATTCCCTTTAGAGGTTTATTTTTTACCCCCAGAATCGGTGAAACCTCCTTGCAGCAACGATATAACTACAAAGCCTTATACCACCTGTTTGTCCAGAGAAGACAAGCTAAGCGACACTCCACCACAGATAGTGCCCAAAGACCTGCTGAGCAACCTACTCCCAGCATCCCACCTACCCACAAGACCAAAAAAATGATCAATATTCACCCTTAGCTCATTATACTACCAAAATCCCTGCCTTGGGAGGGACTTATCCACCATTTTTTGATCATTCGACATATGTACTAATAATTTCTCACGGCGCTTGCATGCCCTGTACTCTGCCCCAAACATGTATTGATGCTCACTCACTTCATACATTATTCGTTTCACCTCTAGAAAAACTCCTGACCCCATCGGTCAGAGAGGAAGGTTTGAGGCAGTCCATTTCTCCCACCTCCTGGTTGATGCATCCTCTGCAATAAATCTCCTTTCTTCCTTGGCAATTCTCGTGGTCTCAGTAATTGACTTTCTATGCAGTGAGCAACAGAGGGAACCCTCCTTGCGGGTTCATTAATAGAAGCCATGTCACTGAATCTCTACATGGAAGACAACTGGCCTGCTGAGTCAATTGACCCACGGTGGAATTCGTGTGACTGTGAAATAAGTCTTTGTTGTATTAAGCTACAGAGATCTAGAGTTTTATGTTCTACCGTTACCTATGCATATACTAATACAAAGTCAAACTTCCTCAATAGATAATACTAAACAGATCAATGAAATATAAAAAGGTTCATAAGTCAACCTGTGTATATTTGAAAGTTTAGTATATAACAATGATATCCTAATCAGTGGAGAAAGATTACTAGTGCTTGTCTCAATTAACAAATTAACTCTAAACTTAGTCATTCAAAATGACAATAATCATTTATTATCTTGGGGATTCGGTGGGTCCGAAATTCAGACAGGGCACAGTAGAAATAGCTTGTCCCCACACCACCATGTCTGGGGCAGAACAAAGGCTAGAGGCTGAAACCATCTGAAGGCTCATTCACTCACACATCTGAGTCTGATACTGCCATTGACTGGGGGCCTACTTGGGACTGTCAGTTGAAACACCCACATATGGCCTCTCTGCACAGCCTGGACATCCTCACAAAATGGTGGCTAAGTTGTAAGGGTGAATGTAGCAAGAGAGAGAGCCAGGAGGGAGCCAAATTGCCTTTCATGACCTAGCCTCAGAAGTCACACAGCATCACTTTGGTATATTCTTTTGGTCAAGGCAGTTACATATGTCCATCCAAGTTTAAGGGAGGGAACACAGACCCCCCCACTTCTCAAAGGAGAAGTGTCAATGTCATATTGTAAGAAGGGAATGAGGAATAGGATATACATGCAATCATCTTTTTACAATACAATCTGCCATAGTGCAGTAGGTAATTTGTTTCTTAAGGATCTGATACCAATTTTGGACAAGCTGAATGGATGCCCTTGTACTATAGAGATGAGAATAAAAAATATTTTTATATAGAGATATTATGGTTTAAACAGATTACTGAAACCCTGGCTAATAATTGCATAAACGAAGAGGTATGCATAAGCTTTTCTAAAATTAGAGGAATTTTTGGGGTAGGCCTTCCTCAAATTACAAACTAGTATATAGATAAAATTTCTATATATATTATTTTATCTAGTTATCTTGTACTGTTGGAAATAACTTACTGAGATCCTTTACTGAGATATTTTTAATGGTCTAAAGCCTTGAAAAATTCCAGGCTTAGGATATTTTTACTATATTAGATGGAGCAGAGCTTCAGGCTTTTTCCCCCATGTGTCTATGTAGTAAACATTTACTGTAGTAAATGAAAAACAATTTTCTAGGAGAATCTTAGCCTCGTCCATGGTTTTCTCATGCCTCACCTTAAAGCAGAGGTAACATGGATCTCTATTCAGGTATGCACCCTTGTTATGTGGTTCCTCGCTTTTCACAAAAGGATGTCAGATATCAACCCTACTCCCAGGCCATTGATCTTCTGCAAAAATATTCCAACATAGAAGAACTGACTATTGAAAGTCATCAGTTAGTGTAATCTTGAAATCTCTGTTGCCTTATTTTTAATTTAATGTTTGTCTGAAATAAACAACGTCTAGGGAAGATTACTTGAGGGATATAGGATCCACTTGTAGCCAGCATTGTCATTGCTCTGCCCAGATCCTCTTGCGCAATGGTTAATTTTAGGTGTCAACTTGACTGAATTAAGAAATATCTAGAAACCTGGTAAGGCATTATTTTTGGATGTGTCTGTGAGGGTGTTTCCAGAAGAGATTGGCATGTGACTCTGAGTGGACTGGGGGGAAGATCTGCCCTCAGTGTGGGCAGGCGCCATCCAATCAGCTAGGAGCCTGGAGACAACAAAACAGAGAAAAGACTAATGTGTTGATTTATCTGCAGGAGCTAGGATATACGCTTCCTCCCCTGTCCTTGGACATCAGAACTCTAGGCTCCATGGCCTTTGGACTCTAGGACTTATCCCAGTGGCCCCCTGGTTCTCAGGCCTTCAGCCTCAGACTGATAGTTGCACCATTGGCTTCCCTGGTTCTGAAGCCTTTGAATTTGGACTGAGCCACACTACTGGCATCCCAAGGTATCCAGCTTGCAGACAGCCTGTCGTAGGACTTCTCAGCCTCCATAATCATGAGAGCCAATTCCTCTAATAATCCCCTCTCATATCTCTCTCTTTCTCTCTCTCTCTCTCTCTCTCTCTCTCTCTCTCACTCTTGGTTCTGGAGAACCCTGGACTAATACAACTTGGATCCCTTTTACCAGCATGTACCCTCCCTCAACTTCGGCAACTATTTTTGGGAGGATTAACCACAGGCTACTGGAGCCACTTTGCTCACAGGTACTAGAGCAGGAAGTACCTGGGAGTTTATCTTACTTCCACTCACTCCTGGACCCCACAGCCCTTAGCCAATGACTGATGGGTGCCAGAGAATAAAACTCAGTTCTTTTGCCCCAAGTCAGGACAAACTCTGAATTGTAATTTATTCCCCAGATCTCCCTGCAGGATCAGGCTGAGGCTAGGATGTCACCTGGATTTTCACCTTTGCTTGGCTTCTTCCCCTCCTCTATCCTGCGTCCCTCACTCCTTTGCCAGTTTTTACTGGAAGCACTTTTAAAATAACCACACGAACATTAATTTTTAAATTCAAGTCTGCTTCTGGAGAACGTAACCTAAGATACATCTATCTCTTTAGATATTCTAATGTATTTCTCCGAATTAAGGTAGAACATTAGAGAGTAGGATACTTGGACTAAATGGTGTAGTCCTATTGAATCAGAATCTATACATTAATAAGATCCCGAGGAGATATGTGTGTACATTAACATCCCAGAAGCAC
Organism: Daubentonia madagascariensis; assembly: GCA_023783475.1. Taxonomy (NCBI): domain Eukaryota; kingdom Metazoa; phylum Chordata; class Mammalia; order Primates; family Daubentoniidae; genus Daubentonia; species Daubentonia madagascariensis. Next base: position 974,397 of record JAKFHU010000745.1, read on the forward strand.
TTTTCTGAGAAAGAGCCCTATGAACTGGTTTAAGAAAAAGTAAGATATTGGAATAGACTAGAAACCATGGAAGAAATTGCAAAACTTGTGGAAGAATTACAGGTTATTTTCATTTTATAATATTCCAATGCTATTTAAATAATCCCAAAGTGGAGAAAATGATGGAAAGTTTTCAGTTCATTTTATGAAGTTGGCCAAACCACAATATCAAAACCTGATAAAGATTAAACACTCAGAGAGAAAGTTTATTAAATAGTCTAGTGAATATATAGAATAAAAATCCTGAACATAGCACTGGCAAACTGAATCCAGCATGAAAATAAAAGAATAATACACCACAATGAAAAAGAGTTTATACCAGGAATACAAGGGTTATTTAATATTTAAACATCTACTAATATAATTTATCATATAAAGGGAGAAAAGCCAGAGTTTCAACCAATGTCCCCAAATTAATTAATTAATAGATGATACAATTAAATATTCATTGATTATAAATATATGTAGTAAACTGGTACAGGAAAAAACTTTACATGATAAATGGCATATTTTGCAAACCAACAACTTACATCATTCTGACTTTCCAACTGAAATCAGGAATAAGTTAAGGACTCTTAAAATCACAACTATTCTTTTTTATTTCTTGTGAGTTCTGGACAATACAATAAAACAAGAAAGGAAATAGGAGGTATAAATATTGAAAAGGGGCAAAACTAATGCATTTTTCATTTTTTTAACCTATTTCAAAATCTCAAGATCATCCATGAAAATATAACTACTAGGAAGTGGCAGATAACAATATAAATACACAAGTATCAATAATTTTCAAACAGTAAAAAATAAATATTACTTCATTCACAAAATGAACAAAAAATATAACATAGTTACAAATGATCTTAACAAGAAATGTCCAATACTGTGCAGAGAAAACCCAAAAACACTAAAAACAAAAAAAGAGTTTAAAATAGAGAAACACACCATGTTTCTTGATAGGAAAATGCATTGTTGTTAAAGTGTTAACTCTTCCCAATTTGTTTTATAAATGTGATACATTTCTAATCTACTTCAATACCAACTGAACATATTTGCAACTTGATAAATGCTTTTAAAGTTTATCCAAAGGAATAAATATGCAAGAAGAACCAACAAAATTTTCAAAAGAAAAATAAAAAAGGCCTTGAAACCAAATGTTGAAATATATCATAAAGCAGCTGGTCCGAGTGCAGTGGTGTTTACAACTAATTGATCACGACCACTTACAGATTCCTTTGTTCCTTCTCCTCTCCCACTGCTTCACTTGACTAGCCTAAAAAAAAAGAAATATATCATAAAGCCACAATAATTTGAACAATGTGGTACCAGTTCAGTACTAGATAAACAAATCAAAGTAACAAAAATAGGAAGTCCAGAATGACTTTCTATTGATGAAAACATTTAAGAATTTTGTATATGATAGTTATGGCATTTGAAATCATATTTTTTATATAATGTGACTAAATATTTGTGGGAAAATTTAATTAACTTCATTATACTCCAGAATAAATTTCAGCTGGGCTACAAATGTAAATTTTTAAGAAAAAAATCAAGAACATTCTAGAAGAGAATATAAATAAACATTTATGTAATCTAAGGGTGAGATAGGCTTTTCTAATCATGATATCCAGAGCAATGTCATTGTCTTAGTCTGTTTTGTGCTGTTATAACAGAATACCACAGACTGGGTAATTTATAAAGAAAACAAATTTATTTCTTACAGTTCTGGAGGCTGGGAAGTCCAAGATCAAGGCACTAGCATCTGATGAGGGCCTTCTTTGCTGCCTCATCTCATGGCAGAAGGCAGAAGGGCAAGAGTGCACGAGAGAGTTCAGGAGAGTAAGGGGGGCCAAACTCGCTTTTATAACAAGCCCACTCTTGCAACAACTAACCCACTCCAGTATAGTGACATTAATTCATTCATGAGGGCAAAGCCTTCATGACCAATCACCTCTTATTAAGCCCCACCTCTCAATATTGTTGCATTGGGGATTAAGTTTCCAATACATGAACTTTGGGGGAGACATTCAAACCACAGCAATCATAAAGAAAAATACTGTTCTACTTGACTATACAAAAAATTTTAAGTTCACGTACATTAAAAAAAAAACAATATACAAAAAATCTTAAGCATATTGTGCTCTTCTATTAGAAGACCACAAACAAAATTGGGAAAATACCATTACTACATATGAAGTGAAAAAATAAATATAATAAAGAGTTTTCACAGATAAAAAAAAAAACAAAATTAAAATTGGCAAAGGCCATAAAGGGTAATTCACAAAATTACAGAGCCAATTATTTTATTTTTAAGAAAGTTGAACTTCTTTAGTAATAAAATGCACACTAAAATAAAGATAAGGTATACATCACCTTTTGTGTATGAAACTGACAAGAATTAAATAAGATTGTGATACACTAAATGTTGGTAAGTGTGCAAGCAGCTGGTACCCTCAAACACAGCTGGCTGGCCAGAGTATGCATTTTATAGTGTTCTATATCAAAAAGTGATAATTCATATTGAAAACCTTCAAATTTTGACCTTTGGTCTTCTGGGAATTTGTCCTAAGGAAATACTTATACATTTTCCCAAAGATTTATCTATAAATATGTCCATTGCATCATTTCTTATAGTAGTCAATCTTGGAAAACAAACTAAATATCCAATAACAAAGGATTGGCTCAATAAATAAATGCCTTTATATAATGAAATACATAGAAGCTATTAAAATATTTTTTAAATAATATTTAACAACACGGGGAAACACACATATAGTTTAATTTTAAAAATCAGAAAGTGCTATGCAGTTTGAACCCTTTGCTAAAAATTATGCTCATGCAAAAAAAGACAAGAAATACTTACATTAAAATATTCATAATGGTTTTCTCTAGGTTCTGGAATTTTAGATTATTTTTAATGTTTTTTTCCTGCTTACCTATATATTTCAGATTTTCTTTAATGAACATGTGCTCTTTTATAATCAGAAATTATAAATGCATCACAATTAACTTTTTAAAAAGTCAAAAAGGAGAAACAAGCAGTCTTTAGACCTCTTAATGTACCTTACCGAAAATGTGTTATCAACACGTGTTTGTCATGATATGCAGTGCCTCCTTCGGGGGACACCCAGCAGAAATTCTTCTCCATTCTTGACACCAACAACTGATGATGGTTGCTCCTGTCCTGAGCAGTTGGGCTTTTTTTTTTTCTGATGGACCCTATGAACCATGTAAACTAGAAAACTTGGAGACAATCTAAGTCCATCTCTGTAAACAAGGGTATGAATCTATGTGATATGCCACTGTTTCATTTTAGAACCTTGTCAACTTGTGTTTTGTGTATTCTGATAAGTCAGCTTAAGTCTATTCAGGAAAGGTGCTGCAAGATCTGTGTAAAGTAATATGTACATCCACTAAGGGCCCTGAAGTAATAAGAGAATTCCCCAGCATGCAAGAACCAGAGGAGGGTCCGTGCCAGGCCTGAAGCAGTACTCACCCTTTAACAACTAGAAATAGTCAGTCATTCATTCACTCAACTAACATTTATTGAGGGGGTCTATTATGTGCCAGACACTGTTCTAGGTGCTGAGCATCACACAATGGATAATGAGAAAATTGCACAATTCTTTCTTTTATGGGCTAAATAGTGCACCCCCCTCAATTTATATGTTGAAGTTCTAACTCCCAGAACCTCAGGATGTAACTGTATTTGAACATAGGGTCTTCACAGAAGTAATTAAGTTAAAATGAAGTCATGAAGGTGGGCCCTAATCTAATATGACTAGTGTCCTTATAAAAAGGGGAAATTTGGACATTGACATGCATAGAGGGAAGACGATGTGAAGACGCAAGGAGAAGACGGCCACGTGCAAGCCAAGGAGAGAGGCCTCAGAAGGAACTAACCTGGCTGATGCCTTAATCTCAAACTTCCAGCTGTCAGAACTGTGAGACAATAAATCTTTGTTGTTTCAGCCACCCAGTCTGTGGTACTCTGTTGCAGCAGCTCCAACAGACTAATATACCTGTCATCAAGGGGATAAGGAGGAAATAAGCAAACAAATATATAGTTACAAATTGTCAACTGGCCAGATTGGATACTCAAGAAGGGCTGCCCTGGGGAAGCTACAGGTTAAGCTATAACCTGAAAGGTGGGAGGAACTGGCCTGTGAAGAGGTGGAAGCATCCCAAGTAGAGAGGCAGCAGGCATGGCGGTCTTGGGCAGGGAAGAACTGAGCTGGTTCCAGAAACCAAGAGTGACACTGAACCGGTTCTATGAGGAGGTGCTGGCGACAGACATCAGAACCCACTCTGAGTCTTCTGTTAATCGTGTTTGAGCAGGTGTGGTGAAGTGTAATGAGTGCTCGGTAGCGAATGTGTGCTCATTATTTTATTTAATCGTGCTCATTCAGTATTAACTGGATTTCTTAATGAAGTCTCCCATTACAGGAAGTCTTTTCAATCACAGATGAATCCAGACAGTCTGGTGATAAGAATAGGAAAACCTTCTTTCAGAGTTCATTCCTTTTTTATTACTGTTTATTTCAGAATATTATGGGGGTACAAATGTTTTGGCTACATGAATTACTTTTGTACAGTTTGAGTCACGGTTATAAGTGTGCCCATCACCCAGATAGACTGCATTGTACCCATTAGGTGTGATTTTACCCATCCCCTAATCCCCCTCCCTCCTGCTTGTTTTCCGTTGAGTTTTACTTCCATATGTGCACATGAGCGTTGATCAGTTAGTTTCAATTTAACAGTGAGTACATGTGGTGTTTGTTTTTCTATTCTTGCGATACTTCACTTAGGAGGATGGTCTCTAGTTCCATCCAAGTTGTTGCAAAAGGTATTAATTCATTTTTTATGGCTGAGTAGAACTCCATGGTATACATATACCACATTTTATTAATCCACTCATGAACTGATGGGCACTTGGGTTGATTCCACATCTTTGTGATTGTGAATTGTGCTGCGATAAACATTCGAGTGTAAGTATCTTTTTGATAAAATGGCTTTTTTTCCTTTGGGTAAATACCCAAAAGTGGGATTCCTGGATCAAATGGTGGGTCTACTTTTAGTTCTTTGAGGAATCTCCATACTGTTTTCTATAGAGGTTGTACTAGTTTGCAGTCCCACCAAGAGTGTGTAAGTGTTCCTATCTCTCTGCATCCACACCAACGTCTGTTGATTGGGGACTTTTTGATAAAAGCCATTCTCACTGGATTTAGGTGGTATCTCATTGTGGTTTTGATTTGCATTTCTCTGATGATTACAGACATTGAGCATTTTTTCATATGTTTATTGGCCATTTGTCTATCTTCTTTTGAAAAGCTTCTGTTCATGTCTTTTGCCCACTTTTTAATGGGGTTGTTTGATTTTCTGCACAGCCAAGGAAACAATCAATACAACGAATAGACAATCTACAGAATGGGAGAAAATATTTGCATGCTACACATCTGATAACCAGCTAATAACCAGAATTTACAAAGAACTCAAGAAAATCTGCAGAATTTATTTTTAATTTTGGTAAGAGTGTGCTTCATGATATTCATCTTCTGTACAACTTTTCAAACTCCTTTGCCCTTCCTAAAAGCTCTTGCTGGTGTCTCTAAAACTTCTAGGTCATGGCCTGATTCTTCTAGGAAATGCCTGAAGGTGTGGTGGTCACCAAGTCGGCTTTTAGCATAAGGAGAGCAGGCAGAAAGACTGTGACCCCATGGTGGTATGTGGATGGAGGTTTGCACCTGGGAACTTCTCTAAATAAATTTTATTCTCTTTTTGCCCCTACAGTCATCCATTAATTAATGGGGTACATACATTCAATTATACATGCCCCCTCTTTCTGTCACTGAGGACTCACCCCCTTGTTTTTCTCTGAGGTCTATATCCCAATTACCCCACGGAGCCAGTATCCAATTCTTGGGCAGGCAGACACTTAACTCAGCTGTAACACTGTCTTCTGACTCAGAGCAAGGTTTTATTCCCACCACCAAGTCCCCAAAATGCTTATTTGGTTAACAGCAAATGCCCACCATGCAGTTATCAAAATTGATGTTATTTAAGATTCTATCACATATCAAACTGATCATTCAGTAAGTAAATTAAAATAGATCGGGCTCTTTAAAGCTATAGATTTTTATAACTCTTGATTTTGAGCAGATTTCCATATTCACTTTATATACAGTACAAAGATGAGACTAAAATGGCTTCAAGACGTTCATTCTAGTTAAACTAAAGCTCATTTTAAAATCATCTAGTGCAAGCCACTTTTCAAATAAGTTGAACAGGAAGGAATTCTTTAAAAAGAAAAACACTGATCTAAGAATATTGTGAACATACATACATGCAATTTAAAATGTAATATTGCAGCTAGATTCTCTGCTAATCCTTTTGTGCATTTTGACTGTAGACACACGACCTTGAGAGCCCATCTGGAAATACCAATAAATAATGGTTAAGCACAGCTGATAGAACTCCCAGTTATAAGCATAGATTAAAGTATGGTTGATTTTGAACATGCTACCTTGCCAGTTTGTGATAAGATGCCAAAATTATTACTATTTCTCATTTGCATGCTTATTCAGAATCTAATAGCCCCCCTCCTCCAGGTGTGGTTATGGGTACAGAGCTCTGGAGACCAGTAACCACGGGAGGTGGAAGTGTTCTCTGGAAGTTTTCTGGATCAGTGACATTTTCCAACATGGCTCCAGCATGTCTTACTTTTCTCTGTCCACTCCTACAATCCCCCTTGTTCTATATGTCAGCTCTCTTGAGAAGTCAATAAACCTTGAAATATGCAGGGGTGTTAGTGGATGCTATCCCAACACCAACAACATGGGAACTTTCTAACTAACATAATAGCCTTTCCACAATCAGTATTTATTTGCTTTTACTTCCCTATAGCTTTTAAACAGTTGGCCATTTCCTCCTTGAAATCCTTTCCTCCTCCAGCTTCTGTAACACCATGTTACTGCAGCCATCCTTCTATAATCATGAACATCCCCTCCATGGCCACACTTTGTGTATTCCCATTTCTGTGGTTCAACGGGGAATTCACTAGATGTTTCTTTCCACCAATTTACATATTACAAATAAAATCAATGCCCCTTCCTCTTTGAAAACTCCTCAGATCATTTCATTTTGACCTGATCTGCCACTGACTAGATAGTATTTATACCATTTTGGCCAATAATCAAATACTGTTCTGTGACATTTCTTGTAATGTAGCCTTATATTTTAGTTAATTCTTACACTGTTCTTCTAGAGAGAAATTCTTACATTCTTCTGAGAGGGCAAGAGAGAGAAGAGAAAGAGAGGAGAGGAAAGAGGGGGGTAGAGAGAGAGAGAGAGAGAGAGAGGTGTCAACAACTTGAGATATGACCTAAGGGTCCTTTCCCTTGCCCTTCCTTGTACACATTGCTCTTTGTTCCTTCCAGTCACAGGTATCATAAACTCTGGGAAGCAAGAATTGTTAGAGCAGGGTAAAGGGAAAAATATGTACTCAGTTTTGGTTTGTGGACTTGAAAATAGGCTTTTAATCTTGTGGCAGAGATAATAGGTCGAGAGCAAAAGGATTTGAGTTCCAAGAGTATGGTCTTTTTTTAGTTTTAAGGGCCGAGGAGACCCAGGGCACAAAGTTTATGCTAAAAAAAAAAAAGTTATGGAGCGTATGATTGGCTTGGGGAGGAGATTACAATGACCAAGGCTAGGCAGAGAGAAGGAGAGAAGCTGGAGAAGGGCTTCTTCAGGGAGTGGGAGACGAGGACAGGAACCTGTGCTCCCTTTCCAGGTAAAGCAAACTACAGCAAGCAAGCTTCCTGTGCCTTCCTCTGTGGAGTGAGGACAGACGAGTGACAATGGCTCGTGAAGGTTGGGGATATCCAAGCAAAAGGAACTAAAGGAAGACTCTGAGAGCCTCCATGCACTTCAGCATGGCAAAAGAGGCAACCCTAGGTCTTCTCAAGCATAAGTGTAGCCAAGAGAACAATGGGGGAACTTGAGAATTCTGAGTTCAGATAAGGACGATACAAATGACCAGCAGAGGCTGATGGTCAAAAATCAGATGGAAATAGCTGGGCAGATACCAGTGAGCACAAATGCCAATGACATACAGAGACCAGTGCGAGCACGTCCACACTGGCTCCTCTGCTGAAGCTCTTTCCCCAAAACTTGCCTCATGCAGAGCCTGCTGGAACTTGGCTATCACCCCAGAGACAAGGGCGGAAAGGGAAAGCTTTGAAGTGATTAAGAAAACCTTGGATTAACTAAATTTATGTGGAACTAACTACAGTTAAGCATTTTTTTTTTTAACCGAGCAAGATGGTAGCTAGAGATAACCAGTTATGGGAAACAGTTTTAGAAAACTGTAGTAGAAAATCAATACAAGTTGCATGTTTTAAGCCTGAGGAACTTTACTCACTATTATGCTTCATCTCCCCCGCTAAGATAGCTATCTTTTTTTTATGACCAAACAACCAATCAATTAATCAATTTGAAGTTTTAAATTAGTGGCTAATTTAAGATTAAAGAAACAATGGCCTGAAGTTAAGCATTTCACTCAAAGATGGAGGGTTACATTTAAAAACCAGATGCTCTCTCTTTTTCCTACAACACATTCATTATTCATCCCCCCAAAATCTATTTTGTGTTTCAGGGAGGTAAAGAGATGTAATATATGCTTAGTAATGCCTTCTACTTTCATGCAAGTCATAATGTAAACCTTGGAGAGATGAGGGGACCCAGCACCAAAGGGTTATCTGAGCACCTGTAAAGAAACCTATTCAATCTACCATCACAATCATGAAGCAGAATGTTATGAAGTGGACGGTCTGGGGAGAAAAGAAAAAACCTCATATAGACATCTTTTGGGGGCTAGAGAACAATAGAGCTAAAAATGAAACTATAAGAACAATTCTTTAGAAATTTGCCATGGATACTCTGCCTACATAAACTATCTCATTTATGAAAACAAGGCTTTGAAGAACCTTTAAAAATGTCCCATTAAAAAGCCAACACAGGATTTTAACAAATGTACCACTCTGGTGCCGGATGTTGATAGTGGGGGAGGCTGCACATGTGTGGGAGCAGGAGGTATATGGGAACTCTCTGGACTTTCCACTCAATTTTTCTGTGAACCTAATACTGCTTTAAATAATAAAGTCTATTTAAAAGAAAAAAAAAAGACCATACTAAATCCATAGAGACAGAAAGCAGATTGGTGGCTGCCAGGGGCTTGGGGGAGATTGAAATGGGGGTTGCTTAATGAGTACAGAGTTTTATTTTGGAGTTATGAATATGTTTTGGACCTAGATTGAGGTGGTGGTTGCACACCATTGCACTACATGCCACTTAATTGTTCACGTTAAAATGGTCAATTTTTAAAAAGCCACCATACAATAGATGAGCTTCTTCAAAAATACGTTATAAGGAACTATAGTGTACCAATGTGGTCCTCAAGAAAAGACCTCTGTGATCCAATTTGTTTTGAAGCAGTGCCCATGGATCTTCTTGGATATACCTTCTCTGCATTAGTATATTAAAGGCTCTGAGTGGTTGTGATGGTTAATTTTATGTGTCAACTTTACTAGGCCACTGGGGTGTGGTGTCCAAGATTACACATTGTTTCTGGGTGTGTTTGTGAGGGTGTTTCAGGATGAGATTAGTATTTAAATCCATGAACTCAGTAAAGTAGCTGGTTCTCTACAGTGTGGGTGGGCATTATCTAATCCCCTGAGGGCCTGAATAGAACAAAAGGCTGAAGAAGGAGGAATTCACCCCTTTCTTGTCTCACTGTATGACCTGGGACATCTCATCTGTCTTCTCCTGCTCTTAGATTGGTATTTACACCATTAGCTCTCCTGATTCTCAGGCCTTTGAACTCAGACTGGAATTACGCCACTGGCTTTTCTGGGGTCTCCAGCTTGCAGACAGCAGATCATGGGACTTCTCAGCCTCCATAATTGCATGAGCCAATTCTTCATAATAAATCTCTTTTTATGTGTATGTATATATATCTCCTATTGGTTCTGTTTCTGTGGAGAACCCCAACTAATCCAGTGGTCCTGCAGTAAAGCTCTTTGTTTTTATTTGAACAAAGATCCTCACCACCCACCCACTGCATCATACCTGATAACATCATACAGAACACATTTTGGAAAATACTCTTCTAAACCTTTCCAGGAAAAGAAAACCCCAATCCATCTTATTTTAACTGTTCCAAGAAAAAGGTTTTTACACAGCAATTTTCTCTTGATATTCATTGAAAACAACTTATCCTTCAAGCAGAAATGTGATTTCTGATGAGGTACTTTGATAACGTTCAAGACAACAGTAGGTGGCCTGAGTAAGCCCAGTTTTAAATGAATGATGAAATGTTAGAGTAATAAAGACATAACACATCTCTTGAATACCAGTCAGTTTGGAGGCAGCAGTGCCATGCTAGGAAAACTTATTATCCAGCTATGTATAGATCAGCTAGCCATAGAGTTTGAGATTTTATTCATTTGCACAAATTGCATTTTCTATAAACTTCAGAAAGTATGACACAGCATGTGTGCACATATAAAATAGCTGACTTTTTAATAGCAGATATAAAGATGTCCAATACAACGGCAATTTAATAAAATGAAATGGCCTAAGGCTATTTCTTCATTTCAAGTAAATGCACCCTCATGAATCTTCATTCAGACCGTTTCTTAGATTCTAAAGTGTTGATTTAATAATAATTAATACCAATAAGAATATCTGTGGAACGGAATTGGCTGTTTTAGGATTGAAATCAGTTATTCTCAACCAGGAGTGAAATAAAATAGGTATGGAACAGAGAAAAACGCACTCCCTTCTCCTAGAGAGATGTATCAGAATCTTCTGGAGGCATGTTTATTTGAAAATGAATTATCAATATTATAATTACAGATTTTATTTTAGTCACAATAATGAATTCACTTTGAAGATGTAATCACAATGAAGCAGGAGTGGGATTTTACATTCTTCAAATGGAGGCATGCATCAGGAAAGGTGGAGAAGCATGAAGAGGCATGTTGTCTAGAGACAGATTAAACCCAGACAGGCTGTCTATTTCTTCACCACCCACACCATACATTCAGTTTCCTGAATGCCCATGCCCCAAATGTCCCAACGGTCTGGACTTCCCCGATGTGAGTGTGAGTGGGCAGGGTGTAAGAGTTCCAGGAAGCAGCATCCTAGGAGCCCATGCTCTGACTCAGGCTTTCCCTGGAGGAGCATCTGGCTCTGTACTCCCAGAATTTCTGTCTTTGGCATCTGGAGCTACCTGTCCTGCTCTTCTGACTTTCCTCAAAGTTACAGCACCCAGAACAAACAGGTTATTATTGCCTCAAAGACCCAGGTTATAAGAACATTGCTAGTGTGTCTATCTGCTTCAAAATGTCAACATGCTCACATGCACAAATACACACACACACACACACATATGCAGGCTTTGTTGGCTTTGTTTGTACTAGCCAACTTCCACTTTCTTTCTCCAAAGAATTTAGAATTGAGGTTCGGAGTTAATGGTCAGTGTGCTGGGAGCTTACATTGCCAAAGGAAAGGTTGGGCTGGGAATATACCGTTTGATCATGAATGCCCAAAGAAGCAGAGAAAGTCATCCTAGAGAGAAAGAAAGGGAAGGGGGAGGGAGAGGAGTCAAGCAGATACTTAGAATAAGGCAGCTTTAAGAGAGCATGTGTCCCTACAGGGGCAGAGAAGTTCCTCTGTGCGTCTGATGGCTTTTTAGGTCCTAGTTCAAGGCCCTTTTGTATTCTGTCTTCATTTTCTGCTTTCTGAGACCCTTCTGTATTGTTATAATAAATCCTGTGCAGATATTTTTGGTTTTAAACTAAAATAGCTCATGTGTTTTTCTGTTACTTGTAGTCAAAAGATTTGTCACTTAGATATACATACATTTATTTTTCATCAGGGAAGTTCCCCCATGACAATACCTATTTATTAATTCTCAAGAATCTATGGATTGACTGGTTGTTTTCTGTTCTATGTGATGTCAACTACATTTAGCTCATGATTGGGCTGGGGTTGTTGACTATTGTATTAATTCTCTAATCCTGCTGTAACAGATTACCACAAACTTAGTGGCTTAAAACAACACAAATTTATCATCATACAGTTCTGGAGGTCAGAAGTCTGACACAGGTGTCACTGGTCTAAAACCAAGGTGTCAGGAGGGTGGCCTTCCCTTCTGCAGGAAAGAATTTGTTTTCTTGCCTTTTTAAGTTTCTTGAGGCTGCTCATATTCTTTGGCTCATGGCCCCCTTCAATCTTCAAGGCCAGCAATGGCTGGTTGAGGCTTTCTCATTAAGCCATCTCGCTCTCCGATTCTGACACTGAGTCTCCTTTCTCTCTCTTTATCTTATAACAACTCTTGTAATTACATTGGGTCCACCCCAATAATCCAGGATCATCTCTCCATCTCAAGGTTGGCTGATTAGCAACCTCAATTTCATCTGCAATCTTAATTCTGTTACATCAAGACCTGCTACATAATTTGCAAGACCAAGTGCAAAATGAAAATGTAAGGCCCTTTGTTCAAAAAGTTGGGAGGGGATGTCATTTAAGTTACTAAAATATGAAGTGTTTTCTTTCTTATGTGGTCTCTCTCTCTAGTTGCAATAGTGTTTTTTTATTTGCTATTCAATGTCATTCTAATTAAAGAAAAATTATTTTAAGTTATTAGTATGAATTTTACCATTTATATTGTGCAACACCAGTTTTAAATGCACATATAAGAGCATTCAACTCATATGTGAAATCACCAATATTACTCAATTCATATTTCACAGCTTATTATATGTACATGTATTTTGTTCTTACCAGAACAGTGGGAAACACTGCACAAAATTAACATGTAATATAACATGTAACATGACACATAACATAACATATTCACAGGTTCCAGGGATTAAGATATGGACATCTTCAGCAGGCCATTATTCTGTTTAATACATATCTTTGTCATCTTCCTTATGGCTTGCTTCTCTTCTCCTGTCAGCTTCCTGATGGCATGGTGATTTCAGGATAGTCAAGTCTCTTAAATGGTTGGCTTCTTAAAGTGAGCTTTCCAAGCACGTATGCAAACGTTTATCAAGCGTCTGTGTGGAGCTTCGCAATGTCCCATTGGCCAATGCAAGTCATATGATGCAGCCCAGGGTCACCAGAAATGGACTACACACAGCAAAAATACAAGGAAGTGTGGATTATTCAAGGCCACTGTTGGAACATTTACCATAATCACTATTAGAATGTTTCTTCCAATAAGCTTTACACATCATTCTCAAATGTCCAAAGTTACAAAAGAGAGAAGTATTGTAAATATTACAAAATATCAACTGATTCAAATTGTATCTGTTTGCTGATGACACGATTGTATATACAGAAAACCCTAAAGACTTCCCCCAAAACAGTTAAACTAAAAAATGAATTCAATAAAGTTACAGGATACAAAATCAATATGCAAAAATCAATAACATTTCTATACACTAATAACGGACTATCAAAAAAGAAATTAAGTAAACTATATCATTCACAGTTGCAAAAAAAATAAAATACTTAGGTATAAATTTAACCAAGGAGGTGAAAGACTGAAAACTATAAAACACTGATTAAAGAAAAATAGAAAAAACACAAATAAATAGAAAGACATCCCGTGTTCATGGATTAAAAGAATTAATATTGTTAAAATGTTTGTACTACCCAAAGAAATCTACAGACTCAATGTAATCCCTATCAAAGTTCTGTCATTTTTCACAGAAATAGAAAAAACAATTCTTAAATTCATATGAAACCATGAAAGACTCTGAATAGCCAAAATAATCTTGAGCAAAAATAATAAAGCTAGAGGCAACACATTCCCTGATTTCAAAATATATTATAAAGCTGTTGTAATCAAAACAGCATGGTGTTGGCATAAAAACAGACACATCAACTAATGGAAGAAAATAGAAAGACCAGAAGTAGACCCACACATTTACAGTCAATTGATTTTTGACAAAGTTGCCAAAAACATGCAATGGGGAAAGAATAGTCTCTTTAATAAATGGTGCTGGGAAAACTGGATCTCCACATGCAGAAGAATGGCATTGGATACTTTTCTCACACCATATACAAAAGTCAACTCAAAATGGATTAAAGACTTAAATATAAGACCTGAAACTAAAGCTACTAGAAGAAAGCATAGGGAGAAAGCTCCACAACATTGGTCTGGGCAATGATTTTCTTGGATATGACCCCAAAACCACAGGTAAAAAAAGCAAAAATAGACAAATGGGATTGTACCAAGCTAAAAAAGCTTCTGTACAGCAAAGGGAACAAATGACAAAGTGAAGAGACAACCCACAGAGTGGGAGAAAATATTTGCAAACCATACATCTGATAAGGGGTTAATATCTAAAGTATACAAAGAAATCAAACAACTCAATAACAAGAAAACAAGTAACCTGATTTAGAAATGGGCAAAGGGTCTTGCTATGGTTTGACTGTGTCCCCCTAAGTTCATGTGTTGGAAACTTAATCTCCAATGCAGCAGTGTTGAGAGGTGGGAACTTGAAGAGGTGATTAGGTCACGAGGGTTCTGCCCTCATGAGAATTTTAATGCTGTTATTTTGGGAGTGGGTTTGTTATAAAAGGGAGTTCAGTCCTCTCTTGCTTTCTCTCTTACCCATGTGATGACACAGCATGAAGGCTCTCACCAGATGCAGCACCTTCATCTTGGACATTTCAGCCTTGAGAACCTTGAGCCAATACATTTTTGTTCTTTATAAATTATCCAGTTGGAGGTATTCTGTTATAGCAGCACAAAATGGACTAAGACAGACCTGAACAGATATTGCTGAAAAAAGGCATACAAGTGGCTAACAGGTTCATGATAAAGTATTCAAAATCACTTATCATTAGAGAAATGCAAATTAAAACCACAATGAGATATCATCTCACACCTGTTAGAAAGGCTATCATCAAAAAGATGAAAGGTAAGTGTTTGTGAGGATGTGGGGAAAAGGGAAACCTTATATACTGTTGGTGGGAATGTAAATTGGTACAACCATTGTGAAAAACAGTATGGAAGTTCCTAGAGAAAACTAAAAATAGAACTACCATATGATCCAGCAATCCCACTTCTGGATACATATTCAAAGGAACAAAAATCAATATTTCAAAGGCATATTTGCACTATCATGTTCTTTGCAGCATTATTCACAATAGCCAAGGTATGAAATCACTTAAATGTACATCAACAGATGAATGGATAAAGAAAATGTGGTATATATACACAATGGAATACTATTCAGCCTTAAAAATGAAGACAATTCTATTATTTGCAACAACATGGATGAACCTGGAGGACATTATGCTAAGTGAAATCAGGTAGGTCCAGAAAGACAAATACCACATGATCTCACTCATATGTGGAATCTAAAAAAATAGAATTCATAGAAGTAAAGAGTAGAGTGGTGGTTATCAGAAGCTAGGGAGGGGGAGGGGAAAGGGGAGGGAGGAAAGGAGGAGATGTTGGTCAAAGGGTGCAAAATTTCTGTTAGACAAGAGGAACAAGCTTTGAGATCTATTGTACAGCAGTGTAACTATAGTCAATAATAATGTATAGTATATTTCAAAATAACTAAGAAAATACTTTTCAAGTGTATTGTCACAAAAAAACGTTAAGTATGTGAGGTACTGAATAATTAATTAGCTTGATTTAATTATTGTACATTGTATACATATATAAAAACACATTGTGCCTCACAAATGTATACAATTATGATTTATCAATTAAAAATAAGAAAAAGAAGTGATTGTTCCTTTGAACAAATGAGAATGGGCATATTCTCACACCACCAACTTGTGCACATAACACAGATTCCCTGAGCACCTCCTATGTCCCAAGTCTTGTTGGATGCTGAACTCTTGACCTTTATAATCCATAGAGAGCATTAACTATGTCCTCAAAGGCACTTGCACAAAGCTAGAAAGAGCAATTGCATCTGGATGCTATTTTTAAAGAACAATAATGAGTCATGCATGCTACTTTATGTATAGAGCAAAGTGGGGTGTCCCACTGTGGTCTGCCTGGATGGAACACTTCTGACTGGTTCTAGTAATCCATTGATGATTCTTGCCTAAATCAATTATCATTGTGATAATGTCAAATGGTGATTTTCCATTTCTGTCATTTTTTCTAATTTTATTTGTGACTTTTCTATTGTAGGAAAGAGCCTTCTCTTCTCTGGCGTTTATTTATTTATGTATTCAAATTACCATGGACACATGGATTCTTATTTTATTTAGTGGGTTATAATCCTTTACTATCATTGTTTATTTCAACCTCAAATTGTCTCAGATTAGCCAGTGGTAGCCTTTTCAGGGTGGCTTTTGTGTCCTTTTGAAATGCCTCCATCCTTCTTTGAGCATTTCCTGACTTTCTGGCATAATGAGATGCTCCAGGCTCATCTTGTACTTTCCCTGGCCAATCCCTGGAATCACCCATTTCTCCAAGGAGTTCAGGTTTCTTTCTTGGAGATAGAAACCAAATCTAGGTCCTAGGTGTGCTCAATTGCTACAAGGGTGTCATTGCTTCCAGGTCTTCTCATTGGAAAGAGGTAGCATAAAGATATATGTATATACACACACATATACATATATGTACACACAACAGAATTTTTGGAGCATGGACAATGCACAGAAGATAAAAGAAAAAAAATGACTGAGGTAGATAGAACAATGGCCTCCAATGTTGTGTCCTAATCCTCAGAAATTTAGGTTGCATGGCAAATGAAAATTAAGGTTATAAATAGAATTAAGGTTGCTAATCAACTTACCTTGAAATAGGGAGATGATCCTGGATTATGCAGGTGGGTCCAGTGTAATCACAAGGGTCCTTAAAAGTGGAAGAGGGAGGCAGAAGAGAGACGGCAGCACGAAAAGAACTTGGCCTGGCCTTGCTGGCTTTGAAGATGGAGGAAGGGTCCCATGAACCAAGGAAAACTGGTGGCCTCTAGCTGCTGGAAAGGCAAGAAATAAGATTTTCCTCTAGATCCTCCAGAAAGGAATATAGCCCTGCCAACATCTTGATTTGAGCCCAGTGAGATGTGTTTTGGAATTCTCACCTACATTACTGCAAGGTAATAAACGTGTATTGTCTTAAGCCGCTGTTTGTGGTGATTTGTTAAGATAGCCATAGAAAACTAACACAGCGACAAAAACCCTGTTGTCAAACCAGAGCCTACAAAAGCCAGAGTCACTTTTGGACAAAGCAGGGAGAATCACAATTATTTTGACTTGAAAGAGCTTGTACCCCACTTATCTGGGGAAATAGCCGACGTTGTTCAGGGCATAGAAACTGAGACGCACAATAACAGTGAAATCAACAAGAAGCAATTTTATCTCTCTCTCATATAAAATCTAAGTGCATATGGGGCTCTCTCTGAGAAGCCACCAGGAACCCAAGGCAACATTGTCTTGTTGTCTCACCATTCCCAGGTTGTGCCCTCATTATAGGTGCCGAGACACCTCATACCACATCCTCGTTCCAGCCAGTGGAAAGGAGGAAATGTGACAGGTATAACTCTTCCCTTTAAAAGTTTCTACACGTTACTCCAATTCATATGCCATTGGCTAGGACCTATTCACATGGCCGCGCCTCTAAGCAAATGAGGCTGGGTAGCCCTTACCAGTCTAAAAATTCTATTAGGATGGAAGAAGAGAAAAACAAATATGGAGGCACAACTAGCCGTATCTTCTACACTGTGTAACTGATACTCCTCATTTATGTTGATTCATGTTTTTTATGCTTGTAAAAGTATATTGGTTTTGTCTTGTGTGGTTCTTTGGAAAGAGAGTATTAAGGCCAGGGATATTTCTATTTTATGTGTTGATTCTTACTCAAAGAGAGAGAAAGGAGTGAACTAGCAACACATAAAAATCATCACATCTGCTGGTTTCCATAGCTCAGCGTAGATTTTCCTCTGGTAATTTGAGGTCACTTGTGATTAGGGTCCTTGAATCTCTAAGTTTTGTTCCCTCTCTCAGTCTTTTCCTGCATCTCAACTTCCAGCTTTCTAGCTTTGCATCCACCTTCTCCTGCGTGTTCTCAACTCTTTATATATCTTCCTCGGTTCCCTTGCTGGCAACAGCCAGCCTGAAACAGACCTAAAACAGGAACATCTCCTTAGGCTTTACTTTTATCATTCCTGGGCATTCTTTTTCTATTTGCTGCTATTACAGATGATCACAAACTTAGTGGTTTAAAACAACACCAATGTATTATCTTACGTTTCTGCAGGTGAGAATCCGGCACGGGTCTCACTGGGCTAAAATCAAGGTGTGTACAAACCTGAATTCCTTCTGGAGACTGTAGGAGAGAATGTATTCCCTTGCCTTTTCCACCTTGTAGAAGCCACCCACATTGCTTGGCTCAGGACCCCCTTTCTCCATCTTCAAAGCCAGCAACAACAGATCCAGTCCTTCTCACATCGCTTCACTCTGACCTCTTCCATAGTCACATCTCCCTCTGACTCTCCTCTTCTGCTTCCCTCTTCCACTTCTAAGGACCCCTGTGATCACATTGGGCTGACCAGATAACCCTAGACAATCTCCCTATCAGCTGATCAGCAACCTTAATTCCATCTGCAACCTTCGTTCCCCTTTGCCATGTAACATAACATATTCACAGGTTCCAGGGATTAGGACTTTATTAGGACATGGATATCTTGGGGGACATTATCCTGTCTACTACCACCCGCATGTTTATTCTCCTTCCATTGTGGCCAGAAGCACAAATGAAAATCTCCCTTTCCTTTCCTTCTGGGCTTTTCTCCACTCCTCCTCCCAAGTCAGGTCATTATCGAGCTCAAGGATTGGTACTTGAGAAATAAGCTTTCTACCAATTATCACCTTACTTTATACATAATAACCTGATTATTTTAAGTTATTCTATAAATGAATAAGTCACCATTTAATACCCTCAAAAATCTGGCAAAATGAGGAGGCAATCCTAACCAACACTTTTAAGCTGCCTTGTACTCGATTGCAAGTTCTAACCACTTGACTTTGGGTTTAGGGCACTCTGTAAAAAGTTTAGTAGCAGCTCTTAAGAAAAGGAACGCAACCTCACTCAGGATGATTTGTCAAACCTGGGAAATAGAAGCCTTAATACCACTAATTTTGGAAGTTGTGTCTGAGCCCTCAAAGCTGTTCCTGAACAGAGGAACAAGTGAGGAGAGTAGAGACAGAATGAGAATGTCCTTGAAATGTTTATATATTCAAATCATTTAAATAGAATTAGCCAAACTGCAAAAGCATCATTAAGGCCTGGTGCAGTGGGATTTGGTAGCAAGAACATGGGAAGAGCAGTAGAAGGGCTGCATTCCCACCGAGATTTTGTTGTCAACTTGTAGGCACTAGCCATGATGAGTTCAAGTTTTATCATCTTCAGGACAAGGAGGAAAACACTTGGCGCCAACCACCTGCCTGCTAATCAAGGCCAGGAAAGCAATTCTTGCTCCTCCTAGAGTTGAGAGTAGATATGAGAGAATAGTCTCTTGCTTTTAACTCTGTAATTGTTTACATCTGATGGGACTGAGTAGTGGAATGAGTTGGCCTGGAGTATCGCCAAGGCACCATTAAGCTGTGCCCATCTGGGAGCTGGTGACACAGTCCTTACTCAGCCACTGCCCTGCCCTTGAATGGCCCCAACCTCTGCTGCACTCTGGGACCAAGTCTTCTCTGTGGCCTGGGTTGTGGTTTTACACTGCACTTCCCTCTTCCTTCCTGAAAGATGAATCAGACTGACATGAATGATTCTTGCCACTCTCTGAAGGGAACTAAGCAAATGTGAGTATGAATGTGGGTGTGTCTTGGATGGTGTTTCTTTTCCCAAGATCCAGACAGTGGCATTTATGATCAATCAATTTTATCAGACAAATATAGCCTATGTTTTACTTTATTTTCTTGGTTAGAAAATGACAAGCCAGTGTACTGCTTATTTACATTTTACTCTGTGTGTTTTAATAATGTAACATGAGCTTTGTGAATAAGGAATCTACAATTGAGATTCAGGGATTTTTATAAAAACACCTACAGTTTTGTTGGTGTGTATGTGACTACATATCTTTCTGATAAGAGGGCCTATAACATATCAGATTTTCAACAGAATCCACGAACCAAAAAAGGATAAGACCAACTAGTATATAAGAATGTTCCATTGCTAGGGAGTCAACATCAATTATTGCTGTTCACTGGTGGAGGCAGCTTGGAGAGCCAAAAGAACTGCAGAAGTAATATTATTAATAACTTAAAGCATTTTCAAGTATCATATAGTAAAAGTCCTCATAACCAATCACTCCTTAACGGACTGGCAAGATTAACCAATGCTCTCTATTTCTTCTGTAAAAAATGCTAGAGAAAAATATACTCAAAGAAAAGCCTTGGCCCTTCATCAAGGGGATTGGAAGATTAATGCAAATTTACATATTTTGAGTTAAAATTAAATGTTTGAGAAACGTATGAATAATTTTTACAACTCCCAGATTGAACTAACTTTTTCTATGAGCCAAACAACTATCAATCCCCATTGAATTAATTTAGAACAATTCTACTTTATTTGGATCCCAGATAGGAGAAAAATAAATGGGTTCAAGGACCCAAGGTTTTCAAGCATGTTACTATTAGTGTGCTTTCACTGACCCAGAAAAAGAAAGTGAATGGATATTTTCAGCTCTACAGATGATTCCATACTCAATATCAATATGTTCTTTAGATAAGAGTTAGGCTTCTAATGTCAGTTTGAGTACTCCAGGAAGCAGATGTTAAGGTAGGATTCAATGTGCGAGATATTTATTGAGGAAAATTTGTGTGAAGGAGAAAGGGAAAAGGGAACAGGAGTAGGTGGGGAGAGACCTAGGCCAAGATGCAGGTTTTACACCTAAGAAAGGAGAGAGGAAAGAAAGGAGGATTGGGTAGAAGGAGCCTCAGACTATAGTGTAGTTCTGAGGAACTCTCAGCAGATGGAAAGCACTAGAACAAAGATTGCCCATAAGTGAAGTCCCATGTTAGGCCAAATTGGCTTAGCTCTAGCACCTGTGCTGTGCTCAGTCATTGCAGAGCACGAATTCAGCAGCAGATCCCAAAGATGCAGCAACTGCAGCCTATTGGCTAACCAAACTCAGCCACATGACCATACACTCCTTTTCTTTACAAAGTGTGGCCATTGGAAATAAACACTGTTTTAGGTGCTTTATCTACCTGCATCTAAATCCTTGTGGCAAAAATAATTTCTCACAGCTTCTATTATAAAGCTTGTGAAGTCTTTGCCCAGGCACATAAATAAATTACTTCTTTGGTAGGCTGACTTCAGATGTAGTGAATATTTAGTGAGCAAGTATTATGGCTGTGCCAGGCACTGTTATAGAGCTATACAATGGCAGCCTGTACAGACAAGGCCTCCTGCACCTTACACTCTAGCAGGGGGACAGAAAATAAGCCAATAAATCAATAGACAAGATAGCAGTTAGGTCTGTCTTAGTCCATTTTCTGCTGCTATAACAGAATACCACAGACTGGGTAATTTATAAAGAATAGAAATTTATTTGGCTTATGGTTCTGGAGGCTGGAAGTCCAAGAGCGTGGCATGGGCCTTCTTGCTGCATTATCCCATGGCAGAAAGGCAAACAAGCATGGGGGGTGGGGAGAAAGAGAAATGGGTGTGAATTTATCCTTTTATCAGGAGCCCACTGTCATGATAACTAACCCACTCTTGCCATAACAGCATTAATCCCTTCAGGGAGGTAGATCCCTCATGGTCTAATCACGTTTTAAAGGTCCCACCTCTTAATATTGTTACAGTGGCAATTAAGTTTCCAACACGTGAACTTTTGGGGGTCACATTCAAACTGTAGCAAAGTCTGTGAAGCAAATGAAACAGTGTAACATGTTAGACAGGGACTGGACAGGAGTGGTGGTCAGAGGATTACAGGGAGCTACCTCACTGAGGAGGGGACATTTAAGTGAAACCAAATTGGAAAAAGGGGATGAGAGTTTGGAGCAGAGGAAATAGCAAAGGCAGAGATCGTCAGGTGGGAGGGAGTTTGGCACATTGGTGGAAGGGATGAAGGCCATTTGGAGAAACAGAAGCCATCTGAGGTGGGGCTCATAGGTCAGGGGAAGAAGTCTTGATTCTATTCCAAGTGTGATGAGAGGCCTTGAAGGGTTTTAAGTAGGGGAATGACATGACTGGATTTATGTTTTAACATTGGTGGTTCCAGATTTTCTGTATGGAAGGAGCTTGAAAGTGGTAAGATGCTTAGAAGGGTTTTGTTTTGGGGGGGGGAGGGTTGGTGAGCAGGGGGATATGGGAGGTAAAGTAAAGCTGCACAACACTTTGCATGACATTGAGATGTCTGCTGTGCCTACCAAACAATGGGGAGTAGTAAGGGGGCTAATGGTGATTATGAGCTGATTAAAGTGTTGCCAGCTCAACTCCCTCTCATCCCCAGCATCACCACTGTATTTGTAAAGATCACCATGACTACCATGTAGAGAATAAACATAGGGTAGTAAGAGCAGATGCCTGGCAGCTAGGGATGAGGCTTGCTGCAGTGGCACAGGTAAGAGACGACAGTGGCTTGGATTAAGGAGGTAACAATGGGAATAAAGAGAGATGGATTTATTGATGATACTTGTTTTTCTGTGAGAACATGACTGGTACTGTCACCAGTTCCGTCACATCCTGGGCATTGTAGAACACTCCCCTGAGCTGCTCTTTCCTCTTTTCTTTATGAAGTGTTTCTGAATTCAGACACGTCACAGACACAGTCAGTGATCTACTTTGATCCTCGAAATCCCATTTTATCATTGCCACGTACCCGTCTCCTGGCTGTGGTGTCCTTCTGCCAATGGCCTGCACTTGGGACTCTTCATCACAGGACTGCCCTCCAGCTGCTAAAGGGCTTTGCCCAAACATGTAGACAACCGGAAGTGCCTAGGACTTTACATCTCTCCCATGTCCACCCCTCGCCCTGCCTGACCAGCCCTTAGCTGATGACTGACAGGTATGAAAGTCTGAAAGCCTGGCTCCCTTGCCCTGAGTTGGGACAACTTACCCTCGAGAGCGCCCCTGCAGGATCAGGCTGAGGCTATCCTCCATGGGACTTTGCCTCAGAACCCACCTCAACTGGCTTCTTCTCCTTTACTGTCCTACTTCCTCCACTTCCTTACTGGCTTCTTCTGGGAGCATTTCCTGAAAAATTCACTTGAGCACAAATCCTTATGTCAGGGCCTACTTCTGGGGACCTCAGTCTGAGACAAAACTCTTTACCCAGGGCTCCCTTCAGGACTAGGGCATCTCTGACTCATGTGCACAACTCTGAAATTTTATCTGGGACCCTGCAAAGTCTCATAAAGATGAAAGACCACACAAACGCCTGCTTAAAAACACTTTAAAATCTAGACTTTGGAAGTTACATTTGAATCCTTTACCCATTTTATCAATTAACGTAATTTTTAAAATCTATAGATTGTAAGACTTTGCCATTGCTTTGCAAGTTCGGGTTTGAAAGAGTTACCTAATCTCCTTGAGTGTCAGTTACTTCATCTGTACAGTGAAGATAATAATACTTAACTTGGAGATCAGAAACAAGGCATATAAAGCTTTTAGCACAATGCTTAGAATAGGCAGGTGCTTAATAGTTGATGGTGATTGTTAATCCTATAAAGGCTGATTAGTACCTCTTGGGCCACTGGCCTGTGGACCTGAGCCAGTCCTTAATATTTTTCCCTGAGTTTGTAGCAAAATGAGAAAACTGAAGATAATGTAGTATGCTTTCTCCACAGCTAAAATCACTGTTGTTAATGTCAAAATGTCTCTTCTCTTTTGAAATGGTAGTGATAATAGATGGAAGCTGTGTTTCTAATGGCCATACTTGAAAGAATTAAAACGTGGCAACCTAATATCAGTTCTCAAATTTTCTTTTGAGATCCAAAAACTTGAGAACCAACTTTCTAAGCCTTATACCCAATATAGAGAGCTGCTATTAAGTGAATACTGCTCTTTTAGGGTATTTGTTTCCAACATTTTTCTGCCATGACCCTTAGGGTCACATTTGTGACCCTCTCCCATGGGCATCACTCCCAGGGTAGCCTTTTCTCCCCTACTGAAGAAAGCCCATTGTTGTGCGATTGGTTGAGAGTATCATTATTACAGGCATAACCTTGATTCAGCACTGGTTTATTTTTAATAAGTTAAAAATTCACAAACGTCTGGACTTCAGCTATTATTACGAATGAATTATTTGTAACATGTCCTAAAACTAATCACTGCACGCAAGAATGGCCTGAAAGGGTGGTAGGGAGCCATAGGAGACTTCGGTAAGACTTACAGAAGACAACTGACTAATCTCACCCACGCACAATTAACGCAGAGACAGCAGGAAGAGAGTACAGTCAAAATACATTTTCCGTTTTAGCATAAAGAAAGGTATCTTTCTATGAAAATAGCAAGTATAAATATTTAAGTAAGTTGGACCATATGAAATCTCCATCAGCATTTTTGTGGGGGTTCAACCTAACACTAATTATGAACATTGGCTGGATTGTGTAGATTTTATAAGACATAATATAGATTTAAGGTGGCCCTGCCTCACTCTTAACTTTGGCCAGATACCTTCTTAAATAAACTACACTTAATTTCAAACACACTTATCTTGGAATGTTCATTCCAGGACTAAGTAAATGGATCTTAATCATTTTTGTAGATTCAAAACCTTCTAGGAAATTCAACTGAGCCCAGGTCTTTCTTCACTCTTTAGGGACCACCTTACTACTAATGCCTTAGTCCTGATACGGGCACGAGTCTTCAGAGCATTTCTTACCATTCCTCGGGGAGTACTAGCCTGTACTTGACCCATCCTAGCTGCTTATTTTGGCATCAACCTCTTGAGATAAGCACTGGGCACAAGACAGAAGATCTGAGCGTGAATCCAACTCGACCATGTTCTGATTTTATGACGATAGACTCCTTTTCTATCACAAACTCCTTCCCAATTTTAAATGTACACGTCTTATTCTTTTAATTAATGGCTTTGATCTATATGGTATTGTATTCTTTAATACTGAGAAAAAAATAAGCTCTTACCTTTCAACACAATTGATTTTCAAGTTATTTTTAATCATAAATGTAGAAACCAAAAAAGCAAGAAAAACCAAGGTTTGGCTGCCTATCCACAAGGTGATATATTCAAATAACTACATAATAAATAGGTATTTAGGAGTATTATAAAAACAGATAACCTCATGTATTAGTCGCATTCCAAATGTTTTACACAACATTGTTGATCTCTCCCAGGAGTCACCGGGTTATGGCATACCTCAGTGCCTGCAAACTGTGGGACGAATTTGTCCCTACTCATTTTCCTTCAGGGAGTTTGGTCACAATAGCTTGTTCTGCTGTGGTTGCCCAACTTGAATCAAGTGATGCTTTAACTCAAGTTGCTTTTTCCTTAACTGAGAAACCAAAGACAGACCGCAGTTAACAATAGTCTTAAAAATAACATCTTGGGAATAATCATCACATGCTTCTTTATTACAGGAAATGCATACCAAATGTCGCCTTGTATTTAAACCTGAAAAGTGGGCAGAGTGTGGGCAGACAATTACACCAGAGGCTATTTAAGGAGGGCAGGTTTTCCATGACTGGCAACAGTTGGCCTTAGAACTCCATCTGTTCCTGACTTAGTTTCACATGTAACTATTAGCACAGGTGCCATTGGTTAATATTGTAGAAGCAAATTGTCATGTAACCTTTTGGATATGAGTGGCTCATTCAAATCCCTCTGGCGTGACCAAACATCCAGCATGGGTAAGGAGCAAAAACAAAAAAACAAACTTGCAAGGACTATGTCTTAAGGATTTTTAGTCCTTGGAACCATAGGCATGAATTTAATAATTTCAAGGCCTCTTGAATTACAGAGGCCTTTTTACAATTCTCCCCACTTCCTTGAAAATCACACTAGCCAAATGCCGTAAGGGACATCAGAGCCAGCTACATAATTTGGGGGCTCAGTGAAGAATGAAAATAGAAGGCCTCTTGTTCAAAAAGCAGGGGAAAGGTTGCTGTTAAAGGTACTAAAATATAAAGCTTTTCCCTTTCTTCTGCAGTTTCTCTCTTGACTTGTCATGGTGTTTCTCATTTGCTATTCAATGTTGTTCTAAGTAAAAAGAAAAATTAAAGTTTTATATGATTAGCATGAATTTCTCATTCATCTTATATTGCAAGATGCTAGTTATAAATGCAAATATTAGAGCATTTGACCCATATGTGGAAGCACCAAAATGATACAATGTGGACTTCATGGCTCATAGATTTATGTGCATTTTGTTCGTACCAAAAGAATAGAAATGCCGTACAAAACTAACTCAACTGTTTTTATTTCACTTCTTCATATGTACACATTCTATCAACATTCAATCTTTGGCTTACTGATAAGTAAGGAAAGAGTGGAAGGAAAGGAGACTATGTGTTGCCCTGTCTTTCTCTTCCTTCTATCTCACCATTTTCAGTGTAAGTGGTTGGCTAATACATGGAAGTGACACAACTAAGAAAGAATATGACAGGGTTCCTTGGTCCTCCATGTTTCTTAGAACATCATTGCCTTAGTTCTGAAATCAAAGCAAGTTCTGGTTCAAATGGAAATTGTAGCCTCTCAAGGCTGCCAGCTCCCCTGCCTGCTCAGGTGTACACGTAACACCCTTTGAATGAGTCTCACTGAATTCACATGCATCATGGGTCCACTGGATTCTGTGTTCAGGGGCATCCCAAACTCTGTAAGCTAATGAGGTGGCAAGGAACAAAAGGCACACATATTACTTGCATCTCCTCTACTCACACGCATGCCCCATTGTCCCACCAGCCCTCACTAACAAAACACAAGTTCAAAGGTAAAAGTATTAAGAATTTCAAGAAAATGCCAGAAGGGCACAAAACCAATGTGCAGGGCCCTTCTGAGGGTGACCCCTGTATAACTGCACAGATCCCACACCCTTGGAGCCAGCTCTGGAGGACATTTCTCTTTACACGTCAACATTTATCAGATATGTGTGAAAAAATGTGACTGAGACAGAGCATGAGATTTGTGCCATCATTTAAGTCTTTGGGTGGCTGTTTGGGTGATTGCTATTTCCATGTTTCCAAAAGAAGTACTACTTGCTTAGCTCCTAAGATGATGTCTAAAGTTGCAAGAGGATATCTATAGCACTCTTGGGGCATGCCTTATACCAAAAATTGCATTCCCTTGAGGTAAACAGGGAAAAATACAAGATTTGTGCAGCTGAGACTTAACGCCAAACTTATGAGCTCAACATGACATTCAGGATATATCACCCAGGAGGCTTATTGTAAACACGCTACAGAGAGAACCAGGTGACCAGACACAGTTCTTAGCAGCTTGCTTAAATAGCAAACTAGTGAGCCCTGGTGGTAGAATTGTTGAACTTGAAGTAGTGAAGAAAACAAATATTTTCAAAATTTTTATTTTATTTCTAATTATGATAAAAAACACATAACATAAAATTTATCATCCTAACCATTTTTTAAGCATACAGTTCAGTAGTGTTAAGTATATTCACATTGTTGTGCAACCAATCTCCAGAACTTTTTCTTCTTGCAAAACTGAAACTCTATACTCAGTAAACAATAACTCTCATTTTCCCCTTCCCCCAACCCCTGGAAACCACCATTCTGTTTTCTATTTCTATGAGTCTGACTACTTCAGATACCTCACATAAGTGGAATTGTACAGTATTTGTCTTTTTGCGACTGGCTTATTGCACTTAGCATAATGCCCTCAGGGTGCATCCATGTTGTCTCCTATGTCGGAATTTCCTTCCTTTTTAAGGCTGAATAATATTCCACTGTGTGATTTTATATATATATATAAATATATATATATGCACACACACACATATATATTACACACACACACACTTTTGTTTATCTATTCACCTGTTGATGGACACTTGGGTTCTTCTACCCCTTGGCTTTTGTGAATGATGCTGTTATGAACATGGGTGTGCAAATATTTCTTTGAGACCCTGCTTTCAGTTCTTTTGGATATATACCCACAAGTGGAATGGCTGGAGAAAACAATTATTTTAAATCATAATGATCTATGTTGGGAGATTACATGATGTTTGGAATTGTCAGGAGACCATCTTAGGAGTTTGAGGGGTAAGAGAAATAAAGTAGAAGCATCAAGTTTGAAAAAGTATAAGTGTATCACATGCAGTTGGTCAAAAGTGTGACCCTCTGAACTGGACAGACAAAATTGCAGACCAAAGTAAGTATAGAGACAAATACTCTAATCAAAAACTTCGGATCGGAATCAAGTGAAGCTAAAATAAGAACACTGAGGACTTGTAGAAGAAATACTCACTTACCATCCAATTGTTCTTGGAAAGATAAAACTATTAAGATACTGTTTATGGGTTTGTAACTCAGCACTTGGAGCAATGCAAAAGAACCCTCTGTGGCAAGATAGCAATCTACAGACAAAAAACAATGTCCCTAGTGAAATATTACTGCAACGCCCTAAAGTAACCCCGCTGAGAATACGTCAGTGTTCAACATTTAGTCAACACCCTAGCAGGCTTCACAGATGGATTTTAGAATTATGGAACTTTTAAGCTTATTAGGACATTAGAGATTATTTAGTCTAACTCTCCTAAGTATATAAAAAGGAAGAAACCGAGGCCTAGAGAGGTTAAGAGACTCTCCCAGGACCACAAAGCTAGTTGGTAACAGAAGCAGGGCTGAATTTCTCAGTTCAAATGGTGAATCTTTAATATCCTCAAGGCAACCCCTATAGCAGCAACCTCACAAGTATATGACAGTATAAATAAAACAGTTCAAGCCTGAAAAGACGAAAACTTCTGGAGTATTTTTGTAGCATAGCCAGGCTACCATTGATGCCATCCAAGTGTACTTTCCTATTCCGAGGATTTAACAGATGTTTTTTCAAGACACATTAAGATATTTGATGGTTGCAGATGATCAGCATCATAAAGCCCATAGTCAGTGCCCCAGATGAATGTACAAATATCTCTCCCCTCCTTAACTTAAGACATTAAGACCTTGGAAAGCTACTGTTAAAATGGAAATATATTCCCCAAGAGAGATTATACATGTATCCATTACGAACATTAATATACTAGCAGTAATTTATTGATCAAATTGGTTAGTTAGTTGTCACCTCCTGGATACTGAGGGACTGTGATTTAGGACCCACACATTTCTATTGAGTGTAGAAAGAGGTTGGGGAGAGAAAGCCTGGCTGAGCACGGTGTGCAAGTGTTGGGGTCTGTGTGAGGGTGCTGAGGAGGAGGAAAGCATTGGACAGGGAATAGAGAACACCTGAAAAGAAAGTATAGAAGTGTCAGGGAAAAAATTTACTTACCTAACAATTTTACCATGAACCGCTGCTAAGAATGGTATAGCTGGAAAATAAATGTCCACATGACCCACACTGTGTGCAATATGGAATAATTTTTAATCATCCAACAACCTTTAAGACAAAAATGGTGGATCTGCAATGTGGAACTTTAAAAAACTGGACTCCAAACTGTCCATACACACGGCTGTAATATTCCTACTTGACAAAAAATAGACTAAACTTGGCTAAGATGTCAGCCATGTTGCTATAAAAGGAAGGGAAGGAAAAATATGATGGAAAAAGCCTCTGATATTCCACCAATGGTGGAGTCACCCAGTTTGAGAGAACTGTGTCCCCTCTCTTACTAGACAATTGAGACAAACAGATATGCAAATAGACTCTTTGGGAATTGGCTGAGATGAAGGCAGAGTGAATATTTATTTTCTTTACCTTATCTTTATTTTTTCTATATCCATGTGCTGCGTGTTGATTCAGACATTAGAGACCATGAAGGTTCAGATAAGCTCAGGGAAACCCCACAGGAGTGGTGGCTGTTTTCCATTCTCTGTTTGGTGCATGTGTCTGTTTTGCAGCCAGCTATGCTAGGTAGCTGGTTCCCTGGACTCAACACCTGATATCCAGGAAATTCCAGAGATACCAGGATCTTTGGGTTCAGTCACAGAGAGACCTGCACCACACCTGGTCTTTGTGTGTCTGTTCCAGACAATTCCGAGAGCATCCGGGAATGGCAAATTAGTTCTTGGGGAGGTCCCAGAGGACTTACTAGTCAGGGTGTTGTAGAACTCCTAAGAAACTTCAGATAAGAATACTGTAACTAAAATGTTCATAAGAGCAGAGATTCCTGGGCAAGCCACCATTCCTCCATTGCCTTATAGAACTTCTGCTATCCCCTGGTTAACTCCCGTCCTTTCCTGCTCCCCCGCTGATGGCTAACTTCATGACAGACACGATTTTGAGCATGATTCTAAGCACTTTCCGTACATTGTCTCATTTATTTCCACTGTAAACTTGTTAGATAAGTGCTATTATTATTCTCCCTTTCACATGTGAGAAAAGTGAGATACAGGGAAGGGACGCGAATTGCTCCAGGTCACAGAATGAGTGGGGAGGTAGGACTCAGACCAAGCCTTGCGGAACTGCAAAACTCACAGTCTCCGCCACAAGCTGTTTGTCTCCTCAGCATCTTGGTTTCTCTGGGAAGTGGGGAGGCTCCTTATTCCTCCACTTCATATCCTATTTCCCCAACCCTTCACTTTGGAGCCTCAGGACAGAGCCCTCCCCAGGAAACGCTGGGCCTTGAGGAAAGAATCCCTTAGCCTCTGCTCACGAAAAGCTGCCGAAGGTCAACAAGACCCAGATCCTTCCATGGCCTCAGCCCTGCTCTGGGGCCAAGCTGCCTAGTCTGGCTGCCTGCTAGAGTTTCCATTCCCAAGGGGCGACTGCCCAGGAGAGATGGCCATCTGGGAACAACCTTCCTGATGTTCGTTTGGCTACACATTTTGTTGATTTCCTTAAGTGTGTTTTCTTATGGGGTTTCTGTTTCTTTTCTGGCTTGGTCTGTGACTTTACTTCATTTCTGTTTATTTCTTATTATTTGGCCCAACACACTTGTTTTCATTGGAGTTTTTTTCTTCTTAGACTTCTGGCGTACTTAACCTGTGGCTCGTTTTGCCACCCTGTCTGTGCGTTTTGTCTAAAGTCTTTGGAAGCCAAAACTTAAACACCATGAAAATGGGATGGGGGAGGAATTATTCAAGCCTTTCAACTTAGACAAAGGCCATCTTGTGAATGAAATAGATAGCTGCTATTGAAATCATGTTATCTCAATTATTCACTAATTTCATAACTGTTGAAAGATGCCATTGGAAATGTAGTGCCAATCGCCTTCAACAGAAATAAAAATGTGAAATGTTTCTCACCTCTGTCCTTTGGAGACCCAGGGATGGGGCAGAGAAGACTGGTGATCACCAG
Source organism: Daubentonia madagascariensis (assembly GCA_023783475.1). Lineage (NCBI taxonomy): Eukaryota > Metazoa > Chordata > Mammalia > Primates > Daubentoniidae > Daubentonia > Daubentonia madagascariensis. The sequence goes on from JAKFHU010000745.1 coordinate 1,005,866, forward strand.
CTCAGAACCTTGGGGAGAAGGAGTGACTTAACTCCTAGCCCTGAAAAGTGGAGCATGGACCAGCTAGAATGGGGTAGTGGAAAGCATAACAGGGCAGGGTGCACTCAGTCATTTCCCATAGAAGATCATCCACCACCCTGAATATGGCAGATTGCATCTATGTGTCCAACCCCTAATCCAAGATAATGTTCCAAAATTTTTAAAAAATCAAGGTAGTTTGCAGTTTATCTGGACCTAATTATTTTCTTCACACATCTAAGAATGTGTTTAGGAGACTTTCAGCAGAAAAGACGGGCTAATAAAGGATAATAATACAATAGACTCTGGTTTTAATGCTACTGAGAGAGAAAGGAAAAGATCCAAATAATAGGCCTCTTGGGTTACAGTGGGAAAGATCTTCCAACTATCACAAAATATGCAGAGGATAAGGCCTGGTCAAATAGATCGCAAGTAAAACTAAATGCATGGGACAGTGAAGAGCTTTATACCAGGGTTGTGCCATTCTTGAATTTATTTAGAAGTCTTAACAGTTTGCTACGTGGTAAGGTTTTGGAATCAGTGAGGTCTGAGTTCAAATCCTGCCTGTGCAACTTACTAGCTGGGTGATGTTGGGCATTCAGTTACCTGGTCTATAAAATGGAAATAATAATGTGTATCATTTAGGGTGGCTGTGAGCTCAACTGAGATAATGCATACCAAGTACTTAGTATAATGCTGACATAAGCAACTTTTGAATAAGTGGTTATTCTTCTATATTATTCCACTACTGCATTTATTTCCTGTTAGCATTTGTTGAGCCCTTTGTGCATATAGCCTAACACCCTATGGAATCACAAATATTGTTCTATGTATACTGACAGTAAACTGTGGAGAAAAGCGGGCTTATTATTTACCTAATTTTATCTTTGTAGAAACTGAAAGCTGACTTGGCCAAAAGCATATAGGAATGCACAGGGCAAGAATCAAATTTAAAACTGAAAGGTCTAGCAGCTCCTCTCCAACCCTCTTCTTTAGTATCCCCACTACCCCCTGAAGTATAGTGGAGAGAACCTAACATAGGCCCAGAGGGCCCAGGAAGATGTCCCAGAGGAGATGCTAAGATCTGAAACTGCTAACTAGATATGGAAAGGGGAGAAGGAATGGAGACAGAGAACTCTAGATGTAGAAGGGAAAGCAGAGCTTCCCACATTGGGGCCTCCCTTCCCTCTTCCCTCTTCCTTTTTTCCCAAAGAGTTTTTATATCCAGGGTCTCATTGCAAAATGCCTACAACCACTTCAGTTGGAGAAGTGGGGTTCAATGGGCATGTGTAACACTGAAATCCTTAGGGACTAAAGAATGTGCCTAACAACAAAATAAGTTCATCCCTACCGGTCACCTGCATCAATAAATAATGGATGTTTACATGTTTATAGTGGTCATAGAACAAAAATGTTCTATATCACTAACAACTGCACTTTGGAGTACTGAAAGAAATAAAATGCTAAAATTTATGAATAGTGCTCAATTTTGCTAGGCATAACAATCACAAATTCTGAAAATTTAGGAGCCAACGTCAACTTGGAACTTAATTCCAAGTCCAGGTTCTTGCAAACCACCCAGATCTGTTGTGCTGTCTTTTCTGAGGCAAGAAGGAGAAAGGATTGCCTCTGGTAGTTAAAGTCATTGCTATGATTGATCTCTGATGTATTTGTGGGCCCATAAATCCTTCCCTCTTTTTCTAGTAATAGCATGATTCTTTCATGGGAGGCTTTTCCTCCCTGACTCCATCCATGTGATTTTGGGGGGTGCCTGTCACACTATTCCACTGACATGATCAAAGATGAAGGCATGTAACCGAGGCCTGGACATCCATAGTGTCACTTTCCCCTAGACACAGTGATTACTCAAGGGATGGGTGCATGTTCCCAGCCAGGCTAATCAGTCATTTCCTTGGGTTTTTCTAAATAGATCTGAGAGGGAAGAGCTCTCTTTCCTTCTCTGGCCCCAAGACTGTGAGGACATAAGCCTACAACAGCTATGGCCAGGCTACCACCAGATGGAAAAAGCCCATCTGTGGTGGAAGATGAGCCATGGTTCCACTGAAGTTGAAGTCCCTGGTTCTAGGTGTCCCTAGGGCCAGCTACACCCCTGCCCTTCCTGGGTCTTAAGCTGATGTGAGTGGTGTTTCTGTCACTTGCAGCCAGGAGTCCAGGCTAATATGGAGGGAAAACTCAGCCAAGTACACTTGGGACAAAACAACTGTGATAAAACTAAAGGGGTAATAGAAGTCAGCTATCTATTACAGAGCCTTTTAAAGGGGGGTACTATGGGAATAATGAGTCAAGCAATGAAAGCAAAAAGAATGGAGGGTAGATTAGAAACACCTTAACTCTGCCATGTTATCAACATTTCCTGGACTTCATGGCAGAGCTAAGCTTCTTAACAAAACAACAAATTTAGATCTTTTGTCTCTGCACTGTACATATACTTGCATATTTTGTACAGTATTTCAGGAGGGTCACAAACCTCTCGAAGCTAATTAAGAACTGTCTTCCAAAGGCTATATGATGAAATTCATGCTAATGGTGATGCTAATGATTCGTATTTCCACTTAGCCTCTTGCTAGCTGTGTGTGGTTATTTAACCTCTCCAAGTCTTAGATACTTCATTTGTAATATTGAAATGATAAAAACATTGAATGTAACGGAAGGGTTGAGAATGGTTGCTACTCAATAAATGCAGCTATCATCACGATCCTCAGGTTAATTAATAGATGCTTATGGATTGATTCACTGAGGATACACAGACATCAAGTATTTAACTTTCATAATCAACTTTATATTTAATTTTGAACATGTCATTCTAATTATGTTTCATTGCATAAATCCAGGAGCCCTCTGGTGGTCAAAATCACTTCTAGAACACATGGAAAAGACTATTTTTATTTAAGTGCAAAAAAGATTCACATAAAGATATTTTGATCTCCATCCCATTAAGATAAACAAGAAGTAATGGCCTTATATATTTTGTCATGGGCTGAATTGTGCTCCCCCAAAATTCACATGTTGAAGTCTTAACCCCTGGTACTTCAGAAAGTAACTGTATTTGGAGATGTGTTCTTTAAAGAGGCGATTAAGTTAAAATAAGGTCATTAGGGTGGGCCTTGATCCAATATGACAGATGTCCTTGTAAGAAGAGAAGACTTGGACATAGGCATGTACAGAGGGATGACCATGTGAGGACACAGAGAGAAGGTGGCCATCTTTAAGCCAAGGAGAGAGACCTTAGAAGAAACCAACTCTATCAATACCTTGATCTTGGACTTCCAGTCTCCAGAACAATGGGAAAATAAATTTCTGTTGTTTAAGCCACCTAGTCTGTGGTATTTTGTTATGGCATCCCGAGCAGACTGATACATATGGATGGAGGTCCCAGTCAATAGATAACATCAGCTTTCTTTTAGTATAAATTGTGCCAACAGATGTAACTTGTCATCTTCTCTGAGGTCCATTTGGATATAATGGGATGATGTATCCTATAAAGCATGGTACTAATGAAGTTAGTGTGAAAAGGTTCTTTCTGGGTATAGGCCACATGGGATTTACCTTGTTTCATGGTCAAATGGTAGCCGTTGAAAATGAAACCAAGACGACCTATCTGAATAAAGTGGATAACTAGGTACAGTCCAGAAACATCAATCAAAAATAACAGAAGCATCATCTTAATTGACAAGGTCCAACCCAGGTAATGGAACTTAATCCTATAAATAATTACAATTTATAATAGCATTTTCAAAATTTGCTGTAGTTTTTACTTACATTTTTTCCAAACTTCACAAGAACCCCCTATGATTGCTATTTTTCTTTTTTCTACTTTTAAAGATGATGAAGTGAAAAGTCAGAGAAGGTCAGTAGAGAAGGTTAGTTGCAGAGGTACAATTCAAACTTATGCTTTTTGACTCTGTATTCCATGCTCCTTTTACTACTTCCTGCTACCTTGTCACATTTTCCATTTTACATAAACTCCAATTGCTGGAACCTTCTTAAAGCACCAGTATTAAATACGAGATTTTTTGACAAGGAGAGGGCAGCCAATTGTCCTACAGGCTTATGTTTGTGGACTGAACACATGAAAAAAAATGGATGGATATGAGACCTCCTTTCCAGAATATCAAATTGATTGGAGATGTACAGATCTGAGAAGGAAGAATCTTTTTATCCTTATAATTTCATGTTATTCTATTTAATGAGAATTGGTGTGATCTCTCCGTGTTCACGGAAGTATACTTTTGTTAGAGTAGGTAGTCCCAAATTGCTTTTTTTTTTAGTTTGAACCTAATCTCTTGAATAACTGACCCTCAGTTGCATTTTAGTACAGAACATCCAAGAGTGTAAATAAGAATTGATGAGGAAATTATTTAACTAGTAGAATTCAGCATTAGCAAAGTGCTCCCACATCAGATAATTAAATTCAAACATATAAAACTGCTGCATTAAATGCAGTAAGGTCTGATTGATTTGGAGTCCATTAATGTGTAAATGATTTAATCTAAGTCTAGCTGACATTTACCTCTGCACTTTCTCTGGAGAAAGAATGTGCTAAGAAAAATACTATAATGCAAACAAGAATGGATAAAAGCATTTTCATCCTGAGTAAGCCAAAATAACTGTTTTAAGAAACCTTGGCATATTCATTGTAAACCAATCACACCCAACCCATTATGTGGGTATAGAGTAGCTATGTGTTCAGCTTGTTGAATCAACCAGTGAATACATGAATACAAAGTATGCAGCTTTCCTACCCCTCAAAGAAGGCCCAGGAGTGAGTGGGTCTGGCCACCAGGACAGTGGTTCTCAGTGTGGTCCTCAGACCAGCAGCATCTGTATCAACTGGGAAATTTTTAGAAGTGCTAATTCTCAGGCCCAACTCAGATCTACAGAATCAAACACTCTGGGGGTGGGGCTCAGCTGTCTGTGTTTTAATAAGCCCTCCAGGGGAGTCTGATGCACGCTCAAATGTGAGAACACTGCACAAGAAAACAGTTGTTAGATGTGTCAGTGTTCTTAATTATACTTGAAAAAAATAGAATTGTCATTCTTCCTGAGCATTCTGTTCTTGAACTCTTTCACTATTTCATAGAAGCCCTCTCCTCACTGAGTCTGAATTAAGGGAGGTGAGCCATAACTTGGTGTTTGTTTATAGTGATGCTAGGAAGCCAAACTGATGCCCACTGTCTTGACAAAGGAATGAAGGCTCAGCTGCCCAGCCTGGCCGGCCTCCTGCTGGTAGAGGAGAATGGAAATTGACCAGGCTCTAGAGCTCTCAAATGGTTGCAATAACTTCCAAATCTATTTTTTTCTTTCTCTTATTTAAGTTGTGCTGCAAATGAAATCCAATCCATATTTTCCCTAATTTACATTTAAAATGGTTCAAATGTTATGTTAGCAGGAGATGAGTGAGTCCCCAAGAGGCCTTATGAACCTACTAAAACTTAATCTTCAAAACAGGAAGTTGCACTTTACCCAGTGCAAACAAAGTTTAGCACGAAAAGGCCTGATTTGTATTTAACTTTCTTAGCCCAAAAATTTGGAATATATTTTAATTTTCAAAACACATTTCCTCCCGTTCTCCCTATCATCCTCAATCACATATGCTGCCTTTGCTTCTCATATAAACTAAGTTGTGAGAGCTCTAACCTTATTTTCATAATCATATTCTTGTCTTTTATGGTTAAGGGATCATGAAACTCTATAAATGTACTAGTGACACCTCAGTTTAATTCAGTTCAACAACCATTTATTGTCGCCTGCACAAGGAAATAGGAGTGCCCTGTGGGGAGAAAGGAGATTAAAAAAAAAAGCAAAACTTCAGAAATGACTTGATCTCAGCAGAGGAATGACTATTTGTTGCACTAAATATATATTTGATCATCATTTGCCCCAAACTTCTTGAGAATAAGACATAGCTGCTATATAAGATTTCTGAAATTTATTGGAGATTCTAAAGAGGCTTTCCATATTTGGGAACAAGCAATTTAACTAGTGGCCTGAGGAGGAGGAGAGAGAATTATGGCAACCTGTCTAGGCCAGGACAGAATACACTCAAGCTACCTTGTACCCAACTCCTCTGTGTTCCCACAGTACTTTGTACATACCCCCATCTAGTACGTCCCCTCAAGGCAGCTATTGATTTACACATCTGTTTCTCTTACTAGGTCTATGAACCTCTTGAGGGCAGGGGCTGCTCCTTTCTCAAGGAAGTTGTGTATAATTGCCCCTGCTGCTTGACAAAGTATGGATTCTTCAACTGATTCTCTTAGCTAGTTTGCAACTTGAGGCCTCATGGAGGATTACAGAGATATTGTCACTTTGGTCTTACACCTGAAAGAAGCAGCTCCCAGCCAGTGTATAACAGAGCCTTTCTCATTTAACGAGGCCAGGGTGGAGGAATAAAGGAGCAGACCACCTGGTAACCAGATGTGGAGGCAGAAAAACCCTGAGGAAATATGGTGAAAATAGGGAAGACACAGAGGTGAACCTCCCTCACTCCTACCTCCATCCCCACTCCATTCAGGTGCCTCATCCTGAGCCAGTATGCCAGTGTTCAAGTTACTATTGCTGCATAACAAATCACCCTAAAACTCTGGCTTAAAACAGCAGCAGTCATTGTATTATCTTTCCTAGTTTCTGTAAGTCAGGAGTTTGGGAAGGGCTCTGCTTTGTGGTTCTGGTATGAAACTGGTGCAGTTGTAATCAGGCAGTAACTAGAGCTGGAATACTGAGGGGCTGGGTACCTGGCTGGGCATCTATCTCTCTTCATGAAGTCTTAGGGCCTCTCCACATAGTCCCTCCATGTGGGTTAACTTGGGCTTCCTAAAAGCATGGAGACTTTAGGGTCCCCATGACTAAACTGCTTACAGAGAGATGCGGGATGCCAAGCATTAGTGTTGCAGTAAGTAAGGCAGAAGTTGAGTGGCCTTTTATGACCTAGCCTCAGAAGTCTCATAGTGTTATTTCCACTGTACTTTATTGGTTGAATAGTGCCAAAAGCACACCCAGTTTCAAAGGGATGGGACATGGTCCCCACCTTGTGATGGTATGACTGTCAAAAGTACATTGTAGAAGAGTGGGTAAGATGGGAGATATTGTTCTGCCCATCTTTGGGAAATACATGGTTTGCCATGGCCAAGAAGAGAGCTAACAGCTGTGAGGTCTTTTTCATTCCCAGTGTGGGGGTGAGGGGAAACTTTCCCTTTCCCTCAAAAGTTTGCTAAAAGATTAACTCACAATTAAAGCAGATTAATAAGAGGAAGAGGTTTATTTACCATATGCACAGGGAGAATCACAGAGTGAATACTCGATATCCCAATGGGATCCAGAAATTTTTATACCTTCCTTCTAGAGGGGACGGGGGAAGATGAGGAATATAGGTAATTCTGTTTAGGGGCAATAAATGGTTGCTAGGGAGGATGAATGGATGAGGGGAACGGATTGACTTGTAAATTAACCTGAGAGACAGGTATTATGTTTAAAATTATTTAGGCCAGGTCTGGTTGCATTTTTTATCTCTTCCCTGAAATATATTCAGACAACAGGGAGGGGAAGGGAAGTCAAGTGTTCTTTTCATGGGTCCATCTGGTTATGCAGATAGAGGGAAAGCCCCTTCCATTTCTAAGGGTCTTTAATTCAAAATACTCTTTACACTAAGGAGTCATATTTTGGGGTGAAATTTCTTGAGCTACTTCACCACCGAAATTGTTTCCTTAACCACCCCCCACACACACACATATACACACAGTGTATTTTTTATTCCAGTTACATTTTTGTTTTACACTAAGGAAATCTGGCATAACATTAACCATAAATACCTTAAAATTTCTGTCTAATGCATGTGAATTTAGGTGTCACAAAATTTAAAAATACCACAGGTTTGATTGTTCACACACATTTCCAAGTAATTTTCCAAAGCAAATACTATTTCAAGCTCTCTGTTAAGAGGAAAAAACAAGTTAAATGAAAAATCAATATTGATGGCTAGTATTGTATGAAAAATGTGTGTTGTGAGTTATTTTACCATAGAGGTAGTTTCCTCTGGAAACTGTGGCTGATGGTAAATCTAAATTTAAAAATATTTTGAGACACAAACCAAAATCTTGGGGTGAGGAAATATAATTTGCTATTACCCCAAAATATGTCGATTACTTAGTACTAACATTTAAAAAGATCTGGTTAAAGTTTACATCTTTTCTAAAGGTAATTTGTAGCATGTTCATTAGTAGCTAGCATGTACTGGCAAAAAACTACTAATAAATTCATTCACAAATTGTGGACTGTTTTGTCCTTCTAGAAATTTTAGTTCTTTAAACAAAGAATCATCAGATTTTTAAATTTCACTGAAAGTATCTAAAGAAAGCAGCTAGTGGCTATTGAGCTTGGTGAGATAGTGACTATTATTCTTAATTACCGCACACCAAAACCTGGTGCTACTCAATATATGCTACACATAAATCATTGCAAAGGCAAGATCCAAGCCATCACAGATTTATATTTCAGAAAGAAATAGAAATTGCCCTTGTCTCTGTTTTCCACATTGGTGATCCGTGTAATGAACTGAAGAGGTAAGACTCAAGAAACCATCTTCATTAACAGTAAACTAAGAACAATTAATAACATTTTTTAAAAGAAGGAGAAGAAATCATTACCCAGGGCTGGATAATTGAATTGTACAAACTTGGTGAGGCTTCACTCTAATCACAAATGTATTTGCAAGTAATTATCACCCACAGCATAAATAACTTCATAATATTCTACCTGAGTCAACATTAGTAAGATTTGCAAAGCACCAAGGAAAATAAGCAATTAGTTGATTCCTTATCCAAGAAAAGCAAGTTGCTTAGTTACAAACAATTCCAAAATTCCCAGAGGAGTTAGTGGGTGGAGGCTGGTTCTGTATAGCCCATGACCCAACTTCAGGAGATGTGGAAGGCAGGGGACCTGCTGACAGGAAGGCCACCTTCTGATAAACTGCAGCTCAAGCTTCCTTTACCTTTCTGAAGGCCCATGCTAATAACATGGAGTTGTAGGAGTGGAAGTCTGAGGGCTAGTACTATAGCCTGAGACACTTTTCAGAACCTTCACATGAATAGTACCTGAAGCACATCTACTGATTACCCCCGGAAGCAAATTTTCAAAAGTCCTTCTGCCAAGAGCTTTAAGCCTGTAAGAGAAAATCCTTTAAGGGGTCCAATAATCATGCTTTGAAATTCCTGGGCTAAGTAGTCACTTCAAAACAAGGTAGAAATGGAAACACTGAAATAGTCTATAAACTATCTAAATATTATGATTATATGGCTTTTAGTACAAATGTACTCATCTTCCCCCTCCCTATCGAAATTTCTGGCTGCTTTGCTGAATCCTATCAAATAATTATCGAGGACTCATTTTTCTAGAATGGACAGAAGGCAGGACCAACCTTTCTAAAGCTAAAGTTCAGAAGCACGTCCGTGTTTGAAATCTAACTTGCATAACACTCAGCTATCTTATTGCCCATGATTCTTGTGGACAAGGAATCAACCAAGGCATGTGCTCAAATGATTATGGTCTCTAGCCTTAGCCTGAGACTGACAAATTGCTGGCTACTGACTCCTCACCAAGAGCATTTCTGTCCAGCTCAATATTAACAGTCACAGCTGTTTCTCTGGGGTACGTATGGGATTTGGTGCTCTAGTTCCTCCTAGGAATGTGCTCCTTGAATGAAGGAAACACATTATCTGCTTCTTATCTGATTATATGTTTATAAATGCATACCTACCTCTAACCTTGTCCACATGCCAATTTTGGGTCCGCTCAAGGCACTCATTTGTTGTCTTAACTTTAGAAACTCTATCCCAATAATTTAAGAAAGCTTAATCAGTGAAAACCATCACATTTCTAGGGATTTTTTTGGTAATACACAAGGTGGTGTTAAGCAGAGTAGTTTCGTTTGCATTTCTTTCCTTTCATTCCCCATTAACTGAATATTTGTACCCTACATTCATATGTTGAAGCCCCAATCCCCAAGGTGATGGTATTAGGAGGTGGGACCTTTGGGAAACGACTGAGTCTTGAGGGTGAAGCCCTCACGAATGGGATTAGTACCCTTATAAAAGAGGTCTGACCCCCTCCAGAGCTCTCCCATCTTCTTTCCACCAGGTGAGGAAACAAGGAGAAGATGGTTGTCTGCAACTGGAGGAGGGCCCTCACCAGGAACCAAATCAACCAGCACCTTGATCTTGGACTTCCCGTCCTCCAGAACTGTGAGACGTAAATGTCTGTTGTCTAAGCCACCCAATCTATGGTGCTTTGTTGTAACAGCCCAAATGGACTAAGGTATTATCTAAAAATGTCCGTGCACAACTGAAAGTGGACTGTAGTATTACAAATATTACAAATAATATACAAATACATACTCACCATTTTGTTTCTCCCTAAATTCTATGTGTAACAATACTCTGGGAAAATGAGTACTTCCCCCCCCCATTGCCAGTAAAGATGTTCTGTGATCTTGAGAGTTCTGCTTTCAGTGGACAGTGATCATTAAACACAAAGATCCCTATGTGTAGTAAAAGACTTTACACATGGTTCTAGTTATACCACCCTGGATTGTTTATTTGCTGAAGAATCCCAGAGTTTCAGACCCTTGGACTGACTAACTCAGGTTAAAGGAAAGAGCCAGAATTCATCAATATGATATATAAAAAGCAGCAATCTTTTTTCTTTAAATGTTAATTTTTATTTAAAATGTTATATCTATTAAAGTAATACATATATACATTAGTCATCCATTTCCAGCTTCCAAACTATTTGGAAAAATAGATGTCATTTGCATCTATTTTTCAAATTGAAAAACCTGTTTTCACACTTGCTTCAAGGCCACTCACAAGGTATTAAAAGACATGAGAAGGCATGAACGTCTGTGAACCAGCCACCCCCCAGGCTGGCACCTTGGTAGTACTTTCTAAGTAACATTTGGATATGCTCTTCTTTAAAAGTTGGATTCAGAGGAAAATTCGACTTAGAACTTTGTGGTTGGCATAGGGGTAAGTGTTGAGAAATGTTCCCTTGGCTTGCATGAAGGAAAGAATATGGCCATCCGGAACCTTTTTTAAAAAAAACAAACAAGCCCTTGATCTTCTTGTTATACTCAATTTCCTTTTGCATGCAGAGTGTGGGACTAGAACTGTAAGGAAATAATGAAGGGGAAATGGAGTGGATCTCAGGACCCTCTATTAGTTTCTGTTATTTATACGATGCATACAAAGACACACACACATTTTCCTACCACCACTTGCCATCCATGTACCTCACGGTCATCCATATTTACTGTTCCCACTACCTTTTCTTGGCTTAGTTCACTCACACTGACTGCACTTCTGAGGCAGGAATGACTACATCTCCCACATGCATTCCTGTCCTCGGTCTGTCTGTTTCAAAATTATATTTCCTGACCACCACCATCTCCCTTGTCTCCTTAGAGCAAATGTGGAGTCTCCCTCTTTGGCATTTCCCTTTGCTAGATAGAACAGTACTGGAGACAAAGGTACTCGATATATGCTTAAAGAACAAATGACAATCAACACATTACCTGTTTGTCATCAAAATTCTGAACTTGAATGTCCCCCAACACTAATAACCATTTTTCCTAGGTGGCACCTGACATCTTCTATGGACATTACACCTATAGAGAGTGCCTTAGGACCATTTGTATGTACAGAATGTGACATTTTCACATTTTTATCTTCATCCAGTTTAATCCTACCCCAACTTCAATTTTGAATACAATATTTGATTCCCTCCACTGATGTTATTGCCTAACAATCCTTAACTTCTGCAGGAGGGAGACAGGGGACAATCCCCTTGTTGTATATTTATCACCATAGATGAGAAACTTGGCAGTGTTTGCCCACTACCTGTTGGTTTTCTAGGGGGTCATTCAGGGTTATTGTTGTACTACTATAATTCAGGAGGTGAAGAGAACAGAGTTGGATGTCTGCCTTACTCAGCTTTGTTCCAGAAAAGAGTGAAAGCTTGTCTTTCCCTGACATTTTTGAAGGACACTTGAGAGTTTCTTCCTCCACATTTATTAAGCCTTGATTGAAAGCAATAGGTGAGACATCTAAATGTGTTTTTGTGCTGTTATGTAGAGGTAATATTGACTTCTAGGTGCAAAAGTAAAATCTAAAATTAAAAAGTCTTACACAGATTTTGCATGGTTGTTACAAGGTTCAGCAACACAAAACATGCATCCCTAGCAGTGTCAGTGAAAATCTTAGCACATCTAAGAGATCAACATGGGTCCCTGGGATTTGTCCTGGCAGGGACTGCCATGTTTCACAACTTAAGCCACATAATCTTCACCTACCCCCAACTATAAACTATCTGGGGGGAAGTGGGGAGATTTGTAAACAAATATATTCAAAAGAGCTAAAGGATTATCCCCATGATTTACACTAGCGTCAGTCATTGAAGAATGAAAAGTCTTACTACCAGGTATGAATTATACCTGAGTGGTTTAGAAGCATTTTACACACTCAGATTTCTCCAAGGATCCGTGGAAAATCAGGATGCATCTATGAATGAACTATTCAGATATTTTCTCCTTATCCCCTCCGTTCCATTCTCTGCCCTTCTTTTCCTTGCTTTCTGCCAGGACCCCGCAGGTCTGGACTACATCATCAAGGCTCCCATGCCCTCTCACTTCCAGTTGTGTTTGAACCACGCAGAGCATCTGCAGAAGATCAGAGAGACAGAGGGGAGTGAGAGTTGGGTATTTATGCCTCTGGCTCCCTCCTTGCAGTTTTATCTCTGACTGGAGGCATCCCTCAACCACCTTTTCCAAGTGGCTGACTCTATGGTAACTCCAAGATGCACTAGCCCCTTCCCTATTCCAGTAACCATTCACTCCCCTCAACCCTTCAGGCTTAGGAGTAGTAACAACTTGGTTGCTATGAGTTACAGGTTGCTGCACTGTCCTTTGTGGTTCCCCTATGCCAACTTTGTATTAAGTTATTAAGTATGGAATGTCCGATTTCCTTAAGAACTAAGTTTGACAGTTGCTATCTCTGACATTTCACTTTGACACTTCTTGTTTTTTTTTTTTTTTTTTATTGTGAAGGTACTTCCTCAATCTTTTAAATGCACATTTTGGCTTGTGATTATCTTTCACATTTTTTTTAGAGCAATTTTTGTGAAAACATGGATAAGTCAAAAATTCGTGTTATTTTTGAAAATGAGCTCCGTCATGGAATCAACGCAGCGCAGACAGCTTGAAATATCAATCAAGTGTTTGGGAAGGATGTGGTTAATGAACGCACAGTACATTGATGGTTTGAGAAGTTCCATTCTGGTGATTTTAATCTTGAAAATGAGCCATGTGGGTGACCTGAGACCAAGGTGGATAATGATGAGCTGAAAGCTGTAGTGGAAGCGAATCCATCTCAACCTATGCGTGAATTAGCAGCAAGGTTTGACGTTATTATTCCAACAATATTGGACCATTTGAAACAAATCGGCAAGGTAAAGAAACTGGAGAGATGGGTACTGCATGAATTAAACAAGCATGAGAAGAGAAATCGTCTCAAAGCTTGCCTTTCTTTGCTGTCACGACATAAAGGTGAACCATTTCTACACCATATTGTTACATGCGATGAAAAATGGATTCTTTTTGACAATCGCAAGCATTCAGCACAATGGTTGGATAAAGATGGAGTGTCAAAACACAGTCCAAAACTGAATATTAATCCAAAAAAGCTAATGGTGTGTGTTTGGTGGTCCAGCACTGGTATTATCCACTGCAGCTTCCTGAAACCTGGTCAATCGATTACAGCAGATGTCTACTGCACCCAAGTGGATGAAATGATGAGGATGCTTGTGATTAAGCAGCTGAGATTGGTCAATAAAGACAGGCCAATCCTCTTGCAAGACCACATGTCACAAAAACAACACTGCTCAAACTACAGAAGCTAGACTTGGAAACTCTCTGTCATCCACTGTATTCACCAGACCTTGCACCAACTGACTACCACTTCTTTCAGGCTTTGGACCACTTCTTGCAAGGAAAAATATCCAATTCTCAACAAGCCGTGGAAAATGCCTTTCGTGATTTCATTGCCACACACTCTCCAGGCTTCTTCACTGCTGGCACAAGCAAGCTACCATTAAGATGGCAAAACTGTGTTGATAGTTTAGGCACATACTTTGATTAATTGTACTGCTTCTTGTTTGAGATATAATAAACTACACTTTTTTCAGACATTTCATATTTAATGACCTTATACTTTTTGTGTGTGTCAGCTGTTTCCTGTTAGAACCCTGAGTGATACATCCATAGAACAGAATGTCTGGATTTTAGGGGGGCCTTTGAAGGATACCTAAGAGGCAGTACATACAGTAAAAGGTGGAGGGCAACCACTCCCAAGGTCATCATGGAGTTTGGGGGCTGAGTTCTAGGTTGGGGGATGCTGGTAGGGAGCAGCAGGGAGGGGCTAGTCAAATTTTTATAATTTGTAATTTACCACCACCATGGCACACTTATTGACTGCTCCAAGGGCAGGTGGAGAGAAGCTGCAGGACACGCAGCCAACAGAATCAGTCTCCCATCTCATGTCCCCTTCAGGGAACTATAGCCTGAGCTTGCGAGGCCCCTCATTGAGGACCTTGTGAAGGGCATCCTAAGCCAGCCTTATAATTATGTGAGTGTCCTTTGGAACAATTTCCCCCCCGAATCTTTTAAACTCTATAGAAAAAAGTCAAGCAATAAAAAGTTATAGGATGGTAAATTTTTGGTAAAAAGATAGTAAATATTCTTAGAAATTTTGCCCATGTATTTATGCAAATGAAGAAACACCAAATTAGCTAATAATACCAGATGTTTTCTTAATGGCACTGCAATAAAGAATTGCAAAAGATCATCTAGGTCAACCTGCCACCTCCAGGTAGGACCATGTTTATTCCACTGAACTCTACCTACTCTAGAAGATCTTTAGGGAAATGGTAAGATAACAGTCTTTAACACTTACTATCAAAGTCTGCACTGAAACAGAAATAAAGAGTTAACAGTTATTTTTGTAACTGAGGCTGTATAAGTGGTGACTATGGGATAGGCCAGATCAACATTCAATCTCTAATAGAATGTTTTTCTTCCTGTCTCGCCCATCTAGCACTGGAATTCAGGAACTAGACACCTACTTCATGTTTAAAAATATACATATTGTGTCTAGGCTGATGAGAAATTGTCTTGGGAGGAATTTCTGAAATGAGTACACAATCATTACAGTGCCTTTCCTTGATCTGTCTATAGATCATCTTGGCTAGGTTTTATTACACTGCATATCTAATGTTTATACAGATATAGCACATGATTGCTTGATTGGAAAAGTGTTTTCTAAGTTAGGATTTTATTTTATCATGACATGGGAATCCAGGGATCTGGGGTCAGGCCCTGACTCTGCCACCTAACACTTGCACCTCAGGGGTTTGTCACCTCACTGCCAGAGCTTTGGTGCACTCACGAGGGGATAGAGGTAGATGATGAATGTAGATGAATGTGGGCCCTTTTCAGCTAGAATGAAAACTCTATTATCTGAACATGGGAAGATGGAGTGTCCAAGGTATATTAGTCAAGATTCTGCTGAAATAATTCTGCATAATAAACAACTCCATAACTTGGTGGCTTATAACAATTAGCATTTGTTTCTAGCTCAGGGATCTGAGGATTAGCTGTAGCTCAGTTGGGCTCAGCTGGCCTCAGCTCCAAGCTCCAACTTGGGTTCATGTTTGCTCAACATCTTTCTTTTTTTTAGGAGCAGCAACTACCCAGGCATGTCCTTCTCGTGGCTGATGGGAGAAATACAAAGGAAAGGAGTGAGTAGAAATACACAATACCTCTTAAGACTTCAGCTGGAAACTGACAAGCTTTCACTTCTACCTATGTTCCCTTGGCTGAAGCAAGTTGTATGGCCAAGACCAAAGTCAAGGGTATACCAAGGTCAGGAGTATATAATCTGCTTACTCTCCTGAGAGGCACTGCAAAGTCACATTGCAAAGGTTGCGGATGTATAATTCTATTACAAGAAGGGAATTAAGACTTAGGAACATTAGTCCAATCTACTATCCCATTGGCCATGGGGCACCACCTATAATCTTTAAACCCTCCAGCTCTGATTGGCATGGCATGCTCCCCTTTTGCCCCTCATATATGATAGTAAACCCACACATCATCAGTGAACTTTACTGGCCAAGCAGAGTTCCAGCTCTTTGAGAAGGGGCTAGTTACTGTTTGTTTGTGTGAGAGAAGGCACCCTGCCATTGGCCAGCCACACCAAGACAAACCTGAGTTGGCATGAGTGGTCTGGATCATGTGGGCATTTGTTGAGGGCCCACATTTGTCTACATTCAAGATAGCAGAGAGCTGTCTTGAGATATTTTATTTACCAGATGCAGGCCCAGATGATTCCACAACAATCTTTAGGTTCCCCAGCAAAATATATTTTTTCTCAAAAGTTCTCATATAAGAGATTCAGTAAAAAACTGTTGAAGTTTCCCCAGTGACAAGCCCAGAAGGCCTAGCAGGGCTGCTGACTGCCAAAAATGCAAATCACCAGACTTACGTCAACAGAAATCAGGAATTTCATCTCTCACTGAAAATCTATTGAGTCCTCTTGAAATGTGATCTCTATTCTTACTTTTGTGAAGATGCACATCCAATTCTGAGTCAGGAAAATCACCAAGCTACCTCTCCCAGAGATGACCAGACTCCTGTGGGATATTCTCTTCCTTGTTCTCATTTTGACCCTTAGAATTGTGGGTTGTAATGAAAATGTTGGCACAATCTGAACTTTAGCTGTGGACTGTACAAGGGGAACTCATGCCTGTAATTTTTATTTTTTTTTACATGTAATCTGCCAACACATAGACCCATAATGTAAACTTACTTGGTTTAGGTTTATAAATTGGGTGTTTTTGACAAACTCTAAGACCTGCAGGGAAATCACTCTGTCATTAACAACTCAGTTTATTTAAGGAGCCATTAGTGAAAGAAAGGGTGGGAGAGAAGATGCTCAACTTGTATCTTTCTTCCAACTCAAGAAATATACCTCCTTCAGATGGTGAGACCTCCCTTCCGTGGACAGTCATTTACCAAACATATGAGAAACCTTCATGGGCTATTTCCAGGCTGAATCACAGCTATGACTTCACCCAGCTGCCTCACTGTCAGACCAGACAGCTTCAGTCAGATGAACTTGCTGGCCAGAGAAGGGGAGAAAGGCTCCTACCAACAAGCTACTGGCTGTGGGCCAACCTGGTCATCTCTCAATAGTGACGCATGCTTAGAGCTACTCCTGAAAAAGACACTGTCTCCAAAGGATATGAAATGAGCTCAAGCATGAAATAAGACTTGCACAGAGATGTGATTCTGTTTATGTGATTGCTTTAATTACTACCCTCTCTGGAAGCCATTTCAGTATATTCTGTTGATGAAAATTGATTTTTTTAATGTTGTAAGATAAAGTTACTGAAAACAACTTCCCCTTTTGAAAGGAAATGGAGATTCAAAAGGGCAATGTGCAATCAAAGTCAGTCTTTGCCCCAAAGATGAATTTTAACATTTTATGACACTAACAACGAGCATTTTGTGGGTGACCAACATACTCAGTTCTACCAAAACTGTCCTGGAAGAATAATTCCCACTGATTAGTTAATTCCTTTTAGATATTTATTCATTCATATTTTAGAATTTTAACTATGTAAAAATCTTATAATTTTAAATTTTATATAAATGTACTAGAATAATGTCCTTCAAAGGCAGAAAACAGTCGAAAGAAATGTTGATTTTCTTGGTCACACTATACTGGTGTTCCTGCATTAATTATCTACTTAGTGGGAAGGGTATCAGGGAGGGGGGATGAAGTGGGGATGGTTAATAGGTACAAAAATATACTTAGATAGTTAGATATAATGAACAATATTTGATAGCACAACAAAGTGACCTTAAACAATAAATTAGGGTATGCTTTAAAATAACTAAAAGAGTGGAATTGGAATGTTCCTAACACAAAGAAATGATAAATGCCTGGGGTGTTGGATACCCTAATTACTCTCATTTGATTAATTCATATTGTATGCGTGTATCAAAACATCACATGTACCCTATAAAGATATACAACTATTATGTACCCATAATAATTAAAAATAAAAATAAATAAAATTTCAAGATTATAAAAAAAAAAACTTAGTGGCTTAAAACAACAATATTTATTATCTCCTACTTTCTGTGGGTCTGAAATCTGGGTATAGTTTAGCTGTATCCTCTGACTCAGGGTATCTCACAAGGCTGCAATCAAGGTGTTGGCCAGGGCTATGGTTTCATCTGAAGACTCTACTGGAGAAGGTCTGATTCCAGGCTCACTCACATGGTTGTTGACAGAATTCAGGTCCTCACAGGTTATTGGATTGAGGGTCTCTGGTAATCACTGGCTGTTAGCTGGAGGCCCATCTCAGTTCCTTGCCAAATGGGCCTCTCCAGAGGGCAGCTTAAAATGTGGCAACTTGCTTCCCCGAGAGCAAGGACTAAAAGAGAAAGGGAGTGTATAAGATATCACAAGCAAAAAGGAAGTCAGTCTTTTGGTAACCTAATCTCAGAAGTGGTATCCCATCACCTTTGCTGTATTCTATTTCTTAGAAGCAAGTTGCTAAGTCCAGCTCCACTCAAGGATGTGAATACTAGGAAGCAGAGGCCATTGTGGGGCAAATTTAGAGGCCAGCTGACACAGATCTTTTAGTCATTTAATAAAATATAGCTTGAGGTAAAGAAAAAAATATTTAGAGAAACACACTAGAACTTAGAACCTAAATGTATGTTGTCCCTATTGAGCTAGGCAACTTATAAGGCTCTAACTATTCTAATAATGCCACCCTTATCAAACTAGTTTTCAAATCAATTTTTAAAAATTTTTTTCAGAGTTGCCTTTAGTGTCTGTGGCACATTGTTTTCACTCCCCTGACTTCACCCCAGCACAAAGTTATGGCCATTTTTTTCTTTGCAGGTAGATTTGAATAATGAAAAGAGTTAAGAGTCGTTCAGATAAATAAGGTTAGTGATCAAGGTTGGTAGTGCTGTTTTTAGTCTTGGCTTTTGTAAGCATGAATAAAAAGATTGATTTCCTTATGTGGCTCATAAATTGGCCTTGAAGGCAGCGCCTGAAGAGGATTATTTTGATTGAACTTTTATTTGGATGCTTAAAACCTGGTACTCATCTGAAGATTTTCAATCTGCATTCTTCATAGCTATGGCTTATGTGTTTACACTTTTTCCTCTGCACCTTATATTCCAGGGCAAATAGGAAGTTTAGGCCATGTTGGGACATGTTGAGACAGAAGGGGACACTAGGGAGAGACCCAGAGTGCCCCAAGTGGGCTCCAGAGTACACCCTTCTTCACAAAACAGGATGCTTTTACAGTAGTTCACACATGGATTATCCATGTGTACATCTAAGACCCCCCTTCAGGTTTGCAGTTGGAGTCAATAGGAGGCTGATATGCCACACCTACACCCTGGGACCCTTAGGGCTGAGAGAAATCTGAGAACACCCACAGCCCCTAACCTTAAGCTGGTTGGGAGGAGAGGGGGCAGAGTCACATGACATTACAAATGAAGGGGGATTATTTTCTGGGGATCCGCCCACTCACAGTCTTCAGGATTACAAACTGATGAGCAGACTGCTTCTACTTGTTAGATAAATGCCTCTAATTTTGCCAAACTTAGCATAACTCTGTTTTCCATTAAGCTCCATTTTCCTAAGTCCAGGGCAAGAGGTGAAAGGCTGGGCACTAGTTTTGTGCTGACCCCTCAGTCTCTGCAAAATGACCTCGAGCTCCATTCTCGCACTCCCTCTGGCCACTCCTCCCCACCCTCACACCTCTTTCCCTTTTTCAAACCTGAAGAACGAGCCTGCCTGCGACCCTGACACCTGCGATAATGACTCTCTTCGATAAAGAATGGCATTATTACTCCATGCTAAAAACAAAACCCTTATAAAGCATGGAAGCAGCACTGCCCATGCTTACAGCAACAAACTTCTCAGCATGACATGTATTTGCCTTCACAAAGCTAAGGTAACAGGATGATCTTAGCAAGTTTTGATTTCTGGATTGCTCTCTGCAACCTTTCACTTTGGTGATGACCCCTCCTGCTCTTCAGGGACCAGATCCTCTCACTTTTTGGTGACAGACTGTTGTAGGGGCAAAGGAGAGAGTTCCCCTTGGCCCTCTGAAGATTCTCTGAAAAATCAACTCCCGAAAGGTAGATTGACTGGAGAAAAGGCATACAAATTTATTTAATGTGTATACACGGGAGCCTTCAGAATGAAGACCCAAAGATAAAGGGAAAATTGTCTATTTTTATGCTTAGGTTTAACAAAGTATGGACCACCGTGTTGAAATGTGATTGGAAAAAAAGGGTAGGCTCTAATGCTAATAGACTGAGTGGGGAAAGCCAGCAAGGCCTGTCTGTCTAGATTCTTCTTGGCCTCTCTGAGCAGCATTCCTTCCTTCTGGGTGTGGGGCAGGGCCCTCTCTGGAAGGAATGGGGGTCTTATGAGCTACAGGCAAACAAGGTAGGTCAGATAATTTCTTTATGGCCGGTTTTTACACAGAATCTTTTTAGGTTTTATGGCTGGCTTTTGGGAAAAAGGGTTCTGGTTTCTATGACCTGCCTTGGGGAAGGGGGATTCTAGTTTCTACGGATAGTCTCAGGGAGGAATATGACTGACAGACAGGAGGGCAGGAGAAGGTCACAGAAAAACTTTTGCCTCTGAGGCTGCTTCTGAGGCCTTCATTTTGGGGTATTGTTTTCTGAGCCCCAACACTGTCACGTTGGTGGCCCCTGATGGACTATATCTCCCTGTATTTGTGCCCTCATGTAGTTCCCTCCCACAATAATTTTGAGTTTGGCCATGTGCCTTCTTTGGCCAATGGGACATTAACTAGCATCATGTGAGCAGAGATTTACTAAATGCTTGCACACTGGGACATGTCCTCTTAGAACACTCCTTGGAAGCCCATTGCCATGCTGTAAGGAAGCCTAGGTTAGCTACTGAATGTTGAGAGGCCACACACAGAGAAACCATAGAGGATGAGAGGCCAGCTGGGACATTCCCAGCCCAACCAGCTGATAAAGATGTCAACTAACAAACAAGCTGTATTTATTTTTAAATGATTTTTAAATTTCTTATTAATCGAGACAGGTATAACTGTTTTTTGTTTTGTTTTTTGTGACAGGGTCTGGCTCCATCGCCCTGGCTAGAGTGCAGTGGCGTCATCATAGCTCACTGCAACCTCAAACTCCTGGGCTCAAGCAATCCTTCTGCTTCAGCCTCCCGAGTAGCTGGGACTAAAGGTGTGCATTAACTTTTCTATTATTTGTAGAGATGAGGTCTTGCTCTTGCTCAGGCTGGTCTCGAATTCCTGACCTCAAGCAATCCTCTTGCCTTGGACTCCCAAAGTACTAGGACTACAAGAGTGAGCCACCACGCCCAGCCAATAACCGTTAATAATATCTTCTCACCTACATAAAGCCAAGACCCCCCTGCTGAGTTGGTATCACTCCAATCAAAAGCAAAGGAGCATACTGAGGTAGAAGGAGCAAAATGACTACTTCTTTGTTTTTCAAGGGGTAAAGAAGATGTGCCTCCATCTCTGAGATAGAGTCCCCAGGACTTGGAAAAGGAGTGGTATTTGTAGTTCTGTATGGAGTGGATGCTTGAATCTCTTCTAGCCGGGGAATTGTGCTCTCCTAGTGGGTCACAAGGGCCTGGAGCCAGTAGGATTTCACTGTAACAGAGCCAGCAACAGCAGGCAGATGGAGGCGACCAGGGCCCTCGGGGGGGCTTTGAGGAGTCCAGGAAGGTTGACAGCCATGCAGCAGCAGATTGAATGACACCAGGAGTGGCCTTCAGGTGTCCACAAGGACAGACCATAAGCAACTGATATGGTGTGGGGGACAGTTGACACAAATAGAGGATGCTGGGCCCCTTGCCAATCTGGCTCTTAAGTCATTTTAAATTTAATTTTGAGAAAGAAGATGTGATGGGACTGGAGCCCTGCAGGTTACAGAGTAGATTTTAGAGAACTACTTTGCACTGACAATGTTTCCAGTTATGAAAACGCTTATGGTTTTATTTAAAAATCATTTTCACCTGAAATAAAATTCTACAAATCATCTAGAATCTCTTCTGCAAGTCACAAGCCAATCTAGAATAGGAGGGTATGAATTATAAAGCTCAGTTGAGATCAATGATATAATCAGGTCCAGCCACAGGTGGTTAATGGAAAAAAGACAAGTTCAATTTCTAGAGGTTGTTTTTTGTTGTGACTTTTATGCATAACACACAGAGTTGCATTATAGAGAATTTGAAGGGATAATGTTAAATGTTGGGATAATCGAGAGACTAATACCTCTAATATATTCTTTCGTACTCTCTAAAAAGGGAGGGAGGAAGGAAGGAAGGAAGGAAGGGAGGAAAGAAGAACAAAGAAAGATGCTATTGAAAAATACAAAATATTTTGAATAGAGAAGTTTCAAAAAATGTGTCTCTAGAAGCATGGCCACATCCTCCCAATGTGCAACATAGCAAAAGAATATGGGCTTGAATATCTGGTAAGAGAACTCTATTCCCACCACCTCCCTCATACCACAATCACTGCTATAAAGTCTTGAGTCATGATTTTTTTAAAAAAATTCTATACTACAAATTAGAATTCACAACCTGGACACAGAAAAAGAAACCTTAAATCGATAGTAATAGATATTGTTATAGATCAAATACTGTACCTTAGGCTCCCTTGCAGCAATTCTAGGCAATGGATATTATTACCTCAATTCTACAAATAAGGAAACTGAGGCATAGAGTGGTTTGGTGAAATGCTCAATGCCTCATGATCAGAAAGTAGTGAGGCTGGGGTTTGAGCCTAAGCTCATGCTTTTTCAACTTCTCTACACTGCCTTTTAAATTGAAAAAAGTGTGTGTGTTGGGGGAGAGAATCAATTAATTGGCATTTTTAGAAAGTTGATTTATGTAAACTTTTAAACATTTTCTTTTTAAAAAAAGTTCTACTATTTTGCTTACTGATAGTAACACCAACTCTGTATTAGTTTTAGTAGTGGCTTGTTGACTACAGACAAAAAATTTAACTAGGAGTAAAAACAGTAGATTTGAGGGAGTCGTGTCCTACCGAGTTAGTTGGGTAATCCAACTGCCTGTCTCTGTTTCATCTTTTCATTCCTTGATGGACTCTTAGAAGGGAAAAGCTTTGCTTCATTTCAATTAGTTTTGAGAAATGGTTTTAGTGTCTGTGCATTAAGGTGTTAACATCTAAATCTACAGAAAAAAAAAATGCTTTAGAAATTCATGCACTTCTCCAAAACATTTGGTATGACTTCCAGAAGAAAAAGCTCCTCTTCTCGCTGTAAAAGCATATAGATAAAATTTGAAGATGCTAATTTGTATTGAATTTGAAAAATAAATGAAATCCCAGCATGTCATGAGCTAGGCTGAATTTTCTCCTCTACCTCTCAGATGGAGCCAGTCCCATTCTAACTGCTCCACCTACCATGTGGATGTGACTTGACCTATCTTTGCTGTCTTTCCCTCCAGGGACACAGAGAAACGCCTTCCTCAGGGCACAAGGGAATTTGCCCAGTCATATAAATCTGTGCCAGATCAATAAAGAGAAGGGAAAAAAGGGAGGTCAAATGAGTGAAAATGACAAAGTGTCATATGCTAAACCCAGGTTCAGCCCTGGTCTATTCCTTATTTTCTATAAGATCACAGCCCATGACCTTTGCCATGGAAACTGGGTCACTGTGGCCAAGTGGATTTTGAGTGTATTATTTACCTCTGATAATATTTTGAACAAGTTGCTGATGTCTGTGCCACAGGGATCTGCTTCTGAAAGTGAAATGTTAGTTTCTTCTGGATAACTTCAAGTAGCTATAAGCAAAGATTTAGTTATTCATGTAAATCAAATTACAGGTGTGAAAATGTGGAGTCTAGGTGAGTGCTAACGAGTATTAATGTCTGAGGAAAACAGTGTCAGTTTATTTTTTAGCATATGTTTGACTTTAAAAGCTGTGAATGTGGGAAAACTCACAGGATGTTAGCGTGCGTGAATGTGGCAAGATTCGCAGTCACAGGAGACCTGAGTGATGAAACCATGGCAGGGGCGTCCTGTTGCTGATCTCCAGCCCACTTTCAGCGCAAGAGCAGCTGCTCGTGGGTGATATAGAATATCAGGAAAAATATATTCAGCTCTAGGTAAGAAGTAGACATAAAGCCATATCACAGACATATTTTTGCAGTAGTGTGGTTTCTGGAACCTGTGTCCACTGGTGTGTTGGTAAATGTTTAACAACCAGCTCTCCAGGAAATTTTTAAAAAATTAAAAATAAAAAACTTGATCCGTGGCAGCTGCCAATTTCCGTGGTATAAATACTTCCACCATAGTCAATTTCAAGCTACCAACCTGACCTCACTGAACACAGAGTTAGGAAGAAATGTGAAGCTAGTTCCAGCACACCACTGAGTGTAAACCCTTCCTCCTCCAACCCCAAGTACTCCGCTTGAATGGGATACTCTCCTGAGTGATGCCAAACTGACCAGTTTCTGTTTCAGAAGGAAAATGACACATAAATCCCCTGGGTTTTTTCTCACATTGGATCCTCTACCTCAAACACTTTTCCTTATCCATCTTCATACAGTTAAGCCTTACTAATCCTTCAGGTCAGTGTAGAAGTGTTTCCTCGTCCCCAACCACAAAGCTAGGTGAGGTGCCTTTCCTACAACTCTGGGATTCCTGCCCAGATAACACTATGTTTTAAGAGTCTGTTTACTGCTCTGGGAGCTCCTTGAGAACAGGGCCCCGATCCCCTTCACCAGTTTATCCCTGATGCTTACTTAGCATAGTGCCTAACACAGAGTTGGGGGGGGTTAATAAATACTTATTGATTGACTGAAGCAGGGAGGGAGGCAGAGAAAGAGTGAGAGATGGAACTTGAATCATCACCCTTGAGCTGCCTCCGCCAAGAAACACAGCTACGCAGTTGATGGGATCACAAAAACACTGTTGCAGTTTTAAATGTGTTAATTTATTTTATCACTTTGATCACAAAGCATTTATTAGCCATCTAGCATTTCCATGAAGACTGTATAATATGGCTTTGGACTGAGATTCCCTGGTTTGAACTCAATTCCTTCATTTGCAAGCTCTGTAACTTTGAGACCAGCTCTGTATTTTCTCTATGCCTTAATTTGCTCTTCTGCTAAGTGGGGGAGAATCATAGCACCAAGCTCACAAAGTAGTCGCAGGAAAGGAGGAAACAATATGTGTCAGCACTTAGCTAAGTGTTTGGCTCATAATCAAAGTTTAATAAATGTTAACTAGTACCGATGAGTTTTTGTTCTCTGTATTTTCTGTCAATTGATTACCAGGAAAAAAAGAAGGATTCCCCAAGCCATAAACACCTAACTTGAGAAAGCCATGTGCATATGAACAACCAGTTACCTTTCCCTGTGCCCGCCCACCCCCTGTGGCTACTCTGGTTAGTAACTACAGTGACTTGAGGTGCAGGAGGGCCTGGTGTAACAGGCATCAGGGCCAACAGTGCTTCGCCACCCCCGCTTTCTTGCTTTTGAGATTATGTACATTTCAGTTCACTCTATCTTGGGCCACTTCCCTCCTCTTCTTTGTTCCTCATTGCTTTGTTTCTTTCTGTTACTTTGCATAATCTCTGTTTATTCTTCCCATCCCTCTCCTCCTTTTCCTTTCTCTCCCATTTGTGAATTCCAAATACCCCCTTCACACCAGTCACGCATCGACATGAGAGAGACAGAAGGTGGAATAAATCTAAATAGAAAATCATTATAATTAACCTCTAGAACCCTTTACACAAACTTGGAAGACCGCCAGTCATCCTTTACCTTTTCAAATGCTTCTAAGCATGCATTTACCCCAAACTCCAGCATTCTAAATCATTAAAAATAAAATATGAGCTGGGAGCAATGGCTCACCCCTGTAGTCCCAGCTACTCGGGAGGCCGAGGCAGGAGGATTGCCTCAGTCTAGGAATTCAAGACCAGCCTGGGCAAAGTAGTGAGACCACCATTTCAAAAAACAAACAAGCAAATATGTACTTAAAATTTCTTCCTTAATAACTCATTTTGCAAAAGATTTGTTTCCAAGTAAGTGTAGATTATTTGTGCTAATAATATTCCCACTAAAAAATTTCTGCTAAAAATATTATCGAAAGTTCGGCATTTATCCCTGAGGCCACATCAGAAGAACGAGGACAAGTGGTTTAGGAGAAGGAAAGGGTTTATCAATTCGCCGGTAAATGAGGAGGTTGGTAGACTCTCATCTTAAAGTACCAACATCCTATCTATAAGCAGAAATACAGAGCTTTTAAAGGGGGATTTTCAGCTTTAGGTGATTGTTGTTTAACTGTAGTTGATGGCTCTGATCCACCCCATCTCCTGCAAAGACAATCTGGTATTCTCCTCCTACCCCCCACATTCTGTTGAGCCATTTCCTGTGTACAAAGAACAAAGGATATTCCCTTACTCCTCTGATTACTGGCCTTGGGCAGGAATGTAGGTTTTAATTCTCAAAAAAGGTGGGGGGGTTTTAAAGAGACAACTTGTGAAACATTTTACCCTTTAAGGCCGTTTTCTCTGTTACAAAAATATTCCAACATATTTCCAATTAAAGTGTGTATTATTGGTGCTGGGTTTTTTGGGGGAGGGATGCAGACTAATCTAGAAACCTGAATAGCTCAATAACATTGCTTCTATAGGAGAATATTTTACAGCACAGCCTATTTGTAAATTTAGAACTCCTTGTCTATGTTGTTGATCAACTAGTTTAAATTATGGGCTTCTTTTGTCACTGAATGTCCCTTTTAGCCTCAGGGGAGCCTGGGCAAAGAGAGATTACCCCAAGCACCACATACCTACCAACACATACACACTCAGGGCACAGCCCTTTCAAGGGGCATGAGCTTTTCTACAAGGAAACAACCCTTTGCTTTTGTAAGATAGTCTATTCAAAATGTGTGGAGAGTGAATACAGCAGGACCCAGCAGGATGTATGTTTTGCTGAAAATCAGCATGTTGGTCCTAGACACAAAGCTTATCTGCTTTTCACAAAAAAAAAAATGTGTTTGAGCTTTTGTAGAACTGGACGGCAATCAACACAGAGACTCCACACTGACTCACGGCGAATGCTGTTTAGTTGAAGAGCCAGGTTGTTGGAAGGGGACCTGCCCTTTAGAAATCCAAATTGATTTCAACTATTTCTTATCCAGTATCCTTTAAACTTGTTTTTGAAAACTCCTCTTAGTGCAGGAACACCCATTTATGACTCCAAATAATAGTTATTGTAAATGATATAATCACTATATTAAGACATATTGGTAGATTGCCAAGAGTGTCTTTATAAGGTATGGAATCCCAAGATGTCATTTCTAATAGCAGTTACTTAGAGAAGAAGTATTTCTTTAGACCAGAAGCCAGACCTGAAAACTAAGGTCCTAGGCAGGTAAAGGAAACTTAGTATGTGCAGTCTTGGTTATACAAAGATCATGTTATCTTAATCTTTAGCCCTGGGTGATTGGAAGTGCCGCCAAATACAGTTGAGCAGGTTGTTCACTGCATGAGAGCACCTGGCTGAGGCAGTAAGTAGAAGCTGTAATCCAGGCTGCACTCTGCTCCCCGAGACAAGAAACTGCAGGGCTGCATCTGCCCAGAGAGGGAAACTTCGTCAAGTTCACACAAAGATATCTCATAGGTTAGCCAAAGGCCTGGTGGCAGGCTTCATGATGGTACCAGCCACATGGCAACAGAAGCATGGAAATAAAAGGGTAAGACAAGAGCTTGACAATTTGGGCTTGAGGACACAAATCCCTACACAGCACATGAAAAAAAGTATGAGCTAGAAGTTCTGGAAATGTGCTGCCCAAAGCAGGGTCAAAAACGATTTTGTGGACCTTGTACCACTACCTGTGTTTATTTCCTTTTTTTTTTTTAAGAATTACATAAAGCCTTTACAGGAGTTCCAGTTTGTCTTGACTGTGTTTAGAGGAACCATGGGAAAGGTTTTGCTTGATGTTTGGATCATACTATTACACAGTCATCTTCCCCCAGGGTCCACAATGGTGGATGGAAGAAATTAGAACTGCCTACCTTCACTCCCACTCTCCTCTCAGGGGACCTTGCAGAGTCCAGCCTATTTGGGAATCCTTTGGTTTGATTTTCTTTTTAATTAGGAGAAGTTAGTAGAATTCCTTTATGTCTTTTCTGGGGGAGATGCTGAGGACCTTCCAGCCAACCCCATAGTTGATTCTCTTTAGGAGGAAAATAGGAAATTGTCCATAAAGAGAGTGATAAAATACTAATTTTGGCTTTTTAATGAGGATCTTTAAGGAATTCCATAACATGGTAACTTTCATTTCAGCCTCTCAAAAGGAAAATCAGGAGCTTACTTTAGCAACCGTCTGAGCAGGAAGCCATCTGTTTGGGTGCCTTCTCCTCATAGAGTTATGAAAAAAAATTGTCCTTTCTAGCACTGTTGAGGCTTCCAGCAGGTCCTGAAATCTTCACACAGTTGGCAAACAAGTGAACAGAGTCAACTGTCGGTCCCTTCAGCTCTTAGAGTGAGGCCTTGCCTTTTTTTCTTCTCTATTAGAAGAGGATAACCCTAGGTTATCACATGGGATGGCACCCAAGAATGTTCAGGAATTGCAGAGATGAAGCTGGATTGCCTGTCTTGTCAAAAACACCTTCTATGGCTGATGTACAAATTCCCTGGAGTCAGTAAGAACTGCCTTTAACTCTCAGTACATTTCTCTAAGACCAGAGAGAGAACAATGCCTTGGTCTGTACTGGACATAGGCTTAATGTGCACTGTGGCCTGGGGGAATCCCAAAGCTCCCTTGGTACAGTTACTTCCCACTTATTTTTTATTCAAAAAAATTTTTAATTAAAAAATTATTGTTGTGAAATACATATAACATAAAATTGATCATCTTAACTATTTTTAAGTGTATAGTTCAGTGACATTAAGTACATCCACTTTGTTGTGAAACCAATCTCCAGAACTCCTTTCATCTTGCAAAACTGAAACTCTGTGCCCATTAAACAACAACTCATCATTTCCCCCTTTCCCCAGCTTCTGGCAACCACCATTCTTTCTGTCTCTGTGACTCTGAAGACTCTAGGTACCTCATATAGGTGGAATTGTACAGTACTTTTCCTTCTGTGTCTGGCTTATTTCACTTAGCATAATGTCTTCAAGGTTCATCCACATTGTAGGTTATGTCAAAATTTCCTTCCTTTTAAAGGCTGAATATTATTGTATGTGTTCACCACATTCTGTTTATGCATTCATCCATTGATGAACACTTGGGTTGCTTCCACATTTTGGCTATTGTGAATAATGCCATTATGAATATGAGCATACAAATATCTTTTTAGAACTCTGCTTTCAATCCTTTTGGTTATATATCCAGAGGTGCAATTGCTAGATCATAAGGTAATTCTACTTTTAATTTTTTGGAGAACCACCATACTGTTTTCCATAGCAGCTGCACAACACCGCCTTCTATTTAGACCTGTGCATCTTCTGGGTATCTTTTAGGAGTTTTCACTAATAAAGATGAAAATGACCATCTTGGTCATTTGCAACAACCTTTCCCTTTCCTCCCATTCTTCATCAAGAGCAGGACACCTTGGCAGAAGACACTATTCTGATTAGCCTCAATGACAGTTTTATTTCTTGAACTGGGAAAAAGATGTTCAAGTTCTCATAATGGTATAGGTCAATCCCTGTTTTCTTTTCTTGGGAGTATTTTGACCAAGACTATTGACTGAATATAAAGTTGCTGAAGTCTTGGTGACTTTATATAGTTTTGAACTTCAAATGGTTGATTTGATTTCAGGATCACAAAAGCCTTCTTTCCCAAGTAACTATGGTGGTTGTCATTTCATGGTAGCGAAGGAAGTGAGGAGCAGAACATTTAAATTATTTGCCCAGGAAGATCCTAGGATTCAATGGCTGAGCCAAGAAGGAAAGCCAAGAGCCTGTGGTCTCCTGTCTTAATTCCCAATCTGCACTTGTTCTAAGGAGCATGGCGGATGCAGAGAAGGCCATGGGGTCCAGAAACTGCCCTTTGAGGGACTGACAGATTAGCCAGATCCAGCTGAAGAGAGCCAGCAGCATTTGACAACGGGCTTACCCTACCAAGGACAGGAGAGTCTGACCTTAGACAGTGGGAAAAAAGCTCAAGGGAGGTTATTTTCTAGTGAGAGGAGTAAGGAAGAAGTAACTCTCTTGAGGCTATTATAAACAAATAAGAAAGCAAGCTAACTTCAGTTTGGCAAAAGGATGCTCCTTAAATCCTGCTTCCTCAGTTAAAATGCATGTGTGAGGGTTTAGAGAATACCACCAACCAATGAAAAATTACAGGCGCATCTTGGCTTATAGAAGCATTCCAGTCTAGGAGGAGTAAACATAGGCGATATGGATCAGCAAAGCAGCCAAACATCGCCGGGGCCCAGTGAGCCCAGACCCTGGTTCTAATAAAAGACTTTTCATCCTGTTGTTGGAGGGGGTATACACAACTCCCTAAGGGATTCTGTAAAATTCCTTTGACTACAACATCCCTATATTCCAGTGTTTTGCATTTTCTAGATTATGCAACAACATGGAAAAAAATAGGCGCCCAACTACATTAACATTTGCTTATTTTCTGTGACGTGATGGTAATTTACAGTGATGCAGTGGGGCAAACACTCCTTTCTCACAGAAACGCTGCATAAACAGAGCTGTTAATCTTCCAAATGAACATATCGTTCTTTCTATTGTATGTCTCTGGAAAATGTTCAACCCAGTTGGGGTCATGTGGGCTCAGTAAAAGTTACAAACCGGTTAGACCTTGTCCTTTCAGTGGCCATGCAGAAGTTAGAGATTGAGGAAAACAGATGGGCTCGTCCAGATTTTTCCTGTTGTGTGTTCCCTTGCACATGCAAACAACAAGAGAATGTTTTAAGTGATTAATTTCTATAAGGGCACTGGGGCCACATGAGTCTATTTCTGGTACATAAATCACCCATCAAAGATAGACTCCAGTAGAAGAACTTCCTATTTTTAAAGAGATTTTAGGGAAAGTTTCTTTGATCACGAAAGAAGCCTGAACACAGCCAGTCCTAGAGTGCTGGGGACAGTGGCCCGGGGCCTCTTGTGCTAGAGTGACTCAGGGGGCGTGAGAGGGGAGCAGAAGGAGTTAGCTCTATCAGCTGGGGCTAAAAATAGTTGAAGACACAGGCAATTATGCCATCTCCTCATGACTCATCCCCAAGGCCAGGTTGGTGGTACTGTCCCTTCCCCCTGGGCACATCCTTCCAAGCTATAGGCTTTTTTGTGGTTTTAATCTACTTCAAGGCTGTCTGAGGATTATTTTAGCCTCATTTTAAGTTAATAAAAATGCTGTGGTTGGAAGGTAGGGAAAGAAGGGAGGGAAGGAGTATATACTTTGTCCCAGGGTTTAAACCCACTGCCCTTGAGTTATCATTATTTTTTCAGGTCATGTGCTATCATGGATCACCTGATACATGATACATCCTAAAAGACTATCCAAAGGGGTTCAAATCTTACTCTCTGTGAAAATTTTGCACAGGCATTTACCCAACTGACCATAAAGTAGTAAATCTGGAGTAGTAAATTTAAATTAGAATGCCTCATTCTACAAAAGCCTTTAGCAAAATGAACAGCCATATGAATGATGGTGGCCTTGTCATAAGTCCAGAATTTGTCACAATCCTACAATGCATTATTAATGGCTTCCTAGCTTGGGGTAAACCAGACTTCTACATTTATTATTATTTTCTTTTAGTGAAGCCAAAAGAACAAAGCAAAAGGCATTCAGTGAAACATACAGGATGAGACACACAGGATTATAAAAGCCTGAGGGAATGCTGATGTGTCACTGAATGCATCTAAACCTGTTCCTTTTTCTGCTTCTTTGAAAGAAGTTCCCTGACTTTGTGGTGATTGCATTTGATGTATGCTCACAAAGCTCAAAGAGAAAAGCATCTGTCTTCTCCAAATTACTTTTATACTTCCCCTGCCCCCAAAGCATTTTTACATCTTTGGCTTCACAAAATCCCTGGAACTCTAAGTAGGACGAAGATTAGTACTGACTCAGCCTGGCAGGTAGGCTGAGGGTGCCATCCCATGTGCTCTCCTTGGAACATGTGTAAAGCAAGAATGCGACTCTCCCCAAGGTGAGGAAGACACAGACTGGCGCACAGGATCCCCACACCAGCGATTCTCAGCTCATGCTTAAAAGCCACACCTCTCTGTTCTTATTTTCTCTTCTCACTGACTCTGTTCTCCTTATTGGCCCAGCCCATCCAATGAAGGCCAGAATAACTTTTATTGAGCCAGCCAAAACCACTTTCCAAGAAGAAAATCATATGGAAGATAGCTCCAACAACTTGGGTTCCTTCTTCCTCCCTTGATTTCATTAGGACACTGAGAAGCCATTAGTGACCTGAGTTGTCCCCAAATGGGAATTAAAATAACTAACTTGACAGGGAAGACAGCCTGGCTGAGGTCAACAGGCTCCTTATATTTTGGTTCCTAAGTGCTCTGTGTTTCTTTGTGTTCTGTGCCAATTAGCCCATCATGGTACGTATCTCATGTGGAGAACACGCTCGTAAATCTAGCTGGAAACCAGAACATGGCATGACCATTTGACTATGGGAAAAATCGATTTGATTTATGAGGTATTAAGACCCAGAAAGCTGTATTGTACTTTCTTCTCTGCTGCTTGGCTTAACTGTGCTGGCAATGAAGTCGGCCACTCAGCTTCACAATCGCAGGATTCATGGTTTGCCTCTAGCAGCGAGCTAGGTCAGGGAGGACAGGGTGAAGAGCCAGAGGAAGAGCTGCTCTTTAACTACTGCTTATTTGAATATTAAATTATTCCTCATGAAAACAGCTAGGTTCAGCAGTCTGTGGCTCAGGCTTCCTAAAAACTCTGAGAAAGCCCATGCTGGCGTGAATGTTCTGGGAAGTCTTATGAATCAGAGGCAGGCTGCCATTTCCAAAAGGGACACCATGATAAAGGCCTCACAATTCAGCTATTTTAAGGGAATTTTGTCTAGAGAGCACATCAAGTAAATTATGATTCCTCTTGGAATACTTCCATGCACATATTTCTTGCACTGCAAATGGCATTTGGGTGGTGGCTAGTGACTTCTTTTGCCGTGGGTTTAGGGGCAGAAATCTACTTTACTTCCATTGGTATAGTGAGTGTGGGTTAACCCAAAGTGGGGGAAACTTACCCTCCAACACAGATGCAAAGTGGCCAATTACCAGAATGGCCCATCCAGGAACACTGCTTTCAAAGGAAGTATGGTAAAGTGACGTGTGCTTTTGCCATCTATGCAGAAGGCCCAATCCCAGGGCATACTGCAAACTCCTGGTCACGAGGAAAGAACAAGCCAAGAAAGGCTGAAATGGGAACTGGGGCAAAACCCCCTGGGGCCAGCAAATGTGCCCCTCTCCAGGGAGGACATGTCAGAGCAAATCTCTAAATCTAAATGGCCATAGCAAACTTAGGTCTGTCCAAATGTAGGGCAGGGAGGCAATGAGGCTCTAAAGTGGCAGTGTTAATGGTGTCTATTTGAGCAGACATGAAAGATGGGGCCAGGCTTGGGGAAAAGGGCTGGCAGAAACTATTCTAGACTATAAGCTCCATGAGAGCAGAGGCCACATCTGTCTTATTTACACACTCCCCTGTGCTGGAGACCAGACCAACTGCACATTAGGGGCTCAATGACAGTGTGTAGAGTGAATAAGCTAATTGAGGCTCCCCAGCTGACAAAACGAGAACACTAATGGGTATAATAATAGTTGTACCTATCTCAAAGGGTAGTTGTTAACAGGTAGGATGACATCTTTTAATGCACGTAGAAGGCTTAGAATAGTGCCTAGCACATAACAACCTCCCCTGGCATGTCTACTAATAGAACAATAGGCTATATTCAATCCTTCTCACTATTGGTGAGGGGGCTTCCACTTCAGGCCAAGACTCCACTGATTCCAGGCCACAGACAGGTGGGGATAAGGCTGACAGGGACCAACAGACACATTTTGGCCTGGACAAAGTCCCAACTTGGGCCTTCTTCCTCACTTCTCTGTAGCCAAGCAGTTAAGAGTTGAGGCATTGGAGTCCAAGAGTCAGGTTCAAATCTTAGCTCATATGTTCTTTTTCTCATGACCCCAGGCAAGTCGCAAAATTCTCTGAGCTTCAGATCCCTCATCTATAAAATGTAGATGATAATAGTCTTTACTGAAGGGTTGTCGTGAGAACTAAATGAGAAAATGCCAAATTTGGGGCACAGGGACTGGCCCACAGGAAGCACTCAATAATGGTGTGTGTTGCTTCAGTGATGTATGCACTGAAGGCCCTGACTTCACCACAATGCAATATATCAATGTAACAGAATTGCACTTGTACCCCGTGAATATATACAAAAAAATTAAATAAATGGGAAAAACACAGTGGAAGCTATAGCTAATACTGTTATTAATCAGCCATACTCTGATCTAGTATCTTTTCTCATGCTTAGAACCCCAAGACAGTGCCTTGCACAGAGTAAGTGTTTAATAATTGCACATACCTAACTCTTCCTCCCTTTCTTTACCCCTTCTGCTGGGCAGGGGAGGGGAAGGCTAGCAGTCAGGTGAAGAGGTAAATTTCATTTCAAACTACAGGTCCAGCTGGCTCAAGGGAGCTCCAAGTGTGTCTCATCTTCTTCCTGGGACCAGTGGTTAGTAGAGGCATGTTCTTCTCATGGTGGTATCTGAAGCACAGAATGTAAGTCCAGCCATGCAAGCACTTTTCAAGGCCCTGCTCAAGTTATATTTGCTAACATCCCATGGGCAGAACATGTCACATGGTCAAGTCTAAAGTCAAAGTGAGGGGAAATACACTCTGTGTGAAGAAGAGTAAAATCACATGGCAAAAGGCACAGCTGTAAGGAGGGGTGAGCAAAGGGAATCAGAAAGCTTTCCCTGATGGCACTCCAAGATATTAAATCCCATTCCTGGAGTTCCATACGCTTCTACACCAGCACTTGCCCCACCAGCCTTTAGATACCTGTTTTCTGGGCTCCTCCACTAGACTGGGAGTTTTTCAAAGGCAAAATGGTGTCTTATTCCTTTCTCTACCCCTAGCACCTAGCACAATGCCTGGCACGTAGTAGGTAGCTCACGAATGAATGTTTGTTTTCACTGATGAATGCATGTTTGTTCTCAGGAATGAACGGATGTTTCTTCTCATGAATGAATGGATGTTCATTACCCTTGGTTCACCATTCTGCATCAGTCTCTGGGCAGTTAAAGTTTGGGGTGACCAGGGCCTTGGAAGTCCATGATGAGCCCACCCAGTATCATTAGGAACCCATGCCCCTGACAGCACCCCCTTCCATAAATGGCTCATAGACCTCCTCATTGGCTGCCTTCATTCCAAAGCTCCAGCTCACCTTCCTACCCACGTTCAGTACCACTCTTAGGAGTAGGTCTCTGTTTTGTTTCCCTCCCAAAGAAGGGAAATATTTTCCTCTCAAATAATCATAGTTTTAGCCAGGCTGGATTGTGTAACCACAACTCTTTTGAGGTCTTCATAAGTCACCCTTATCACTCCACCATCAACCTCTCATCTGTCAAGAAGCTCAAAGGAAGTTCTTAGGGACAGGTCCAGAGAGCATTTTTGTGATGATGAACAAATGTCTGAAGGCCACATTCCTTTCAGCTCTGTCCCTCTCCAAAGTGAGTTCCCAGTAACAACTGGTAACTCTCCACACATAATCCAAACAGAAATTTATGCACCTTTCTCACCTCTTTGTCTTGTCACCTTAATTCCTTAATTCCAATTATCCCAGGACGCCATGAGGCCCTCATGCAACTAAAACTGAAGTCTTGCCCTGAAAGTTCAGATTTCTGAAGGTGTAATAGATAACAGATTAGGCTCCTTGCACGATTACATTTGATCCATGCTGCAAACAGATCCACCAAGGAAGTCGAGACCTGTTGGCTTTATTCTAAAAAAAGTTTGGAGGGCTTGGTTTACTTTTTCTTCTTCATTGGATTTCATAACAGTGGACAGTTCTATGTTCTATCCTAGATTATTTGCTTTTCTAAATACACTTGTTATAGTAAATTAAGAAACGTTTTACTCAATAGGTCACTTTCTGGATTTCCAATGGAAGTATTTTTGCCCAAAGGGGAACAAGTATTGTCAAAGTTGTCTTCATGAATTGCACTTGAGGTCAAATTAAAAACAGCCTTTGGAGCTCAATTACAGAGTTGTAGAAATCACGGGCCTTGAAGGAAAAATAGCTCTTTTACTTTCTGAAAAAAAAAGTCAAACTTGAATTTGTAAAGGCTGAGCCACAGTGAGAGCTGTGAAAGGAATATTTCTTCTTTCTCTTATTCCAGGGCTGGATTCAACTGAAAAATAGACCAATCTTGCATCAAAAGTGGCCCTAACACCTTTTTTGTGCTCAGACAAGTGGGAAGACCAAAGAATCAGAAGATATAATGACTGCTCTCTAGAATCCACAAACCACACATGGGAAGCAACCAGAAAGAATACCAAAATGTATAGTGTGTTCTAGTCCAGAGCTTTTAAACTTTGGCGTGATTCAGGAGTTCTGGGGTGAGACCCAAGATTCTGCATTTCTAACAAGCTCCTAGTTAATACTAATGCCAGTGGTCTATGGCCCACACTTTGAGTAGCAAAGTTCTAGTTGCGGAAGATACCGGAATCTTGTCCAGAAACATAAAGGTGAGGGAGATAATGAAGGTGAGAGTGTCAAGGAGTATGCAGGTCTGGGACAATGTGCATCTAGCAGAGCCAAAGTCTCACAAAGGATTCTCACTGGCAAAGGCCCCATGAGGAGCCCAGAAAAATCATGGAGTGAATTACAAACATGGTGCCCCTTAATTCAAGTTTGCTCAGGAACATTCTCACTAAATTGGTGAAATGTAAATTAATTCTGCTCCCACCTAAGAAAATAGGGCCCTAATATATACATATCATATTGAGTATGATATTTTAGTACCTTGCTGATCTATTTCCATTGAATGTTTTGTGACACAAACATGGAAGTACAACTACCACAGGCCTTACTACCCACCTAAGACTAGTCAAAATCAAATGAACTTCCTATCTCAAATAATGTTTGGTGGGCATTGTCTACCAAAAAAGAGTGATAGTTTTAATAAGCTGTATTTTGCACCACCCAAACCAAAGCATTTGTACCCCCATAATATTCTGAAATTTTAAAAAATAAGCTGTATTTTAAGCTTCATAATATGCTTCCAAAAAGGTTGTGTGACTTGGGAAACTATTCTTTAA
Source organism: Daubentonia madagascariensis (assembly GCA_023783475.1). Taxonomy (NCBI): domain Eukaryota; kingdom Metazoa; phylum Chordata; class Mammalia; order Primates; family Daubentoniidae; genus Daubentonia; species Daubentonia madagascariensis. Next base: position 1,043,360 of record JAKFHU010000745.1, read on the forward strand.
AAAACCAAAGACAGAACAAAAACTACTTAAAGGACAGAAAGGTTTCGGTTGACTTTTCAGGACATTGACTCTGTTCAGCCCTTGGAAAGGAATTAGAAAGTGAAATTGTTTCTTTATATTTTTTTATTCATAAAAAACTTAGCTTTTCCCTCCATCACACACACTAAAAAATGTCGAGTAAATATTGAAAGAATATCAGTGTAAGAAAAGCACCGAATGATTAGCCTATTGCCCCCACCAACTCACTCTAAAGGGAAAGGGTTTAGATTGGTTGAAAAGAAGACCATTTTAGGCAGCAAGAGAGTTAAGGCAATGGCGGTAGTACTATTTGCTTAGATCTGGAAAGGGGTTGTGGAAAATAAGGTTGCCAAGGCAGGTTGTGGCCAGATGGTAGAGAATCAGCTAAATGCCTAGCTAAGAGTCTGGATGCTCTTCTTTAGGTAAGCACATTTTTGACCCACACATGAAATAAAATATGAAAAGGGCCGTATTGAAATAATTGGTAGCTGACACTTGGCGATGCTTGCTATGGGCCATCCACCTACTTGACAGCTCCTCAGGGAATTCTAAGGGTAGTTCAGTGGGGAGGGGTGTCCAAGTTCAAGGTAAATGCAACAGCAGACGGCTGAAAAGAGAGACAGGCTAATCCCCAGTACCTTGGGACCAGACCCAAGCCAGAGACTTCTCAGAGAGCCCAAAAGACTTAGAGAGTAACTGGTCCTCAGAGGGGCAAAATGCCTAGCAGGTCCCTGAGAGACTGGCGGGGGGGCATCCATATTTTTCTCATTAACTTATTCATGACATGAAGTATTATGTCTTGCTGAGGATGGTGGAAAATATTTCACTGAAGTCTTAAGTTGGAAAAAAAATTAAAAGTTTTTTTTCTCTTTTTGACCTCAAGCCAAAGAAAAAGTTTGTCACTCTGAATGTTTATGAGAGGAGTAAGCCAGAAGAGCAGACACAGCCAAATCCCTCTGACTCATTACTGAGCTGTAGGAGCAGCGTGCTCAATTAGTAGGCAATATAATTTACCCAGCCCCCAGGGTGGGGGCAGGGGGAGGTGGCAGAGAGGTGGACGGTGGGGGGGGGGGATTGAGTGAGGTGGAAATTAGAATTTTCAAAGTTATAAATTTACTCAAGAGAGCAAGATATCAAATGACCCTTCTGAGTGAAGCCAGGTCTACATGGCCGTCAGTCACTTCTGAGCTCCCATAGGTCGCTTGCTTGACCCTGCTGTCTATACAGCTAAAATGAGTAATGTATTACCAATGTAAGAAGCCTCAGATCATAAAACCAAATGGGAATAAATCAGCCAAAATTGTCAGGATGTGGAAGAAGTGGAGATTTAGAGCTGGGACTCCACCAGGCTGGGCACCACTCTTCTTGCTCTGAAGATGCTGTTTTTTTCTTCCCGTGGTCAGGGTAGCTGCAGCGCTGCCAGGTATGAAAAGCAGCCCTGGACTAAATTTTCTCCTGTTCCTGTTGAGGGAGGGCTGTTGGTGATGAATAGTATCCACACGGGCATCAAGATGGTCTTGATTGTTGTGTTTTTCAACACACCTTTACTCTCTGTTTCACTCCTACATGCTCACTCATTATTTTCTTCATTTATTCATTCAGTCAGCTAAGATTTTTTTCTGTTTTATTTTCATTTTTTGAGAGACAAGTTCTCACTCTGTTGCCCATGCTGGAGTGCAGTGGCGTCATCATAGCTCACTGCAACCTGGGACTCCTGGGCTCAAGCAATCCTCCTGTCTCAGCCTCCCAAAGTGCTGGGATTACAGGCGTGAGCCACCATGCCCAGCCCTGCTAAGATTATTTACACACCTCCTATATCCCAAGTGCCATGCAAGGCATGGGGAAAGACAATGTTGGCCAAGACCCAGGCCTACCTTCAATGGGCTTTCAGTAGAGACAGTCCAGGGACAGTCTGAGATTGTCTAGATTATTCCAGAATTGCTCACATAAGAGCTTGCTCCAGACCACAGAGTGAGTTAAGTCAGCCTTATGGTAAACTGAATCTCTCTTCTGGCTTGGACTGCACAAGGAGTCCCTGAGGAGGAGATCTGGGGGAAATTAATGTAGAACTTTCTTCTCCCCGTCATCTTGTATGAATGATGGGGAATATGCCTCTCTACATGGATTCTCAGATTCCAACCTGTGCCAACATATGTGAGGCTTTACTTCCTCTTCTGACCAACTTTCTAACCAAGCCTGAGCATTACACATCCCCAGTCCCAATCTGAAGCTCACACTCAAAGCTGCCCTTGTCCTTTACTGGCAGCTCTGTCAGAAGTGAACACTGGCACCTCCATAGTGGATAGCATAATTGCTTAATGGTAAAACCAGAAGAATCTAAGAATAATGGACTGATTTCCATACCTGAAAAATAAAAAGAGTACACTCACTACAACATCCCTAAATAGGGATGGGTCTCCCAGGTAAAGTGCTCTAGTTCCATCTTAATGTGACAAAATAATTTTTGAGGTATTAATTTACGTCCTCCCTTTCCCCGCATATTTTTCCTTTTTCATTTTCCTGCTTCCAGCTGATAACCAGACTCTGGGCTTCTTCACCTCAGAGAAAGCCGGCAGTAGGAAAGCTCGTGTTGATTATGTGGTGTGCCACTGGAGCCACAGGAAAAGAGACGGGGTGTCTTAAGGCAGTTACCCTGGAAGAGAGAGAGCTAAGAAAACCCAGAAGAGGCCACATTTTGTGGCTTCTGAGAATAGAGGAGACCTGCACCCTGGGGAGGGGCCAAACAAACTTCAGAGAAAAAGGACTGCGAGATGCCCCTAGGGAGGCTTCCAGGGGCTACAGGGGCTCCCATTCTGGACCAGAGTGCTGTGCTCCAAGCAGACCTGCGGTGATGGGGATGTAGGGGGAAGAATGTGAGCTTGGAGAAAGGGCTTCTCCACACTAACAAGTGTGGACAGTTAACCTAAAGTCTTAAAGGGGGATGTGTGCATGTGTGAGTGTGTGTGTAAGAGAAGGAAACAGAGAGAGAGAGAGAGAGATTTAAAATGGGGAAGGAAATTTATCCAACAATGGTTTACTGAACACTTACAACATTCTCTAGAATGTGCTCAGTAAAGGTTTGTTGCAGACTTCAGAAAGAAATCATTAGAATTGCTATAATATTTCTAATTTTTAAAAAGTAAGAAATTAAATAGACTTTGATGATATTGATTATGCTTGTTGAATTGGCATATTCCCAGAGATCTCATGTGACACACAGTAGGCACTTTTTTCTGAGAGAAAAGAAGAAGCTTTAAGATACAATGGGGACAGAAAGCAGATTGGTGGTTGCCAGGGGCTAGCGGGAGAGTAGAGTGGGAGTGACTGTTTAATAGGTACAAAATTTCTTTTTGGGGTGATGTAAATGTTCTGAAATTAGACAGTGGTGATGGTTGTGCAACATTGTGAATATGCTAAAAAAAAACATGGAATTGTGGTTAAGTGGGTAAAATGGTAAATTTTATGTTATGCAAATTTTATCTCAATTAGAAGAAAAATTTTAGAAAATACAATGGGATGGCCAAGACACCCTTGCTTGTCGACTTGCTGCCTGTGCATTGTGAGGGATTTCAGTTTGAATGCTCGGTTAGGTGGATGTATGAATTATATTATATTAAATAGCGGAATTAGTATAAAACTTTCTGATGGGATGGGCAATAATCATGAAAATCACTTGTGCCATACAGAGATCTTGTGGGAAAGCACCTTTAAAAGTAGTGAAGCTTAGAGATAACTTTTGCAATTTTCTTTTATGTTAAATAAGGACTCCAAATTTGCTGACCTATTCTGAGATAAGTGATCCTAACTTTTGTATTTAGCAGAAACTTTGTAAGTACATAATCTATCCCTTTGAAATGAAAAGTTGATATTTTTTAAATGAGTGAGAAATTAACTACTTTTTGAAAGATATTTATGCTATGAAGAGAGCATAGATGTTTGCAAGTTTCCTTTATTGCGTTATTTTTGTTGTAGAAAACAATATGTATAAAACTTTCATATCTGCACATTTATTAAAAACATAAACATGAAATTTTCAACTGTTTAAGTATCTTCCAAATGAAGTTATCTTTGAAGTGCTGTATCTTCTATGTGTTTTATTTATTAAAACAGTTGGACATTAAGGCACAGAAATTCACTAGCCAAATTTCAACAAAAATTTTTGCATAATTGATGTGATAGTTAATTTTACATGTTAACTTGACTGGGCCACAGGGTGCCCATATTAAACATTACTTATGGGTGTGTCTGAGTGTATTTCTGGATGATATTAGCATTTGAATTGGTGGACTCAGTAAAGTAGATTGCCTTCCCAAGTGCAGATGGGCATCAACCAATCCATTCAGGGCCCAAATAGAACAAAAATGGGAAGTGAGGATTTGACCCTTTTCTGCCTATCTGGTGTAGCTAGGACATCGGTCTCTCCTGTTCTTGGACCATCAGCTCCCCTACTTAGACTGGAATTACGCCACTAGCTTTCCTGGGTCTCCGGCTTGCAGACAGCAGATCATAGGACTTCTCAGCCTCCATAATCACATGAGCCAATTCCTTGTAATAAATATATATAAATGTGTATATATGTATAACCTATAGGACATATATATATATTCTGTTTCTTTGGAGAACTCTGACTAATGCAATTGATATATCAAAAAATATTGTTATGATTACTCAATGCAGCCATAATCTGCTTCTTCCTTTTGAATCTATATGACTTTATCAATGTCTTGGCCAACCATGTCAAGCTATTAAAACCAAGTTTTATCAAAATAAACTAAAACTGAAACCAGACTTTCAAAACACACTTTCCCAAAGTGTTAAACTATGACTTCTCAAAAGTACAAACTATATTCAATCACATTGCTCTCATTTAAAAAGTAAAAAAGTAAGATCAAAAAGGGATTTTGTTTCTTTAGTTAATAAAAATAAAAAATTATTTTCACCAAATGGGATTTATTCCAGGCATGCTATATTCAAAAATCAATTAATGTAATTCACCATATCCACAAGCTAAATTAGAAGACAAATCATATGATTATATCCATAGATGCAGAAAAAGCATTTGACAAAATTCCACTCATGATTAAAAACTCTCAGCAAACTAGGAATAGAGGGGAACTTCCTCATCTTGACAAAGAACATGTACAAAAACCAGACAGCTAACACCATACTTAATGGTGAGAAACTGGAAGTTTTCTTACTAAGATCAGAAACAAAGCAAGGATGTCCCCCCTCATCACTCCTTTTCAACATCATACTGGAAGTCCTAGCTAATGCAACAAGACAAGAAAAAAAAGTAAAAGATATACAGATGTAAAAGGAAGAAATAAAACTGTCTTTGTTTGCAGATGACATGTTTGTCTATGTAGAAAATATTAAAGAACTGACCAAAAAACTCTTGAAATTAATAACTTCTTTTAGCAGGGTTTCAGGATATAAGGTTAATATACAAAAGTCAATCTCTTTCTTATGTACCAGCAGTGAACTAGTAGAATGGGAAATTAAAAACACAATACCATTTACATTAGTACCTCAAAAAAATGAAATACTTGGGGATAGATCTAATAAAATATGTACAGGATTTATATGAGGAAAACTACAGAACTCTGAAGAACTGAAAAAATGGAGAGAGATTCCATGTTCATGTATAGAAAGTCTCAATATTGTCAAGATGTCAGTTCTTCTCAACTAGATCTATAGATTCAACACAAATCCCAGCACATAATTTTGTGGATATTGACAAAATGATTCTAAAGTTTATATGGAAAGGCAAAAGTCTCAGAATAGCCAACAAAATATTGAAAAAGAAGAACAAAGTCAGAGGACTAACACTAACTGACTTCAAGAATACTATAAAGCTACAGCAATCAAAGCAGTGTAGTATTCTCAAAAGAATAGACAAACAGATCAATGGAACAGAATAGAGAGCCCAGAAATATACTCACACAAATCCAATCAACTGATCTTTGACAAAGGAGCAAAAGCAATAAAATGGAGCAAAGATAGTCATTTCAACAAATGGTGCTGGAAGAACTGTACATTCATGTATAAGAAAAAGGAATCTTGACGCAGACCTCACACCCTCCACAAACATTAACTCAGAATGGATAATAGACAAAAATGTAAAATTCAAAACTATAAAACTCCCAGAAGATAACTTAGGAGAAAATCTAAATGACCTTGGATTTGTTGATGACTTTTTAGATACAACACCAAACGCATGATCTATGAAAGAAATAATTGACAAGATGGACTTCTTTAAAATTAAAAACTTCTGCTCTACAAAAGACACTGTCAAGAGACACTCGAGAAGACAAGCCACACGCTAGGAGAAAATATTTGCAAAAGATTGTTATCTAAAATATACAACATACTCTTAAAACTCAACAATAAGAAATGAACAACCTGATTTAAAAATGGGCAAAAAATCTGAACTACACTTCACCAAAGAAGATATACAGATAGCAAATGAGCATACTAACAGATGCTTAACATCATATGTCACTAGGGAATTGCAAATTAAAACAATGATGAAATACTGTACACCTGTTAGAATGGCAAAAATCCAAAATACTGACCACAGCGCCAAATGCTGGAGAGGATTTGGAGCAACAGGAATTCTCATTCATTGTGGTGGGAATGGAAAATGGTACAGCCATTTTGGAAGACAGTCTGGCAGTTTCTTACAAAACTAAGCAGATTCTTACCATATGATCCAGTAGTTGGACTCCTTGGTATTTACTCCACTTAGTTGAAAACTTATATCCATATACACTCATGTCTACAAATAGATGTTTATAGCAGCTTTATTCATAATTGCCAAAACTTGGAAGCAACCAAGATGCCCCTCAATGAGTGAATGGATAAATAAATTGTGGGACATCCAGACAATGGAATATTATTTATTGCTAAAAAGAAATGAATTATCAAGCTATGAAAAGACATGGAAAAATCTTAAATGCATATTACTGAGTGAAAGAAGCCAATCTGAAAAGGCTACATATTGTATGAGTCCAACAATATGACATTCTAGAAAAGGCAAAACTATGGAGAAGGTAAAATGATCAGTGGTTGCCAGGGGTTAGGATAGAAGGAGGGATAATTAGGTGGAGCACACAGGATTTTTAGGGCAGTGAAACTACTCTGTGTGATACAGTAATTGTGGAAACATGTCATTATACATTTGTCAAGATCTATAGAATGTACAATACCAAGAGCAAACCCTAATGTAAACTAAGGCCTTTGGATGATAATAATGTTTCAATATAGGTTCATTGATTGTTAACAAATGTACCACTCTGGTGCAGAATATCGAAAGTGGGTATGCTATCTGTGGGGACAGGTGGTACATGGGAGCTGTCTGTATTTTCCACTCAATTTTGCTGTGAACCTAAAACTGCTCTAAAAAATAAAGTCTATTTTTAAAAAACAGAATTACCACAGACAGTCTAAGGAAGTGACTTCCCAATTCTTTCATGTACAGCCCACCAGTAAAATATTTAGGGTATGCATCCTCAATAAATGCACATATATCTTTTATAAGTTTTATAAGTATTGAATATAATTACACTACTCCATTATGTACACCATAACAAATAAACTGAAAATAGAAATCTAAAACACTTTTATTGCTTATTTTATGTCTATTTCACCCTTTCAGAATTTCTTAGTGTATGTTCTATAGTATATATAATGAAGTAATCATGATTATAATTTATTAACTAACAAATACACATACATTAGGAGTGAGCTCAGGATTTTTTTTTATTGAGAGAGGTGCAAGTTCTACCAGAAGCAAAGCTGAGGCATGAACCCAGGTGCAGGGATTTCATCTCGCAGATGATCCTAGAAAGAAGGGTGAAGGAACATGGAGGACGAGACAGGAAAGAAGGAAAAGCCCATGCATCGTTGAGCTGCTTACCTCCGTGGGCACTGAGGCTTAGTCTGACTAGGGAGGCTCTAAAGAACTACCAAATGTGTCTCAGAAGTGTTCTTTCAAAAGACAGGAACCTGGGGCATTTATCTGCTGACTCCCAGCTGCCACTGGTGGAGGGTTGCCCCGGGAGTGTTAACTCCACCCCCACACACGCACTTCCAGACTGCCCTGTGTGAACTAAGTTCCCAAGAGCAGACACAAGTGGCTGACACTTGGGGTGGGCCTCTGTCAATGTGTGTAGAAACCGTCTGCCATGAGGGATGTGGTGTGGAACACCAAAAGCATTTGCTACAAGGACTACGTTAAAAGTTTGGAGATCCCTAGTTTGTTGAATAAAGAAGGTATGATCCTCCCCCACCCTTTAAAGCCAGCACATCCATGCAATGTCAATCATGACATGATCACACTAATTATTATATACTGTTTATGCATATTTCTTTTTCCACTGTCCTGACAGTAGCTTCAGGAGGTTTTAACATCAGACGGAACTAGATGAATATCCCAGATCCTTTACTTATTGGCCATGTGACTCTAAGCAAATTACCTTATTTTTCTCAGCCTCAGTTTCACCATATGTCTACAAGGAATAATAATGCCTACCTCAAGGTTTGAAGTTAGGATTCACTTGTGTCCCCTAAATATATTGAAATAAAATAAAATAAGATAAAATAAAATAAAATAAAAATAAAGTTAGAATTTAAATGAGATAATGTGTATAAAGTGCCCGGCACAAAGACACCAACTAATAAATAAGGCTTTCCTCTTCTTTTTTCATTCCTTGCCTCTCCTACACCTAGACACAACAGATGTGTAGCTTGAGTATTAAAGTGCAAATCTTAAGGCAGAAAGACTTGGGTTCAGAGCCAAACTTTACTGATTATCAATTTCAGAACCTCAAGCAAGATCCTTCAAGTCTTGTTGAAACTCTTATAGTGAATTAATCCACCTCTTCATCTAGGCGTATATATAATATTGAACATAATTGAAATAACAGTGCCTATCATAGTATTTCATACTTATATCATACATATATTTCTTGATTTTGCCTTCTTTCTTGAGATTTAGGATCTCACAGTGCCTTGGTTTACCTTTTCTTATTATGGAAAACTTTAAACAGATACAAAAGTAAAGAGAATAGTACAATGAGCCCCTATTACCCAATTTTGACTATTATCAGTCTTCTTTCATCTATACCCTCACTCACTTCTCCCTTTCCCATATTATTTTGCAGCAAATCACAGACATCAGATCATCTTATCTGTAAATATTTCAGTATGTATCTCCAAATGATAGAACTCCTTAAAACACATAAACACAATTCTATTATCATACCTTAAAAATTAAATAATCTCTTAAGATCATCAAATACCTAGTCAGTGCTCAAGTTTCCATTTATCTCATAAATCTTTTTTGACCATTTTTTCTTTGAACTAGTATCTAAACAGTAAACACATTGTGATTGAATAATTTGCCCCTAAATCTCTTTAATTTTGTAGGTGCCTCATCTCTTTCTCTTTTTTTTTCCTTTCAATTTGTAAAGACACAGGAGTGTTTGCCCTGTAGCTTCCCTACAGTCTGGCTTTTGTTGATTGCACCTCCGTTTAACATGTTCTCTGTCTTCATATTTCCTGTAAATTGGTAGCAGGATCTAGAGGTTTGATCAAATTCGGGTTTGCTCTTTTTGACAAGACTACTGCATAAGTGGTGGTGTATTCTTCCATCAGGAAGTACATAATATTTTCTTGCCTCTTAGTGCTGTTACCAGCCACTGATGATCAATGCCTAGATTCATTAATTTCCTGTTGCAAGCTGGTACTCTAGGACATTAATAAAGATGGTAAATAAGGACTCATCTGAAGGTGACCCCAATGACTCTGTTAGATGTCTCTTTCACAAATTGGAAAGCCATGGAAGGGTGAGCATAAGTAGGACACTTCATTATCCCAACATCCCTTTGTTCATGACTTTTCAATCTGCTTGAATCCATTGGGACAACCTCCAAGTCCAGATTCAAACCAAATTTAGCTTGTTGAATACAAACATTCCCTTTGGCTTTGGAACAAACTGATCATTAAAGACTAATCTTGTGACATGTTCCACACTCACTGGAGCCACCACTTCCATAATTCACTGAAAGGGGATAGTTTGTTGTGATAACACAAAGTGTCCTTTTTCGTCATTTGAGGGCTTTCTAACAGAGCCACCTGTAGTGTGGGCAGTGGGGATTGGGGAGGCTTCACAGTTGGATAAGACCTTATTTAACATCTTTATTAATGACCTAAAGTAGATTAAACTACTCATGAATGAATAACCACTGAACTGGAAACAAAGGCAAGTCATGCCCAAAATGGAGAAGACGATAGCACCATGTTGTGGTATTGTGGGCAAGCTTATTGTATAATGGTCTGGTTACATGAGATTGGGCCAAACCTGTTGCCTCACTACAGAATGTATAAGAAAGTGACTGGCCCGCCACTTGGAGGGAGGTCTGGACTGAAAAATCTGTGTGTAGGAATAATAAAAGTGCCTGTGTAGATCTTACATAAAAACTGAAAAGAAACAGCTTCAAAAATGATAGAACTATATACAGTAGTCCCCCCTTATCTGCAGTTTCAGTTACCCACGGTCAACTGCCATATGAAAATATTAAGTGGAAAATTCCAGAAATAGACAAATCATAAGCTTTAAATTGAGCACCGTTCTGTGTAGCATGATGAAATCTCAGGCTATCCTGCTCTGTCCTGCCCAGGGCTTGAATCCTCCCTTTGTCCAGCAGACCCATGCTGTCTATGCTACCTGCTCATTAGTCACTTAGTGGCAGACTCCCTTATCAGGTCAAAAAAACATAGTATGTATAGGGTTCGGTACTATTCGTAGTTTCAAGCATCCACTAGGGGTCTTGGAACGTATCCCTCACAAATAAGCAGGAGTTGGGGGGACTACTGTATGTCACTTCGGTGTTTTGGAAAATATAAGAACAAAATTGGAGGAAGAAAAACTGTTCTGTTAAGTTCTTAGAAGACAATGATACAGAAAAATAAACTTCATACCTTTGTAAAAAGTTAACTCAGCAGAATTTCCCATCTTAAATGAAATTACTGTATACACAATGTGTGTAATCATTCTTGACTTTAAAGAACCTTTGATTTTGTTTGGAAGAACATATTCATTAGTAAACTGGAAAAATCCATGCACTCCAAACCACACAGCTTTTGGGAAGTGCACAAGCTTAAAGCTCATACCCAGAGATTCATCATGAATGGAGCGGTCACCAAATAGCGGCATCTTAGATATTCCAAGCACTTTACAAATTCCATTAATCTTGACAACTTTGTGAAGCTGCCATTATTATCTCCATTTTATTGATGAGGAAACTGAGGCTCAGAGAAGCCAGATGACTTGCCCAAGGTCCTTCAGCTAGTAAGTGAAAGAGCCTAGGTCTGTCCATCCAAGCCATTATATTACCTCTGCTCATGAGATTTTAGAAACAGCACAAGGGCATGACATTTATAAAGCATCTTCATCTAAATTGCCCATCAAGAGCCACTGCTTGCCCAAAGCTCAACAAATAAACACCAGTGCTCTTAACAGCTATACTCTATCACCATTGGCAAGGTAGTACGAAACTTCACACTTGAATGATGCTCCTGAAGGTCAGTTTTGGGCCCATTACATTTTAGCCTTTCCATCAGCAAACTGGGGGACGGAAGAATAAGTGCTTACCATGTTTACACATAAAGACATTCTGGGCATGAGGGAAGCCAGGGAAGAAGCTACCATGGAAGCTGGGGACTACATGACCAAAATCCCAGATTAAAACTGGGGAAATAGCCAGAAACCAAGAAGAAGGAGATCAGCAAAGATAATCACTCAGATTCAACGCAATAAAAAAAACCCTCAATACAATAAAGCTCAATACAGCTATGCCCTCATGTGACGAAAACACCTGCAAACTTAACTCCTAAACATGATAGCTATGTAGCTCCGTCATTTAATCAAGGTCAAAGAGAGACCATATAAGTAGGAATATTGCACACATGATCTAAAAGGATCTGTTCACTGTAGGGTATCTCCTGAATTCTATCATTTAAAAATTCAGAAGGGCCACATGAAAAGCTATAGGGATGATTGAACAGTCTAACTATGAAATCTATGACAGAAAGTGAAAAAACTATGAGTTTCACAATAGGCAAAAAGAAAAATAAGTTAATAATGATCTCTAAGGAAATTACAGATTTAATTTTATTGGAGATGATCAACTATTGTGAATTTTAAAAATTTGCCAAGCATGCTCCTAATATTAATCCATTATAATTAAATAATTAGCTCTGTCAGGAAAGCTTTCTTTTACTCAACCCAAATTCCAGATTTTTCTTATTCTTTTCTCTCCCTGGAATGGTGTGCAATAGCAACTCTTTTGAATAACTAATTCTCTAATAATTATTTAAATTATTCTACATTTCTATCTTTTCCATTTTAAATGTTCAAAGAAAAACTGAAAAAACTGGTTGGCTAAGATTTCTCGGGGGTAAAGTCTTCTAGGAGTTAAAAGAAATAAAATAGAATATATTTCTATTCATAAAAGAAAGCCCCAAGAGTAAAAAAAAAAAAAAAAAAATCACATAGCACCAGCATTGCAGTCAAATTGTTCTTTTCACATGGCAGACTGGAAATTTATCCTTTTGGCTTAAGTTTCACTTTGAAGCAACCCAGAACCCAAGAGTGAGGAACTGCAACAACAGCTTAGTTTTATAGGACACTTTACAGTTTACAACTCATTTTGCATTCTTTTCCCATTTGATCAGCCTGTGAACTCTCTGAGGGCTCTCTCACAGTATAGGAATTTTGGTTCTCTTCTGACAGATAAAGGCACTCTCTTCTCAGGAAATATTGGTGAAATGTTGGGGCATAACTAATAAGACATTCAAATAACCCCCGAGTTATCAGGGTTCTACAGAGAAACAGAACATATATATATATATAGAGAGAGAGAGAGAGAGAGAGAGATTGAGATTATAAGGAATTGGGCCATGCAGTGTCTGAGGAGTCCCATGATCTACCATCTGCAAGCTGCAGACCTAAGAAAGCCAGTGTTGTACCTCCAGTTAGAGTTCAAAGGCCTGAGAACCAGGAATGCTGATGGTGTAAGTTTCAGTTTGAGGGCAGGAAAAAAATCAATGTCCCAGCTCAAGCAGTCAGGCAGAAAGAAAGCAAATTCTTTCTTCCTTCATCTTTTGTTCTATTCAGGCCCTCAATAGACTGGATGATGCTCACCTTCAATGAAGAGGGCAGTCTGCTTTACTCAGCCTACTGATTGAAACGCTAACCTCATCCAGAAACACACTCACAGACACACCCAGAAATAATGTTTAGCCAAATATTTGGGCACCCCGTGATCCAGTCAAGTTGACACAAAAAATTAACCATCACTTCCCCTAATCTCACTCCCAGAAGGAAGTTTTCACCTCTGAGGGACCCCAAGAGGGAGGCTCTACCTTCACTCTGTTATAGACTCTACTCAGATAGTCATCTCAGCATACTTCCTCCCAAGGAGGCTTGGTTAAAATCATCTCTGAAGGTCCCATTCAACTCTGGACACCACAATCCCATCCAGTCAAACACAGAAACTCATCAAAAGCCAGGGCAGGGCAGCCAGCAGTGAGAATTAAAGAGAATCTCCAAATACAGAGGATGATAGAGTGGGATTTATTTTCAAATATATAATTTAAAATATTTGATGTGCACACAGTATGGGGGATGTCCACAATTATAGCTCTGACTTGGGCAGTGCATAGGCAATATATATAACCAAAGTGTTGTACCCCCATAATATTATGAAATAAAAATAAAAATAAATAAAGCCCAAAAAAATAAAAAAATAAAAATAAAAATAAATAAAATATTTGATGTGATGCAACCTGAAGGGGAATTTGAGATGACTCTTGAGTCAGACTGATCTGGATTCTAATACCAGCTCTAGCCCTTTTCATATGACCAAGACAAATTAGCAAATATCTCCAATTCTACATTTACTCCCAGGTAACATGGAGCTTAAAATATCCCACCAGGAACTACTGATACACACAACAACATGGATGCCTCTCATGGACTTCATGTTGAGTGAAAGAAGCCAGACACAAAAGAATATCATACCATATGATTTCATTTATATGTACTTCCAGAACAGGCAAAATGAGTCTTATGGGGATAGAAGTCAGAATAGTAGTAGCCTCTGGGGTGGGGAGAATAGACTAAAAAGGGGCACAAGGGAACTCTCTGTGACAACAAAAATGGTCTGTATCTTGACTGTGTTGTGGGTCACACAAGTGTATACATGTATCAGAATTCATCTAACTGCACAGTTAAGATCTGTGCATTTTACCAAATCATATATCTCAATAACAATTTCAAAAATGCATATCTCTTCAGGCTGTTGTGAGGAATAAATGAAATAATATAAGGAAAATGCCTAATGGAGTACCTAAACACACAGTAGTTGTTCAAGAAATGATGGCTAAAACACCCTTAAAAGTAACTGACCTCGGAAATCTTAGTAAGTCTGCATCATCCAGAAATCCGAGAGAAGTCCAGAGAAGGGACAGACAGAGGAGATCGTGGGCTCCCTCTTTCAGTAGGCTGCTTGTGGGCTCCCCAGCACTGCAGTGCCTGGCTTCACTGGGCAGGCAGGTGGGCGCTGTCCAAGGAAGCCGGTAGCAGGCAGGGACCCGTATGTGCACAGACCTGAGATAGCCCTGGGCAGGGCTGCAGTCCCCAAGAGGATTCCCAGTCCAGAGGAAATGGGTCCCAGACTGGGGACCCAGAGAGAGACTAAAATGGGGAGTAAGAATGAGGGGACAGGACAAAGCCCTGGCTTCTGGAACTCAGTGTCAAGATAGGGCCTGGGCAGGAGGTAGAGGCCGGTTTCTAGGGCAAGGCAGGAGGGAAATGAAAGTCTTTCAGAGTACACAGTTTGAGCATGAGACTTATCCCAGAGCCTAGGATGAAGCCAATTCTGGATGAATCCAGTTGGCTCTGCTATCATTCAAGTTATCTAAAATTGTCCTGGATTGAACATTAGAGCAACACTTCTTTTTTTTTTTTAATTTATTTTTTTAATTTCAGAATATCATGGGGGTACAACACTTTGGCCATACACATTGCCCCTGTTCTGCCCGTGTCAGAGCCACAATCGTGGTCATCTCCCAAACTGTGCTCCCCACATCCATTCAGTGAGAGTTTTTCCCATCCCTTCCACCCCCCTCCCGCCCGCCCGCCCTCAGATGAATGTTATTGCCCTGTGTGATGTAAGTGTTCATCAGTTAGTACCAGTTTGATGGTGAGTACCAGTGGTGCTTGTTTTTCCAATCCTGTGACACTTCGCTTCAAAGAATGGGTTCTAGCTCCAACCAGGATAATACCAGATGTGTTAATTCACTGTTGTTCCTTATTGCTGAGTAATACGCCATGGTATACATATACCACATTTTATTGATCCACTCGTGTATTGATGGGCACCTGGGTTGTTTCCACAACTTTGCAATTGTAAATTGTGCTGCTATGAACATTCGAGAGCAGATGTCTTTATTATAAAATGTCTTTTTTTCTTTTGGATAAATACCCAGTAGTGGGATTGCTGGGTCAAATGGTAATTCTACTTTTAATTCTTTGAGGTATCTCCATATTCTTTTCCATAGAGGTTGTACTAATTTGCAGTCCCACCAGCAGTGTATGAGTGTTCCTATCTGTCCACATCCCCGCCAACATTTGTTATTTGGGGATTTTTTGATATGAGCCAATCTCACTGGAGTTAAGTGATATCTCATTGTGGTTTTGATTTGCATTTCCCTGATGATTAGAGAAGTTGAGCACTTTTTTATATGTTTGCTGGCCATCATTCTGTCTTCTTTGGAAAAGTTTTTGTTCATGTCCTTTGCCCATTTTTTAATAGGGTTGTTTGATTTTTTCTTGTTGATTTTCCTAAGTTCTGTATAGATTCTGGTTATCAGCCCTTTATCAGAGGTGTAGCATGCAAATATTTTCTCCCATTCTGTAGGTTGTCTGTTCACTCTAGTGATAGTTTCCTTGGCTGTAGAGCAACACTTCTTAAAGGTTAATATGCACATGAATCCCCTGGGGATCCTGCTAAAATGCATATTTTTTAAAAATTAAAATAGAATAAAATAAAAATGCAGATTTTGATTCAGTAGGTCTGGAATGAGGCCTGAAATTCTGCATTTCTAACAAGCTCCCAGGTGATGCCCATGCTTGGTACATGGATCACACTGGAGTTAGCAAGAGCCTCCTACAGGATTCACTTTGTGGCAGCAATCAGGTGACCAGGTGATCCACTGGATCTCTTCAAATATCTGTTTCCTCTGATTTTGAGCTCAGATGGAGAGAGAGAAATACCCCCCCCGACACACACACACAACATTAAAACCATAGAAGTCAATATTCTATGTGGCATTCTAAGAACCCCACTCCTATTTATTCTGGATTTAAAACACTACTGTAGATGGTGTTGCAGAGAGATTTATAGCTTTTAATCTTCTCATATAGCACAACTGCTAAATACAATATAATATATGTGACAGGAAGTAGTCCAGAATTTATTTAAGACTTTTACCCTTCAGTTCATATGTCAAAAGATTGCCATTTCCAATTATTTATTAGGAATGTGATGTTTTTCAAGGTGGATGCATTACTCTTGTTATCTGCTTTCAATTAGCTGAGAATTTACTATGCTCAGCCAAATGTCCATTCATCAGCAAATTCCAGATTCCTGGCAGTCTGATTAACTTCCCAGGGCTCTTCCTTTATAGTTAAAATAAATGAGGCTGTCTATGTTTCATGCTTGCTTGCTTATGAAAGGAAACAGAATCGGTTTTGGATGCAGGAGGAGGAGGAGGAAGAGGAAGAAGAGGAGGAAGAGGAAGAGGAAGAGGAAGAGGGGGAGGAAAAGGAGAGAAGAAAAAGCTTCAAGCAATCAGGAAAGATTAAAGATGGAGATAAACACCTACCCTTAGACCCAGAGCTACTCCACACTAGAGTCTATTCAGCCCTATCAAAACCCAGCACCTTGGAAGTGCAAAGGGTTGAATGACTTGAACTTAGCACATCATTCTTTGCTGTGGGGCCTGGTGTCATGGGAGAAGCACGTGCTTTGGAACCAGTGATGCCTTGCTCCGAGTCCCAGCTCCGCCACTTAAAACTGGAGCACCTTGGGGAGGTTATCCAACCTCCATTTTACACTCTCTCCTTTGCAAAATCACAACAGTAATGACAAACTTGTATATTTGTTACGAATCTAAATGAAGTTGTGTTTATGTAGGTGTGACCTCAGCTAAGGTAACCCTGCCCTTGAGTTTCAAATGGCATTTGTTCAAACATCATCCAATGTGAGCAGAGGACCTTAAATCACTCCCAGCCTCTCTGGGGACTTGAGGGATTGGGGATAAAGGGATGTCCTAGCCATGGCTGACCACAAGCTCTTCCTTTTGAATTAGTTCTGTTCTCGACCCCCCCATACACCGTGCAACATAGGATATCCCTGTTCTTCCCTCTATATTCACATACATCCAAAAATCAACCCACTCACACAAAATCATGTGTGTGTAGCTGACTTTATAACTGACAGTCTGGGGAGAAAAAGGAAGTTGGCCTTGCAGCAATTCACACACTTACAATTGAATATTAGCCACCCCTGCACTTACAAACTTCCATGACCATTTTTGATAACTATAACTCCTGCTGGCAACTATGTGACTTAGTCCTCTTTCAGCATTCTGTCTCCATCTCTCTCTGACTGTCTTTCTCTTTCCCTTCTTCTTGGGTGGGTGGGAGGGAGGCAATGAAACAAAACCTAAACTCCCTTGTATCACCTTATTCAGATCATTTTAATCCTCTCTTGGCTCTGACCTCACTTGGGGAATCCCACCTTGGATCTGGGTCTTGACATACCAATGGCTCTCCCATGCATTCTCTTATGGAAACATAATTCCCTCACTCTCAGGGACCTCTGTCTGAGAGGCTCAGCTCAATGCAGTAGAGCCCTACATCAGCCAGTGAGACGTACGTGGTGCAAAGCTCCATACATAGCACATACAGGTACCTGACAAATGGAGCTAGCTCCCTCCCTAATATTTGCTGAATACCAGGCCTGCTTTGGCGGCTAAGTGGTGAGGCTGCTGAAATATGCCTTCTATCTGATTTTATTTTGCTCCTCCATGTTTCATTTCTTAGTCTTTTTGTTATATTCTCTGGGAAATTATTTTCAAATTTACCTGGCAACCCCTCTACTAAAATTTTTAAGCACCCTATTTTAATTACCAAGAACTTGTACTTCTTTTCCATTTGTTCTATTTTAACATGTCATGTTCTTGTTTCACGAATCCAGTGTCTTCTCTTATATAAATAAGATCATTAATGATTATTGGATTATTGGACTTTTTTGTTGTTGGCATTGTTGTTACTGTTGAAATTTGCTTCTGTCCCCTGAATTTTCTCTGTTTCCTCTAGGTCCCTTCATTCTACAAGTTTACTTGTTTGATCTCTGCCTTGTGTGGTGGAGACATTTCTCCAAATGTCTGCTGATCCTTGGCTGTCTGCCCATATTTAAGAGAGAGGCACTGCAAAGCTGATTGGAAGTTCTGTACACGAGGACAGCAACTTATCAACTGGGTGGCCTTCATTGTAGGAAAACCTGGCAAAAACCAAGCTGTTTCATGGGCCGTGGGGGCTGTTAATCTAAAGGACTTTGCTTTAGGATCACTCAGTTTCTCAAGAAAGGAATCCTCTGATATTCTACCCTTGCAGCAAAGGTAGTAAAG
The DNA here is from genome assembly GCA_023783475.1 of Daubentonia madagascariensis. NCBI lineage: Eukaryota > Metazoa > Chordata > Mammalia > Primates > Daubentoniidae > Daubentonia > Daubentonia madagascariensis. The sequence goes on from JAKFHU010000745.1 coordinate 1,062,140, forward strand.
AATAGGGAGAAGGATGGAGGAGACTAAGCCTGGCAGGCAGCACTCTTGGAGTAGGATGGAGAAAGGAAGCATGAGCTCTTTAATTCCAGAGCATAATGTGTTTCACAAACTTTAGCTCACATAAAAATTACCTGGAGGGCTTGTTAAAATACAGATTGCTAGGTGCCACTCCCAGAGTTCTGATTCACCTGAGGAAGTGATGGAAGTCCTGAGACATTTTCCCAGCCCCCATTAGTCAAATCCTTTGGAAAATTGAAAGTAGCCAATGGGTATGACATGAAACACTCCAAAAATATCTCTCCTCCGCCACCTATAGTAAATCAAAACGTCCAGAGTTAAAGAGTCATTCTCCTTGGTTAATGAACTCTCCTTATTATTCATGGAAAAAAACTCTTTAAGGAATGAGATCTATGGCCTCTCCCTTTGAATCAGGGCAGGTAGATGTCTGGTTAAACCAATAGGGATTAGGGGGAAATAAGACTGGGTGATTTGGGACTCGGGATCATAAAAGGCCATGTGGCTACTGCTTAGTTCTCCTGGAACATCACTGTTTGACAACCTTGTTGGGATTCAACCTCTTCAAATTCAGCTGCCCTGCTCTGAAAAGCCCAAGCCACATGGAGAGGCTACAGGTAGAGTCTTAAGTTAACAGACTCTGCTGAGCTTGGTCTTCAAGGCATCCCAGGTGAAGCCCCAGACATCATGGAGCAGAGACAACTGTCCCCACCATGCCTTGCCCAGACTCCTGGCCTTCTCTGTCCAGGCCAGACTGCCTGCTCCATACACACTCAGGGAATCGCTGCCTGGAGCTGCAAGTGTACATGGAGGTACATGAAGATGTGCCTCATGTCTCCGCCTCAAAAACTGTCAGCCGCTTGAGGTCAGAGACATGCTGCTTTCCTCACTTTCATATACCCAGGGCCTAAAACAGTGTCTGGCATAGAGTGGGAGCTCAATTATTTCACATTATTCATTTATAAATGGACCACTGTCTTTATAAGTCCAGATTCCATTCTGCATTCTCTCAGAAGAACAAATATTTTCTGGCACAAGGCTCAGTGGTCAAACTTGTGGGCTTAGAGGTTGGCCTGTCTGAATATAAAGTCTCAGCTCTGCCTCTTTCTGGTTGTGTGATCTTAGGTGAGCTAATTGCCTTTCTGTGCCTCAGTTTCCTCTTCTGTAAAGTGGAGGAAATAATTGTACCAACCTTTTAGAGCTGTGGGGAGGATTAGATACGTGTACATGTAATGTGCTTAGGGCACCATTTAACATCTAGTAAGCACTCAATGGCTGCCACCTATTTTGTTATTGTTGTTCTCATAAAAGCAGCCCCAAAAGGGTGCTCCTGGCTCTGAGCCAGCTGTAGCTTCCACTTGACTGTTTCATTCGTTGGCCTTAGTGACTAGGGGACTTATTCAATTTGCTACTCACCATGCATCTGCACGTATCATGCAGTGGCATTGGGGACTTATAAAAACTGTCACTTTTAACACAATGAATCTTGGGTGCACAAGAATCACTAGGGGAACTTGTTTAAAATACAGATTCTAAAGCTCTGCTTTAGCTGGTCTGGAGTAGGGCCCAGAAATGTGTTCTTTTAATAAGTCTCTCCAGGTTGCACCAATGCAGGGGTCCTTGGAAGCTTTGTTTCAGCAGATGGTCTCCTTAAAATAAGCACCACCCAAACCTTGATGGTATCACTGATTACTCAAATAAATGGATTCTTTTTCCAAATTCTTTAACACAGGGTATCCAGAAAGACAAGAATTGCAGGATAAATGTACATTTAAACAATATGTTAGGCACTATTTCAAATAATATGCTCACTACATTTTTCTTCAAACTCCAGAAATCTTCTAAGGTGAGAGTTAAAGAGTTATTCCCCTTGGTTAACAAATTCTCCTTTTAAACTATGAATATTTGTGGAACTGAAGAGGGAGATCTATTTCCCCTCCCTTTGAATCTGGGCAGGGTGATGACTGTTTACATCAATGGATTAGGTGAAAATAGGGTTGGGTGATTTGTGACTCTGGGTCCCCAAACTTAAAGCAATGAGTCCAGTAGTTAATATGAAAAAATATATATTTATTGTTAAATATATGACAATATAAACATGTGTCATATATAAATATATGACAATAACTATATTACAGACTGTCTCAAATGTCTGGAAACACAGGGAAAAGAATGTATTTGTTAATAGTTATTTACAAATGTATTTATAAATTTATAAACAAAAATATAAATAAATATACCCCAGAGCATCCAGAAAGTCTAGAAACACAGAGAAAAGATTGTAATAGGTTGAGGAAAACTACATTGAGCATATTATTTGAAAATATAGCTAACATACTGCTTGATAATAAATAAATGTATCCTATGTTTTCTGTATGTTCAGACACCTTGTACAATGTCATTACTTCACAGCTCACTGTGGTTACAGGATTCAGATATACCAGGGCCCACACTATGTCTTTCTCCTTCCCACCCTCCCTCCCTCCCTGTCTTCCTCCTATATTTTTTTGTCTTTCCTCCCACGATCATTTCCTGAGCACCAGCACTCTGCTAGACATGGGTGTACATGTGTGTTGGAGATATGGGGGAGGGATATATGTGTGAGTCCCTGCCTCTTAAGGAGCATTCTCCTTGGGGTATAAAATATAAACGTGTGACACATTTAAAGGTTATTGTAAGCCAACATCTCAATTAGATGAGTGATTCAGAAAGTGCGTGTTATAAAATTCTGGGGCAGAGGTGTGAAGCTGTCCAGGACATTTTACGTGGACAGATCATTTTCAAGGCATTTCTTTATGCTATGTGAATATCTTCAATATTCTCTCCAACTAGGATATAACCACACATGAGTTCAACAGCAAGCCATGAATGAACCTTATGATACACTAAGAAAATTTTTATATACTTTCCAAATTTCAAGTGAAAGGGGATTTTTGATTCAAGGCAATTGTGCTTAATTCTCCACACCACGGGACCTGGCCCCAACTCAAGGATGAGGACAACAGCACGTCACCTAGTTTCCAGACACAGCCTGGATATTATCACAGGCAGGGAAGTGAATTTTCCCATCTCATTTCTCCTGGCTGCTTTCACGCAGATTACTTTCTTTGGGAGGTGAAGAGGGAAAGGAGATGCCACCTTTAGCCTTCAAAAGGCAGGAGAGAGGAGAAATTGCCTTGCTCAAAATTGTAATTCATCATCCAATTCAATGGAAGCTGCAGGAACAAAGCCTCAGACTTTTACAGAAACCATGCTTGCTCCCACTCTTTATGAGAATTTTCCTAGAGCAGGGTTTCTCAACTTCAGCACCATTGTCATTTTGGGCTAGATAATTCTTTGTTGTGGGGCCAGGCGTGGTGGCTCACGTCTGTAATCCTAGCACTCTGGGAGGAAGAGGACGGAGGATCGCTTGAGGTCAGGAGTTCAAGACTGAGCAAGAGCAAGACCCCGTCTCTACTAAAAATAGAAAAAATTAGCCAGGCATGGTGGTGTGGGCCTGTAGTCCCAGCTGACACAGGAGGATTGCTTGAGCCCAGGAGCTGGAGGTTGCTGTGAGCTAGATTGATGCCACAGTACCCGAGCCCAAGTGACAGAGCAAGACTCTGTCTCAAAGAAAAAAAAAAACATTCTTTGTTGTGGGGGGCTGTCCTGTGCACTGTAGGATGTTAAGCAGCATCCATGGCCTCTACACACTAGATGCCAGTAGCACCCACTACCAGTTGTGACAACCAAAAATGTCTTCAGACATTGCCAAATGTCCCCTGGGGGTCAGAATTTACCCTGGGGAGCAAAAATCACCTTTTGGCTGTACCTTGGAACTACCTGGGGAGCTTTAAAAATTACTGACGCCTGGAACTTGCCCCCAGAGTATCTGATTTGATTGGTCTGGGTGTGGCCTGGGCTTCAGGGTTTTTAAACACTTCCCAAGAGTTGATCTCAGATTTGCCCACTAATTCTGACTCTGACAGGGAGCCCCCCACTCAGATTTGATGTTTGATGTCATGTGGACCTGGTAATCACCCCAGCCTGCATCTACCTGGCTTAATTGGCTTGGTGTTGGCATCTAGCCCTTGTACCCAGCATATGACCTCAGATGAGCCTGCTGTAGTCTTTCAAGTCAGAACATTACCTTTTCCACAGCTATCTGTATTCATTCATCTGGGGGCAAGGGGTCTTCATGACAATCCCTCAAAACACCTCAAGAAGGCGGCTTCTCCTCGCAGCCCATCGTATGAGAGAAAAGGCCGTGTATGTGGTTCATGACTGGGTATGTGTGCAGGAGAAAGCACCGAGAAGTAAAGCCAAGGAGAAAGCCCACATCTTTTCCTCTTCTCTTCTTGAAACTTCCTTGGACTAGCCCTGGGATGGAAACACACCAAAGTAATGAGCATCCACGCTTCCACTTCTTTTAACCAAACCTCTCCTGAATGAATTAGAACAACCACAATCTACTGCCTACATCCTCTGATCTGATCTACTCCTAGCTCTACATCCAACAGAAATATTTATTTATATTACCAAAAGGCAAGTACCAGAATGTTTGTAGCAGAACTCTCCATAATAGCCCAAACTAGGAAATACCCAAATGCCCATCAGCAGCAGAATGGATAAATAATTGTGATGTATTCTCACAAAGGAACACTCTACTGCCATGAGAATGAATGATCTATAACTACACAACATATTGGTGAACTTCACAGGTATTATGTCAAGCAATAGAAACCAAACCAAAAAAGGATGTATATTGATGAATGAATTTCTATAAGGTCCCCAAACAGGCAAAACTTCTTGATACCGTTAGATGTCAGGATGTTACACTGAGTGATGGGGATAGTGACTGGGGAGGAAGAGGGGGTTTCTGGGGTGCTGCACATCATGCTTTGTTTCTTGATTTGGTATTGGTTATGTGGGTGTGTTCAGTTTGAGAAAACTGATCAAACTGTACATTTATAAATTATGTACTTTTCTATTTGTATATTATACTTCAATAAAACATTTAAAACTTAAAAATTACCTTCTCTTTCTCACCTGCTGCTTCCTCACTCCCAAGTTGGGAGATTGAGGGCCTTGACTTGAAGCTGCTGAGTGGGCAAGTCCCAGAAAGCCTCTCTTGTCCTTGTCATTGTTCCTGCCCCACCACTGTAGCCCTCTACTCAGGTGCATAGGCAGGAAGCAGCTAGCCTAGAAGTGAGAGGACTTGGTGTCCCGTGTCCTTTGTGCTGGGACCAGGACAATTCCACTGACTATTGACGTCCTGAGACTGCAGAGTCCAGCTCCAATTCAGGCAAAGAACCATGGGATTCTTTTTTTCTTTTCATCTAGATTGTTTATCCCTAAATCAACAATCTTGCAGCAATGACAGAGTAAGGCTGTGGCTCAAGTGTGGGATCCACTGGTGTGGCCTTTTGGCATTCACCACCCCGACATGTCTGTTCATCACAGCAGCTAATGTGTTTTTCCCACAGATGATCCCATTGTATTCATCCCAACATCTGGGTAATATTCTGGATTGCACACAAATGTGAATCGGGGTGTTTATTTTACTAGCAGACTACACCTGCAGCCTAAATAGTGCATGCTGAGCAGCTGTTGATGACTATAAATTGAGACCTGGGTGAGGAGTTGTAAACCCCGGAGGTTCATCCTTAGCAAGAAGGATCCAAGACTTTCAAATTCAATAAATCTGGACACTATTGAGAGAAGAGAGACATCATTACAGACAGATAATGGTTTGAAATCTCAGCCAGTGATGATTGGGGAAGCAGATGTAAGCCAGGATGATTTTTATATATTCCGATAGCCCCTGCCGAGTGGGAGATTAAATAAGTGAAAGGTCTGATTGGTAACCACGTTTGGGCCACTGAGCAATTGCAGAGAGGTAGAAGCAATCATACTGCCTGAGTTTGCCAGGAGGAAAGGAATGGGGTTAAACTGCTAAAGGCAATCCATTTTGTTACATAGCTTTATGTACTCAGACATACTAAAACATAGTTATATTAATTCACCTAAGATGCTGCCCATTTGTGACAGTTACTGCTTCCCTCCCCAATGTGTTTAGCCAGTCATTCTGACATATAAAAAAATTTTTTTTTAACAATATTTATGTGTAAAGTGCTGGGAATAGAATAACGAAAGCTATGACCCCACCCTCAAGGATTCTACCATCAAGTTGACCCTGTTACTGACTGCTGCATAATAAACCACACCCAAATTTAAGATCTCAATACAACAACAACCAGGGTGGCTGTCTTAGTCAGTTCAGGCTGCTATAACAAACATCATAGACTGGGAGGCTTAAGCAACAGACATTTATTTCTCACAATTCTGAGGCTGACAAGTCCAAGACCAAGGGGCTGGTAGATTTGGTTCTTGGTAAGGGCTCTCTTCCTGGCTTGTAGATGGCAGGCTTCTCACTGTGTCTTTACATGGCCTTTCCTTGGTTGTGCACGTGGAGAGAGGACTCTCTTTCTCTTCCTCTTCTTATAAAGGCTCAGATCCCATCATGAGGGCCCCACCCTCATGACCTCATCTAAACCTAATCACTCCCAAGGGCCCCACCTCCAAATATCAACACATTGGGGGTTAGGGCTTCAACATATGAATTTAGGGGAAGGACACAAATATTCAATTCACGACAGTGACCAATGGTATTAGTATGCTAGGGCTGCCATAACAGATGCCATAGGCTGGATGGCTTAAACAACAGAAATATATTTTCCCACAGTTCTGGAGGCTGGAAGTCCAAGATCTGTACAGTGTCAGCTGGGTTGTTTTCTTCTGAACCTCTCTCCTTGGCTTGTAGATCACCTCCTTCTCCCTGTGTCTTCACATAGTTGCCCCATGGTCTGTGTGTTGTTTGTCTCCTAACCTCCTCTTCTTATAAGGACATCAGTCATATTGGATGAGGGTCCACCCTCGTGACCTTAGTTTAACTTAATTGCCTCTTTAAAGTCTCTATCTTTAAACACAGTCACATTTTGAAGTACTGGGAGTTAGGAGTTCAACATATGAATTTGGGGGGTAGGGGGATACAATTCAGTCCATAGCACCAACCATCCTGGTTTGCCTGAGACTGAGGAGATTCCTGGCATGTGGGACCTTTGGTACTAAAACAAGGCAAGACCCAGTCAAACCAGGACAAATTGGTCACCCTAAGAATAGCATTAATTTTGCACTAATCTGTAACACGGGCAGGGCTCAGAGAAGACAACTTATATCTACTCTATTCATCGTCAGGTGGAGCAGCTGAAAGGCTGGAGGCTGGAATCACCCAAGGTTCACTCACTTACATGTCTGGCAGTTGATGCTGAAAAGACTCAAACAGCCGGAGGCTGGGACAGCTTGAGTTCCTCAGGCATCTCTCTCTATCTCTATGTGGTCCTTCCATGTGGCCTCTCTAACATGGTGGCCTCTGGGTAGCCAGACTTCCTATAGGATGGCTCTGGGATCCCAAGGTAGGTGTCCCAAGAAAGCAAAAGCCTGGCAGAAGTTGTGTTGCCTCTCATGACTTGGCTGCAGAGAGCCACACAGCATCACTTTTCCCACATTCTATGTATCAAGGCAGTCACGTGGCCTGCCCAGGTTCAAGGGGAGTAGAAATAGACAACATCACCTGACACAGGACTGACAAGAACATGTGGGTGCAGAAATATTGCAGCCATTTTCTAAAGTTTTTAATTGTAGCAAAATACACATGACATAAAATTTCCCATTTTAACCATTTTTAAGTGTACAGTAAGTTTAGGTATATTCACATTGCTGTGCAACTGATCTCCAGAACTCTTTTTATCTCGCAAAACTGAAACTGCACTCATTAAACACTAATTCCCCATTCCTTCTCCCTGCCCCCTCTGGCAACCACCATTCCATTTTCTGTCTCTATTAGTCTGACTATATTAGGTACCCATATAAGCAGAATCATACAGTACTTGTCTTTTTTGTGACTGGCTTATTTCACTTAGCACTCAAGGTTCATCCACATTGTTTCATGTGTCAGAATTTCTTTCCTTTTTAAGGCTGAATAATATTCCATTGTATGGATAGACCTCCACGCCACATCCTTTTTGATACAATCTATCACAATAGAGGAGAACAGAGACCAATACAACCCACCATGGGGTAGGTATTGTGACCAGAATATAGCAGGATGTTATGACGGCACAGAGGAGAGGGAAAGGCCTCCTGGAGGAGGTGATCCATTCTCAACAGGCAGACATTATGACCTATGCCTTCCAGGCAGAGCAAACAGGAAGCACAGGGGCCTTTGGGGGCAAGAGCACGCAGGGTGTTTGGAAGAACTGCTGAGGAGGGCAGGGCTGCCTGGTTCAGGTTGTGCACTGCTGAGCTCAAGGGAGTACTGCTCACAGAGATGACAATGGTGCCTTCTCACCTGTTGTATGGGCCTTTGGCTAGTGTTTCTGCCTTAGCAGCAATGGTGGCCAGCTCTATGTGAGCTCTGTGATTAACTTTGTGCAGACACACTCCAACACAACCTCATCTCATGCCTCATCCACATGCCTCTTGCCTCCCCTTAGGATTTTCCCCATTGACAAGGTGGCCTGGGCTGCTGAGGCACCCACATGGAGCCTATATCTGTGCAACTCATAAGTGCAGGGAGTCACTGTCTCATGGGATGGACTTTTGACCCACGAGACAGAAGAGTTGGCAGATTCTTTCCCCTTCCTCCCCTGGGACAGACTGTCTTGAGATGCAGTCCTTACATGGCTTCTTTGAAGCCAGCCCATCAGCTTGAGCAATCAATTTCACTTCATACTCAAGAGAGGCCGGCTTAGTAACATGCCCTCCATTGGCTCATCATCCTTCCCCGCCTCACTTCCTTTGTCCCTCACTCCAACTTCCTGAGATTGCACATCCTAATATAATCGTGAGCTTCACCACAGACTCTATTTTCTGGGGGGAGTCCGGGGCTAAGGCAGACATGTGCAGATTTGCCCTTAAGAAAGACCACTCTTACTTCTGTGTGGGTGGTTGATTGTGCAGAGACAAGTGTGGAAGTTGGGAGAGACACATTAAGAGGCTGTTGTAGTTGTCCAGGTAAGAAATGATACCACCTGAAATGAAGGGATCTGGTAGTGGAAATGAAGGAGTGGATAGACTCATATGTCTTGGAGGGACAGCTGACAAGAACAACTAATGTGGATGTGGCACCAGAGAAAAATAAAAGCTGACTTCTAGGTTTATGGCTTGGGCAACTAGCCAATGATGATGCTTTTTCTCAAGATGGAGAACACTGGAAAAGGAGCAGGTTTGGAATACTTTGTTTACCAAATATTTTTGGAGCATCTACTATGTGCTAACGAAGGGGTCCAGAATATGCTATAGTGGCATAAGGATTATTTTGAGCAGAAGACATTTGAGAATCAATGGCTGCAGGAAGAGGCTTTTTCTGAATTTCCCTTGTCTTTCTAAAAGCAGAGCCTCCCAGAAGATTTCAACTGTCATAAATCCCCTCTCTCCCAGAGTTTTACAACCAGGAAAGATTGACTCTTATCAAGAAAGTGGAAAGGTCAGCACAAGTCAGGCTAAGAAATTGCCTAAACAGACATTGTCATAAAACTATCACATCTCCCATCTTTTCCTAAGGGCCCATTTATTTTTCTTAAAAGTCATTTGTTCTCCCAGAAGTGCCTCTCTGCCCTTCCTTATCCCCTATTAAGATGGTATATAAGCCCCAAATTCTAATGCTTCCTTGATTACATTTGTTCGTGAACTCCCTGTCTATGTATGCAATTAAATCTGTTTTTTCCTCTTGCCAATCTGTTTTTGTCAGTTTAATTTTCAGGCCCCCAATCACTGAACATAAGAAGACAAAGGAAAAGTTTTTCCTCCCTGACATTAGTCAGCATGTTAGGTGTTTTGGCTACAGAGCTGAGAGGCCCAGTCCCTATCAAAACAGGCTCAGCAATGACAATACTATGGAGCTATACACAAGGGGCCATGAAAATACCATGAGGGACATCAAATGTCCCTCTGGGGATGGGAGAAGGAGTCAAGGAGAGAATCCTGGGAAAGCTTAAGTGGAATCCTGAAGGATGAGAGAAAGTTAGCCAGAAAAAAGAGCAGGAAAAAAGGGAGATTCAGGTGGCAAATGCTCCCACTTCCTGACAAAGTCTTACTCATCTTTCTATCTTTCAGGTTCTTCATCCCTGGCTATCCCCTGTCTTCATCCCTGCCCCCCGAGCTATAGTTCACTGCACCTCCGTTGCTGCTCAGCTCCATGGTGCCATGAGCTGGGCGTGGCCTTGGCCTCTCCCTTCTTCCCCAGGCTGTGAACTCCTTAAGACTTGGGCCCCCTATTTTAGATTAGAGCTCAACCCAAGGCCTGGAGAATACAGAATCTGCTCAGTAATTGGCTGAATTGAACGCCTTTGAAATGTAGAGAAGCTGAAACCACAAAGGACAGACAACATCCACATACTCCAGGGAAGAAAACCAGTCTCTGCGGTCAGGTGAGAGGAGGTGGTGAAGAGTCATCAAAGACTGTCTATGTTTCACATCAGCTCTGAGTCAGGGACATGGGAGATGGCTCCATTTGAGTCCAACCACTCTTTAGCTTTTGTGCCATAGAGTCAGCGCTGACTGTTGGGCTCAGGATAATGATGTAGGCAATTGCCCACATAGACCCTTCAGACCAAGACCACCAACCTTTTTTATGCAGCATAAGAAATGGCATTCATTGAGAGCCTGATATGTTCTGCCAATGCAGACCGGGCTGGCCCTGAACCAATGGCTGGAGGTGGAAGTGAAAGTTTCCATGTCTCCTTTTCTACAGTTATTCCCTCTTGCACATATGGCATTTATTCTTTACAGGTTTAAATGTTACATTGAAAAGAAACTCAAATGACCAAAATGTTTCATTGAATAATCCATAATAAAGATAAAAGCCACCTGTGCTAGGGGAGGCACCGACAGCCAATTCTAAATTGCTCTAGTGTTTGGAACTTCCTGAATGGAAATCTCAAGTGCTCTCCCAACAATTTAAAGTGCTCATCCATCCAGGGTTGATTAGAACTATCCAAAAATGGGGTCACCATATTTCAATCAAACAAAAAGAATGGAGAAAAACAAAACTTCCTGAAAAGACAGAAGGAAAATAAAACAGAATTACAACACTACTCAATGGATTCAAATAACATGCAGTTTCCTTATTCTTGTACAGAATCCAGTATATATGTGTATGTATATACACCCATGCACATGTGTGTGTATATATATATATGCACATATAGATACACATATGCACATATAATTTCCTACTTATTCCATCATGGAATCCCAGTCTAAGATCATGATCCCTCAAAAAAAATAGTAATATAATGGAGGGACTTTTATGGTCATGTCTACAGTTAGATTGACCTCATAAAGTAATGCGAGTTATATACATGCATGTACACATAAGCCAGATTCTCAACTTACGTAATTCTGTGGGAATTCACAGAGTTATATTGGTTGAGAATTTGGCTTAAGTTTTTCTTATTATAGAAATTCCCATCAACTAGCATGAGATGAGACTCCACACACATTACCACAAAGCTTCATAGGCTGAGAATCTGGCCCACAGAGCACAGAATAATGTTCATCCAAACATCGGCTTAGATTTTATCTGGCCTTGCCTTCCAGAGCAGCTCGCATGATGGCATGAGCAAATGTCTTTGGCCTCTGGAGCTCTGTGAATCTACGTGACCCAGTATGGGAAGCCCCAGGCTGTCTGTCTGTCCTGAAGGGGCACAATCCTTTCCTGCCTCAGTCTCCCTGCCTGTGAATTGGGTGGGACTATTGCCTGCCTCTCCCCTCTCACTCTGAGCATTCTCTGCTGTTTATGAAAGTGCAGTTTGTAAATAGGACAACCACAAAATAGGCATTAAGAGCTGGATCCAGGCATTGGTTGGCAGGGAAAATGTATTTATTTGCTAGGTTAGCAAGTGCCAACACCACTCATTGAATTTGTGCCAAAACACGCATTTTAAAAAATGTTGTTCTGTTCCATTCATTATTTATAGAACATCACCTAAGGGCAGTGCATGCTACAAACCAAAAATCTCATCCTGCATTTTATCAGAAACCCATTGCAGGGAAGGAGAGAAGGGAGAGGGAGGGAGACAATAAAATGAGATTTCTGGAAAAAGCTAAAAGAACTCGTCTGGCATGTTTTGTCTGGACCAGAAATGCCCACAGGGTGACTTGATAATAATCTCCAAATGCAAGGGGAGAGCAGTGCTCTCTTGCCACTCAGGACAGAAGAAGGAACGGACCTCCACTGCAGCAGGAGAGATTTAGGCCAGTAACAAGGAGGGGGAAACTTCTTTAACAGGGACGTTAAGGAGTGAAATTGAGAGCAGGGGAAGATCTTTAGATGCGGGAAGAGTCTCATGTGTCCCAGACAGTGTAAGGGTAAGAAGTAGATTCGCTGTTTCCTCAACTTTGACACAATAGATGTCCCTAGAAGTCAGCAACACACCGGGGAATTATCCTGGTCCAGTAAAGATGTGATTCTCCAGGCAGGATGGCATGTCATCACATAAGAAGCATGGGTTTCAGTGTGAGAGACCTTGCTTTGAATGTCACACTTGAGCAAATTACTTAACCTCTCTATGCTTGCTGAAATAGTCATAAAATGAGGATAATCACTCATTCAACCCTACCGCTGCACCAGGCATTGTCCTAGGGAAGGGGGATACAGCAATGAATGCAATGCACACACAAAAAAACCTCTGCCCATTCTGAAGGGGGAGGCACACTTACTGTAACAACAAAGGATGAATAAGGAAAATACACAGCATGTCAAATGGTGATAAGTGCTGTGGGGATAAATTAACGGGAATGGGATGGGGAAATTTCAATGTTAAGTAGGGTAGCGGGGACAAGGTCACATGCTGAGACGGCATCTCCTGAAAAACAATTTGAAAGAACTGAAGAGGTAAGCTAAGAGGTTGTAGTGGGTTGAATAGTGTTCCCAAAAGGATATGTCCGTGTCCTAATCCCCAGAACGTGTGAATATGTCTTTATTTGGAAAAGGTCTTTGTAGATGTGATTAAGTTAAGGATCTCTAGATGAGATCATCCTGGGTTATCTGGTTGGGTCCTAAATCCAATGGCAGGTGTCCTTATAAGAGGCAGAAAAGATGACAGACACAGAGGAGAAGACCATGCTAAGATGCAGGCAGAGATTGCAGTGATGCGGCCACAAGCCAAGAAATGCCTGGAGCCACCAGGAGCTGGAAGAGCTGGAAGAGGCAAGAAAGGATTCTCTCCTGGAGTCTTCAGGGGGAACATGGCCCTGTGACACCTAGATCTCAGACTTCTGGTCTCCAGGACTGTGAGAGAGTCCATTTTTTATAAATTTTTATTTTTTATTTTTTTAAATTTCAAAATATTAAGGGGGTACAAATGTTTTAGGTTACATGGATCATTTTTGTAATGTTTGAGTCCCAGCTATAGGTATGCCTGTCACCCAAATAATGTTCATAGTACCCATAAGGTTGGTTTATTCCCCTTCCCTCCTGCCCCCTCCCTGCTGGTTTATTTCCACTGAGTTTTACTTCTCTCTGTGTAGATGTGTGCTCTTCAGTTAGTTCCAATTTAATAGTGAGTACATGTGGTGTTTGTTTTTCCACTCTTGAGATACTTCACTTAGGAGAATGGTCTCCAGTTCAATCCAGATTTTTGCAAAAGGTATTAATTCATCTTTTTTATGGCTGAGTAGTACTCCACAGTATCTATATACCACATTTTATTAATCCACTCATGAATTGATGGGTATTTGGGTTGATTCCACATCTTTGAGATTGTGAATTGCTGCAATAAACATTGGAGTACAGGTGTCCTTTTGGTGAAAAGTCTTCTTTTCCTTTGGGTAAGTACTCAACAGTGGGATTGCTGGATCTAATGGTAGGTCTACTTTTAGTTCTTTGAGGAATCTCCATACTGTTTTCCATAGAGGTTGTACTAATTTGCAGTCCCACCAACAGTGTATAAGCGTTCCTTTCTCTCTGCATCCATCCCAGCATCTATTGTTCTTGGACTTTTTAATAAAAGCCATTCTAACTGGGGTAAGGTGATATCTCATTGGGGTTTTAATTCGCATTTTCCTGATAATTAGTGACTTTCAGCATTTTTCATATGGTTGTAGGCCATTTATCTTTCTTCTTTTGAGAAGCTTCTGTTCATATCTTTTGCCCACTTTTTAATAGGGTTGTTTGGTTTTTTTCTTGCTGATTTGCTTGAGTTCTTTGTAAATTCTGGATATTAGCCCTTTATTGGATGTGTAGCTTGTGAATATTTTCTCCCATTCTGTAGGTTGTCCATTTGCTCTGTTGATTATTTCCTTAGCTGTGCAGAAGGTTTTTAGTTTAATCAAGCCCCACTTATTAATTTTTGTTGTTGCCATGATTGCTATTGGGGTCTTAGTCACAATTCTTTGCCTGGGCTGATATCTAGAAGAGTTTTTCCTACATTTTCCTCTAGAATTCTTATGGTTTCATGCCTTAGATCTAAGTCCTTTATCCATCTGGAATTAATTTTTGTGAGTGGTAAGTGTTAGGGGTCCTGTTTCATTCTTCTGCATGTGGCCATCCAATTCTCCCAGCACCATTTATTGAATAGAGCTTATTTTCCCCAATGTACATTGTTGTCTGTTTTGTCAAAGATCAGTTGGTTGTAGGTAGATGGTTTCATATCTGGGTTCTCTGTTCTGTTCCATTGGTCTATGTCTGTATTTTTGTACCAATGCCATTGCTGTTTTGGTTACTATAGCCCTGTAGTATATTTTCAAGTCTGATAATGTGATGCCTCAGATATGTTCTTTTTGCTTAAGATTGCTTTGGCTATTTGGGCTCTTTTCTGGTTCCAAATGAAGCGTAGAATTATTTTTTCTAGATCTGTGAAGTATGACTTTGGTAATTTGATGGGGATTGCATTGAATCTGTAAATCACTTTGGGTAGTATGGACATTTTAACAATTTTGATTCTACCTATCCATGAGTATGTTATGTTTTTCCATTTGTTTGTATCCTCTGCAATTTCTTTCCTCAGAGTTTCATAGTTCCCCTTATAGAGATCTTTCACCTCCTTGGTTAGGTATATTCCTAGGTATTTTATTTTCTTTGTGGCTATTGTGAATGGTATTGAGTCTTTGATTTGACTCTCAGCTTGATAGTTGTTAGTATATAGAAATGCTACTGATTTATGTACATTGATTTTGTATCCTGAGACTTTGCTGAATTTATTTATCACTTCCAGTAGACTCTTGGTGGAATCTTTGGGGTTTTCTAGACACAAGATCATGTCATCAGCAAAGAGTGATAGTTTGACCTCTTCTTTCCTGATTTGGATACCCTTAATATTCTTCTCTTGCCTGACTGTTCTGGGTAGGACTTCCAGCACTGTGTTGAATAGAGGTGGTGACAGTGGACATCCTTGTCTTGTTCCAGTTCTTAGGGGGAATGCTTTCAACTTTTCCCCATTCAGTATGATGTTGGCTGTGGGTTTGTTATATATGGCTTTTATAATTCTTGGATATATTCCTTCTATGCCTAGTTTGTTGAGGGTTTTTACCATGAAAGGGTGCTGGATTTTGTCTAATGCTTTTTCTGCATTTATTGGGATGATCATATGGTCTTTGTTTTTGCTTTTGTTTATGTGGTGAATCACATTTATTGATGTATGTATGTTGATCCATCCTTGCATCACTGGGATGAATCCCACTTGATCCTGGTAGATTTTTTTTTGATGTGCTGTTGACTTTAGTTTGCCAGTATTTTATTGAGGATTTTTGCATTTATATTCATAAAGGATATTGGTCTGTAGTTTTCTTTTTTTGTTGCGTCCTTTCCTGGCTTTGGTATCAAGGTGATACTGGCTTCGTAGAACAAGTTCGGGAGGATTCCCTCCTTCTCAATATTATGGAATAATTTCTGTATTATGGGTACTAGGTCTTTGTAGGTCTGATAGAATTTGGCTGTGAATCCATCTGGTCCAGGGCTTTTTTATTGTTGGGAGGTTATTTATTACTGATTTGATCTCATTGTTTGTTATTGGTCTGTTCAGAAGTTCTATTCCTTCCTGCTTGAGTCTTGGGAGGTTGTGTGTTTTTAGGAACTTGTCCATTTCCTTTACATTCTCTATTTTATCCGTACAGAGATTCACATAGTATTCATGGATGATGTTTTGTATTTCTCCGGTATCAGTTGTAATGTCACCTTTTTAATTTCTGATTGAGCTTGTTTGGGTCCTTTCTCTTCTGTTCTTGGTTAATCTATCAAGAGGTCTGTCAATTGTGCTTATCTTTTCGAAGAATCAACTTTTTGTTTGGTTAATCCTTTGTATTGCTTTTTGTTGTCCAATTCATTTAGTTCTGCTCTGATTTTCATTATTTCTTTTCTTCTGCTGGCTTTGGGCTTGATTTGTTCTTCCTTTTCTTATTCCTTGAGGTGTGACATTAGGTTGTTAATTTTGTCTTTTCAATGTAGGTATTTAAGGCTATGAAGTTTCCCCTGAGGAATACGTATGCTGTGTGCTAAGGATTTTGATATCTTGTGTCCCCTTTGTCATTCAGCTCAAAGAATTTTTCAATTTCCATCTTAATATTCTTGACCCAATAATCATTCATCAGAAGGTTGTTTAGTTTCCATCACTTTGTTTAGGTTTGAGTGTTTCTCTTGTGATTGATTTCTAGTTTTATTCTGCTGTGGTCTGACAGGGTACATGGTATGATTTCAACTTTTTTGAATTTGTTGAGACCTGTTTTTTGGCCTAAGATATGATCAGTCTCGGAGAATGTCCCATATGCTGCTGAGAAGAATGCGTATTCTGTAGTTTTGGGGTAGAATGTTCCGTAAATGTCTGTTAGGTCCATTTGATTTAGAATTTGGTTCAAGTCTATTATTTCCTTATTTTCTGCTTTGATGGTTTGTCAAGCTCTCACGGTGGGATGTTGAGGTCCCCAGCAATTACAATGGTGCTGTTTATTTCTTTGCTTGGCTCTCGGAAGATTTGCTTTATTTGTCTGGGAGCTCCTGTCTTGGGCACATATATGTTTAGGATTGTTATGTCTTCTTGTTGGATATCTCCCTCTACCATTATACAATGATCCTCTTTGTCTTTCTTTACCTTTGTTGGCTTAAAGTCAATTTTATCTGATATGAGGATGGTTACACCTGTTCTATTTTGGTTTCCGTTTGCGTGGAATATTTTTTTCCATCCTTTCACGTTGAGTCTGTGTGCATCCTTGTGGTTTAGATGTGTTTCCTGTAGACAGAAGATATTTGGGTTGTGTTCTTTCATCCATTCAGCCAGCCTATGGCTTTTGAGAGGATCCATTCACATTAATTGATAGCACTGATATGTGGGATGTTAGTCTGTTCATCCTGTTGGGTAGTCCCTTATTGCTTTTTTTTTTTTTTTTTTTTACCTCTTGTTCTATTGTGTTATAGGAGTTGTGGATTTTGGGGATTTTTTTTAGGTGAATTTACTCTGGTAGGTATCTGTTGTGCTGGTTTGTGTATAGCCCTGTTCTGAGTATTTCATACAGAGCAGGTCTGGTCATAGCAAATTCCTTCAGTGTTTCCTTGTCTGAAAAAGACTTAATTTCTCCATCTGTTGTGAAACTTAGTTTTGCAGGATACAAAATTCTAGGCTGATAGTTGTTCTGTTTCAGTTGATTGAGGATGGGGCCCCAATCTCTTCTGGCTTATAAGGTTTAAATTTCCTTGTGGTTGGAGTCCACTACTGTAGCTCCATTGTGTTCCCTTGGGAGTGTCAAACTATTTTGTTTTTTCATGTTGCCAGTGTCCTTTTGCTAGCTGCTTCTCATCTAGTTCCTCTTCTCTTGGCTCTGGATTGATAGGATTGCAGGGCACCTGTTCTCTTTTGCTGGGGACTCTCTTGAACCAAGTCCAGGGGTGACAGCTGCTCAGGGCTGGGGGTCCTGAGTGAAGTGTTGGACCTCCGGGAGGTTCTGCCAGCCCAGTAGTACTGGTGGGGGCTCAGTTGTGTGGCCTTGGGGACTGGTCACCACTCTGGAGTCTCAGGGGTAGAATTGCAGGCCCAGCAAGGACCCAGGACATACAGGGGCAGAGCCTTGGACTCAGCCACAGTGAGAGCTTCAGATCTAGCTCTGAGGATTTTGGGGGCAGAGCCACCCATATGGGGGGCTGTTCCACCAACATGTGGATTGCTGATGCCCAGTTGCACAGGTGGGGTTTTTTCTCAGTGGCCCAGGGTCCATGTAGGCAGGCTGGAGATGCTGGCTGGCTGAGTTTCTCCTCCCACTCCTAGGTCCCACTGAGGCAGTCACCCCAGTCTTCTCAAACAGTAGCTGTGGCATCTGAGGCTCCTCTTCTGTTCAGCTCCCACACTGGAGAGAAGTCATGCTCGGCCCTCAGTCACAGGGCACAACACAGGGGAGTGTTTGTTCCCTCCCCGTCCTGGATGTGGTAATACAAAGGTTACTGCTGGATGGCTGCATCCTGAGCAGACCTGGTTCTGTGCACCAGAGCAATCAGTGTGTTATCAGTTGCAGAAGTTTGGGATTGGCAGGCACCAGATCTCTGCTGCACCTGCTCTCCAGTGGAATGTCTCTGCACAAGCTCTGAGCAGCTCCCCAATCAGCCTATAAGTCTGCAGTGGAAGAGGGAGACCCCTCACAGATCGAGCTGCCTGTAACTTTTGTTTCTCTCCTAAAAAAAAAACCAACAACGTCCCCTTTGGTTGCCTCTATCCCGCTGTGTTCATCTCTTCCCAGCAGTGTGAATTGTATTTGAACCCCCAGCTTAATCTCTAAGATAGCAGGTGATACTTGTGAATAAGAATCAGCCGTGCCTTGTTTAATTGAGTTGGTAGACACTGTAATGAGCTATAGAGTTGTTCTCCTTATCAGTGGTTGATGCTTGCTGGAGAGAGCCAGCTGCTAAGATGTTCTTTTGTGCCTATGATAAGCTCTAGGCCCTCAGGTGGAGTGCTTGCATGCCCCAGGCTTTGGGAGGGGCCCTGTAGTTCCCAGGGGGTTGCTTGAACCCCACCAAAGTAGAAGAGGGTGGAGGAGCAAGGCCAGGCATAATTAGGTTGTGGGAACCTGCAAGGCTTTGCAAAGCCTCAGCAGGGTTCAGAGGTTGTTTTCCCAGCTGCTAGGGAGAGCTGCTGGGAGGAGAGTCAAGTCAGGTTCTCCAGACTGGGAGGGGTGGGTGTGGGGCCACAAATCCCCAATAGCCTGGGCTCCTGATTGTGCTGCACTTGGTTGCTATGGCTCCCCAGGCTGGGATCTTCTGTGCTGAAGGACCTGCCCTAGTTCAACAGCGCAGCTTTCCTGTGAGGGGGATGGGCACTCTCCCAGATCGCCGTGTCTTGGACCCCCACAGTTTTATCCCATCAGTTCTGCCCGCATGGGCTCTCTCATCTCCTGAGTCCAACTCCCAAACCTCTCCCCTGTGTCCCCCAGTAACCCGCTTGAGTCTGGTGGGTACTGGATCTGGCCTGCATATCTGACCCACTGGCATGCATTTCTGTGAAATGCTAGTGGGCGGGGAGCTCTCAGATTGGGCACCCCAGGCCCACTGCAGGTCCTCAAGGGGAAAGACATGGGCCCCACTCTCTGTGGAACCCTCATACTGGAGTACACACCAGCTTGGGGCAGGGGGCAGCTGCTCGCCAACTTGGCTCAGCCTGCTTTTCTGGTTGCAGTGGGCGGGGAGGGGTGGGGAATGATAAGTTTTTGAATGGAAGAAAGCTGGATCTCCAGCCTCTCAGGTCACCTTCCTTGGAGGGGAGCCCCGCACAGAATGTCCAAGCTCTGGGATCATGCACGTTCTCCCCACAATTCCGTGGTTACCACAGTGCTTGGGCTTGTGGGGGTGGAATAAGCCTCCAAGTAACTTGGTAGCCCGCTGATCACCGAAGGAGTTGGGGGGGAGAGAGGGATTCCCCTTTACCCATTCACTGGGCTTGAAGCTGAGAGTCCATTTCTCTTGTTTCAAGCTACAAAGCTTGTGATTTGTTACAGCAGCCCTAGGAGACTAATGCAGAGGGCATCTGAGGGAAGAGTAGTTAAGCAGCGAGAACAGCAAGTCCAAAGGCTCTGAGGCAGGTCTTTTGCATGCCTGCTTGGGAAGTAGCAAGGAGGCCTGTGGTCTGGGGCAGAGGGAGTGATGCGCTTTCTGCAGCTGAGGTGACTCTGAAGGAGTTAGCAGCTGGAGGCTGTCTGCTGACAGCACTTCCCACAGTTGGGCAGCAAGTCCTTCCTGGAAGAGGCAGCTGTGGAGTTGCATCTCTATATCTAACACAAGCAGTGAGTCTAAGTGAGAAAGCTATTGCAAAACGATGATGGCTTGGACCAGGTTGATGGGAGTGGAAATGATGAGATTCTGAATATGTTTTTAAGGACTAGAGACAACTGTATTTATTGTGGATTGGATGTGGGATATATACAATAAAGAGGGAGGTCAAGGACGACTCTATTTTGGCCCGAATAACTGGAAAAATGGAGCTGCCATCAACTGAGATAGGGAAGGCTGTAGGTGGAGCAGGTCTGGAGGAAAAGATCAGGAGTTTGGTCTTGAGCAGGTTAGGATTAAAATGCTTATTAAACATCCAAGTGCGGATATCAGATAGTCAGATATCTGATCTGGAGATGTAAATTTGGAAGAATTTTCAAATTTATTTTTAAACTTACATAGAAATTCTTTCTTTTTGTTATACAGTTTTATGAGTTTTGAAAAATGCATGGAGTCATGTAGCCACCACCACAATCAAGATACAGAATTGTTCCATCATCTTGAAAAATTCCCTCCTACTGCTCCTTTGTAATCAAACCCTCCCCCCATCCCTCACCTTTGGCAGCCACTAATCTATTCTCTGTCCCTATAGTTTTCCCTTTTCCAGAATGTCACATAAATAAAATCATACAGTATGTAGCATTTTGAATCTGGCTTTTTTCACTCAGCATAATGCATTTGAGATTCAATCATGTTGTTGTGTTTATCAATAGTTCATAATTTTTCCTTCTAAGTAGTATTCCACTGTATGGATATACCAGATTTTGTTCACCCATTCACCAATTGAAGGACATGTGGATTGTCTCCACTTATTAGCAATTATGATAAAACTGGTATAAATATTCATGCACAGGTTTTTGAATATACAAAAGTTTTCAGTTTTCTTGAACGTACAACTAGAAGTGGGCTTGTTGGATCATATAGTAGGTGTATGTTTAACTTTATAAGAAACTACAAAACTGTTTTCCAAAGTAGCCATACCATTTTGCATTTCCACAAGCAACGTCAGATATTTATTTATTTATTTACCATACTAATGGGTGTGTAGGAGTATCTCATCATGGTTTTTGTTTGCCTTTCCATAATGAATAATGATGTTGAGTGTCTTTTCATGTGCTTATTTGCCATCCAAATCTCCTCTCTGGTAAAGTATCCATTCAAATATTTGCCCATTTTTAATTGGGTTATTTGCTTTTATAGTGTATGGAAAATTTCTTACAAAGTCTGCTGAAAAGTCCTTTGTCAGATATGTGATTTGTAAGTACATTTTCCAAACCTGTACCTTGTCTTTTTACTCTTTTAAAAGTGTTTTTGGCAGAGCAAAAGTTTTAAATTTTGATGAAGAGCAGTTTATCCCTCTTTTTTTTTCTCTTACAGATTGTGCTTTTGGTGTTGTAGCCAATAACTCATTGCCTAATTCAAGGTCACAAAGATCTTCTCATTTATCTTCTTTTAAAAGTCTTATAGATTTAGGTATTCCATTTAGATCTATGAACCATTTTGAGTTAATAATTGTATAAGGTTTCAGGTACAGTCAAGGTACAATTTTTTGCATATGGGTATTGTGTAAGTCCATTCAGGTGGCTATAACAAAATACCACAAACTAGATGGCTTATAAACAATGGAAATTTATTTCTCACAGTTCTGGAGGCTGGGAAGTCCAAGATCAAGGCATTGGCAGATTGGGTATCTGGTGAGTTCCCATTCCTATAGGCAGTGCCTTCTTGCTGTGTCCTCACATAGTGGAAAGGACAAGTCAGCTCTCCAGGGCTTAGGTTATAAAGGCACTAATACCATTCATGAGGGCTCTTCATGACCCAATCATCTCCCAAAAGTCCCCACCTCCTAATACCATCACCTTGGGGGCTAGGTTTCAACACATGAATTGGAGGTTGGGGGGAGGACACAAACATTCAGACCATAACAAGTATCCAATTATTCCAGCACCATTTGTTGAAGTTCTGGGTTTTTTTTTTTTTTCAATCTCTGTTTGCTTCCTTTTTTTAAAATCTTCTTTTCTCTTAGTTCTTCAGAATGGCTAATTTCTATTGATCTATTTTCAGATTCCTTTATTTTTTTCTCTATCATCTCTATTCTGCTGTTGAACACATCCAGTAGTTTTTTTATTTGTGATACATTTTTCAGTTCTAAAATTTCCATTTGGTTCTTTTTTTAATATACTTTCTATTTTTCTCTTGAGAGCTTCTATCTTTCCATTCATTTCAAGAATGTTCACCCTTACTTCATGGAATACAGTTATGAGAGTTGCTTCAAAGTCTTTGCTAATTCTAACATTTGGATCATTATGGTGTCGGCATCTTTTATTGTCCTTTCCCTTGAGAGTTGGTCCTATTTCCTTGTATATTGAGTAATTTTAGATTAAATTCTGGACATATTGACCATTATGTTGTAAGACTGTATTTCCATACAGTGGAAGATCCTGTTAAGATCTTCTTGAGAACATCAACAGATTTCATTGCTATTTTAGCAGGAAATCAGCATGCTTAGGTTAAGACCACAAGTTTTGTCTCACTTTCTGTGAGCACTGGTTCAAATGTCATTTTAGGATTGATTGCCATTGTTTTTACTGTCCTAATCTATGTGACACTTAGGAGTTTGTATGGGACTTAGGGGTAAACCATTCCTATCATAGCTCAATTCTCAAAGACTTTACTTCTTTGGGTCTGCGTTGCTCACGCACAGCTGGCTTGTGAAGAGTCCAGGACTTGTGTCAGTTCATACACAGAATTAGGGGAATTCCCTCTCCCACCTCTCTCCTCTCTGATATTTCCTCCACACTCTCTGGCCCCCAAGGTCCCCCTTTCCCAATTCCTTTGGCCAGAAAAATGGGTTTTCCTCAGAATTTCAACCTTCCCCTCAACTTCATTGTCACACAGTTCTAAGTCACTGGAGCCATCTTCAAGGTGAAGCAGCAAGAGAAAAAGAGAAAAAATTATGGGGATTCCTCCCACACTATTCACACACAGAGACCTCTTTTCCTGGTTCTATTAGTCAGAGAAACAAGTGTTAGGTGCCTGAACCACCACTGATACTGTCACTGTAGCAATGCAGATTCGTGACTGGGGCTGGCCTGAAGACAAAGCCAGGAGAGACAAAAAAAAAAAAAAAAGGAAAAGAATGAGGATTAGCCTAAACCCTCTGGCTCTCAGGGTTTCTTTTCTCCAGTCCTCTGGCAAGAAAGAGTGGGATTTCTATTGAAATTTCGGGTGGTCACCCCCATCTCAAAGTTCTGTGACTCAGGCCACCAGGCCACCCTCATATCACGTTAGGAAATACAAGAGGAAAAAAAAGAAACATCAATCTCACTGGTACTGATCCTTCTTCAAGTTTTGACTTCCCTCTCCTATCCACTTGCTATTGTTTATTTTTCAGAGTCCTCTGGTAGACACTTTGTGTATTCTGTCCAGAGTTTTCAGATATAATTGGTGGGAGAGAGAAACTAAGTGGGCTTACTCTATCTTGGCTGGCCCTGGAAGTTCTGGGAGTTTTGTGTGTGCATGTGAGTGTAGGTGTCTGTGTGTGTGATGTTTATGGTATAGTAATGATTTAGATTGGATATTTATGATATTGAAAATATTCATATTGGATGAGGTCGCCACCAAAGGAATGAGTTTAGATAGAAAAGAAAAAGAAGAGAGGCCCAAGAACTGAGGCCTGGAATACTCCAGCAGTTAGAGGTCAGGCACCTGAGGAGGAATGAGAAGGAGTGACCAGAGATAGGATGAAAAGATCCAAAAGCCAAGAGCCAAAGAGCCGAGTGCCCTGGTTGCCAAGAAGAGTGTTTCAAGGGGCAGGGAGTGATCCCCTGGGTCAAATGCTGCCAATGAGTAATACAAAGACTGAGAACTTATCTTTGAATAATTCCTATGGTTGTGGGGGGAATTAAGTGAGATGATGTATAGAATAGCTCAGCGTGCGCCCAAGAAGCAGAAAACATTATGAAGTTCCTGAGTGTCCCTCATCCCTACCTTTGCCCATTTTGTTTCTTCGCCTGGTGTGCTCTCCTGTACTTATCCATATTGTAAACCAACTTGGATCCCATGTGTTCTCTGAAACCTTTTCTGAGTACTCTAAATCTCAGGACTTTCCTCCCCTCTGGGGTCTCCTGACTCATGTGGTCTGTGCTGCCAAACTACAGAAGGCAACATGGTGTGCGGAAGCTTGCCCCAGCATGAGACTACCTGCCCTTGAATTACAGTTCTATCACTTACTAGCTGGATGAACTTATGGAAACTACTTAACCTCTCTGAGTCTCTATTTTCTCATCTTTAAAATCAGGATAAACACAACTACCTCATCTGCACTGTTGTGAGGAATAAATATAGGTAATATATGTAAAACCTTTGGGGTTCAGCAGACAGTGATCCTTTCTCCTCTTTCCTGCTGCACACTTTAGCATTGTCTCATGTGTGCTAGTCTGGTCTTACCAATTAATGTCTTGAGGGTCAAGGTTATGCCTCAGTGTTCCTTTCTGTTCCATATTGCATTGAGCATGTCAATGGGTTCCACAAGCACTTGAATGGCATCAGAAGTATTTTCTAATCCAGGGTGTGAATTATAATCTGTCAAAAAGAAAAACACAGCTGTGATGTCTGGTTTGCAGGTAGCAAATCATCAGGAATGCTTAGCATGTCTGGACCATTTTACAGAGAATGTCTGAAACGGAAGGTATTTCTAGGTAAGCATCTTTCATCCAAGGAAAGCTCGAATCTTGTTTTGATGGTGACAACTACAAACTATGAAATTTGAGATAGCAAGGGAATGGAAGACATAAAGTAGGTAAAAAAATTAATAGAAAATAGAAAATTAATTTCAGCAAAGCTAAAGCAAGCAGGTTTAGAAGAACTTGGTGGCTGAGGCATTATGAGGTGGTGGAAAGAGCACTGGGTAGACAATCAGAGGAACTGGTGGCTCTGGTCTCATTTTTGCCCCTCACTACTTGGGTGATTTTGACAGACTTGATAAACCACCTCCTCCCACCCCTGCACACACAGCGTGGTCTCTTCTCTGAAATAAGGAAGCAGGGCCTTGGGTGAGTGATCTCTGAGCTCCCTTTCAACTCAAGGACCCACTCATTCAATACACATTCATCAAGGTTTCCTACATGCTTGGTGTCGGAAGAGACACTGGGAATACAAAGAAGAAAACTATGAAATTCAGTAGTCATTTCTCTGGGGGAAAAACCATGAGTATATTAAATTCTGTACATTATATCCTCTCAGTTAATATAAGAAAATCAACAGTCAGTCAAAGTTGTTTTCTATTTCACCCATTGTTCCTATAATAGCCAACTTTCTGCATAACCAAATGCAAAAACTGCAATGAATTTGAAGGAACGGTCTCCTTTTCTTACCTGTTCTTCCTTTCACTCAGACAAAACCACACTCCATATTGAATTGTTCCTGAAAGACACCAGGCCTGTGTTTCTCAGGGTCACAAATGGTGACTTGCTAGCTTACTTATGTCACAATCCCATTTTCTGAAAGCTGGGTCACAGTTGTTCTGATAAAAGGGAGATTCCTTCAGGGAGACATTGACCTTATTTAGGGAAAAATTAATTTATGGTGAATCAATTTTATACTTTGTTTCTGGTCTACATCAGCCCCGCTCCTGGATTGGACTGAGCTTGGGTACGCCAGGCCATTACTGTGATTTATCGGGAGCTGATTACCTGGTTAATTGTTCCCGTACTGAAATAAAGTGAGAAAAAATCAAACTAAGCTTCCATTCACTGGAAGGTATTCCAAATGGTGGCTCCCCTCATGCTTGCACAGAGACTCTGGGGAACACAGGTGATGGCTCTGTGTGATGTGATGCCCACAGCTGCCCATCTGTCTCCAAGGGCCCATCCACTTCCAATCATTTATCGCTTCTCTTCGGCCATGCATGTGTGCGAGCAGGCAGCCGGGGGGCAGTTTGGGAGCCCAGGGCTGCTGCAGTAAATCAGAGTCTCCAAAGCCAAGAGGCATGCTCATCTTTCTGCGTTAATTTATTGCGAGGTTTTATTATTATCGTTCACACAAGGAGAGGCTACATTTCTTTTTCCTGGGTAAGGAAAGGCAAGATTGGACATTTTAGTCTCCTGAACTAAAGTCCTAAGGAACAGTGAAGCTCACACTGGTGGTGGCAGCAGAGGTGGGAGGGAGAGGTTTGAAATAAGCAGCTCACCCAGGTATGGCCTGCCTAGAGATGATGCCGTCCGTGGGAGAACAGCACACGTCTTCAGTCCTCATACATACCACCTTGCCTTCCTCAGTTCAGAAGACCATTGTAATTCTAAGACTCAGACTGGGTTTTTCAGTTTTAAAGTGGCTACATTTCTTTCTTTTTTTTAATTTCAGAGTATTACGGGGGTATAGATGTTTAGGTTACATGTACTGCCTTTGCACTGACTGCCCAAGTCAGAGCTACAAGTGTGCCCATCTCCCAGATAGTGTGCACTGCACCTCTTAGGTGTGAATTTACCCATCCCCTCCTTCCCCCTCCCACCTGCCCCACACCCAATGAATGTTACTTCCATACATGTGCATAAGTATTGATCAATTAGTACCAATTTGATGGTCTACGTTTCTAATCAGAAATGTATAGGGGCATAAGATCTGGCTTTTATCTTAAGCCTCCCCCAGTGAGCTACTGAACTCCCTCAAGCCTCTCTTAGCAACCTTGTACGACCATATGAGGGGGGAAAAAACCTTCTGATATATTGTTTCATCTAATCCCTACTTTTTCATAAGCTCCCTAGATTTTACTTTGTTACACTGGAAATTAGAATGATTCTGAGGCTTTCTTATATTTCTGAAGGGGAAACTTTTGGATATGCTGATAATGGTTAACCAGCATGCAAATATGTTAGCATTTCCTCTCATTAGCACATAATCTCAGCTGTGAACTTGGACTCTCTAAGAGGGAAGAGTGACTAGTATTCATGCAGGTTGGCTTAAGATTAGCCTATTACGGCTCCTTGATACCTACACCAAAACTCCTCTGGGTAGAGTGATATGGAGAACATGTTTATAGAGGAAAGAAAAAAAAAGTGGCCAGGTTTATTTATTGGAAATTAATATGCCTCTTTGGGAACTAGTTTCATGACTAGTTGTGTCATTTGTAGTTCTGGTTGGGGGTCCGTACACCATGGCTGTTCATTTTCTCAGGTGCTGTGAATTCCCCATGAGAAAGTCTTCATCCACCATTAGCCTCATCCCTAATGGCCTATATTAATTTATAACTGAGAGGAATTGCAAAAATGCACCATGTTTCACAGAAGCAAGGCAAGCTTTAGCAACCCTTTTAAAGTCATAATAAATTAAGGGGCAAAGAATGCCCGTATTTATCTTGCATCATTTTTCTAGTTATTGCTGCTATTTTTCTTATGCTAGCTTAATTAAGATATGTCTTTGGGGAATTAACTTCTGTTGGAAAAAGGCAGAATTTTAAAAAATGGCTTGGTCTTATTTCTGTGAATAAAGAGTATGTACTGTGGGTTGGCCAGATGATGGAGAGAGGTAGAGAACTCTGGTCTGGGAGTCTCGTCCCCATTCTGCCACATACTAGCCAGGTGACTTGAGTATTATTTTCCCCCTCTGGGCCTCAGATCTGGAGAAAGAAGAAGTTGGACAAGCCAATCTCTGAGGCCCTTCCTCCAGCTCTTTGATCATCATCAGGTTGATAACTAAGCAGTCAAGCCAATCACTGCCAGATTTGTTCATATGAATCATGAAACTCACCAAATCACTAAAACCTATGTTAGTTTTTAACGACTGAACGGGGTAGGCCCTTCAGTATTTAGATCGATCATTCCACAGCTGGTTGTTATGACAACCAGAAACATTGCTGCAAAAGCCAAGGACTTGGTGGAGAAAAATGGACATGACCAGAGGCCCTTCTGCTACGGGACCTTTAAAGGGGCTGAGTTGGCCCCGTGGATTTGTTCTGTCCAGCCCAGGGCTGACATTGGCCCCGTTAGTCTTTCTCTCTGACATGAGGTTTCGTGCTTACTCATTTTATGACAGCTCTGTATTTAATCTACAAAGCAACCTTGGTTAACTTGAAAAGTCCCTTGGTGTAGCCAACCATAGCCTGCTCTTCAAGCTAATTATTTTTTTGTTTATGAAAAATATCCGTATGCCTAGTAAATTCTTGTGCACATACATCTTTATTTTCATATTAATTTTATATGACATAGCTCAAGCAATAACTCAATCTGGCTGGTTAAGAAGGGCATACAATGCCCTTTTAAGGTTTTGTGATCACAAAAGGTTTCCCCTCTTCAGTTCCTCTTGAAAAGGCATACTTTGTTTCCTGGTCAAAGATAAATAATATAGCAATCATCCCAGACAAGCTCTCCTTCAACAGGCCCCACTCCACCAAGCAGGACACTGACCGTTACCACTTACAGTTAATCACTAGACTGTGGAGCCATCTTTGCCGGTCTAAATATTTCCTCACCACACCAGCTCTGTTTGATTGGCTGTGGGTTTGTGCAGTTCCTGGCACAGGGAGAGCCTTTTCCTCCTCTGCCAGGTTTCTTTCAGATTTGCTACAGCCTAGTTTCAACTCTGGCTTGGAAGCTAACCCACAAAACTACCTTTCCAATTGCTCCTTTTGGCCCACAGAATGTCATCCAGTTTCCTGTGAAGGCCTCAGTCAAAGGCCTTGTTGTTCCCAGAGCTGGTGCCCCAGTGGGACAGGCTGTTGCCAACCACGTCTCCTTCACCCACCCCACCCTGGGGACTGTTGGGGGACTTTGAGTTCCCACAGACACACAAGCAGGCACTGAGAGTCTGGGATGCCACTGGACAAGGTCACAGGGCGTAATTATGGGGTTCTAAAACTCATGACTTATAAAGATCCTGGTCAAGTTGACTCTGAAAATAAAAAAGAAAGGTTGTCAAGCAACAGTAAATAATAATACTATGGATTAGGTCTCAAACTAACACAAACTAATTTGGGATTTCAGGCCACTTAGCAGGAGCTTTCCATCCATCTTCCCAAACTCTATCCCTCCCCCTGTCCACACACACAACGTTCCCTTTCTCAGGAAGTAATTTCTGTTAAAAAGCTTTTATTTCCCACTTTATGGAGATTTCATTCTCAGATTTACAATACTTCTCAGACTCTACACATAAGCCATGGGATCTTGATTTCTGAAGAGGGAGCAGTAGCTGCTGTTTGTTCAAAAGAAGACACACGATTTGGCCAATGCTCTGATTTCTTTAGGGGAAGACTTCGTCCCTGGAACTGAGAAAGGGTTGATAATGCTCTAAATGCCATGTGGTCAGTGGCGGCCGAACCTCATATGAACTAAATCACTTCAGCATACAGGTTCCTCCTCACCCCACCCCTCCCCATCCTTACCCCTCTACTTACTGCTCCCACTTGCTTGATAATGGATGGGAGACGTAAAGCCAAAATACATATTAAGTACATGCTGCATGCAGAACACAGTCCAAGGCAAAAAGAATGGGGAGGGGGGAAGGGAATGAAATGATAGCTCAGGTCCATACAGTCTCTCGCCAGGAATGTTACGATAGCCTGATCACTGGTCTCCAAACTTCCAGTTTCTCCTCTACTCTCTAATCCAGTAATTCTCTAAATTTAGGGGCATCAGAATTACCTAGAGGGCTAGTTAAAACACATGTTTCTGGGCCTCAACCCCAGATTGTCTGATTTAGTAGGTCTGGGGGAGAGGCAAGAATTTGCATTACTAAATAGTTCCCAGATGATTTTTATGTTCATGGTCTGGGGACCACACTTTGAGAAGCACTTCTCTAATCTATTCTGTTTCCAGAGTGATCCTCTAGCATAGTCTGAGCAAATAGCCTGAGCAAATAGTCAGCACCCAGTCACCATGGAATAAAGTCTCACCTCAGCGTGGCATTTAGGGCTTCCACAACATGGTCCCAGATGATGTGTGCAGCCACAACCTCACACATCCCCTGCTCTAGCTCTTATATTGGGTTCCCTCAGAAGCAAACCCTGAGACAAGGATTTGAAGAGTAATGCCAGGAAGCAATAGTATGAGAGGCAGTAAGTGAGACAGGGAAGGAAAGAAAACCAATACAGGGTGAGTTAACCAGACGATTACTGCTGTGGGCAACCGGGGAGTTCAAACTCACTGGGGGTCTCTGAAGACGGCAGAGAACATATCTCAGAGATTTCCTGCCTGAGTGAGTGAGGAGCCTGGGGTATTTTCCACCAACTTCTGCCAGTCTCTGGTTGAGGAACTACTTCTAGACCCATTAATTACCTATCACTTCTGACATGCCCTGTGCACAAGTCTAGCTTGCTTTGGTGGCTAGAGAAAGCCCTCAGATAGAGTCCCAGGCACTTGAAGTAGGAAGCCATCAGATCAGGGTCCATGGGAATGGTGAGAGCTGAGGGTTCTTTGATGGGGTACCAACAGCTTTTGCTCCACCAGCCCAACCCAGTCTTCATGCCCAGTTCACTGTCACATGCTCTTCTGCACAGACTGGCCCAAGACTACATTCTCCTACTCTGGCTCTCTGGAAGATAGAGCTTTGGACTGGGCTGAGCCTATTGTTTGGGGATTGGGTGGGCAACAGCCTGGGTTATCCTTAGCTCAATAGAAGTTTGCATGGGCCAGGTACAGTGGCTCACGTCTGTAATCTCAGCACTTTGGGAAGACGAGGCTGGAGGATTGCTTGAAGCCAGGAGTTCAAGACCAGCCTGGGCAACAGAGCGAGACCCTATCTCTACAAAAAATTAGAAAAAAAAAATTAGCCAGGCCTGGTGACATTCACTTGTAGTCCCAGCTACTCAGGAGGCTGAGGTGGAAAGATCACTTAAGCCCAGGAGTTGGAGGGTGCAGTGAGCTATGATAATGCCACTGCACTCTAGCCAGGATGATAGAGCAAGACCCTGTCTCAAAAAAAAAAAAAAGGTAAAGATGTGTATATTGTAATCTCTAGAGCAATCAATTAAAAGATACAAAGAAGTCTTGCTGTTTTTCTTCATGAGTTTAAAAAAAAAGTTTGTGTGACCACATTAAGTTAAGGAGCCCAGGGGCAGGTGGTGAGCAGAAACAGCAGCTCCAAGAGGCCCATGGGCACTGGGGAAAGATGCTGCAGGGTAGGTGGTGGCTTGGGGTGCTGACAGAGCAGCCGAGGTATCTACAGGCACAGTCTTTGGAGATCATAAATTTGGGACAAAATTTGAGCCCTTTCACCTTCTTTAGGCCAGTGTCAGCCACCTGCCCTGCAGTGATTATGAAATAAAATAGGATGTAGGAGAAAATAGTGGAATTAGAGCATCCTATTACCCAAATGAGAACTCTTAAGGAGCATAGGCTAGAAAAGAAAGGCCTGCACATCACTGCTTAGCTGGTTCCCGGATATCTTTAAAAACTCATGGATGTGATCACTGGGACTGTACCCTGGTACTTCGGTGAAGCACTGCCCCTCTCAAGTGCTGATAGAACCCCCTCCTTCTTAGTCAGCCTTTGCCTCAAGCATCGAGCTTAAGCAATTGTTAATTCCTTGAGAATTCAATAGCATAGAGTACTAGGATCATCCACAAGTCGAGAGTGTTCCCTTGATTTTCAGACAGACTTCTTGTTCTGCTATTCAGGTTATGAGAGTGCAGATTTATGGCTCACCTAAAATGATTCTGAACAGTAAATGTGTGTGACATGGGTTGTGTGGGTGGGCAAGACAGACAAGAATAACAAGCAACAAAAAATTCCCATTTAATGTTATATGGTAACTTAATATTTGCTATACAAAAAATAAAATGTCTTCTTTTAAACAAAAATAGAAAATTTTTTCTAAGGAAATTTCTGACCAAAATAGTCTTATGCTCATAAAATGTTAGTGAGTAGCTGGTTTATATCCTTTTTTTTTTCTTAAATCGGCTTATTCTTTTTAATCATGGTTGAAGTGATATATGCATGAACTTTGCAAGGCATAAGAAAACATAATTTACTTGACATGATTTGGGGAGAGAAAAACTGAAATATATTAAACAACCCTCAACCGCATTATTTAGAAAGGAGAAAATCAGAGAAACACTAATTGCCCATGATGGCTGTTTATACAATGCACCACTGGAGTGAAGGGATACTGGCTGCTCTTGAAATAGGCGGTTTAAATTTGATCCAGAAGGCAACCAGTAGAGCCAGTAAAGACACATAATCTGGGAGGTGACATGTTTTCTCTGTTAAAGTTCAGCTATTGAGAGGGTAAAGAAACAAGAACAGGCCCTAAGTATAGTTTAGAAATCTCAAGTGAAAGTGCAGAGTGGAAAAACTTTGTCCCCTTTCCTAGTTCATTCCCCTGCTTGATGTCCTTCCCTTAGATGCTCACCATCCTGAAGATGGCTCCTAAATGTCCCAAGCTCAACTGGGCAATGACTCCTGTTCCAGAGAGATCCTTTCTTCCCTCCACATCAATGAAAACGTACCTGGTCTATGTCTTAACTTTCAAAAGTTTGCTGTGTGATTGATTAGCTACCAGCTACAATCTAATAAACAAATTCCCATGAAGGAGTCAAGCACTAATGGTGGCATGGGGAGAATCAGTCAATTTCCCATTTCAATCAGGATATCACATAGGAAGGTGCTATTTTTCTTAATGGATTATGTTACTGTGAACGCCAAAATTGAAGTGAAGAAATGCACCTGAGAGATCTCTAATGTTTTGAGGATGCTAGTGGTTCTCAAAGCAGTTGTGATGTGGAATACATTCAATTGCCAAATCATTTTGTTCATGGTGTTTAAATTTCAGGATCCTATTAGACAGAGAAAGGAAATAGGTCTACACTCCATATTCTTCTAAATACACAGGCTTGCTTAAATTTCTTAAAAATAAAAAGTCTAAGGGAGTTACCTTAGAATTCTCACTTTTAATAAATTAGAAATATATTTTCATCTTTCACTGGTAGAATGTAAGTTCTATTTTCCATTTCTCAAATCATTCCTTTAGGCAGTATACCTGGAATGGCATTGGTCTCTCTAAGCCTTAAGGTATTTTTGTTTTGACTCCCTGCCAGGCAATAAGAATCGTCATCAGAGTAAAAGATGGGCCAACACAGCCACACAAAACACACTATCCAGTATGAGCCAATAGTATGGAAGGCTCACTCCAGATTTCCCAAAGAGGCTCTGTGCCTACTCCCTAGTGACCTTCACACCAAAAACACTATCCCTTCATTCCCAAAGATGTTGCAACTAACATTGTCAGGCAGAATTACTTTGGGAGAGGGAATGGAAACTAAGTTAAACTTAGCATGGGCAATACACCAGGCAGGGTACTAAGGGGCTTTCATAGATCTTTATTTTCTTTACTTGTCTCAAAAACTTGTAAGATGTCTATTAGAATCCTCCAGTTCTCAAAGAGAAACCTCAAAAAGAAAAAATTGCTCGCCCCCTAAGTTAGTAAATGGTAGAACCAAAACTGGCTCCAAGACCCGTGCTATTTCCTCAAAATCAGTGGTTCTCTAAGTGTGATCCCTAGACCAGCAGCATCAGCATCACCTGGGAACTTGTTTGAAATGTACTTTCCTGGGCCTTGCTCCAGACGTACTGCATGAAAAACTCAAATCTCAGAAACTCCACAATTCGTGTTTTAACAAGCCCTCCCAGTGATGCTGACGCTCCTTAAAGTTTGAGAATTCCTGTCCCAGACCACATTGCCTCTCCAATCCACTATGACCAGACCCAGGGATGAGCTGGCCACAGCTTTGCCCCTACCATGAGCATTTAATCCTTACAAGCCCAGATACATGGCCACTGTTCTGTAACCACCCTGTTCTCAGATGATCTCTCTCTCTTCTCTGAGCCTCAGTAGTGGTCATTGTCTACACAATCCCTTTGCCAATTTGTCACTTATGTCTTATGACAACTCTTCCACTGGGGACTGAAACTCTTAGACCTTTGCAGCGATTTAATTTTTCACATTTGTCTTCTATTTAACAGTGCCTGACAACAGTAGCTAGCATAAAGCAACAAGCTGCATAAATATTAGTTTTCGTGATGAATGAACACATCAGAAGCTCTAACAATTGCTTTGTATACCACAAGAGATTGGCAAATGAGAAAGTGTCCTCCTCGAGGCCAGTGCTTTTTGAACTTTAATGTGCACACAGACCATCTGAGGATCTTGTTATAATAAAATGCAGATTCTGTGCAGGAGGTCTGGGGTGGAGCCTAAGATTCTAAATTCCTACAAGCTCCCAGGTGATGTTGATGCTGCTGGTCTATAGACTACACTTTGAGTAGCACAGCTAAGGTGACCATGATCTCAAAGGATCTGAAAACTGTGACACAGGAAGAATAGTTGAGTTGGGGATCTATGTGGCTGTCTTCAGAAATCCGGAGGTAAGGAATACATTCACACTTAGCCGGCCCAAGAGCAGTGAGGGGGAGCTATATTACATTTAGAAGACTTCAATTTCAGCTCAATAGGGAAGAACTTCCAAAGAATCAGAATCGTCTGTACGGAAAATGGCTTACCTCAAAATACCTGTGCACTCACCCCTGCCATGGAAGTGTTGCTATAGATGAGGGACCATGGGACAGAGGTACCACAGGAGGGAATCCTGAATGGGACAAGTTGGACAAGACGGTCCCAGGGCCAATCCAGCATCAAGATTTAAGTACAGGTTTTTCCTTTCCCAACTGAGACCACGTCTCATTCATATCAATAATGTTGTCAATGTTCTGAATATAGGTAAGACATATATTCTGAAGAAAATAGAAAGAGAAAATGAAAATGATTTAAAATCCTATTACCCAGAGATAACCACTGTGAACATTTTGGACTATTGCCTACAAGCATATATTTTTAAATAGTTGAAATTTCCTTGATATAGAATTTTGAACTGTGATCTTTTCCCATTAGTATTTGTATCTTAAATAATTCCTCACATTATTAAAAAACATTTCATAAGCACCTTCTTAATGGCTTATCATATTGCTTCCTTGTATGTATTGAGATAGATTTAACCAGCCCCTAATTGTAGGACATTTCTGTTATTTCCATATCTTCACTATTTTACACAATGTTACAAAAATTAATTTAGTGCATAAATCTTGGTCAGCATCTCTGATTATTTCCTTAGGTTGCCTTACTAGAGAATGGGTATTTTAAGGTTCTAAATAGATGTTTCCCAATTGCTATTCATAAAGATTGTGCCAGTTTACATTCCCACCAGAAATAAGAGAGGGTATAGATTCCCCATTTTCCTCAGTAATATAAATTATTGCTTTTTAAAGTTTCTTACATTGATTTCATGGGAATAGGACCTTATTATGGTATTCATATAATTACTTTTATTTGATTACATTTAAGGTTAAGTACAATCTTAGGTTTGTTGACCATGTTTCTCTGTTTTGCAACTGTGTTCTTATTTTCCATTAGTCATAGAATATCCCTTGTCAAATGTGTATGACATACTTTTTACATGCTAAAGATAAATCTTATAAGCCATTATTCCTTGTGTTTGTTTAAAATATTTGCTGTCTAATTTTATGTTTTTGATGTTCTGAAGTTTTAATGTCATTATCAGATCTATAAATCTTTTTCTGTTGCCTTCGATTTCGTTTATACTTGGACAGTTCTCCATTAGAGTATACTTAGTCAACAAATCTTCAATTTTGACGGTTTGATTTTGGCAGTGAATGTTTATAATTAACATTCAGTTGGGTTATATAGGTTTATTTTCTGAATAGCTGTTTCTCTATTCAATGTACTGAATAACGCGTGTCTTCTCCCACTAAATTTTTTTACATTTAAAATTTTTATTTTATTTGTTAATGGTACAAAAACACTAGCTCTCTAAATGCTTATTAATATCACTAGTGAGAGCAATATGATGGAATCTACATCGTTACTTTTTAAAAATCTTCATTTAAAACATGTAATAAGCTATCTTAAAGTCTTAAACTAAGATTATTTTAGTACTTGTTATTTCTCAACTTTTCATTCAGAAAAATTTCAAAATTACAGAAAAATTAAAGGAATAGTGCAATTAATACCCATATACCCTCTCCCAATTGTTAATATTTCGGCATATTTCTTTAACTCTTTTTTCCATATCTATCTTTCTATCTATTTGTATTTGTTTTGTTTTGTTTTCCTGAATCACTTAACAGATGCAGTCATTTTGACCCTTCAACTTCACCCAAAAATCTTCACCACATATCTCCTTAAAACAAGGGTATTCTTCTTACATAAACAAAATACTTGGGAAACAACATTCATACAGCACTATTATCTAATACCAGTGCATATTCAGATATCCTCAATTTTCCAATTATGTCCTTTATAGCTTTAATTTTCCTGATATAGAATCCAATTAAGGATTCTAAACAATCCAATTAAGGATTTGAAAACAAAATGATCCTTTCTAATTTAATGAAAAATTTGTTATTTTTTACTGTTTTCTGTGTGTGAGTTATACGCAACTTGAAAAATAGTCCATAAGAGTAAAGGTAAAGAGACATGTGAGTTACATATGCTTCACGAGGCCCTGGGCTCAAAACTAGCATGAGTTAAATACAACTCACATGGCAGTTAATGTGTTAAATTAGCTTAATTGAGGTATAATTTAAGTACAATAAAATCCACCAATCTTAAGTGTAAAATTAGATGAGTATTGGCAAATATTTTGTCACGTAACCACCACCTCAATCATGATTTAAAACATCTGCAGCATCCTGAAAGGCTCCCATGTGCCCCTTTGCAATCATTCCCTGCCCACGCCCCTGGTATCCACTGATCTGCTTTCTGTCACTATAGTTTTGCCTTTTCCAGAATGTCATAAGAATAGATCATAAAGACTTCTCTTGTCTGTCTTCTTTCACTTAACATAGTGCTTTTAAGAGCCATCCATGTGGTTGCATGTATCAATAGTTTGTTCCTTTTTATTAGTGAGTAGTAATCAATTGTATGGATGTATCAGTCTGTTTATCCATTTACCATCTGATTGATATTTGGAATTCTTCCCAATTTGGGGCTACCATTAACAAAGCTACCACAAATATTAGAGTACAAGTCTTTGTGTTGACATATGTTTTCATTTCTCTTGGGCATATACCTAGGCATGGGATTGCTGCTTCATATGACTAAGTATGTTTAACTTTATAAGAAACTCCCAAACTGGTTTCTAAAGTGGCTGTACCATTTTGCATTTCCAGCAGTTGCTCTGCATCCTAGCCAGCACTTGATATTTTTTTTAGATTTTATTTTAGCCATTTTAATGGGTGTGTAATTGTGGCACATGTGACTTTAATTTGCATTTCCTTAATGGCAAATGATGTTGAACTCCTTTTCATGTGTTTATTTACCAGCTCAACATTTTCTTTGGTGAAGTGTCTCTTCATGTCTTTGGCCCATTTCTAAAACTGGGTTGTTTGTTTTCTTAATGTTGAGTTTTAAAAGTTCTTTATATAGTCTGTATATATATCCTGTTTTGGATATGTGATTTACAAATATTTTCTCCCAGTCTGTGGCTCATCTTTTAATTTTCTTAACCATTTCTTTTGAAGGACAAATTATATATTTTGATCAAGTTCAATTAATCAATTTTTTCTGTTTCATGTTCGCTAATCTTTTCTTCTGCAATGTCTAATCGGCTAATAATCCCATCCAGTATGTTTTTTGGCCTTTTTAATATCCTTCTCTCTCCTCATCATGTTCATGATTTCCTCTGCCTTCTTGAACATATGAATATGTTTCTGTTAGCTGTTTTAATATTCTTGTTCCCTAATTCCATCATCCCTCTCATTTCTGGCTTCATTTATATTGATTAAATTATCCACCAGTTATAGGTCATATTTTGCTTCCATGTATGCCTGAGAAATTTTGATTAAATGTTGGGCATTTTGAATTTTACTTTATTGAGTGCTAGATTTTTTTTTGTATTCCTTTAAATAGTATTAGATTTTGTTCTGGTACACCATTAAGCTACTTAGAGTCAGCTGGGATTGCTTTTAAGCTTGTTAATGCAGATCTAGAACCGTTTTTAGTCTAGGGTTAATTTAGGGTTACAACTAAGAAAAACAATACACTCCCGAGGACTCTACCCAATGCCCTCCACCTATCTATCACAAGGTCTTTCCCCTCTGGCTGGAGGAAATACAAATTATTTCCAGCCCTTGATGAGCTCTGGGAATTGTTTGTCCTACTGCTTTCCAATGGGTCTTTCTCCAGACTTGGGTAATTTTTTCTTGCCCACTGGAAGACCAGTACTCAGCCAAAGACTAGAGTTGACCCCTCTGCAGATAACCAGAGCTCCCTCTTTGTGCAGCTCCCTAAATTCCAGACTCCTTGGCCTCCCTGAGTTCTAATCCTTGTCTTCTCAACTTAGTGAGATCACCAGGCTTTTTCCTTGGATTATCCCCCCTTGACTGTGGCATGGAAACTGCCTCTAGACAGTAATCTAGGACAATCATAAGGCTCACTTCACTTTTTCCTTTTTCTGAGGAATCAGTCCTGCTTTGCTTATCGATCAATATCTGAACACCATTGTTTCATAAGTTTGTCTTCTAGTTTTTTAGTTGTTTAAGGTGAGAGGGTAAATTTGGACCTTGTTATTCCATCATCACCGGAAAAACTGAAGTTCCCTTTCTAATTTTTAATGTTGTTTTTATAGTCTCACACACACACACACACACACGAGCCTGTTCTTTGTTTTATAGATCTGCAATTTATTCTTATGTTACTACCACACTGTTTCAACTATAATAACTTTGAAATCTAGGAAAGGGGAGTCTTTGCTCATTAACTTTTTCAACATTTTAAAACCATGTTCATATATTTACATTTCCAGATACTTCAGAATCATTTTGTTAAATTCTCTTCAAATCTCATTGAGATTTTTTATTCATATTATGTTTAGCTTGCAATTTAATTTGGAAAAAACTGACATCTTAACTATATTCAAATTTCCTGTCTAAGAACATAGTATTTTTCTCCACATATCTTCATTTTTTTGTCTTGCTAATTTTGTAGTGTTCTCAAATAGTTACTCCAGGTTTCAACCTAAGATCTTTTAAGAGATTTTATTGTTATTATGAAAGTGATTTCTTCCCTTAGGTTTTCTAAATAGTTATTGCTGATTTACCAGAAAGCTGTGATTTCTATATATTTATCTTATATCCATAACTTTTCTGAATTGTTTCATTAATTCTAAGATGGTCTTTAGAAATTATTCTCTTGGCTTTTCTAGGTAGACTATTTTATCATCTGAAAAATAAGAATTATCGTTTTCAATAATCTTATCCTATCTGGTAGTACTACTTCACATTTCTGTTATGTATTTTACCTTTGCCACATATTTCCCTAAATGATATCAAATAATAATAGAAATACTGGCTATCCTTGCTTCACTTAAGATTTAATATGAACACCTTTCATTTTCCACTATTAAGAATGATGTTAGCCATTAATTTGAAATAGATCTTCTCCATCTTGCTAAGAAAGTGTTCATATATTGCTAACTTTTGAAGCACTTTCATAAGAAATGAGTGGAGGTTATCTAATATATTGTTGGCATTTAATGTGA
Source organism: Daubentonia madagascariensis (assembly GCA_023783475.1). NCBI lineage: Eukaryota > Metazoa > Chordata > Mammalia > Primates > Daubentoniidae > Daubentonia > Daubentonia madagascariensis. The sequence goes on from JAKFHU010000745.1 coordinate 1,101,982, forward strand.
AGATCATATGCCTAAAGATGCAATATGTTAATTGATTCTAAATATTTAACCATATTTTACTGCTGTGATGTAGTCTATTTGGTTATAGAAAGTTATCCTTTTAATATACTGTTGGATTTGAGTTAATGATATTTTACTTAAGATATTTGCATGTATAAATATAAGTGATACTGAATATGATTTTTATTTTCTCATAATTTTTATCAATTATGGAATGAATTGTATATAATTTTTACAAAAATAACTAAAGCAGCTTTCCATTTTTAGTGTGGTGCTTAAAGGTACCAACTCTAGAGCCAGATTGCCTAGATTTGAATCCAAGATTCACCACTTTACTAGCTGGGTCATGTTGGGCAATTTACTTAACCTTCCTGTGCTTTAGTTTTCTCGATTGTGATACATGATAAAAATAGTAACTACCTAAAGGGTTTTAGAGGATTAAATGAGCTAATATAGTTTAAATAGTATAAATTAGCTAATATAGCTAATATAGTCCGAAGTTTAGAACAATGCCTGCCTGATGCAGAGTACCTAAAAGATTAGGTTTTTGCTTAGTTTTTTTAATCTACTGTGTTCTGAAACTTTTAAAATGTATAAAATTATCTGTATCTTAAAAATTTGAGAGAACTCACTGATAAGCCTCTGTCCCTAGATGCTTATATTATTTAATTTAATATTTTCATAACTTTTATGTTTTCTTCCTTAGGCATGAGATTACTCAATTTCTCACTTTTCTCACTAGTACCTATACTGCAGAAACTATTCTATAACATCAAGAAGGATGGAATCCTCCCAAACTCATTCTACAAAGCCAATATCACCTTGATACCAAAGCCAGGAAAGGACACAACAAAAAAAGAAAACTACAGACCAATATCCCTTATGAATATAGATGAAAAAATTCTCAATAAAATCCTAGCAAACCGAATTCAAATGCACATCAAAAAAAAAATTCATCATGGTCAGGTGGGCTTCATCCTGAGATGCAGGGATGGTTCAATGTACGCAAATCTATAAATGTAATTCACCATATAAATAAAATCAAGAACAAAGACTATATGATCCTCTCAATAGATGCAGAAAAGGCTTTCGACAAAATTCAGCACCCTTTTATGATAAGAACTCTTAACAATATAGGCATAGATGGTTCATACCTCAAAATTATTAAAGCCATATATGATAAACCCACAGCCAATATCATACTGAATGGGGAAAAACTGAAAGCATTCCCGCTTAAAACTGGAACCAGACAAGGTTGCCCACTATCTCCACTTCTATTCAACATAGTGCTGGAAGTCCTTGCTAGAGCAATCAGACAAGAGAGAGGAATGAGAGATGTCCAAATGGGGGCAGAAGAGATCAAACTTTCACTCCTTGCTGACGATATGATATTATATCTAGAAAACCCCAAAGATTCAACCAAGAGACTACTGGAATTGATAAATGAATTCAGCAAAGTCTCAGGATACAAAATCAATGCACACAAATCAGTAGCTTTCATATACGCCAATAACAGTTGAGCCGAGAAACAAATTGAAGACACAATACCTTTCACAATAGCACCAAAGAAAATTAAATATTTAGGAACATATCTAACTAAGGAGGTGAGAGACCTATATAGAGAGAACTACAAAACACTAAGAAAAGAAATTTCAGAGGATGTAAATAGATGGAAAACCCTACCATGCTCTTGGATTGGTAGAATCAACATTGTTAAAATGTCTATATTACCTAAAGTGATTTACAGAATCAATGCAGTCCCTATCAAAATGCCAACATCATTTTTTGCAGATCTAGAAAAAATAATTCTACACTTTGTGTGGAACCAGAGAAGACCTTGTCTAGCCAAAGCAATCTTAAGCAAAAAGAACAAATTGGGAGGCATCTATCTACCAGACTTCAAACTATACTACAAGGCTATAGTAACAAAAACAGCATGGTACTGGCACAAGAACAGAGACATAGACCAATGGAATAGGACTGAGAATCCATATATGAAACCATCCTCATGCTGTCATCTTACCTTTGACAAAGTAGACAAAAATATACACTGGGGAAAAGAATCCCTATTCAATAAATGGTGCTGGGAAAATGGGATAGCCACATGTAGAAGACTGAAACTAGATCCACATCTCTCACCTCTCACAAAAATCAATTCATGATGGATAACAGACTTAAACCTAAGACATGAAACCATAAGAATTCTAGAAGAAAACATTGGAAAAACTCTCATAGACACTGGCCTAGGCAAGGAATTTATGAAGAAGACTCCCAAAGCAATAACAGCAGCAACAAAAATAAATAAATGGGACCTGATCAAATTAAAAAGCTTCTACACAGCCAAGGAAACTATCATTACAGTGAACAGACAACGTACAGAATGGGAGAAAACATTTGCATGCTACACATCTGATAAAGGGCTGACAACCAGACTCTATACAGAACATAGGAAAATCAACAAGAAAAAATCAAACAACACCATTAAAAAGTGGGCAAAGGCACGAACAGAAACTTTTCAAAAGAAGACAGAATAATGGCCAATAAACATATAAAAAAATTGCTCAACTTCTCCAATCATCAGGGAAATGCAAATCAAAACCACAATGAGATATCACTTAACTCCAGTGAGATTGGCTTATATCAAAAAGTCCCAAAACAACAAATGTTGGTGGGGATGCAGAGAAAGAGGAACACTTATACACTGCTGGTGGGACTGCAAATTAGTACAATCTCTATGGAAAGCAATATGGAGATAACTCAAAGAACTAAAAGTAGAACTACCATTTGATCCAGCAATCCCACTACTGGGCATTTACCCAAAGGAAAAAAAGACATTCTATAAAAAAAAATCTGCACTGGAATGTTTATAGCAGCACAATTCACAATTGCAAAGATGTGGAAACAACCTCAGTGCCCACCAATACATGAGTGGATTAACAAAATGTAGTATATGTATGCTATGAGTTCTACTCAGTCATAAAAAACAATGGTGAATTAACACATCTGGTATTATCCTGGATGGAGCTAGAGCCCATTCTTTAAAGTGAAGTATCACAAGAATGGAAAAACAAGAACCACTGGTACCCACCATCAAATTGGTACTAACTGATCAATACTTATGTGCACACATGGAAATAATATTCATCAGGGGTCTCGCAGGTGGAAGGGAGGTGGAGGTGATGGGAAAACTCACACCTAATGGGTGTGAGGCACACTGTCTGGGGGATATTCACGATTGTAGCTCTGACTTGGGCAGTGCATAGGCAATATATTAACCAAAGTGTTTGTACCCCCATAATATTTTGAAATAAAAATTACAAATAAAAATTTATCATCACTAATAGGATATACCCTAAGGACAAAAAGACAAATGACTGGAAAAATAAACTAAGCTATTTTTGGAAATCATAAAAAAATAAAATAAAATAAAATAAAATAAAAAAATTTTTCTAATTTCTTAGCATACACTTATACATAATATTCTCCTATAATTTTATAGTGCTCCTCCTGCCTATATATTTTATTGCAAGCATGATTCTCCATTTCATTATATGCAATAATGTTTACATATTGTAATTTTTTTAGACCTGACTCATGAATTTTATTACAAAATTCTTTTGCTGATTTATTTCTGATTTTAAATTCATGTTTTTCTTCCTCCAGCTTTTGATAGCTTTTGATAGCTCTTGGTCTTTATCCAATTTGTTTATACAAATGCTTTATGCTCTTCTTTTTAGGTCTAAGGCTATGAATTTATCTCTAAATACAACTTCATTCCTTTTCCATAAATTTTGTGGGGGTTTTTTTACAGCATTATTGAAGTATAATTGACATACAGTAAACCACACTAATTTACTTTCTGTCAGTATAGATAAGTTTGCATTCTTTGGAAATTTATGTAAATATATGTATGCTTTTATTTCTGTTTTTTTTTTCACTCAGCATATTTATTTTGGGATTCATCCATGTTGATGCATGTATCAAAAGTGCATTCTTTTTTGGGTATATTACAATTTATTCAACCACTTACCTGTAGATGGAAATTTGGGTTGTTCCCACTTTTTAGTTCTTATTAATAAAGCTGTTATGACATTTGTATGCAAGCCTTTGTAAAAAATGTGCCTTCATTTCTCTTGGGTAAATACCTAGGAGTAGAATGGCTATGAGGGTGCAAGTTGCACTTTTTAAGAAACTACCAAATTATTTTCCAAGGTGGTTGTAACAGTTTACATTCCCACCAGCAGAGTGCCAGTTGCTCCACATCCTCACCAGCACTTGTTATGATGCAATTTTAGATGTTCTATTGGGTATGTATAGGTATCTTGTTATGGCTTTAATTTGCATTTCCCTAAACTATTCATGTTGAGCATTCTTTCATGTGCTTATTTGTCATCTGTGTACCCTGCAGTACAATGTTGAACAGAAGTGGTGAGAGTGTACATCCTAATCTTTTCCTAATTTTAGAAGGAAAGCATTCAATCTTTCACCTTTAAGTGTGATGTTAGCTGTAGGTTTTCTTGTAGATGCTTTTTATCACGTTGAAGTTCCTTCTACTCCTACTTTGCTGGGAATTTTTAATCAGAAATTTTGGATTTTGTCAAATTATTTTATTAAATCTATTGAAATGATCAAAAATATATTTTTTAATCTGCTAGTGACATTGATTTTTGAATGTTAAATCAACTTTGCACTCCTGAGCTAAACTCTACTTGGTCATGTATTATCATTTTTATATATTATTGAATTTATTTTTCCAAAATTGTGTTAAGAAAATTTGCATCTATATTCATGAGGGATATTGATCTCTAGTTTCTTTTCCTTTAAATATCTTTTTCTGGTTTTTGAATCAGAGTAATGCTCAATTCATAGAATGAGTTGGGAAGTATTCCTTCCTCTCCAGTATTTGGGAAGAGCTTATGTAGAACCAGTATTTTTTCTTTATTAAATATTTGATACAATTCCCCAATAAAGCCATTTGCTTTTGCCTGAAGAACTACCTTTGCATTTCATATGAATTTTAGAATCAGTTTGTCGATTTCTACAAAAATGCCTGCTCACGTTGTGGTTGGGATTACAATGAGTCTATAGATCAATTTGGAGAGAATTATTCATGATAAATACTTTCATTTTTTCTATATCTGAAAAAGTATTTTGCCTTTAAAATTTTTTTAATTAAACCTTTTATTTTTATATAATAGTAGATTCACATGCAGTTGTAAGAAATAATACCAAGAAATCTCGTATATTCTTTTACCAAGTTCCCCCAGTGGTAACATCCTGAAAAACTGTAGTACTATATCACACCAGGATACTGACATTAACAGTCAAGATACAGAACGTTTTCCTTATCACAAGGATTCCTCATGTTGCCCTTTTGGAGCCACATCCATTTCCCCTCCTCCCACTCACCACACTACCCCTAAAACCCCTGGCAACCACTGATCTGTTCATTTCTATAATTTTGTCATTCCAAGAATAATACATAAATGGAATAATATAGTGTATAACCTTTGGGGATTGGCTTCTTTTTCCCCACACAGCATAATTCTCTGTAGACTCATTCAAGTTGTCACATTGTATCAATAATTCATTCATTTTTATTGTTGAGTAGTATTCCACAGTATGGAGGTGCTGCAATTTGTTTAACAATATGTTTAACCCATTGAAAGACAGCTGGGCTGTTTGGGCTATTATGAATAAAGCTGCTATAAGTATTCGTATATAGGTTTCATACCCAGGAGTGAAGTTACTGGGTCGTATGGTAGTTACATGTTTAGTTTTAAGAAACTGTCAGCTGTTTTACAGAGTGACTGTACCATTTAACATTCCCACTAGCAATGTATGAGTGATTCAGCTTTTCCACAACCAGCCAATATTTGGTGTTGTTGCTATTTCTTCTTATTTCTTATTTTTTCAGCCATTCTGATTCTTGTCAAAGTCACATTCTGATGTGACTTTGTTTGCATTACTCCAATCATTAAATGATGTTGAATGTCTTTTCACATGCTTATTTTTCATCAGTATGTCCTTTTTGGTGAAATGTCTGTTCGTGTCTTTTGTCCATTTTGTAATGGATTGTTTGTTTACTGTTGATTTTTGAGATTTCTTTATGTATTCTAGATACTATATGGTTTGCAAAGATTTTCTCTCAGTCTGTATCTTATTTTTCATCCTCTCAACAGGGTATTTGCAGAGCAAATGTTTAATTTTGATAAAGTCCAATTTATCAGTTTTTTTTTTCTTTTACAGATAATGCTTTTGATGTCTTCACCTCCCCTTTATCCTGAATATTTTCTCCTGGTTTTTCTTTTCTAAAATTTATATCGGTTCACATTGTACAATTAAGTCCATGCTCTATTTTGAGATGATATTTTTTTAAAGCATGAAGTTTAAGTAAAAGCATTTTTTTTCTTTTTGCCTATAGATGTTCAATGATTTCAGGACCATTTGTTGAAAAGCTATGCTTCCTCCATTAAATTGCTTTAGCATTTTTACCAAAAAGCAGTTAGTTTTATTTGTGTGGGTCTGTTTCTGTGTTCTTTATTCACTTCCATTGACCTATGTTTCTATCCTCCTACCAATGCCAAACAGTGTTGGTAATTGTAGCTATATAATACATCTTTAAATCAGATAGACTGACTCCTCCACTTTTTTCTTTTTCAAAATTATTTTAGCTATTCTAGTCCCATTCCTTTTCCATATAAATTTTAGAATAATCTTGTCTATATCTACAAAAATGTTTATGAAATTTTAATGGGAATTGTATTAAATCTGTATATAAATTTGGGAGAATTTGCATCTTTATTATATTGAGTCTTCCAGTCTCTGATCAACTGATATATTTTTATTGAGGTGAAATTCACATTGCATAAAATCAACCATTGTAAAGTGTAAAATTCAGTGGCATTTAGTATATTCACAATGTTGCACAACCACCATCTCTATCTAGTTCCGAAACATTTTCATTGCTTCAAAAGGAAAAGTTGTCTTCATTAAGTAGTCACTCCCCATTCCTCCTTCCCTCAGCCCACTCTGCTTTCTGTCTTGATGAATTCATCTATTTTGGATATTTCATATAAATGAAATCATACAATATGTGGCCATTTGTATCTGGCTTCTTTCACTTAGCATAATGATTTCAAGGTTCATCCATGCTGTAGCAGGTATCAGGACCTCATTCCTTTTTATGGCTGAATAGTATTCCACTGTATGCATATGCCACAATTTGTTTATCCATTCATCTGTTGATGGACACTTGGGTTGTTTTCATTTTTTGGCTACTGAGACTAGTACTGCTATGAACATTAGTGTATAAGTATTTGTTTGAGTACCTATTCTGCCTTCGTTTTTGAAAAATATTTTCTCTCGGTATAGAATTCTACTTTGTCAGTTTTGCTTATTCAGCACCTTAAAGATGTTGGTCCACTATCTTCTTGCTTGCATTGTTTATGAAAAAAAATCTGCTGAAATCCTTATTTTTGTTCCTTTGTCCATAACTCGTCATTTTTCTGTGGCTGCTTTTAAGATTTTCACTTTATATCTAGTTTTGAGCAGTTTATGATGTTTCTTGGTCTAATTTTCTTCATATAATATTTGTTGTGTTTGGGGTTTTTTGGTATTCTTAGAATCACATGTTACTAGTTTTCATAAAATTTGGAAAATTTTAGGCCATATTTCCCTGTCTTTCTTCTCCTTCCACTACTATAATTATATATTAGAATGCTTTAAGTTGTCTCACAGCTCACTGATGTGCTTTTCATTTTTTTTTTTGTAATCTTTTTACTCTCTGTACTTCATTTTGGTTAAGTTCTATTGCTATGTCTTCAAGTTCACAAATCTTTTCTTCTGCAAAGTCTACTGTTCCATTAATCCCATTCATTATATATTTTATCTCACCTCACACATTGTAATTTTATCACTAGAAGTTTGAGTCCAGTCTTTTTTTAAATTTTCCGTGTCTCTCCTTAACTTTTTGATCATATAGAATATAGTTATAATAGCTGTTTGATTATCCTTGTCTGCTAATTACAACATCTATGCCAGCCCTGGATCAGTTTCTATTGACTTCTTTTTTTTCCTTCATTGTAAGTTGAAGTTTCCTTTTCTTTGTATGCCTGGTAATTTTTTTGCTGGATGCCAGATCTTGTGAATTTTACCCTTTCGAGTGCTGGATATTTATGTATTCCCATAGATATTCTTAAGCTTTTCTTCTGGGACATGGATAAATTACTTGGGAACAGTTTGATCCTTTTAGGTCTTGCTTTTGAAATTTGTTAGGTAAGATAAAAACCATGTTTAATGTAAGGTTAATTATTCCTCCTTACTGAGGCAAGAACCTTCTGGGTACAATACTCCATGAATTATAAGACTTTGCAGTCAGCTTGTTGAGAATAGGCATTATTACTGCCTTTGTGAGAATACCAGGTACTATTTCTTCTAATCTTTTCAGGTGGCTCTTTCTCCAGTCCTGGGTAGTTTCCTTGCATACACGCACCGCTCAGTACTCAGCTAAATACCTGAGGGGCCCTCTGCAGATCTTTGAAGTAACATCTCCGTGCAGTTCTGTCTTCTCAGGTAATCTGTCCTGTAAGCTCTAGCTCTCTTGCTTCTTTTAGACTCTTAGTCTTATATCCTTTTAGTCACAGAGTCCACCATATTCTACTTGCATTTCCCTCTTCCTGTACCATAGGCCAGAAACTCACTCAAGGCAGTAATCTGGGGCAATAATGAGGCTCACCACATTTCTTTCCTCTTTTTCGTGGATCACTCTCCTTCATTGCCTGAAATCCAGCATCTTGAAAATAATTGTTTCATATATTTTTGCCCAGTTTGCTAGTTTTTTCAGGCAAGAGGATAAATCTGGTCACCGTTACTATATCTTGGCTGGAAGCAGAACTCCAACTAACCATAACACTTTTAAAAATCATCATTCCAAGAATATTATTGCTGATTTGGGTGCATTCTTTTCTAGTGGCTCCTTACCATCACTGCCTGGAAGTCTGTAGTGTTCTGCAGCTTGAGGCTACTCAAAATTGTTTGGACATCAACTTGAAAGACTGTTATAAACTAATATAATAATAGATTCTGTTGTTAAATAAGTTGCAGAATGATATGCGTATTGGGTAACCCCTCTGTACCATTTCAAAATCCTCTTAGCCTCTTCTCTTACTCCAGGCACTACTGCAGCAACCAGTTCCATTCAAACTTTGACTGGCTTCACACAGGTGCAGTTGGACAATGCCTCTGCTCGGCTGGTGTCATACACTTCTCACTTCCTTTCCTGGGGCTCCTTTGACTCTATCAGTAGGAACCTCTTTTGCATCCACACATTGAAAACCAGAAGATGTGAGGGAGTTTAACACACATGGGGAACAGGGGCCAATAGATAAATGATTTCCCCCTTTTATCCTTGAGCAGACAGTTCTGAGACTCATTTGTTAATACTTTACAGAAGATTCCAGTTGGATTGAGCACCAGTCTTCTATAGTGGTGGTCAACTCTATTTGTGCATGGATTAGCTCTTTTCCTCCTTCCCTGTTCCACTCTGCTTCTTGTGAACACCTGCTTCCTAGAATCACACCTCTAAATAAACTACCTGCCCACTAGCCTTAATCTTAGGATCTGTTCTCAGGGTAAGCCAGACTAAGATAGTGTAGCATACATTTATATTTACATGTATATATCCATATATATTATAATAATCTAGTTTGGGTGTAGTTATGCAATGATACTTTTGAAAACTAATGTGAAATCAAGTAATAGTACCCACAGTATTTCTAAAAGTTTGTTGCAAATAAATGGTGAGTTTTAAAAATCAAATTAAAAAAATAAAAGTCAAACAGTTATTGAGTGCTCACTATATATATAAGGCATCATGCTAAACACTGTGGAAACTAGCAAGAAGTATGATGCACATGGAGCCAAAGAGAAAAATGTTTAGCAGGATGTTTACTTTTAAAATACAAAACTGGAACACTACCAGCTAAAAATTATATAACTACATGACCCTACTTAAAAAAAGCTACATCTTCTACTTTTGTCTTGAAACAACTAAAAAACAGACAAAAACATATGAAACTACAGTTTTTAAGGCATTGGAACTCAACCAACGAGATGGATGGTCATCTCTAAGAGACAGGAAACAAATGAGCCATATGGACAGCCTGGAGAGAATTTTTAAAGTGCAAGGAGAAGGATCTCAGGCAAAACCTAGCAGCCTCCCTGAGTTGAGTAGACAGAGCTTGGAGTCCAAGGAGGCCAAGTAGGATAGAGTTCTCAAGGCAGAGTGCCGGAAAGGAGAGATATACAAGGATAGAACTCCAAATATCTGTAGAGGGTCTTCCGCCTTGAGTCAAGTCAAGGTGGCCTTGAGTCCTCCACCAAGTATTGATCAGCATATGCATGCAAGGGAAAAACTTTAGGCCAAGAAAAGAGTCAGTCAAAAGGATAATTTAAAAAAAGTTCTGAGAAGTCCCATAAGGCCAAGAATAGTTCCTTACATTAATTCTCAATTGCTGTGTAACAAATTACCATAGACTTAATGGCTTAAAACAATATCCATTTATTAGCTCACAGTTTTTTAAGTCAGAAGTCCAAACATGGGTTAGCTGGGTCCTCTGCTCAGGGTCTCACAGGCTCTTGCTAGTGTGTTAGATGGGCTGGGTTCCCTTCTGGAGGCTTTGGGGCAGAATCCACTTCCAAGCTCATTCAAGTTGTTGGCAGAAATTAGATCTTTACAGTTGTAGGACTGAGGTACCATTTTCTCACTGGCTGTTAGCAGGAGTTGCTGTCATCCTAGAGGCTGATCTCAGGTTCTTGCCATGTGGCCCTCTCCATCTTCAAAACCATCAAGGGAGAATCTCTCTCATGTTGAATCCCTCAAATGCTTCAAATTTCTTTTGTCAGGAAAAGCCTACTTTTTTTTAGGACTCATCAGATTAGGTCAGGTCCACCCAGGATAATCAGTCTTAACAACAATTGTGTCATATAATATAACTTAATCATGGTGGTGACTATCCCATCATATTCATGGTTCACAACCACACTCAAAGGAGAAGGGATTATATAAAGGTGTGGGTCATTGAGAAACATCTTAGAATTCTGCCTACCACATTCTTGTTCCCACAAGTCAGAGTCAAAAACTTTATTAATGATGAGGAATTGGGTAACGTACTAAGAAGGGTTTGTCTCAGTATTGGGGAAAAATTAGCTCTAAACTAAAGGCTGCTCTTATCCTGCCTAACAAAGCTTAAAAGCATGACCTGAAAGAAGGAAACTGTTTCCAAGTAACTTAACCATACCCCAGAACAAAGCTCAAAACTGTTTATAAGAATACAAATATATTCAGTGCCCCACAAGGTAAAATCTAAATGTCTGGCATCTAATAAAAAATTAGCAAGCATGCAAAAAAGCAGGAAGATATTATCCATAATGGAGAGAAAAATCAATCAATCAAAACAGACCCAAATCACATAGATGATAGAATTAGTAGACAAGGACATTAAAGTCATTATTATAACTTTGTTCCAATATGCAAGAAGCTAGAGAAAAAAATGAGCATGTTAAGCAGAAACATGAAAGATACAAAAAGATCTAAATCTAGCATCATCTACAATGCAAGAGATGAAAAATACAATGGATGGGATTAATGGCAGATTATATATTGCAGAAAAAATTATTACTGAACTTGAAGACCTAGCAAAAGACAGTATCCAAAACAAACCACACAGGAAAAGAAATAAAGAATGAAAGAAGGGTGAACAGAACATTGGGGAGCCATGGGACAACTTTAAGCAGCCTAATATGCATGTAATGGGAGTCACCAATGGAGAAGAGAGAGGGGTAGGAACTAAAAAACTACCTGAAGAAAATACGGCCCACAATTTTCCAAATTTTATGAAAACTATAAATCTAAAGGTCCAAGAAGCTCAACACACCTCAAGCACAAGAAAACTATTCCAAGGCTCATCATAAACAAATTGTTTAAAACCAGTGATAAGTAGAAAATGTTGCAATTAGCCAAAGAAAAACCATACATTACATATAGAGGAACAAAAATAAGGTTGACAGATTTCTTGTGTGAAACAATGTAAGCCAGAAGTGAGAGGGGTAATGTATTTAAAATATAGAAAGAAGAAACTTTCAACTTAGGCATTTATACCCTGTGATAATATCTTTCTAAAATGGAAGCAAAATAAAGATCTTTTGAGACATTTAAAAGGAAAACAAAATAATTCATCACCAACTGACCCACACTACAAGGAATGTTAAAGGAAGTCTTTCAGGCAGAAGAAAAATGATACTAGATGGAAACATGGATCTGTACAAAGAAATAAAAAGCACAGGAAATGGGAAATACATGGGTAAATATGTTAGCTTTTTTCTTGTTATTTAAATCTCTTTTAAAAGATAATTGACTATTAAACAAAAATAGCAATACAGTGTGGGGTTTATAATGTGTTTACCAGTAAAGTATATAACAATAGCACAAAACTGAAAAGGAAAGAAATGGAAGTATACTATTTTAAGATTACCATACTATACTATACCACACCATCACTGGAAGGTATTATAGATTGTGCTAAGTTAAAGGCATGTACTGCAAACTCTAAAACAACTAACATAATAACAACTGAAAATATAATATATAATGTAATAATAATACTATAAAATAATATAATAATAACTGAAGAGTTATAGTGTAGGGGTCCAGAATAAGCCAGTGTGGCATAAAAATTATTTTGAGATGAAGGCATTTGAGTTTCTGAAACCCCTTCTCTGCCTAAAAGCAGAGCCTCCCAGAAGAACTCAATTGTCGTAAATCCCTCCCCAGAAGCAACTCTAATCTTCTCTTCTCAGGTGAGAAGTCGGCACCACACACAAAGAGACATTGTCACAAAACTATCATATCTCCCACCTCTTCTCTTAAGGGCCCATTTATCTCTCCAAAAAGTCATTTGTTTCTCCATAAGTGCCCTTTCTCCCTCCCTTCTAATAAGTCATTTGTTCTCCCAGAAGTGCCCCCTTTGCCCCTTCCCATCCCCTATTAAGATGGTATATAAACTCTAAATTTTAACTGCCTCCTTGTGTCACAATTTTTGTAAACTTTCATATGTACGTACATAATTAATTCTTTTTCTCTTGTTAATCTGCTTTTTGGTTTAATTTGCAGACCCCAAGCACAAAACATAAAAGTGTAGAGGAAAAGTTTTTCTCCCCAACAATAGCTAATAATCCAACAAAAGAGATAAAATGGAGTCATAAAAAAGTAATAATCTAAAAGAAGGAAGAAAAAGAGTAAAAAGAAAGACAAAATTGGACAAATAGAAACAAATAGCAAGATGATAGATTTAAATCTAATCATATCAGTAATTACATTAAGTGCAAGTAGTCCAAATACACCAATTAAAAGGTAGCATTTGTCAAATTGGATAAAAAAGCAAGACCCAACTAAATGCTGCCTATAAGAAAGATAATTCAAATATAAAAATACCTATAGGTTAAAAGAAAAAGATGGAAAAAATATATTATGGTAACACCAATGAAAAGAAAGCTGCAGTGGCATTATTATCAGACAATGTAGATTTCAGGGCAGAGAATATTACCAGGGATAAGGAAATTCATTGCATAATGATAAAGGGGTCAATTAATCAAGAGGACATAACAGTCCTAAATGTTCATGCAGCTATTAACAAAGTTTCAAAACACATGAAGCAAAAGCTGATAGAACTGCCAGGAGAAATAGATAAAATCACAATTATAGTCAGAAATTTCAATACCCTCCTCTTAATAATTGTTGGAACAAGTAGACAGAAAATCAGTAAAGATATAGAAGATTTAAACAACTTGACTTAATTGACATTTATAGATCACTCCACAAAAGAAGTATAGAATACACATTCTTTTCAAGTGCACATGGTACATTTACCAAGAGAGCCCATATTCTCGGCCTTAAAGCTAATCTCAATGAACTTAAAAGTATACAAGTCAGACAAGTATGTTCTCTGACTATAGGGATTAAATTAAAAATCATCAGAAAGATCTTTGGAAAATCTCCAAATATTTGAAACTAAATAACATACTTCTAAATAACCTGTAGATCAAAGAAGAAATCAAAGGGAAATAAGAAGGAACTGAATGAGTAATTGAATGAAAATGAAAATACAACATACTGCAATCTGTGGGATGCCATTAAAGCAGTATTTAGGAGGATTTTACAACACTAAAAGCTTACAGTAGAAAAGACAAAAGACCTGAAATCAATGACTTCAGCTTCCACCCTAAGAAACTAGAAAAAAGAAAAAATTAAACCCAAAGTAAGTAGAGGAAAGGAAATAATAATGATTGGAGCAGAAATCAATGAAATAGAAAACAGAAGAACACTACAGAAAGTTAATGAAATAACTAACAAGCTGTTTGTTTGAGAAAATCAATAAAAATTATTAATCTCTAGCTAGACTGATCAGGAAAAAAGAACAGAGAAGTTACCAGTATCAGGAAAGAGAGAGGTGACATCACTAAAGGTTTTTTAGATAGTAAAAGCATAAGAATAGAATATTATGAACAACTTTAAGCCAATATATTCAACAACCAAGATGAAATGGACAAATTCTTTTAAAGACACAAACTACCAAAGCTCACCACAGAAGAAATATATAACATGAATAAACCCATATCTACTAAAGAAATTGAGGAATTAGTTTTAAAAAACCTTCCCACAAAACAAACTGCAGGCCCAGATGGTTTCACTGGTTAATTCTACCAAATGTTTAAGGAAGGAACAATACCAATTCTACACAAACTCTTCCATAAAATTGAAAAGGAAGGAATATTTACCAACTCATTCTATGAGGCCAACATTATCATGAAACCAAAACCAACAAAGATATGAAAAAAAAAGAAAACTATAGATTAATATCCTTCGAGGATTTTCATAGGAGAAAATTTTTAAATAAAATTTTAGCAAATTGAATCCAGCAATATACAAGAAGGATAACACATCACTACTTAGTAGGGTTTATTCCAGTAATGCACAGTTGGTTTAACATTCAAAAATCAATGTCATTTTCAATTAAAAAGTAGACAAAGAACTTGAGCAGACATTTCTTTAAGAAGATGCACAAATAGCCAACAAATACATGAAAAGATGCTCAACATCTTTAAGGAAATGCAAACCAAAACCATCATGAGCTATCAGTTCACACCTACCAGAATAGCTATAATTTTAAAAAATGGAAAAGAACAAGTGCTGCTGAAGATGTGAAGATACCGGAACCCTCATATATTGCAGGTGGGAATCTGAAATGGTTTGCTATGGAAAGTAGTTTGACAGTTACTCAGAAAGTTAAATGTAGAATAATCATATGGCCTAACAATTCCACTCCTAGGTATATACTAAAAAGAACTGAAAACTGGTACTCAAGTAAGTACATGTGCATGCATGTTCATAGCAGCACTATTCACAATAGCCAAGAGGTGAAAACAACCCAAATGTCCATTGACACATGAATGGATAAACAAATTGTGGTATATCCATGAAATAAAATATTATTCAGCCACAAAAAGGAATGAAGTACCAATACATGCTACAACATAGATGAACAGCAAAAACATTATGCTAAGTGAAAGAAGCCAGATACAAAGGTCACCTATTGTATAATTCCATTTAAATAAAATATTTAGAGTAGATGATTTCATGGAGACAGAAAGTAGATTAGTGGTTTCCAGGGGCTGAGGGTAGGAGGTAATAGGGAGGGACTGCGTAATGGGTATGGTGTGGTGTTTCCTTTCAGGGTCATAAACATGTTTTGGAACTAGAGGTGGTGATTGTACAACTCTGTGAATGTACTAAATGCCATTGAATTTTAAAATTTAAAATGGGTAATTTTATGTAATATAAATTTCATCTTCAAAACATTTTAAAAATTAATGTTATTTACTATATTAACAAAATTCTAAACAAAAAATGATATGATCATCTCAATAGATATGGTGAAAACATTTAACAAAATCCAATATCCATTCCTGATAAAATCTCTCAGCAACGCAGAAATGGAAGGGATCTTCCTAAATTTGATAAAGGATGTCTACCAATAACCCTACAGCTAACATCATACTTAATGGTGAAAAACTGAATGCTTTCCTTCTAAGTTCAGTGACAAGAAAGGTATGTCCACCCTCACCACCTCTCTTCAGCATTGTACTGGAAGTTCTAACCAGTGCAATAAGACACGAAAATGAAATGAAATAAAAGGCATCCATATTTGAAATAAAGAAGTAAAACTTTACTTATTCATAGACTAACATCATCCATGTGAAAAATCTGATCATCTGTGATCATCTTTTTGGATTGTCTATGTGAAAAATCTGATTATATCTACAAAAAAGCTGCAAGACTAATCAATGAGTTTATTAAGGTTGAAGGATACAGGGTCAATGCACAAAAATCAATTGTATTTCTATCTTTTAGGAACAAACAATCAAATTAAAATTTTCAAAAATTGCCATTTATATTAGCATTAACAAATCTGAAATATTTAGGGAGAAATTGGTCAAATATTTGCAAGACCTGCACACTAAAAGCTACAAAACATTGCTGAGATAAAGAAGCCATAAATAAATGGAGTGATATACTGTGTTCATGGGTCAGAAGACTCAAGATTATCAAGATATCAATACTCTTCAAATTTATCCATAGATTCAGTACAATCCCAATCAAAATTCTGGACTTTAGAATTGACAAGTTAATACTTGAAAATTCATATGGAAATGCAAAAGACCTAGCATAGCCACAACTGCTATGCAAAGAAGAATAAAGTTGGACAATTAACACTACTGATTTCAAGACTTAAGAAAAAGCTCCAGGAAACAAAACAGTATGATATTTGTGTAAAGTTAGAGACATAAATCAATAGAACAGAATAGAAAGTCCAGAAATAGATCCATACATAATCAACAACTAATTTTTGATAAAGGTACAAAGGCAATTCACTTGAGAAATGATAGTTTTTTAAACAAATAGTACTGTAACAATCGGATATCACTTGAGAAATGATAGTTTTTTAAACAAATAGTACTGTAACAATCGGATATCCATATGCAAAAAACAAACAAACAAAAAAACTTGGAGCTATATTTCACACTGTATGGATCCCAAAATGGAGTTCATAAATGAACTCAAAAATGGATTATAGACCTAAATGAAAAACCTAAAACTATAAAACTTCTAGAAGGAAATATATAAGAAAACTTTTGTGACCTTGGTTTAGGCAAAGATTTATTATCTGTAACACCAACATCATAATCCATAAAACAATAAATTAATAAAATAGACTTATTCAGAATTAAAACATTTTGCCTTCCAAAAGACCTTGTTAAGAGACAATCAGTGTGAGAGAAAATATTTTGAAATCACACATCAGATAAAGAACCTGTATCCAGAATATACAAAGAACTCTTAAAACTCAATAAGAGGAAAACAAACAACTACAATGAGATACAGTCATTCCTTGTTATCTGTGCGGATTTGTTCCAGGACCTCCCACATATATCAAAATCCACAGATGCTCAAGTCCCTGATAAAAAATGGCACAGTATTTGCATATAACCTATGCACATCTTCCTGTATACTTTAATCATCTCTAGATTACTTATAATACCTAATACAATGTAAATGCTATGTAAACAGTTGCTATAATGTATTGTTTAGAATAAGACAAAAAAGTCTGTACATGTTCAATATAGATGCAATTTTTAAAAAATATTTTTCATCCAAGGTTGGTTGAATCCATGGATGCAGAACCCACGCATATGGAGGGCTGACTGTACTACTACACACCTACTAGAATGGCTAAAATTTTTAAAATTGACTATACCAAATGTAAAGGTGTAAGTGTGATACCTTTCCTTACCCATCATCCTATAACAAAAGACATGTTAACAAGAGAAAAGCTTAACAAATTTATTTAATCAAAGTTTTATGTGGCATGGGGACTTCAGAAATGAAGACCCAAAAACCCAGGAAAAACCATCTATTTTTGTGCCCAGGTTGAGTGAAGAATGAACAATCATATAGAAATGTGATTGGACAAAAGGGTATGATCTGATGATAATAGAATGAGGGGGCAAGCCCAGCAAAAAGGCCTGTCTGTTCAGATTCTTCGTGGCCTCTCTGTGCAGCATTCCTTTCCTCTGGGTATAGGAAAGGACACCTGTCACATGAGGGTCTTCAAGGGAGAACGAGGAAGGTCAGAGAATGACCTTTTCTAGGTTTTATGGTTTGTTTTGGGGAAGAGGAGTTCTAGTTTCCATGACCTGCCCTGGAAAAGAGGAATTCTGGTTTGTATGAATGACTTCAGAGAGAAAAGAGGAGATGGAGACAGGAGGGCAGGAGAAAGTCAGAGAGACCCTGCCTTTGAGGCTGCTTCTGAGGGCTTCCAATCTCCTTCAGTTCAAAGTACTCAGCACACCAAGGCCATAATTTGGGGTATTGTGTCCTGAGCTCCCATGAAAGTATTGGTGACATTGTGGAGGAACTGGAACTATAGACAATGCTGGAAGGGATATAAAATGGTACAGTCACTTTGGAAAACAGCTTGGCAGTTACATAAAAAGTTAAACATGCACCAACCATAGGATCCAGCCATTCCACTCCTAGGTATGTACCTAAGAAAATGTACCTAGGTATGTACCTAAGTTAAACATACACCAACCATAGGACCCAGCCATTCCACTCCTAGGTATGTACCTAAGAGAAATGAAAGCCTATGTCCATACAAAGACTTGTACATGAATGTTCACAGCAGCTCTATTTGTAATACCTAATAACTGGAAACAACCCAAATGTCCATCAACATGTGAATGGATAAATCATGGTATACCCATACAATGGACTACTACTCAGTAATAAGATTAAATATTAATACACACAATATGGATGAATTTCAAAACAATTATGCTGAGTGAAAGATCACCAAAGAGTGCGTACTGTATAATTCCATTTATATAAAATTCTAGACAATGCAAACTTATCTATAGTGACAGAAAGCAGCTCAGTTGTTGCCTGGGTATGAGGTATTGTGGAGGATGGGGATTTACAAAAGGGGTGGATTACAAAGGAACACGAAGAATTTGGTAGGGGTGATGTGTTCTGTTAAAAGAAAAACTTTAGACAAATTAAATTTAACAGAGTTTAATTGAGCAAAGAACGATTCTTGAATCGGGCAGCCCTCAGAACCAAAGAGGTTCAGAGAACTCCACTCCACAGCATGGGCAGGCAGCATTAATGGATTAAAAATGGAAGTGAGGTACAGAAACAGCTTGATTGGTTACAGCTCCGTGTTTGCCTTATTTGAACATGGTCTGATCAGTTGGCCGCCTGTGATTGACTGAAGTTCAGCTGCTGTGATTGGCTGAGACTCAATCATTTGTTACAGAAGTATACAGTACTCCTAAATCAGGCTTTCAGTTAGTTTACAGTTCATTATGTTAGGACTCAAAGGAGGGAGGCAACCTCAGGCCAAATTTAGTTTAACAATTCATTATCTTGATTGAGGTGATGTTTCATGGTTGTATACATATGTCAACTCATCAAATTGTACACTTTATGTGCAGTTCATTGTATGTCAATAAAGCTGGGTTTTTAAAAATCATTACTGTTAATAATATGTAGGCACTATGGTTCTCAGACAAAACACGCTCCTCCTAGGTAATCTTATTCAAACTCATAATTGCCATCCATACTTTGATGATTCTCAAATACGCATCTCTAGCCCAGGCCATTCTGCTGAGATTCAGACCTGTTAATCTAGCTGCCTTATCAACATCGGCACTTATCTATTCCACAGGCACCCTAATTTAGCATGCCCAAGACAGAATTCTTGATATTTCCCCCTTCACCTGATTTTTCTCTCGTGTTTCCCAGTACAATGAGCGGCAACACCATCTACTCAGCTGTCAAAACGACCCAGTCATAATTTTGAGTTCTTCTTCTCCCTCATCTCCAACATCCTGAAAGTGTCCTGAATCTCTCTCTCCACTTCTCACTAACATTACATTAATCCAAACCTCCCATCACTTCTCTGGCAACAATCTCCTAATCAGCCTTCTTGCCGCCAAACTCACTCTTATAGTTCACACACATAAAGCAGCCAGAGATTTTTAAATACAGACATGATCTTTTCATTCCCCAGATTAAAATCTTTCAGTAACTTCTCATTCTCTTGGGATGAAGTTCAAACTTGAAACGTGAGTTACATGCACAAAGAGGTCCTCATTCTCGCCCAGACTCCCCTCTGCAATGGTCATCTCCTGCCACTTGCCCTCTTACTCTCCCTGCTCCGGTCATAGTTAAAGCTGGGGGTATTCACAGCAGTCTGAAACGGCTTTTCAGCTCCTGTTCTTTATTCAATGGGTAGCCTCACAGCCATAATGAAGAGCAGTGTTAGCATGGGAGAGAAAAGCAGGCAAAAGCAATTTTATCAAGTTCCTATTTTAGTCAATTGTTCTTGTTGTATAAGCAAAGGAGGAAGAAGGAAACACAAGGATGACTTTGGTGGAACTATTTCTAAAGGAGAATGCATTTTTGTGTTTCCACCAAGCTCTCAGCCCCTCTGGATTTTAATATTATAGTGAGGTCATAATAAGGATCTCCTCTATTGTTGGCTTTCCACAGATGCAAGGTGGTGCTCAGGAAGCGGAGAGATTGATGAATGGTGGTTTGAAGTATTTGAACCATTCACCACTTTGAGTTAAATGTGCATATTCTGTTCAAAATAGACAATGGGGAGGGGCGGTCCCCCTTTCCCTCTCTAACTTGCGTGACATCAGGCCTCACAGCTTTAACTAATGAGTATTTAGTAGTAAAGGCTCCTACTGATTCCAGCGAGTCATTAATTCTTTGCTTGCAGAGCCACTGTGGAGTTTTTCATCTGCCACATTTTTTAGCCTTTTTACCAGTTGCTTCTGAGCAGCCGTGCTGACCCCTGGGTTCCTGTGTGTGCCACACACCAGACACATAATGGGCTCAAAAGTCCCCTTGGAAGGAATTTTACTGGGGACCAGGAACAAATGCAAAGAAGATGCCCATTCTGGCCGCTCTGTTGACAAAAGTGTCTCAGAATTCTTAGTTTTAAGAAACTTAATTGACCTTCAAAGAAAATGTATATTTAAACCAATATATAACCTGGTAGAAGAAGGCGGGTGGAACTGAGTTACAAAATTCTCTTAAACTAATTGCACAGTCAACGCTACCCTTTGTAATAATGGATGTTTGCTCCATTATCACTCCAGGTTTATTATTTGCTAAACAGCCTCATTGATCTTGCCTCAGTGGGCTTTCCATTTTTACACATTACATTCTCTTGGGAACTGAAAAGCATTATGTCTCTGAAGATGCTCAGTCAACTTGAAAAGACTCGTTTTTGAAAAGGTCTTAACCTGCCTTCAACTTGAAGCAATTCAGTCTTTGCCCAAACAGACATTAGGGCAGAGATGCATTACTGCATTACTCGAATATACCACGATTGGGAAGCTGTTTGTCTGAAAGGTCATTTACAGACCAATTCTGAAGGGTATTCAAAATTCAGGGATCTATACTCATAACTAAAGAGAATATATGTGTAATTGGGAGCATGACAATTCATTATTCAATGGATTCTGCATTATTCAAGATCATAAATATTTCGTGGAAAGCCCTACTATTTCATTAAGGTACCAACTACTGAACTTAGAGCAAAGTAATAATGTGTGGAGGAAGGCAAAGGCAAAAGGAGAAATAAATGGAAAAGGCTAGGAAGCAACCCCCTACTATTGAGATAAATCCAAGTTGGAAAGCCAAGAGTATTGTGTTTTGTTTTTTTTTTAGTTTGAGGAGATTTCATTTTATTCATCAATAACTCCCTGGTATTTGAAAGAAGGAAGGGCAATTTAAATATCCTAAACTCATGACTGAGATGTCCCTAAAGCCTGGAAGCTTTATAACCCCAAATTACCAAACTTCAAATTGCCTAGCATAAAAACAACAACAACAACAACAAATACCAAGAATGGTGTATTTGACTAATTAAACAAAGGTAATATTAATACACAAAGTAGGCAAAATGTTTAAACTATTATAATGCTTGAAAGGTACAGTGCTCTGCACCTTCCCTCTATTGTCTGAAATTTTAACCATTTTGGTAAGCCAATATAAAAGTTAACCAATATATAAAGATATACAACTATTATGTACCCATAATTACAAATAAAAATTTTTTTAAATAAAATAGATTTTATTTTATAAAAATAAAATAAATAGTTAACCAATAGACTTATCCACATTACTTTTCAAATGGTTAGGTAAAAAAGGGAATAAAAAGGCAAATAAGCACTGCAAATTAGTCATCTGCTGACAATATCGTACTTCACAACAGTGCCTCAACAAACTATTTAATGTGAACTTCAACAGCTCTTAATCGGTTGTGTATGAAAAGACATGATTTGATTTGGGCTTTCAAATGATTTTACCAATCATTCCCACAGTTCCAAGAATACTAAAAAACAATTAGTTCTTAGGACAAAAGGTTTGCCTATATTAACCTTCAACTCACCCAGACATCCAAAGGCAGCACTTCCTTTTCCATGAAAATGAGAAAACGTTAGCAGCTAAAAATATAAGTACATGCAAAGGTTGTGAAACTTTTTTCAAAATTATTACCCTGGAACAATGACACTAGTTGGGATTTCTCTTTTTCAGAGTGAAAAGGCAGAAATTCCAGCCCGCCTCTCCACCTCCCCCAAAGATTTTAGTCACAGGGTTTATTTGTGCTGAAACCCAGAGTTATCTACTGCTTGAAACCTAAGCAGAATGCATCAGCATTTCAGGACCACCTGGGACCGAGGGGGGCTGGGAGATTTCCAGATGGATTGTAAGACAATTCATTGATATTTACATAACGAGAATAAATGTTTTTCCTAAGATAGCATTTCCCTTCAGTGTCTTGAGGCCACCAGCAAAAGAGGGAGGTACAGAAATTCTATTACATTAATAGTCTTTGTTTTTATGGCTTTGGCATTTATTAACTAGTGGGAGCTGTTTATTGGGTCATAAACTTTACTAATGGGGATATTATCTCCAAATTATAAATCTTCTTCAGTATACGGCTTAGTTATAAAAGAATAATTATTTAAAGTGTCTGTATGGCTGCAATGTATCATGTTTATCGGCATGATTCCTATAATGGCCATTTCATTGCTAATTGTGAGCTTGAACCAGAAACAACCAGGGCAGTAACACACATCTACGCAATAGACTGAACCGTTGTCACCCCACAAACTCAGGAGCAT
This sequence comes from Daubentonia madagascariensis, assembly GCA_023783475.1. Classification (NCBI taxonomy): domain Eukaryota; kingdom Metazoa; phylum Chordata; class Mammalia; order Primates; family Daubentoniidae; genus Daubentonia; species Daubentonia madagascariensis. Next base: position 1,125,304 of record JAKFHU010000745.1, read on the forward strand.
TATCATTGGCTTGTTTCCTTTTTCTCCACCCATTTCTCAAATTAACTACATTATGAACCTGTACAAGGGCTAAATTATCTACATATTTAAACTGTTGAAGGAAAGACAACTGACTGAAGAGTTGAATAGGTAAGTGACGAATGTGTCAGCTTGAAAAGTTCCAGGAAAGTGTCATCCTTCTAAAAGCTTGCTCTCTGGGGAATGGAAAAATCTTAAAGTGACAAAATGGCTTGGCACTGTCAGTTGTCTTTTAAAAAAAAAAAAAACCTGGGACAAAAATCAAGTAGTCAAAATTAGGTTTTATGGGTAGATGGTTCTTGTATATAAATTGCGTATACTAGCTTACTGCAAAGTCCTAGGGGGTCTAATCTAACAATAGCACATGTGGAATTATGCTAGCTTTATATATAGAAATACTTTATTGATTAACTTCAGTTTTTAAAAAATGAAAGAGCCATTGTTGTCGAGTAAATTGGTACATCTGAGTGCCAAGAAGCCAGCTCATTTCTAGGCAAGACGCTGCTGGAAATGTGGAGTGAAAGAACAATGCGACCGAAGGAGCCCTTGAGACATCATCAGCTCCTCTTCCTCTCCTCAGAGTAGTCCCTGAAAGGTAAATGGTGCGTCCCTGTCCCTTCTTGATAGGCTTCCATTGTCTCTGCGAATTCCAGGCAAATGAATTTATGATACACAGCACCTAACACTGAAGAATGGGATAGACTTCTTACAATGAATTCCCAGAGGTCCATGGCTATGGGTTTTAAGCAAATGAATACTACATGACAAGAGTTCTGCTGAAGAAAAATAAAAATAGAACTAGAGAAACGCAGAGGGGGTAGAAATGTAGTTTTAGAATATTTAAAGCTCTGGGGTGGGGTGCATGGGGTGTGTGTGTATAAATGAACCCCCCCAAAAAAAACTCTCAAAATGCTTAACATTCACATCCCTAAATATTTCAGACATAATACATTTTTGGTCATACTATAATTTTATACACATGAATATATTCCTAAGCTAACAAGCTGACTTTAGATAGAAAAAGGGCATTAAAAATATAAACACGGCATATGTTTCAATTTCTCTCCCAAATTTTTATGTGTGTGTGTGTGTTGAGGGGGAGTTTCCTTTTCTTCCCATAGCTTTGCTAACTTCAGAAAATAAACATGTTCACTCTAGAGAGGTTTAAGAATTATTTTCATGAAGTGGGTGGCTACAAAACTGAATTATATAAGTAATAAACATGTGTCAAAAAGATTTCAAAAAATGTTTAATAGAATCACAACTTATTGCTCTGATACAATTTGATTTTATACTGTCATGCATAGCCATCAAAAGTCATTTTCTGTTCATATTGTAATGAATCAAATTATGTTGGATGGAAAATTATCACAAGATTCTTTGATATTAATAAATCATACATATTATAAAATATTCGACATTTTTAATGGCATTTTTAATAGGGCTGGTGCATCAGCAATATAATATGATGTTCTGAAAAACTAATGTGACAAAAGAAGATTAATTGCGGTTTATGGATTTCCATTCAATATGAACCTTGTTTCTTTTTTGTTTTTAATGAAATTATAGCTACTAAAATAAACTTGGCAAAATTAGAGCAGTAAATCAAAGGGAATTGACCAAAACCGGCATGGTTACTCCTCCTCTAAGCCAAACACATCCTTCAAAAGGGCTAAGTAGTTAATGTATTTCACAGGAATAGGTGATGGCATCCCAAGCCAAACATCTTCACATCTCTAGGGGAGGAAAAAAAAGATGAATATAATTAGAACCACATTTCAAATTGTAGTTTTGAAAATTCAACATCAAATTGTTCCTTGTCCTCATATAAGCTTTTGGTAAACAGTTTATTTTTAAAGCGGAAATTTCTACTGTCCACTTCAGGCTCATAAGGACTTTGTGGAAGATTGGATTCTTGTTCTTGATTCTTCACTCCCTCCCTGTATTAGAATTACATGCCCACACTCTTTTTTTTCTTTTTTTTTTAAGGGGGGGGATTTGTGAAGAGGGTCATCTAGTTGCATGGTTTTTTTTGTGTGTGGAGACAGAGTCCTCACTCTGTCACCCTGGGTAGAGTGCAGTGGCGTCATTGCAGCTCACTGCAACCTCCAACTCCTGGGCTCAAGCGATCCTCCTGCCTCAGCCTCCCGAGTAGCTGGGACTACAGGCACACACCACCACACCGGCAAATTTTTCTATTTTTAGTAGGGACAGGGTCTCACTCTTGCTCAGACTGGTCTCAAACTCCTGGCCTCAAGTGATCCTCTTGCCTCAGCCTCCCGAGTAGTTGGGACTACAGGTGGGTGCCATGACACCCGGCTGATTTTTTTTTTCCTTGAGACAAGGTCTCGTTCTTGCTTGGGCTGGTCTCGAACCCCTGAGCTCAAGCAAATCCACCCGCTTCAGCCTCCCAGAGAAGCTAGGATTACAGGCGTGAGCCACCGCACCTGGCCCCACACTCTTTTTCATAGGACTTTGTAGAACCTCTCACGAAGTAGGAGTATATTTTCCTGTCCCTTTGATATGAGCTTGGCCACATGACTGGCTTTGTCCTATGTACTGTTAGTAGATGTATTATGAACAGAGGCTCTAATATGGTGGTGTCATTTGGCTTGGCCCTCTGTGCCTCTGTCATTACCATGAGAAGAACATGGCCCATGATGCTGTTGGTCCTAGAATGACCGAGGTGGAACAGACCAGGCCCAACTTGCAGCATGGAGCCAAGCCCAGCTGAATCCAGCCAAGCTCAACTGACCTACAGGCTCATAGACAAGAAAAATAAATGTGTTTTGTTGTGAACCACTGAAATTTTAGGAGTTGTTACACAGCATTATTGTAGTGATAGCTCTTCCTATACTTTATTAAGAACTCAATTTTAAAAATCCAAACTGGTAGCTATACTGGCTACTTGGTTACTGTTTCTTAGATAAACAATGAAAAGAGCATTGGATCATTCACAGTATGCTCTTCAGAATAAGCCACTTCATATATGTGTGTGTGTGTGTGTGTGTGTGTACATATATATACATATACACTTTATACATGTAATATATATAATACATATATATGTGTGTATATATGCACACACAAACTTTTTGTATATGCTGTAATGGTCAATTAATATTAATATCAACAAGGGGGAAAAGTCCATAACTGTGGTTGCTTATAATTCTATTGTCAAGGTTAATTGTTTTATATAAGAGGTTCTATATCTTTACTAGTGTTACATTAGAATCCAATTGATAACATCACCATAGAATCAGAAGAGAACCAAGTACCAGCATCTCTAATTAAGGCATTTAAGTGATGATTTGTGATGATGATGAGCTGGTTGCAGATTTTTGCAGGGTTATAGGAATCCTATAATTACCTAGTAGTAGTAGTAGTAATAATAATAATAAATTTATTGGATATTTACTATATGACAGGCACTCTTTTAAGTGTTTTATCTGTACTAAGTTAGTCATCACAGAAAACCCTTAAGAGGTAGATGTTATTATGATAACCTATTTACAGAAAAGGAAACTAAGTCATAGAAAGGTTAATTAGATTGTCTAAATCAAACTACTAGTCAGTGGTGGAGCCTTGACCATCACCCCAACAGTGGGGTGCCAGGGCTATGCTTATCTGCTGGGCTACCCTCTAAAGCCAAGCAGTGGAGTGGGCCTATCCCAAAGCAGCTGGCTCTCATCCTACATAGCTACATTTGGTCCCATCATTTTCAACATGAAAAGTTAAATAGAAGATAATGCAGTTCTTGAAGTGACACTACTCTTCTTTCTCAAGAATGTCGCCTGTCAGAGGTTGAGCCCAAACCAACAACCAGCAGTGTGAAGAAGGAAATGACCATTCAGATGAATGATGGCTAAACCAACTCATAAGGGGTGTTTTGTGCAACTCATACCACATAGATCTTGGTAAAATGTCCTTCCTGACACCAAAAAGCAGTAAACCATTATACACACATTAAACAATATATTATAATCAATGGAGGCTGAGATCAATAATCATTCACCTCCACTATTCAACGTGTCCTCAAAAATTTCATTACAAAACTTATAGCAATTTTTGCTCTTAAGTGGTATTTATAAATTCGATCTTGTTATAAAGGAATAGTACATATATATGCATTCAAAATCACTATTCCCTGATAGGTTTTTAAAAGAAAAGATCTGAACACAGAAATAATATAATGTATTATGTAATTGATATAACTATGATGGAATTATTCAGGGAATGCATTCTCTCATGAAACAGGTTAGCACTAGAAGATCCTGCCTCATAGCTTATTAGGCAGCAAAGGTGGTTTTGTTTTTGTTTGTGTGTGTGTGGGGGGGGGGGTTGAGCAAGGAATGGTGATTTAAATTCTAACAATAAAAAAGAAAAAAAATAGAACTTATACTGGAATCATGACAGCTTAAGAATTTGGAGATGAGAATCAAATTTATTAGCAATAAGCCAGACTTGGACAAAATGAAACTCAAGTTTCATTTCACGAGTTTTGAAATTAAGGATAATTTAAGACGAAAGGATAACAGTAGTCCATTTCTTTAAATTCTGAGCACTTTAAACCCCATGGCTCCCACAAAGCTTTCCTGACTACTCCCGCCCCACTGTGCTCTTTCTCTAGAATCGATACTACTTCCCTTGACTATTTTTCCTTTTGTTGCTGTTCCCTAGGTTCCAGGTGGTAGTGACTTTTTCTGTCCAAATACTTCATAAATGCCACAGGCACATTTGTAGTGTTTGAGGAACCCAGGATCCATCTATTGCCAACCACTAATTTTAGGGAGATTTTCGCACATACTGGCTTAAAATTAATCCAAAGGAAGGTAAGAAGCAGGGGAGGTTCAGGGGACGGGGTGAGGGAGGTGTCAATAAAGCAGAGGGAAAGGCATCTTCTTCATTTTACCTATAATTGAATCTACCTCAGGGAATCACATGGTCAGCCCCTTCGTAAAATGAAAAGTTTTTGATGACATAAGAAATCCCCACACCACCACTGCCTAATTGTACTTTCTAATAAATCTGCAAGTGTTCCAAACATTATAGAATCTTTATGAAAATCTGGGCAGTGACATAAAATGCTCTGTCTTCACTGACCTTTTATTCATCCTACACTATATAATGCAAAGAAAACTCCAGATCATATGGTTTTCCCAGCAGTGCATGTGAGTTTTAAGTGGGAGTAACTGTGTGCTACTTTTACAACAGGAGAGCTCACCCACAGAAGTCGATCCCTCCCATTCCAGAAGAGGACGAGCCTGCATGTGTCTCTGTAAAACAGGCCCCTAGCAATGCACATGTGGAACTGTCTATGTGTAGCGGGCTCTACCAGCGCCCCTATCTCCTCACCCTTTCCACTTTGGCGCACACCAGCCTGCCTTCCAACCGCCAGCACCTGTGTTCCTTTGCCCTTGGGCTTCCCTTTGTCCTCTGAGGTCTGCTTTGGCTGCCCCTGTGCCAAGCCACAAGTGCCAAGGAATTATTTCCTTTCCTCTACTCCAAGAGCAGCTCTCAAACAATGACCGATGGGAGTCAATGAATGAATACTGCAGCTCCCTTGCACTCTGGGTGGGATAACTCTGGGGTGTTATCATCACTCTGGATCCCAGCATTTCCCAGCTGTTAAGCTCCAATCATCCACTTGTAACTGGTTTGATAAAATGCCCTTTAGTAGCTCCTTCCCTTCCCTTTCTCACTCCCCTAGTTCTTTTCACTCCCCTCTAAAAAAGTATTTACACTTACATTCTTGTCTCCATGTCTGCTTCTAGAGGAAGTCAAATGTAGATACTATGTAATTTTGCATTTATCAAAATTAAGAACATGTCTAAGAAAGCCACAGCACAGCTTGGAACAAAGCAACTTCCCGGCAAACTGTGGATGGATCTGGAGTCTCCAATGTGACTTCCAGATAATTCAAGAGACAGTGCCCAATCTCAGAACAAAATTCAATATAACCTGGAGCATAAACAACACATGCCACACAGAGTTTTCTGGAAGAAGGAAGAACTATGAAATGCAGACTAAATTCAATGATACAAAATCATGATTCTAAAGTGTCTGGGAACCATTGTCTCCAAGAGGGCCCTATAACATCTTCCAAGCTGACTGTCACTAGAGCCACTTAAGATGTCATACAAGCTGGCAATAAATTACTTGTTCATCAATGGTGAAAAAAATGTAGCTGCGGATCTGTAAAATCACACACCCTTGAAATGGGAAGTGAAGATGGCACTGGATGAAAACCCAGTAAACAGCAGCTGCCCAGTGAGAATAGCAAAGCTGTGTGTGAGCTAATGGGCCCTAGATTTATTTGCTTTGACATTTTTAAAAGGAAATTTAATTGGATTATGTCTCCTTCTAGTTTAAAATTTTCTACTGTAGTACTGGCCACCAGATGCATAAAGGGAAAAGATCGGGAGCCAATTAAATTCCATGCTTCACTGGAACAAGGTTATTTTTATTCCTCCCAAATGCAAGGCAGATAGAGTCATGTTAGTGTTTTCACCAAGTTACTCCCCTCCACTCGCTTGGAAAAGGATGTTTCTATGGGAAATATCTATGAATTTGTAGAAAAGGCCAGTAGTGTGTACAGTATCAAAATTGTGGTTTTCTTAGATTTTTTTTCCTTCTAATAAGGTTGACATGACCTTAATAATCAAATCAGTTTGACAAAATCATAAACATAATTAAATTTAAGCCAATCAAATTGAAATAAATTTTGGGAAGAGGATTGTGCAAATACTTATTGAAATAATTAAGAGCACTCTGATAACATAAGGAAAAGCTCATATACAAAGTCAAGAGATTTTCTTATATATCTATCCATTTCTGTCTTTACAGCAGTGCCAATATTTCACAATTGCTTCCCCTTGCCCTAGACAAAGCTTAAATAGAGTTGTCATCTGTGTGTGAGTTGTAGCTAAAAGACAGGTGTGGCTTCTAAACAGAAAACCTTTCCTTGGAACTGCATTCCAGAACAAGCAAAGTTTTCAAGGAGACATGGATTTTTTTGAGCTTGAGTGGTAGGCTTATGTGTGCAATTCAAGTAGATGCCATCCAATGCATTAGATCAAAGTGGATTCCGGAAGTATCATTTCCTACTAGGTTATTGCTCTGTGTTAGTTAATCGGCATGTGTTTATCAGTTTTTTAAATCTAATGAGAATGATTAATAACCTTCTTTCAACTGCTATATTCAACCACAAATATTACAAAATAACTTTGCTTATTTAAAAAATTAGCACTAGCCCCTGACTACATAATCCTTACCTTTAGGAACGCCTCTGAGTCTCAGCTTCTTATCTATAAATTGGGAATGATACTTATTCTTGCAAGGTTGTTGGGACAATAAAATGTCATAGGGTATTCCATGTTCTAAATAGCAAAAGGAGATCCTGGACAAGTGGGGTGCCCAAAGATGTATCGGAAGGTGTACCCAACTGCCCCCTACTTCCCACTGCCAAAGCCCTATATCATCCTGTTGTGAGAAAGAAAGCTTTAGAGCTGACTGCTAATGCTTCTGCAGTTACAGTGCTCATAAAATGAAGCCACATCCAATTTTTCTCAGAAATGTCAAAAGATAAGACGCCAGTCACACAGTGCAAGTTATAAAGTTTATATGAGAACCAATTTAGTGTTATATTTTAAAATGTGACTTCTGAGATTAACCAGACAGGCTCCAAACAGTGGGACCTATTCAGCCAGTTTTACAGCTACCATCTGTGAGCAAGCACAATAGAACGGAAATGGGGTCTCCCCGCCATGACAGCGCCAAGGCAACATGCTGAGACCACAGATAGTCACATCGTGGAGTGCGAGTTAAATCATAGCCCCATGGCTTGCCATGGGCTGTTGAAGGGCCAGGCGGAGGGACAACCAAGGGAGCCCCCTGAGAATCCAGGCTATAGGCTATTGGCTACAGGCCACAGCCAACAGTCATGATGGGTGACAGTCAGCTTTCATCTGTCCACATAGGAAAAACCTCTCACCAAAGGGCAGCAGGACTAATCAAAGCTAGACTAGCTATGTGATAGTCTTCGTTAAGTTGTCCTTTGTTGTTGGACCCTACTCCTATTAGCTGAAGGCCAGCTGACTATCACACATAGGGGAGCTACATCTGAGTCTGCGGCACTGGTCCTGACATCTGTCAGACCAAGTTCCAGGAGCTGTTAGTCTGGACCTGGCTTTATATCCTGGCTGTGGGGTTTGGCCGCCTGAGCTCAAGGCTTTACTCTGGTAACAGACTGTCCTAGGTCAGTCTCCATTTGTTCTTCAAGATCCATTCTTTGCCCTTTTCACCCTGCTTTCTGCCCTGGGAGGCTGACCTCTGTGGATCACATCACTCCACAAGCTCCCTTGCTCTCTGACTTCTGGGCAGGTTCAGCCATTGGGAAACAGCATCAGGAGACGGGAAAACAGGAGGAGGGAAAGGTCAGAGTTCAGATTTCACTCGTCCTCACCCTGCTTCCTCCCTGCCGGGCCATGGTGTGGGGGTGGCTACAGGGGCCACACTCCTCTACCTGTTGCTATAGTTCTAGCTCCTCTGCTGGGCTCTAATAACACTGGCTCCTCCCTGCTCCTCCAGGCCTAAGGATGGTCAAGGCTTCCTACTCTTAGTAGTCTCTGAGTGCTCCACTCCCCTGCTTGGTTCCCTTAACCCTACCCACTCTTCTGTCAATAGTCCCTTCATCAAATCCATCTCCAGGACCCCTTTGAGCATGCTGTGTATTTCCTGCTGTAACTTCACTGGTATGGGGACTCAGCCTGCTCTGTCCCCTTGGCAGGGCTGAAAGCTTGGTTTGAGCCTGCTGACTGGTTCCCTGTGATCACTGAATGGTGCTACCTTCTAGATTCCCCATCACTGTGCTCCCTATTTTGGAGGGATGGCCAGCTGGAACTCTCTGATGCCTCGTACTTCCAATCCCAAGTCTTAAATACTAGATCACCGCCCCCCAGCCTCTGGTTGGCTGAAGCCCGTGGTCCTGTTCCTGGTCTTTGGCCCCTCTCTTCCCACCCCATGCATTGCAGTTAATCAGGCTAGACTGGGAAGGTGTCCCAAATCTCCACCCATAACATGCACCCTATCCATTAACACTGATGCAGACAGAATTGGAGTTGAATCTAGTGCTGAGGCCTACTCAGCTTTCATCAGACAAGAAGTCCTTTTTCATTTCTCAGTAAGATCCCCAGTCCAGGGAAGAGACCCTGCTGAGTACAGTATTCTGCCTAGGAGTAAAGACATCCAGGTTCCAAGTGGTGGCCGATGCTGGTAACTTCTAGAGCAGCAGTCCCCAACCTTTTTGGCACCAGGGACCGGTTTCATGGAAGACAATTTTTCCATGGACTTGGCGGTGGGCAGAGGGGATGGTTTCAGGATGATTCAAGTGCATTACATTTATCGTGTACTTTATTTCTATTATTATTACATTGTCACTTGCCACTCAGTGATAGGGTTACGATATGAGTCTGCAAGCAATTGACTTATTATGGTCTTTGTGCAGTCAAACCTCTCTGCTAAGGATAATCTATATTTGCAGCCACTCCCCAGTGCTAGCGTCACCGCCTCAGCTCCACCTCAGACCATCAGGCATTAGATTCTCATAAGGAGCACCCAACCTAGATCCCTCGCATGCACAGGTTACAGTAGGATTTGTGCTCCTATGAGAATCTAACGCCGCTGCTGATCTGACAGGAGGCAGAGCTCAGACGGTGATGCAAGCGATGGGGAGAAGCTGTAAATACAGATGAAGCTTGGCTTGCTGGCCGCTGCTCAGCCCGCCCTCACCTCCTGCTGTGCAGTCCATGGCCTGGGGGTTGGGGACCGCAGTTCTAGAGAGCTGTCCATGGCGTTTCTGGAACTTCAGCCAGAGCCAGTGTGCCCAGCTCATATACTGGAGGAAGTGTGCAGCTTCCCAACCTGGGCCTCCACCTGGGCCATGCTTCCACACGAAAGCTCAGCCTGCCATTCTTTGTTTTCAAAAGACCTTTAATGTCATCACTTCACACTCAGGGCTGGGGTACTTTCACAACTTGATGTATCTATACATCCCTAAGGTCCCACATGTGACTTTGGCAATGGCATACTCCCCAAATGTTGGCAATCCCCAAAGCTATAAGTGAGAGGTTTTCTTTGCCCAATTGGGCCCCAGGGACCTACACATCTGGTCTGACTTCACCATGTCCTCTTCTGGCATAACCACTCTCTTATCAGGTCCCTGTCACAGGTGGAAGGTCACACAATAACCAGGGAAGAGGGTGGGGAGGAGGCTGTGCCACACTGCCAGGTTCCCAGTTGATACCAAGAACAGTCAACAGGGGCTTCAGGAGTGGTTAGTTGCTGAGCTATGATGTACTATCCAGAATCCCCTTGAGGAGGAATTTGGTGACTCAGATACTGACCCTTCATGGATTGCCTCAGCTACAGAGATATCTTGGCTGCAAAGAGTCCTATCTCTTTTCAAACCAACCCACAGAGATAAAGGCCAGGTCATTTTGGCCCAACTCAGGACAACTCTAAAAGGCCAAATCCTAGCTCCAGAGCTCCCCATGGTTCAGTCAAGGCTGCCTTTGCGCCTTCATCACAGTTCAATTTTTCCCTCTGCCCACTCTTGTTTCCTTCCCCCACCTTCCATGGGAGTTGATCCTAAGGACACTCTCAAATAAACATCCTGCATGTTATATATCTACATTTAAGCACACTTACATGGTCCAGTAGATACTATATGCTACTGATTCTACTGTATGAACTATGCAACATTGTGCTCAACCCATTCACACACTAAATATTTTCACATGAGATTATAGACTCATTGGTAACATTCCCAAGCTATTTTATATCTTCTTTATGAAACAGTGACAAGATTAGCAGTACCAGAGTGCTGCGGACTCTTTGGAATCTGGTTAAGTACTCATTATTGGTTAAATTGATCAAGTACCATTTTATACCTATTTTCTTTTCTTTTTAATTGGCTGAAAATGTCTCCTGCAGACTGAAACATTTCTAGGCTTGGTCAGCAGAATGGATGAGACCCTATGAGTAAAGTTTTCACCATAAATGAACAATAACTAGAAGAACCTACTGCTAAAGCACAGGCTATTTCTGATGCAACAGTTCTGGTCTATAACTGTTCTAACTCTTACCATTAAGGATAGAATCACCATCTTAGCCTCAGAAGGGACTTCTCTGGGCCTAGCCCACTGACTTGAGGAAGGTAAGGCATCTCCATTTTACAAACAATAACAGCAGCTAACATTTAAGCCCCTACTATAGGGCAGGTATTGTGACAAGTGCCTCACATATATCGACTCTCACTTAATCCTCACAACAACCCTAATGAAAGAATTATTCTTATCTCCACTTTTGGCATAGGGAAACCTGAAAGGCTGAATAACTTGTAAGAAGTCATCCAGTTAGTTGATCACAGAGCTAAGGATTTGAATTCAGGTCCCTGCAACGGCAGACCTTCTATTCTACACTGCCTCTCAGAAGCACCTAAAGTCCAGGGCTTAGTTCCTCTCCCAGTCGACAGAGTTGGCAAGTGATAAAATGGAGATGGGGTGACTAAAGAATCTTTGCTCTTCCCATGCTGTGACTCCTCTTCCAGTGTGGGTGGTGATCCTTTTGTGGGTCATGAAATGAATTTAATGGGTCATGAACAACATTCAAAAGAGAGAAAGAAAGAGGTAAGGGAGGGGGGAAAGAAAAGAAAATAAAAGAAAGGAAGAGAGAAAGGAAAAAAGAGAATAGATCACACTGTACCACATGTAGTCAGAATAATATTATTTCATGAAACTTTTGTTCCATTATATATGTGCATGCTGGGTTGTTATAAAAAAAAAAGCCTTTCTTACTGTGGGTTGTAGTACAAAAAGATGATTAAATTTCATTCAAACTCAATAGTCATCAGGAAAGTAAAAACTAAGGTAATAAGACACCACATGTTTTCAGAGGCAAAAAAATATAAAAACAAACCTGAATACCTATCAACAGAGAAACAGATCAATAAATTATTGTATATTCACAGTGTAGCTATTAAAGAATGGCTTAGGTCTATACATATTAAACTAAAGGAATTTCCCATGATTAAGTAAAAAAAGCACACTGCAGATAAATGCATATGGTATGATCATATTTTTGTACAATACATGATGAAACCCCCAACATAGAGGTGGTGGATTGGGTGGAATGAAAGAGGAAACAGAGAAGTAGAAAGTAAGGAAAAGAACAAAGGCTTTTGCTAAGTAGCAAAACTAAGTATGTCCTGTATATCATTCAGGGTCCCACAGGAAATAGAGGACATATGCAAACTGTATAAGTTGAGAAGAGTTTAATAAAGTGACTAATTGCAAAGTTATGGGAAGTGTTTAGAAAAACTAGCAGGGATCCTCCAGTCCCCAGGGATTGTAAAAGCAGGGAGCCATTACCACCACGTGGGTCTGAAAGGGCAGGTGAGGGTGGTCACCAGAGCCTGGAGTGGGCCACTATATGGAGAGAGCCTCAAGACAGGTACTGTGGACCTTAGGACCTTGGTTGAAGGAGGCAGTCAATCTACCATGATTGGCAGAGACAATTTCTCTCTCCTCCTGCCTTCTACTCTCCTGCTGGTGCATCCCACTGGCCAACCCAACTGGAGGCCAGAGGAAGAAGGGACCCATTCATGTGACTCACAAAAGTCAGCTGCCCAGGACTGACCTGGGCCAGGGTAGAGGGCGCTGAAAAGCAGTCCTAATGGGACACATGGATGACAGCCAACACAGACTACTAGAACATTAAACAAAAAGGTAGACTATAAACCCCATCCACCATTTTTCTTTTTTATATGTAAAAATGAAATATTTACATGGATAAGAATTAAAAGGTTACCAGGGCAAATGACAGTATTGATTTGTTTTTGTGATGGTATCTTGGATTTGAGTTAATTCAATCCAGTATCTTCAATAATAATTATATTACAAAGACATTTTTCTTTTTTATTCTTTGCAGTAAAACAGACCTGAGTTAAAATTCCAATTCTACCGTACACTTGCTGTTTCTCTAACTTTCTTATCTCTAAATTGGGAATAATAAAAGTACCTATTGTTGCTATGAGGATGAAATGAGCTAAGAGATTTTGAGATCTTAGTACAATGGTTGGCACATAGTACATGCTTTAAGAGTTTGCTGTTATTATGAGGACGATGGGACGTCAAGAGCCTCCCAGTGGGTCTGCCTGTCTCCATCCCCCCCCCAGGCCACCCACCATCCAGCCAGACCAAGTTCCCTTCCTTCAAATTTGTCAGTGGTCTCCGGACCTTCCAGGACAATATTCAAACCTCACCCTTGCAGGTATCTCCAGCCTCATCCTTCTCGATTCCTCCCTGTGGGCCTTCACGCCAGCCACAACAGTTCCTCCTGGTTCTGTACAAGTGCCACGCTGTCCCATGTCCCAGAGAGCTCTGTTGGGAATGCCTTTTCCATATCATGTCACTTTCCTACTTTGCTAACTCTCACTACTCATCATTGAAATTTCAAGTGTCACCTCCCCTGAGAATACCTCCTGTTCCCCCAGTCTGATTTAGAAGCACCTTTGCTCTCATCCCACAGCATCCCATGCAGGCCGTATCACGCCACACCTCAAATCATGAGTGATTCCCCTGTCAGCAGTGGGCCCCTCAAAGGTAGCAATGCTGATCTTTGTCTCTAGACCCCAGCTCAGAGCAGACAATCTGTTGAGGGTGGATACTTAATCCTGATTTGTCTGAAGATTAAATTTATAAATGAATGAGGTAAGTAACTTAACTGATCCAAAGTCATTCAGCTAAGTAAGTGGCAGAGCCAGAATTCAACCCCAGCTGTTTGACTCCAAACTCCACCACTGTTCCTCAACCATCTGGAAGTTCCATGGCTGCCCTTGACGCTCCCAGAGTAGCTGCATGCCTAAGGGAACTCCCAAAGGCACTGGACCAACTCGGGCCAGAATGAGCTGGTCAGCAGAGACCCCAAGGAATAAATACCTCCTTTCTGGGAGTATCAACCACATGACATTTGCTTTATCAAGGGACTTTCCCAAGAAAATCAATTTCTGGAGCATGTTAAAATACAAACAAACCACCACCCACCCACCCACTCCTTACAGACAATTGGTCCAAAGAGATCTTAGAGAATTCAGACAATTCCACAATGTTGAGAGCACCATCTGATCACATGAACTTTGTTTTCCCTAACCAAGCATTTTTCTACAGAATTTTTATTTTAAATTTGGCTCCACTGTGAAATGTGCATCCCCATACTCCATTGTTTCACCCTCGGCAAACCTGTGTATACAGCCACAGATACTCTGGAGATTCTTGACATAAGACCATTTGAGATTTGCTCTTGTGGCTTATGATGATGTTACCAGAATCCCTTGATAACAGTGTTTATATCTATTTATAACTGTAACCTATTATCCTATTTTCCATATAATTGGATGCGACTGAGGTTAAAAAAAATTCAGCTGCATAAGAAAAGTCATGCTCTTACAGAGCAGATGTTTGTTCAGCATGGTAAGTGAATTAGCCTTTAACACAAATACCAAGAAACACATAAGTGCTCTTTCCAAAAGCACCGATGTTAATATTTTACATTGAAAAATAATTTAAAGATAAAGAATGTTAAAAATGCAAGGGAGGTAGCCACAGCTGGTTTTAAAATAGGTGTTAATTTTACCTCTTTAATGTACAATGGTGCTTCCAATTCAGGCATCGGATTCACTCTCCAGTTCAGGGCACAGAAAAATGACTCATAATTTATTTGTTCTTCACTGTCTTCAAATCTGAAAACATAATTACAATATATGATTTTGCTCACTGCAGAATTGAGGACCAAAATGTCAGCTTAAAATTTACCATGGCAACATTATACCATGTATGCTTCAATATCTGATGTTGTTCTCATTTCTTATTAGTTTATTATCTGTTTCTGACCCTCCAGAATGTAAATTCTTTGCGAGCTTACCTACCTAATTCACCAAAGTATCCCCAGCACCTGGATCAGTGCTGGTACTTAGTAGGTGTTCAATAAATATTTGTTGTAGTTACCACAGAAATAAATTTGCTTTTTCAGTAATTAAGATCACTGCTATATTTTCTTAAGAGTATTTAAAGGTCCTTTTAGTTTAATGGTTGATTTTATATGTCAGTAAAATAAAATGTCCTTATATTTCTTAAATCACAAGCTTTAAATCATTAAGGCAAGCCCAGATTCATTTTGTCTACTAGTATATTTTTAGGAAAAATAAAAGGCATCTTTATCATGTATTATGTAGCCATGAAAAGAGGTTATTTAGATCCATATTTGTCAATAGAAATATATTCTTGATATATTTTTGAGTAGAAAGGAGGGTATAAAATAGTATGTAGACTTATGACCTCACTTTAGGTTTATATTTATATAAAATGGCACAGAAAAAGTCTGGTGACAATAGACTTATGTATTAAGAACAGTGGTCTCTGGGAGAAGAGATCATGATTTTTGCTTTTTCTTTAGACTTTGCTGTATCATCTGAATTGTTTTAAATTTAAAGTCCGAAAAAAGAAGCCCATTTTTATTTTGCAAAGAAAATTAACAAATGATTATCTTGCATCATAAAAATATAGGTCAAAAATAATGAATCTCTTTGACTACTACTTCTTAATTATGGACATTGGCTCAAATTCATCCTTAACCATGTAACAGAGTTTTGGCCATTAAGATATAACAATTTCAACACAATTGTTAAAATGACCTAAACACAAAATACTTCTTAGTGTAATACCTCAATGCTACCTATCCTAAAGTTGACCACATTCTGCCAATTTTTAAGGCTAATTATCATGTAACACCATTTTTTGCAGGAAACAACAAAGGTGGTCACTAAGGCATTGGTCCAAGCACCCCGCTCCAGGCTCCTGCCCTTAAAACATACTCATCATCAGTCAAAAGATTTTTTTCTTTTCTTCTCAAAGTATTAAGAAAATAATAGCTCATATTTATAAACTAATAAAAATTAACAGCAATAAATTAAATGTTACAAGTTGAAGTCACATAGACTCATTGATCTAAACAAAGTGGAATAAACAGAGTAACCAGAAGAGGGGAAAGGGAATTCTGTAATTCTTTTGTGCGCATTTTCTTTGGGCAAGGATTCAGGGACACAACTCCAATATGCTGCCCCCTACCATTGTTTACCCTTTGAATTATGGTTCACTCATCATTTTAACTCCTTTAAAGGACATGCTCTGTTTATGGAAATATTTGTAGCCAAAATGCAGGACCCTTATTTCTTTTATTTGTGTATGTTTTGGGGGAAGAACTAAAACTCAATTTTAAAATGTCTTGTAAGAAACTTTTCTTCAGCATGGAGACTTGAAGAAAGCATTTCCTAATACTCTGAGTAGGAGCTAAGGTCAAATAATGAGATTATGTAAGGCCTTTGACTTTTTTTCTGAGGAAAACTAAGAGCCACTGGAACATATTATTCAGAAAATTTATAGGACCTGCAATGTTCTGAAAGTTTGTGTCCTCCTAAAATTCATATGTTGAAGCCTCATCACCAATGTGATGATTTTAGGAAGTAGGGCTTTGGAGAAGGTGATTAGGTGATGAGGGCACTGCCCTCATGAATGAGATTAGTGCCCTTATAAAAGAGACCCCAGAGAATACCCTTATCCCTTCTGCCATGTGAGGATGCAGAGAGAAGGTACCATCTATGAACTAGGAAGTGGGTCTTCACCAGATGCAAAATCTGCCAGCACCTTGATTTTGGACTTCCCAGCCTCCAGAACTGTGAGCAATAAACTTCTGTTGTTTATAAGCCACTCAGTTTATGATATTCTCTTGGGGCAGCCCCAACAAACAATAATAGGATCTAACATATTTTCTAAAGATCACTCTGACTGATACATTGAGAGTAGAACATAGGGGGCAAGATAGAAGTGGCAAGGGCAGTGAGCAGTCTCTTGAAGTAATCCAGACAGAAGATCACGGCAGCTTAAATGAGAGTGGGGACAGTGGAGGGCTGTGAGGAGTGGTCAATTCTGAATATATTTTGCATGTAGGATTCCTGAAGGATTATATATAGTATGTAGGAGAGAGAGGGAGAAAGAGAGAGAGGATTCAGGATGACTTCAAGGCTTTTGCTTGAGCAACTGGAAAGATGGGGCTGCCCTAACTGAGATGAGAAAGACTGCAGAGGCTTCAGGCTGGGAGGAAAGATCACAAGTTCAGTCTTGGATATACCACATTTTGATGGGAAGTGAGCAATTAAGGCTCTGAAGTTCAGGGAAGAGGTCCATTTGAAGATATAAATGTGGGAGTCATTAGCCATATAGATGGTATTTAAAGCCATAAAAACTGGGAGACTAGATGAGATTACCAATGAAATAAGTTTATCTGTTCTTAAAGTACAGAATCTGATTGTCAGTAAATTCCCACTACATCAATTACAGGAGGCACTTATTCAATCCTAGAGGTTTCAGAAGTCTAATATCCCAGTAATTTGGGAACCAGTGAAAAGACTACCAAAAAGATCTAGGATCACGTCAGACTTCACTTCTCATATACAATCTACTAGGCAGTCCTACAGGTTTAACCACCATAGCATATTACAAATCCATTTAGCTCCATCTCTTTCACTACTCCCTAATTCTAAGCCACTATCATCTCTCACCTGGATTATGGCAATAACTTCCTATCTTGGTTTTGCTACATCTACTCTCACCTTGCTGTAAACCATCCTCTACCAGAATGATCTTTCTAAAATATAGATCAGATCAATCAACCTCCTTGCTTGCAAGCCTCCAGTGGCTTCCCAATCCACTTGGAACACAAGTTAAACTCCTTATCGGGGCTTGTAAGACCCAACTTAGTCTGGCCCCTGCTGGCCTCTCTGATTGCATCTCCTCGCCTGAAAACTCTCCCTGTTCCCAACGTTCCAGGTATACTGGCCTTCTTCTGGTTCGCTGATCATACTAAAATTGTTCCCAGAAATGCAAGGCATTTGTACCTTCTTGTCCTTTTGTCTGGGAAGTCTCAATTCAAATGTTACTTCCTTAGAAAGGTCTTTCTGAAGTTCCTCTTAGCTGAGTCCCTACACCTGAATAGATGATGGCACTGGAATTTACTGAAAAATTTCTGGACGTCACCATGGGAAGTCTTACTATTAGATTTTGTTACCACTAACTCTGATATTTACCTGTTACCTCCTAACACCCAGCCTTCTTCCCTGCCCAACTCATGATATGTCAGACTCAAAACATCTAACCATTTATGCATTTAGAAGGATATGTCAGAATCAAATGATATTTGGGAAGGATCAAAAGCTGTAAGTGAAAGTGTATACAACTCAGAAATGATGTATAAAATTTTCTTGAGAAAAAAATGTTTGAAAGATTTCATCTTCCCCAAATCCCAGAGCCAGGCCTAAAGGAAGAGTTGAGCTAATGTGGTAAAACAATCCCAGGTTTTTCTTTTCAGTTCTGTCTTAGAGGATCTCACTGTATGTGGAATCCCCTCAAGGGACACAAGGGAGAAAAGAACAAAGAATCTTTCAATTAAAAGGGATAAAACTAGTTAATGCTTCTTGGAAGAATTCTTTGCTCTTGGGAAGTGGATAGAGTTGCAGTAAATCATGATGAATCAATTGCAAGTATATTTCTCTCCCTTTTCCCCCAAATCCCATTAAAATGACCATAAAGGAATAAAAATATGTTATAAACCACAATGACAAACATAACTGGAAAAAAGACAACAATGGAAAAGAGACTTCAAAATTTTTTGTAAGATGAAAAGCAGACCAAGGATTCACTGGGTCTTGACAGACCTTGGCTTACCTGACTTGGCAGAGCTGAGGAAAGGAAGCTGAGCCCTAAATGTCCATGTTGCAGGGAGGGAGGGTAGAGGAGCACTTACAGACCAGTCAGTGTGGCCCACAAAACTCCTAGGACACTCAGCGACTGCAGACTCCAGGTGCTAACAAAGGCAGGGATAAGCTGTGGCACTGAAAAGAATTTTTTGAAAGCCTGAATAAAGTAAGAGGCAGCTGAACCCCCAAATATCTCCCTCCATGTTGCGCTCTTCCTTGTAGGGAGTAGAGGCTTGTTTTCCAGACAAATTCAACTAAAAAAGCTCCAGTCTTAGGGAGAGGAAGCATAATGGAGTGCAGAAGAGAGCATTCCATCCTGAATTTGAGGGCTCTCAGGCCCCTTCCTTCCTTTTTCCTGTTTCTAGAATGCCAGTGGCCATGCTTAAACTCTTCTCCCTTCCCTCATCCCACTCTCTCTCCAACTCTAGCAGGAGAAGATAGCGTTCTTCTCTCCATACTTTGAATGGTTCCAGAGAAATCTCCAGATTCCAGCTTCTGGTGATCCCTTAATGAAAATAAAGGCTCAGGAGCTGACTGGGCAGTGAAACCCACCAATCAACAAGACACCCCTCTACCAGAGCATCCAACATTAAGGACAGAAGCCAAAACAGCAACAGAAAAGAAAAGGAACCAAAGACAATTCAGGGAGCAGAGGGAAAGATGTGAGATAAGAGGATATATAATATTATACCACTGCAAAAAGAACAGAAGACTACAAAAAAGGAACTTTTGGATGAAAAACATGCTCTTGGAATTAAAAATATAATAGCACTAAAAAGATGCAGTAGAAGGGTTGGAATATAAAGTTAAGAAAATCTCTTAGTAAGTTCATCATAATGAAAACGAGAAAATAACCAAATTTTGGAGATCTAAAATCTTAATAATAATAGGAGTTCTCATAAGAGAAAAATAAAAATGGAGGTGAGGAAATTATTAAATACTTAATAGAAAATTTCTTAGAACCAAAACACAGTCTCCAAACTAGAAGAGTCTACAAAGTGTTAAGCACAATGAATCTATATATAGCCCCTGCCAACCACCCCCTCCCCCACGAACATGGCCCTATCATATACTTCCAAAACATCAGGGATAATGAGGAGATCCTAAGAGCATCCAGAAAGGATGGTAATGAGAATCAATATTATGCTAAATTTTCAATCATTATAACAGCAAGTTAGTAGACAATAAGTAAAAATGACCAATCATGACACCATGCACACTATGCGCAGTATACACATGCTATGTAAATAGCAGAAGCAGCTAGAGGGGCTGAAAGTGGCTGCTTCTTGTGAATGTGTCTAGGGGGTGTGGAAGGACGTGGCCAGAGACTGCTGTTGTTGGGAAAAGCTTTTTAGAATGATTTGATGATTTTTGACTACGAGCATGTGTCAGTTTGATACGAATAAAAATTTAAAGAGTATAAAAAGCAGATGAGAGACTCTGAAACACGCTTTTCCAGGTAGTAAACATGTAAAAGTCAGACTTGGAGAGGAAGGAGCGCTTCTAGTCAGGAGCATGTTCACAAGGAATGAGTCTCTCGGTCTTCCTCGCTGCTCTACAATTCGGCACGTAACTTCCTCCCGTGGAGCACTGACATAGTGAGATTTTTCATGCCATCATCTGGTATTATAATATGCACTCTAATATACACTATGCTTGTTAGATGAGACTGTAAGGAGAGAACGAGGATAAAAAGAAGATCTCCAGTTTTCACAATAATACAGGCTAGAGGAGAAGGAGGCAGGGGAAGCGGTTCAGAGATGAAGAAAGGCATGGATATTAGGGGAGTGAGAACAAGTCAGCCAGCCACTGTGTACAGTTACCCTGAAGGTTATCTCCCCAGCCACCTGTCACGGACGCCTCCCTCCATCTCATGAGCACAGGCATCATTTGCCAAATCCTAGGCATCCTTTCAAAATATTTTAGAAAAGCCTACGAATCATATAGAAGATGTATTTCCTTATTTCATGGCCATGCTGTGCTTTCAATCAAATATGTGATCCCAATTCTCCACCTGAGTCCTCTACTTTACTCCTCTCCACGTGATATTTGCCTCTTGCTAAAAATGTGATCCGTGGTCAAAGGACAAAGATTGGCCGCTCTGGAGGAAATTCTTTTTTAAAGGCTTTGAAGGCGATTCCAAAGAAGAACTTTCTATGGCCACATTGTTGGAATCAGCGCACAGCCTTCCAGGGTGACTGCCCTGAAGGGCAGCACTAATTCTGGCTTTTAAGTGTTTCTATGCTTGTTAAAAAGTCAGCCTCCTTACTTTCAAGTCTGAGCTCACAGTGCTAAAGTGTTTTCCTAAAACCTCCATAAATTCTTCTTTCCCTTTGATACTTGGGAATCCACCATTTCCTCCACTACACAAACTAAGAGACATGTTTGTGGAAGAAGGGGAAGGGAAGGCGATTCCTCTGGCTCCCCTCTAGATAATATGACCCCCAAACATGCTTCCCAATGCCTTGCTAGGTGGGAGTTCTTAGAACTGAGTCTAATGTGATATCTGACTGATGTTCGTGCTCCTCCTCCCCAAAATGATGAATGGCTTGAAAACTGCAGAAGCCATCCATCTCCTTGCCATGGGGAATAATGCTGAGCTGCTTTATTTCCAGCCTCTGCAAAGGTAAAAGACTTAGTGGCAGCTGTATTTTGCTGAAGAGGAGCCTGCTTCCTCTCTGTTGCAAAGGCCATCTCATCACTTAGCAAAATGGGCTGGAAGGGAGGGAGGACAGTGAAGACCCATTTTTGACTCAGCTGTGTTTGGTTTCAGTTCAACCCAGAAAACCCAGAGGTGTACCCTGAAATACCTGGTTTAAGTCTTCAAGGCCAGACACTTGAGAAAAAGTGGAGCTTTGGGCCCCTGCATCAGTTGGTCACAAAAACTTAGGGTTGGCAAGACGGCATTGCTCAAGTTGCCAACGAGTAACTCTGGTTATCTCTAAATAATCAGGCCTCTAAATTCCAACTGTGATTCCAGCACACATCTCCTCGGTGAGGTAGGTCACAGCTGCCAAGTACAGATTGTACAGATACTTGATGCTCTGCTGGTCCACATGGTTTGGGATTTAAAAAAAAATTCCTTCAACTACAAATAACCTTATATTTTGAAAAGGCAGAAAGCATCTGGGTGGGTAGGTGGATGTGACAGAGGGAGAGAAAGAGGAGGAAGGGAAGGAGAGAGAAGGAAAATTGGGGAGGAGAGGGAGAGAAGGGGGGGGAGGGAGAGAAAGGGGGGGGAGAGAGAGAGAGAAAGAGAAGGGCTACTTTCTGAAAATTTCATCAGCGCACCAAATACCCTGCAACAATAGCAGCCACATGGCTCAAGCCTTGCCCTTCAGACTCATTGCCAGGTATTGTTGGGTGAAATCACAGGAGCCCAAACCCTGCCTCTGGGAGGGGGCCAGGGGGCAGGGCTGGCCAGCCTATAATGAGATGATTTTAAAGCCCTGTTAACTTTTTCCATTTTAACTGATATTTCTGGATGAGGCACCAGCTCTCTTGGGAGGGCAGTTCTAAGGCATTCCATGGAACCCAAAGCCAGCTATAAAAGACTAGCTTGGGGCAAAGCTGCTGGGGAAAGAGTTGCACTTGAATTTCCAGTTATTCCAAGTCTAGATTCAGAAGGCCACAATTAGGGGAGAAGGCTGCCTCTTTACTGCCCAGTCCCACAAGGAACACAGAATGTAATGACCTCAGAATTCTCTCCACCTCTTATGGTTTGAGAATCAGAATGTCTTGCTTCTTAGTGCTGAGGAACATTAATTTCCAAATGAAGGCTCAGAGGAGTTGAGTAAATGTCCAGGGATCACATAGCCAGGAAGCAGCACAGTTGGCCTGCAGAGGCAGGTCTGGTGGAAACCAAGCCCATGTTCTTCTTCCCCGTGCCCAGTGCACTAGCACAGGACAAGTCTCTGAGGCTACAGAGATAAACGAGATCTAGTCCCTACCCCTGGGAACTTAGATAGAAGCAAAGGTTTACAGTATCTTAGGGCGGTGTAGTTCCTTTTTTTTTTTTTTTTTTTTGAGACAGAGTCTCACTCTGTCACCCTGGGTTGAGTGCAGTGGCGTCATCACAGCTCACTGCAACCTCAAACTCCTGGGCTCAGCAATCCTGCCTCAGCCTCCCGAGTAGCTGGTACTACAGGCACGTGCCACGACGCCTGGCTAATTTTTCTATTTTTAGTAGAGACAGGGTCTCACTCTTGCTCAGGCTGGTCTCAAACCCCTGAACTCAAGCAATCCGCCCACCTAGGCGTGAGCCACCACACCCAGCCAAGGGAGTTGTAGTTCTAATTCCGTTAGAGACTCATCTTGGCCTGGGGAATGCTCTTTCAGTGAGAGACTCTCCTTATACCTCAATGTTCGTACTTATGAAATGAGGAATAATGCCACCATCAATTAAAATGTACCTTTTAACATGCTCAAGAATTTACAAAATATTCTAAGGCC
The DNA here is from genome assembly GCA_023783475.1 of Daubentonia madagascariensis. Lineage (NCBI taxonomy): Eukaryota > Metazoa > Chordata > Mammalia > Primates > Daubentoniidae > Daubentonia > Daubentonia madagascariensis. The sequence continues at coordinate 1,148,639 of JAKFHU010000745.1, forward strand.
CTTAGTACTACATCAATACGGTATCACTCCTATTATTAATGGGTAATAGCTACCAGTACACAGAACATGTAAGTCTGATGCTCTGTGCATTAGTGAAATGAATTTGTTTGGCACGTAAGATGACCCTATACCAGCTCCCACAGCACAAAGTGATGGGGGCTGAGGTAACTGTACGGGAAACGATTTTGAAGTCCTGATTCCAGCTTGAGTTGTACTAAGAAGGAAAGATCAAACTGAATTACAAGAAAAATGGGAATGGAGTAGAAGGGAAATCTTGGTACCAAAAGATAAGGTCCGGAGAAATACATGGGCAACAATCACTGAGTGAAAGAAAGCATCCAACCCTCTAGCCATATTGTTTTTCAGCTCCTCAATCTCAATTCACACAGCAGGGTTCCATGGCTGCTTAACAGCCGCCCAGCTCCATCCCCAGGCAGGTAAAACTACCCCTGGGCCGAGCTGCATTGAACAAAATCAACAAACTCCACGCCTGCCTCCCACGGGAGACAGCAGACGTCAGAGGGGGCTCTGGCTTAGCGTGCCATGAAGAGGCTGTGCAGAAAGAGACTCTGGTCAGGGCTCTGTAAAGCCCTGTGGAGTCTGTGGGGAACAATAAGAATGCAGAATATAAATGTAAGCTGTGGGCTGATGGGCCCATTAGGAATTAGGACAGTCTTTGAAAGGAATCTGCGGAGATGATGCAAAACACCAAGCATGTGACCCAAATCATGGCAGGGCATATCGGAGGGCGAGGGGAGTGGGAACGAGACATTTTCTGATCTGATTAGTCTGAGGTTTCCCCTGAGTGTGGAGAAGGGTCACTGCACAATTAGAGGCCAAGTTAGACTGAACACGGTCTGCTTAGTGGCTGAGAGGGATGACCTCCTCAAAGCTACGCTGGGCTTGGAGGCGGTGTGTTCAGAGACTGAGACGACTTCGAAGTAAGTTGTGAAATAGTCTTTCTGCATTTAATGTCAAATCGTAAAGACAAAGACAAAACAGTCTGCTGAGAGAATGAGAGGATGATGACTTGGTGGCCTCAGCACTGGATAAGAAACATCTAGGTCCTCCAGAGGCCAGGCTCCCACATTACTGGACTTTCCAGGACAACTCATCCTCAAGGCCATCAAGAGATAATCTAATAAACATCCACAGCTTCCTGACTAGAAGACAGCTTAATGTGTGAAAGGCATTCAAATCCAACTGTTGGAAAGCAAGGCTTCCTCTATATAGAAAAACACAGGTTTCTTCCAGTTCATTTCTCAGTCAGAGTGTGTGGTCTATGGTCTCTCACTAGAACTTCTCTCCTAGTCACCAATCAATACTCAGCACCAGGTACTGTGCTGGGTACTTTATGTATGTTATCTCAACTAATCCTCAGAACCACTAGGAAGTAGCTACTGTTGTCTCATTCTAGAGGTAAGGAATCTGAGGTTCAGGCAGGCCAAAACTCTTGCACAAGATCACACAGCTAGTAAGTGGACTCAAAGAACATGAGAGACAAGGCAGGGGGGTAAAATTGTCAATATGTGACAACTCACTGGTTATTTATAGGTGGTAAATCAAACAGGTTAGAAGCAGGTATCTGCATCCGAATGAATCAAAGGTCAAGTCACAGATCTTCATTACAAGGTAAGGGACAAAAAGAGAAACAAACATAGTGCTGTGAGAATTCTTAGGAGAAGATAATCACTCCAATTATCAGCCAAACAAACGCAACAGGGCTTCGTGGATGTGGTGCCACTTGAAATGCATCTTGAAGGAAGAGCAAGCTTTCAGCAGGTGAAAAAAAAGGAAGCTACTTCCTACGGAAGAAATAGCAAGAGGAAAGGCAAAAAAGTAGGAAGGCAGGAGGTATTTGAGTGAAATGCTAAATGGCCCATTTGGCTGGACTACTGGCAACAGGGAGGGGAGCGCTGGGGGGGGTGATAACTGTGTAGAACCCTGACTCCTAGGCCTGTCTACCTCATCTCAGGTCCTTTACACCAGGATGACCTACTTATCCCTCACACTGCTGCTAGCAAACAAAAGCAAATACAGTCAAAACAAAAACAAATTCAAAACAAAACAAATAGAGTTGATAGTCTAGAAAATCACTCCAGGTTGATCCAACGCACAGCCACATCCAACTGTATTTGCCCTCTTCTGGATTCCCCTCCTGACACCTTGGACCCTAGTTCCCCCACATGGGATTTGGTTTTATCTGTTCCTTTGGTTTCTCCTTTTGTCTCAGATGAGGACTCCCCACTCCAGCCCCTGCTTGAGAACAATGCTCCAACTGACAGCCCTAAGCCCTACAATGGAGAAGGAGCTTAGTTCAAAGTTAAGGAGCTTGTCTTTTCTTAGAGAGCAAAGAGATACCACAGAAGGTTTGTGAGTAGAAGAGCGACATGATGACACACATTTTTGCTCTCAGAAGGTATGTAAAGATGGATTTAAAAATTCAGAGACTGGTGGAAGAAAGACCAACGTGGTGGCCCTGCAGTATTCAAGAAGCAATGTGGGTCAGAACAAGAGTGATGATAGTGGAAATGGAGAGAAGAGAGTGGATGCCAGCAGTAGGAAGGAGGTGGAACTGTTAAGATATCCTAATCTACTGGCTATTTGTAGAAAATAATTCGAAATAATTAGAACCAGGTGATGTGCATTTGAAAGGTTCAGGGATCAAGTCACAGCTCTTCTTCACGTGACTTTCGGCAAAATACCTCATCTCTCCAAACCTCAGCATCCTCATATGTAAGATAGGAAGAATAATAGTTCTGACCTCACCAAGTTGTTCTCAAAAAGTAAATGAGATAATGTATCCAAAGCAATTATCACAATGCCTAGAACACAGCCAAAAATGTTAGAATTATCAAGATATGTAAGTCAGGGAAGGAGCCAGAGTGATGCCATAGGAAGCATAAAAGATGTCCAGAGTCTAGGTGGCTAGGAGGGTGGGGCCAGGAAGTCAAAAGTCAGGTTCAACAGAAGTGATGTGTTTTATAAAGCAGTTCACTGTGCTTTCCTTTTACAACATCATAATCTCTAGATTTTACATCTGGTGCTCAAGCAAGACAAAGCGCCATGCTAATAACCCTAGATCCTCTTACTGCTTATCTTTAGCTCTCAGGAACTACTGCTTTGAAAAACCTGCCCTGAATTTTATATCTAATGTTCTCATAACCAATGAAGTTGTACATTTCATTTTGTCCCAGGAACCTGTGGATATATAAGTGTATATTCATGTTAAAAAGATAAAATAATAACTTATAATAGGTTCTCTAACATTCAAAATTATGACTTACTTTTCTTTTTGTAACACTGAAATGGAAATATGTCATCAATAATATAATCAAAACAGCCAAGGGTAAATCAAGGCTAATTAAAGGTAGATGTAAAACCAGGAATAGTCCCCCACACAAAAATACACAGGACAATCCCCAGCATGAGTGGAGCTCTCACTTACCTGGACAGTAAAGATTCTAGAAGATCATCATGCAAAGGTAGCCTGGAGGACCTGCACAGCCTTCTGATGTCTTTTCTGGGTAATACATTTTTTCTGCATTAAAACAAAGTAAATGGGCTTTTATATACCTTGTGTCCCTTTAGTAACAATTACATGCTACAGGAAAGAAAATACAGATGTCACATGTTCTTAAGAATGTGCACATGGAAGTAAGTATGAAAACTGGTGAGGGAATTCGCAGTAAGGAAAAACAGTCATATAGCATTTCACCAAATTTTTCCATTTCAGAGGTCACCAGATTCTGTCCTTACAAAGGCCTTCCCATCAAGATGCAGATTCTTGGTTGGTGACAGTACAGCCTATTAAGGCTGTAGCCACAAGTGTTGCTCTAAGTAATCGATCTGCATTCTTGACCCCTAGTCAAAAATGGTTCTGATATTTGAAAACATCTCTTAATTTGATAGGCATGTAGAGCTTCCAACACAAGTATGATATGACTTGAGGGTGTTTTTCTGATCTTTTCCTTGAACCCAAACCTTATAACCTGGAAGCCCTAGCTGGGGCTTCAACATTCACTTCAATTTTGTCAAATGCAAGCAGTGTTCTCTAGAGCAGCCCAACATTCATTTTCTCCAGCCTGCTGGGGGTGCAGAAATGCTTGGCCAATCTTCTCACTCAGCCAATGCTCTTTCGGGCATCAGGAAAATCAGAACCAACAGGAAAGAAAGTTGGCTCTCTTCTTTGCAATGAGAATGTTTACATCTAGAATTAAAGCTTAAGGGTCTAGAGGAACTTCAGGCTTCCTGATCAAGCAGCTCCATTATTCCCAAGAGGTGTTCCTTTGTGAAGAAGGGTCACACTTCTCACCCTGAAGGAGGGGCACCATCAGGGTAGAAGGCAGGGCCAGCATCATGCAAAGCTCAGGCCACACATCCTCTAGGAGGCTCAGGGAAGCTTAAAGATTCAAGGAAAAATACATCTTTATAAAAACTCACTGAGGATGCATTATGGATTAGGGAAAAAATCAGATTCATTTTTAAGATAAACCATGGTACCTTCAAAGATATTTACGGTATATAGCTGGCCACTTAGGTAAAGACTTCAAGTTTGGGGATGAGGAACAGAGTCACAGGGAAGAGAGATGGCAGTGGTGTGCAGCAACAAAGTTAGAAGGTAGAGTGAGAACTAAGATTTGCTAACTCCAGATGAAACCAATAAACTTACATCCCTCCCCCAACTATACTGGGTCTGCAAGTAAGATGAATACCAAAACATACTAAGATGTTTGTATCCAGTTGCATATAACAATGACTTAATGAAGCTCAACACCCACATCATCAATGTATCAGAAATAGATTATGCTGAGCTTCATTATTTCCAAGAAGAAATAATTTCAAAGAAATTCTAGGTAAAAGTTTACTTGCAAATTCCCTGACCTGTTTATTAGAAAAGTCACATTTATAAATCCCAGTCAGCACTAAAATAATGGAAGAAGATAACATCTCAGAATTAAACCCTCTTACATCTTGATTTACTGTGTTTCGGTTGAAAGCTTCTAGAAACGAATGAAAAGAAAATGCAAGAGAGCAGCTTATTCTTTTTAAGATACAGGGCCTCCCCTATTCCATCAACAAACAAAGCTCACTGTCACTATAAAGTATTTGTACCAAAATACCTCTCCAAAAATGATTTAAGGTGGCTTTGCTAAATAGTGGAGTATGACGAGACATGCCAATTTTCTTTTTGCCCTTTTTGATAAAATAGAAATTCCTTCATTACTCAGGTTCACAGAAACTTGAATGATTTATTAGAATCAATAAAACAAAAGCTTACTTTTCTCGATCTTGGTATACACAATTAGAAAGGAGTCTGTCGAAATTCTCAAAAGCATTTTTCTTGAGCTGTTCATGGGCCTGTGCAATTAAGACATCCAAACCTGGACACGGGTCCTCAGGTACACGGTAGTGACGTGCAATGGTTATAACCTCTTGGTCTGTGAGTTTCCCAACAGTTAGACTCATCAATATGTCTCTGTAATGCATATGGAAAAATATTCATAAAATGATGTCTAAGAACACAGTATTTTACCTCTCCTATTAAAAAGATCCAAATCCCATTTTATAAAACTTTTACCAACTGCATAGAGGAAAGGTGGTTATTTTTTCTTTAACTTAATTTCTCTACTTAATTTAGGAGCAACAGGAAAGCACCAATGCTAGAATGGAAAATCATAGGCACTATAGCTATTATACATAGCTATAAATTTATAAATAAAATGGCATTTTGCTCAGAGTCAAACTTGTACCAAATAACAGCCTGCAACCAGGAAGCAAATTTTTAAAGGCCTTGAATGGTCAAAAATCTGTCACAAATACATGACTTTATTCAACGCCTATTAATCTTCCTTACACAAAATAGTGACAGACTTGGTTTTCTGGTTTCCCAGGACATAAAATTTATACATCAATAAATTAGAAAGGTGTTTGGGGATGGGGAAAGCATTCATGCACATTTCTGTAATAAAAAGTAAAAACTGACACACCCTGGCAGTAAGAAAAAAATAAGAGAAAAAAATGAAAAGTTAAAAAAGCTATGTAAGGGTAGAGCTGTCTGAGTCTTGAGAGAGCACATGGCACTGAGGTTGTTTGGCAGAGCTAAAATCCAAACAACAACAAGATATTAAAGATGAGGATCCAAAGCCCAACAAATTGGTTGAATTGTTTTCAATGAAACTCTGTACGAAAATCCATAAACTATGCAGCATACATTAGAAAGAATTATATCAAAATGGTTAAAATGCAAAATGTTATGATGGTTACATAAATAAGCTTCCACTGTCTAGAAAATTTACTTACTGGAAATAATTCAATTCCCAAGAATCTTGAATAAACAAAGGAATACAAAACTTTATTTGCTCTTCTGCTTGCTACAGACAGGTCTTTCAGAATTAATGCTTTTAGTTCTTTTAGATATTTCTGGTCATTATCTCTATCATTTAAGAATTCTACATTGTCCTAGTCAAGAATTTCCTTAGATAGAGTCTAGGAAAGCCCACAGCTACGATGTTGACTATCTGAAGGAACTGCATTCCACCTATATCCACTTCACAAGTTTTCTGGGGGGTTTTGTTTTGTTTTAGCTTTGTTTTGCTTTTGTATTTTTAATGGAAAATGAAGGTAAAATTCAACCAAGAGGATCCCACAATTTCAGCAAGTCACATCAGACAATCAATTAGTAATATTGGCAGGAGGGGCTCACTGTGTGGAAAATGCTGTAAAAGGCACTCTGGCATCTGACCTTTTCAGAATCTATAATCTATTAGATCCGTCCAAGCATACAGATGGTCTCTCAAAGCCACAAACTGGCAGGGCCACTTAAATGAACTGAGTAAAAGCAATAAAAACCTCCACCATTTGTTGAGTACTAGCTAGGTACATGGATTTTGGCATGGATCATCTTATTTGGCCTAGGAGGTAGGTACTATTATATTATTATCCCCATTGTACAGATGAGGACACTGAGGCACAGAAATGGTAAGTAGTCCACCCAATGTCACAAAAGCCAGAATGCAAACCCATTCAGTCTGGCTCAAAAGCCCAGGCTCCTGCATACTACTCTATCCCTATTCTGTTGGGACACAGAGGATGGAGTGACCCAATGGAGTGGGGATCAGTCAGGAAAAGCTTCCTAAGGGCAGTGTGGGTTTTAAGATGATTGTTTAATAGACCTCTATCACCTTTATTGTCCATTACCTCTGCTTTGAGGGTATCACTAATCATCATAAAAAAGTAAGAGAAAATAATTTCAAAAACCCTGAGTCACCAACCATCTCTGACAGAAGGCTAAGTGACCATGAAGGAGCCACTCCAAGGAAAGCCCCTGGTTCATTTACAACACTGGTCAAGGAGTAATCAGTGATGCCATGTGCATAAAATAGAACACCATGCCGTCATTAAAAGTATGATGTTGATTGATATTGGTATGATAGATGTCCATGCTATATTGATAAATGTAGTATGATCCCAGTGAAAATCATGATACAGGTGCATATATAGTCATATAAAAAGAAGACCAGAAGAATACATGCCAAAACATCAACAGCATTATCCTCAATTGCTGAGGTTTCTTTCTTTTTAAAAACATGTTTTCTACTTTTTCTGAATTTTTGTAATAATTAAATATTACTTTCATTGTCTAAATGAAAAAAAATTTTGAAAGCTTTTTCTTTTTGAGAGTAGAACATGGTGTGAAGTGGAGCAAGTGGCATGCTCCCAAGGACAAGGAAAAAAGGACGTGTGCAGGAATAACTAGAAACTTTCCATGCACCTTTCACTAAACTTATTATAGCACCACCAGAACATGAAAGTTTATTTTCCTTTTCATTGGATAAACTGAAATTATCCTGGCTTCACTGCAGTTAAAATTTATATCTGCTGGGTTTCTGTATGCTTGGGTTTTAAACAGCTCAGTATTCCACAGCTTTACATGGCTTTATGTGAGAGTTTCAAACAAGCTGCTATACTTGAAACTGCTGTCAGTCCTGCAAGGCACAAAGGGCTCCCAGAGCAGCCGCCCGTGTGGCTGCTGCATCCACAAGAGATGGGTCCCCGCACCAGGGATCTCAACCAGGATGTCCAAAAGCCCCACCTTACAGGCCTCAAATGGCTGCCACCACTTTGCCCCGTGTTTGCCACATGTGTCTTTTTTAGGACTTACCCCACCCTGTCAAACTTTAATGGGATTCACAAAGAATTAGGAATCATTTCAAAAGTAGCACACTCCATTATTTTTATTGTGGTGAAATACACATAGCATAAAATTTGCCACTCATGACATTTAGTACATTCACAATGTCATGCAACCATCACTTCTATCTAAGTCCAAAACATTTCCATCACCCCAAAGAAACCCCGTACCCATTAAACAGCCACTCCCCTTTCCTCCCTCACCCCAGCCCTCCTCCCTACCTGGCAACCACTAATCTGCTATCTCTACAGATTGCCAGGTTCTGGATATCTTATACAAATGGAATCATATAATATGTGGTCTTTTGTGACTGGCTTCTCTTGCTTAGCACCTTTTCAAGGTTCAACCATGTATCAGTTCTTCTTTCCTTTTCATGACTAGATAATAGTCTATTGTATGAATATACCACACTTTGCTTATCCATTCACACACCCGTGGACATTTGGGTTGTTTCACCTTATGGCTATTGTGAATAGCGCTGCCATGAACATACGGGTACAAATTTTTGTTTAAACACCTGTTTTCAATTCTCTGGGGTATGCTCAGACCCAGGAGTGGAATCCCGAGGTCACATGGTAATTCTACGTTTAACCTATTGTGAGGACTTGCCAAATTGTTTTTTGCACACTCCATTTTTGCTTAGCAGCAGCCGCAAAAACAAAGGTCCAGCTTCCATCAAGCACAGCCCTTCCTCACCTAAAACTTCAGAGTGAATATGAAATAAGATCTGATACCAAAACCTGATCTCAGCACTTCTTGCTCAGTCATTTAAGGGGAATAAAAATGTATTTTAAAAAGCAGTTGTAATTGTACTGATCTTCTGCTCTGTGATTACTATTACTAATCTTAAAGACTCAAATGGCAAGTTACCTTTGCCTTTACCCAACATTGTACTACATTTCTGGCACTAATATTTTATATAGTATAATACTGTAATATCACAGTATTATTTAGTTAATCTTATAAGGGATGCTGCCATGATTTTCTCTTGGTTTTTGTAACTAAAGTCATAAGACTCAAAAAAAAAAAAAAAGCCAAGCTGCTCTAGGGTATTGAGAATTCTATGCAGAATTCTGGAACATGAAATGCTAAAAGCTTTACAAGACATAATTCCATTAAAGTCACACAGTCAAGTAATGGTGAATCAAAACTTCCTTTTAAAGCTCTGAATCTCAGGGTATTTTCTTACATATTGAATCGTTAAAGTCTAAGCAATGTCTTTCAAACAAACTAAAAAAATTAGTTTTAGCATAAACAAGGGCCCAGGAGCCTAAGCCTTAGGCCCTAAGGCATACAGGAAAATCTGGCTGAGCCTAAATTATACCAAGCAGCAGTTTTGATGACAATTAGGTAGCACCCTTTCTCATTTCCTTCAATTTGATATTCATCAAATAAAATGTGTTTTGCTTCCTCTAATCAGAAGCTGCGCACACCTGCTTACATCCTCCACTCCCTCAGGCTTTCTCTTACACTTGTGGGCCTAAGCTGCCCATACACAGCAGAAACCCCTGCCGTATTGTCACCTATATCCCAGCACATTACACTGTTGGATTAGTGTGTTGCCAGACAGTAGAGGGTGGTAGAGACAGCTGGTAGAATATGTGTCAAAGGAAAGAGAAACAGAAAGATACATTAAAGTGGTGTCAATACAAACATCTGATCAAACAGATTTTGCTACAGGCCTAATCAGAGTTCAAAGCCATGCACAAAGCTCTTCAGCTCCACTGGGGAACAAGGCCATTATAAATGGCCACTTTGGCTGTGTGCTGCCTACCTCCACAGAGTGCTTTCATAGGCTTATGGTATAAGTAGTTTCCTCTGGAGTTGTGCAACATGGTGGCCTCACCAGAGAGGCCAAGGAATTCCAGAGAAAAGAGGGAAAAAGGAGTCACCACAAACTATAAGAAACTCATCTGTTCCAGCTGAGGTCACAAATCTATTTTCAATTGGGAGGCAGTGTGGTTTAGTGGGAAAAGTGTGAGCTTTTGAATTACACCAACTTGGATTAAAATTCTAGTCCCACTAATTTGCTAGTAAATGGGAACTGTGGTAAATTACTCAACTTCTCTGAGTTCTTTTTCTGTGCAACTGGGTAAGACCACTTGCGTCACAGAATTTTATTTTGCCACAAGAGCTGGGATGATCCTGTTAAAACGTAAGTCAGATGATTCATTCTCCTGTTCAAAAGCCTGTGAGGGCTTGTCATCTCTCTCAAGTAGAACCCAAAAGCCTCACGATGGCCTACAAGGCCCGACATGGTCTGGCCACTCCTCTGCTATCTCTAGGAATTCATCCTTTACAACTCTCCTCATCTTTCCCTCTGCACCACCCTTTCTGTGCTCCTTGCTCTTCCTCAAACAAGCCAGGCACGTCCTACGTTCAGGGCCTTTGCCCTTGTTAGTCCCTCTACCTGGAAGGTTCTTCCCCAAGACAGTCATGTAGTTTGGTCCTTCACCTCCTGTAGGGCATCTTCTCACCTGCTTGGATGCCAGCTTCTCCATGAGGCCTTCTCTTAACAGTGTGAACTCTCCCTCTACCACTCTGGCATTCCCTAACCCCTTCCCTGATTTCTTTCCCTTAGTGCCATTCATCACACTCTAACCTGGTACATAATTTACTTACTTATGTTGTATATTATCTTTATCTCCCCCCCACCCCCACTGGAATGCAAGATCCACAGAGGGTAGGGTTATTTGTCTATTTTGTTCACTGCTGAACCCGAAGAACCTTAAATAGCCCCTGGCACATGGTAAGCCCTCTATAATACATAGTTTGCTGAATAAATGAAAAATGAGGATTAAGTTAGCAAGATATGAAAAGTATTTAGCACAGTGCCTGGAACTATGAACACTCAATAAATGGTAGCAATTTTTATTATTCTCATCATCTCACAGTGGAGATAATTTCAAGTTGTATTAAACTGAAAGAGTTACTTCTCTTAAGCAAGTTTATCTTGGAGAAATGTGAAATGCTTTAAATGACTCCAAAATCTTAGAATTTATTTGCAGGATGTAAAAGGAAAATGATACGCTTGTTTTAAACAGTCATATTCAAGAGTAAGCCTAAAGTGGTAAAGAAATAAGCTCCAGGTGTGCCTTCCTTTATACAATGGGTAGATCTGAAAAGCTCCACAAATACTTAATTTTTAGACATCAAATTGGATGTCGTCTTTCACTCTCTATTACGTATAAAGATATGCTATCTTCATTTTGGTCATTTTTAATTGGCAATGGCAACTAACATCTTAGCTTTAAATTCCTCTAATTTCTGTCAAGTTCCTAACGATTAGCAAGCACACTGAACCCTGAAGTAAATCCTTTTGAAACTAAAGATTTTTTGACAGTATAAATAATTACTGCCAAATTCATCTGCTTTGTAAATTGATTTTTTGATATATTTTCTCAAAGAGAAATACATCTGCATTGAAAATCATTGACCCTGTTTTCTTATTCCAAATAAATATAAGCAGCTTCTTCCTTTCTGTTTATTACTGCTCTAATCTTTATTTCACATCAAATACTATGGCTTTTCCTGTTTTGACATGTAGTGGAACGTACATGGTAATCTTAATTTATTTAGTTTGAAATTCAGTATTTCTTGGTGCACTCAAACTTTGGGCCTGTTTAAGTGTAGCCAAACAAAATGAGATATTCTCATGCAGTTAAAAGCAACTGCTGTACATTATTAACAGTCTATTCTTCATAGAGGTATAATTTTATAAATCCTTTAAAATGTTCATCTGTAATTCTTCTATGATTTGACACAATATGCACTTAAATGAGCTAAAGCAACAGGGGGGCTTTTTTGGTTTTTGTTAAACCGTGTCAACATTTTTTGGTAACAGCAAATGGAAGTCTGGATGATGGTGCTTAACTTTCAAGGTGGGCAGAAAGAAATGAATATTCATTTCATTTACAAGCAAAGTTCTTCATTTTCTACCACTGCCTTTTCATTAACATTCCCCTTGTATTCAGGGATCATTTATCTCCAAGCAAACCCCAGTTGTTTGGTTTTTTGTTTTTAACTGTTTCTTACTTGGTTGCCAGATGTTTTAGAAGCCTACAAGGCCATGCTGAGCTCTGTGACAATCAGGGGACCTTACATGGAGGGTGACCCCATATAAACCCAGAGGCGCTTACTAATCACATAATGGGGCTGAATACAACACTGGGTCTGTGCCCTGCGGGTGCTTGTAATCAACTTAGTAACTCAAGACTTACTCATACCAAATAATTATCAATAATATAATTAGATTCTTAATTCTTTTTGAACACACGCTTTAAAATATAAAATTTATTGGCTTTACTCCATTATAAAGGTAATACATTCCCAATTATAGAGAATTTGGATAATATATAAAAGCAAGAAACAAAAAGAAAAAGAAAAATCATACACACCCCTGCCACCCAAATGTAACCAAGTAAACATCCTGGTACACTTCTCTACCGTCTCTTTTCTATGCATGGGTATTTGTCTTTTCTTTAATAGTTGTGAACATATTTTATAGTCTGCTTTTTTCACTTAACTAATACAACATTTCCATGTTATCATATATTATTCTGAAACCAAAATGCTAAACCATACTTCTGTTATTGGTTAGTTCATGGGTTTTTCTTCAAATTTTTATATAAATAATGTCATAATGAGCATCTACATGCATAAACATTTGTCTGTATTTACAATTATTCCCCTTGGATAGTGTTCCAGAAGTATAATTAGTGGGGCAAAAGAAAGGAACATTTTAAAAGGTCTTGATATATGGTACTAAGTGCTTTTAGTCTCTCATTAGCAATGAGTGAGAGCTCACAGCAATGGATATTATTCTTTAAAAAGCGTTTCCTAATTCAACAGGTAAAATAATGTCTCATTTTAATCAATAATAATTTGATTACTAAGTACTTCAACATCTCTTCCCCTTATTCGTTAAGAAATTATATTTCTTCTATTGTGTTCTGTCTGCACACATCCCTTATCCATGAATCCATTCATTCATTCATTCAATAAACACCAATTAGGTACTAACTTCATGTTAACTGATGGAAAATAAGAAAGGAATGAGCCAGATTTGACCTCCAGTCCTCAATACCTGCATCCTAGAGTTAATCACAGACCAGAGGGAAAGCTAAGTCAACGAAGTAGAAACAGTGCTGCAATAAAGATATGTCCAGAAGCTCAGAGAAAGCACCCCTCATGCAGTCTGGCATGTGTAAACATGGAGGGGGAAATCCAGGAAGGCTTCACAATAGAGGTGGTAGCACAGCTGACCTTGAAGATAAAAGGCAAGTTGCCAACCAGAGAAGTGGGCGGGTGGGTAGAAGGAGGAGGTTGGGAGGAATGGGAGGATGAAACATATCCTCAAAGATTCAAAGAGGCCAAGGGGATGGTACATCTGGGGAGCTGTACAAAGCATTAACAACAGGAGCTAACATTATTAAGTGTATGTCAGACATTGATCTAACCGCTTCACCTGCATGAACTTGTTTAATCCTCACAACCATCCTTTCAGTAGTAACTCTGATTGTCCCCATTTTACTGATGAGGAACTAAAAGGCCCGAAGAGCTTTAGTAAATTGCCCAAGAGCACAGAGCTAGTAAGCGGTGGAGCCAAGATTTAAACAGAGATGTTCAGGATTCTTAAGATGACTAGAACATAGTGAAAACAAAGTAAGAAATAAGTTAGAGAGCTGGAAGGTGGGGGCCCATCATGAAAGGTGCATGTGTGGGACACGCTAGGACACCCAGGTTTTCTTCTGCTGGTGAAGGGAATCTCTTGAAGGGTGTTGAGTAAGAGAGCAATATGACAGACAGTTTGAAGTCAGAGCACTCAGGAAGAAACGCGGAGGTAGCCACGCCAGAGGGGGGCTTCTGGGACAGAGAGAACAGGGCAAGAAGTTGGAGCTCAGAGGCATCAACTAGAGTTAAAGGTGCTTGGCCTAGGATGGGCCCCAAGTCTCTTGTTGAGTGTCTGGGAGACAGGGCCATCACGGAAGCTAGCTTTCGACAGTAGGAGGGACACCTTTTCTACTGAGATGAAGAAGGAGTCCAAAGCTGTGGATGTAGGAGCATGGGGGAGGTTTGTATCTCAGGATCTCTATATTCTCTGCTAACCTGGAGATAAGTTTTCTGCAACGAATGGGAGGAAAATGGTGATGTTAAGAGCGTAAGAGTGAGAAAGTGTGAAACATCCATTGTGGAGAATGGGAAAAGGCATAACTAGGCCTTGACTTTATCCTTAACTCTTTCTTCATCCTCAGTTACTCACTGATCCATCAGTTGTCCATCCTGTCATCTGTGCCTTCAATTTCTTGGTCCCTATGGTCCTTTTCTTTCAGCATAAAGAATGTTCATGTCTCTCCCAACTTAAAACAACAGCAAAACTCAGCCCTTGACCTTCTGTCTAGCAAAGTCATCCCAGTGGTGTCCATCAGCCTGGCAGAACCTGTCTCCAACAGCAGCCTTGTGGCAGCAAGGAGCCACAGCAGCAGTGTTTGGCAGTGGTCTGACCCTCCCTGGACAAAGTAAGTGTCCCTGGGGTTCCTGGATATCTAAAGGGGAAGGGCAAAAGAAGAGGTCTCAAGAAGAATATACTGATAAATCCCCAAGAGGAATGCCAGATAATACGGCAAACGGGAGCTGAAGGAATTAAATGAGAAAGTAAGAGAGGTGATCATATGCCAACCCAGAGCAGGTGGAATGTGTCATAATGGTTCCAGGGGCAATCAGGGAATTTACATTTATGGTCAAGACTTCTCCTAGGACTTTTTTTTCCCTCCTGTCATCTTGTTTTGTGTTTTCAGTTTTTCATGTATTGTTGCTGTTACCTTATATTGCTACTTGTTCTTTACAATAAAGATTATGCAGCAGGTCCTTGAATAATGTTGTTTTGTTCAACAATGTTTTTTTATAACATTGATGAGGAAAAAAAAAATCGATTCCAAGCAGGGCCACTGTCTGTGTAGAGTCTGCACGTTCCCCCCAAGTCTGCTTGGGTTTTCTCCAGGTACTCCTGTTTCCTCTCCCATCCCAAAGCCGTACACATTAGGTGAAATGGCATGTCTACATGGTTCCAGTGTGAGTGAGTGTGGCTGTGAGTGTCAGTGTGCTCTGTGATGCAACAGCATCCTGGCCAGCGTGGGTTCCTGCCTGGTACGCTGAGCTGCAGGGATGGGCTCCAGCCACCTGCAATCCTGACCTGGAACAAGTGGGTTGGACAATGAATAAAGGAATGAATACGAATGATTGTCAAAAATTCACACAGTCTATGATAATCACACAAATGCATGACAATAAACGATGCAGTACAAAAGCACTCAGTGAGCCTGCCCTATTCATCATTGTTTTTGAACTGCGTGGTGGGAGGAGATGCTCCTTACAATGTTTGCCTTGCAAACACTTATTCCTTAATTTAACCCACCACCACTATGACCACCGTCACTCTCTGATTCACCCAAAATTGGGTAAATCATTATCTTACTTGTTTTTATTCATCTTAAATGTATGCACATATATTTCAATGTTTGATATTAAAAGTGTTTGGTGTCTTTATGTAGATGTTTGGTGATGTTTTTGTGAACAGAAATATGCAGTGGGAGCTTAACTCTTGTTTAATCTCAATTAGCTTCTGGGAAAATTGGTTGCATTAGGTCATTTTGCTTAAAGGTGCAGTTTCCAAGAACCTATCAATGTCGTTAAGTGAACACTTACTATACTTACATTCTGCAATTCTATTTGGAATTCTATTCTCGATTAACTTGAAATTGCCCTAAAATATTTCAAACCTATATTTGCCTAATTATTAAAGGTAAGGATGAAATATGCTTTTACTCCCAGATAAAATCTGAGGGATTTAGCTCTTGGTCTCTCTACTCTCTGAGTTTTGGTCATTTTATCTGTGGTATAAACCATGTCATCTGCCTTTTTAATTTTTCTAATGACATCATTCACCTCTTTGAAATAATGTTTTAGCTTTGAATTCCCATGTGTAAACATACGTGTGTGTGTGTGTGTGTATAAAACCTGTTTTAATGTTCAACGCTGCTCTGATTTTTAAAGATAAGATGCCTCCTTCAAGTTCTTAATTTTGCTTCTTTTCTTCATGTTCTGGATTAATTTATTAATGTATTACTTTGAGCAACTTACTAAAGAAACTATATTATATTTTTTGTTTTCTTAAAAATTTAAAAACATTTCTATTGTCCCATGTACAAAAAGCAACTTGTCCCCAATTTGTTTACCCTCAGAGCACTCAAGATTTAACCCACCGCCTCTTTGCATTACCTGAGGCCGTATCTTCCTGGTTTTTAGGTCATTGGTTCTGCTGCTGGTGGTGGTATTTTTTAAGCTTTGTTTTGTGTAAGTTTGCTTTGATGCTTATGAGTCTTTTCTTTTATATGACCTTTAAAATTTTTACCAAGATATATTTAGTGATCTCTTTTCACATATTTTGCATGGATCAGAGTGAATTCTCTCAATTTCCAAATACTTTTTTTTTTAGCGTAGAAAAGATTTTTTTTTAAAAGTGATCTTTGATTATCACTTTAGCTCCATTCGTTCAGTTCTTTCTCACTCTTTCAATCCCTTTCTAATGTTGCTCTATTTGGAGGTGTTTCTAAAGACAGTTCTCTGGTTTATTACCAGGTTTTCTGCAGCGTCCAGCCTTCTATTAGTGCCTCCTGTTTAATTTTTAATTCAGAAAATCTGTGTTTTGTAGGTTTTAATACAAGTATTTTGCTATTTTGGTCTGTTTGCTTCTCAAAATGGCCTGCTCTTGCTGGGACTATGCTATATCTTATTGTGATCACAACATAAATGGTTTCTAAGAATAAATAAACAAAAATGACTTTTTCATACAATAAATCACTTTCAGAATCTGTAGGGATTCTCCTGTACTACACAGTTTGGTTTTTCTCTGTTCATGCAACTTTATAAAGAGGCCTCCAGAGCAGTCTGGGCCTTGGTGTGTGGCTGTGGTTCACACATTCCATAGGCTCTGTCACAGATGGGGAGTGTGTGTATGTGCACATGCACACATGTGTATATGGGGGGATGGTTAAGGAAACGAGGGATCCAGTTATATCCATCCTAAATAAATATGCCAAGTCACTATGAAAAAAGGACACATTTATTTAGGGAAGGAAGGAGAGAGAAAGACAACCTTTTGATTTGGAGACCAAGAAGCCAAATTTGGGATGGGGGTTTGGTAGGGAAAGGAGAGGACGAGTGGCAGAGTAAAAGCTGGGAGCCTTGTCCCAGTACCCCAACCACTGCCAGACGAATTCCAAAAGAGGCTCTCCGTGCACAGTGTCCCCAGAGTCGTGTAGCTCACAATCGGCACAACCCTTAGCAGTGGCCCTTCCCTAGGACTACTTACTTACATAGAAGCCCCAGGGTAGACTCCTGGGCTTGTGCTCAATTGACAAATTGTCATTAAAGCAACAAGGTCTCCTATGCCAGGAAACAAATCAGAAAAGGCAGAAATATAAGTCCATCAATGAATAAAATGATTTACTTCCTTACCAGAACATGAAGTAGGAAAATTTCTTACATTTTATCATCATGGCCTATTTTTGGATTTGTTTTGGGTCTTCTATGAAGAATTCAGAGCTTGGGAGAGGGCAGCACTGAGCTGAGGATGAAATCACTTATCTGAATCAGAAGTCACAGGCACGACCTAGGCAAACCACCCAACTACATTTTGACAGTGGCTAGAACTTTGAAACTTTGCAACGTCAGTAAGAAATCATTTTCAGTCCAGATAATATAATGAGAACTTGTTCCTGGCTCCTTGCTTTAAACACTCTGTGCTTAAATTCTATGTAATGAATCCTAGCGTGTAACCATAGAACGTCAATTCTAAATATAGCAGTTTTAAAAGTAATAGAAGAAATCCATATGCTGATAGCTTCGTCTATAAAGTTTAAGTGGCTCTAAATCAAAAAATAAAGTAAATTTGCTCACCTAGCAAGTGTTTCACATTTCTACTTATAAGAAATAAAGGAAAAATGAACATGAATCAATTAAGATCAAACAAAATGGGGAAGCTGATTGTGAGTCACAAGCCTAATTTCCCGGCCATGTCAGGGGCCCAGTCATACTCCCCGCTCATGGAGGGAGTGTGCAGCTGTGGCAGGGGCTGCTGCAAAGTCCCTCCCAGGCCACAGAATGGTCACTCACAGGGTCCAGTTTGCTCAGAGCTGATTTGCTGCAGTGGTAACTAGCCACAGCCAGAGCCACTTTTTACCCAAGCCTCCCGCAGGGATGAATTAAACCTGCATGGTGGCAGCAGGTACAACCAGAGTGTGTGTATTGGGGGGACGGGTTCCATGCCTAAGGGGGCAGTGAGCTTCTCCGACAGTCGTTTCCATCCCCTTTGTGGGCTATTACATCATTGCCATCAATACTTCTCTCCCTGTATCCACACCTGTTCCCATGTGACTCTGTTGTTCTTACCCTCTAAAGGGACACAATTTCTTTCCTGCTCCTTGACAATGGGGTCAGCTACAGGATTGGTTTTGGCCCATAGAATGATGTGGGAGTCAAAATGTGTCAGTTCTGAGCCTAGGCCTCAAAAAGTCTTGCGTGTTTCTCATTCTCTCACTGCACTTCTGCCATCACCATGAGAATGACATGCCCAGGTTAGCCCACTGCTCCTGGAGGAGAATGACAGATGTGGAACAGAGCCAGCCCAGATCAATGGACCCCAGCCAACCCATGAACCTGTGAGTTAAATAAATGCTTTTTTTTCATGACAGAGATTTTGAGGTCATTTATTACACATTAAAATTGTAGCAATCAATGATTGATTCACTCTCCCAGTACTCTCCTATCCTTCATCCTATCTGTCAGCAAGAAGCACCTTCATGCCCCAAGTTAAGCTGGAACTCAGGAAGTTGGGCACCTGGGCTATGGAAAATGATGCCCCTAGCAGAATTGCTTTGACTGACCAGTATTCTGGTGGGATGCTATCATTTTCTTCTGAGAAATATTGTGAGAAACAGCCATTTGGACCTCATCACTGGGTTTCCTGGGGGCATGCTACTGAGACCACCACCCACCCACCAGAGAGTCCCCTCTGTGAGTGACCAGTGGAGAATGTCTTTCCTTGGACTCTTCAGTAGGATTCCTTCTCCTAAGCAACTGGCTTATTGTTGCTTTACGAACACCATAAATCCTATAACTGATCATGGTCTCCTATTTTGCATTGACCTCTGGAAGCTCAGAGCCAGGCCTGTGGCTGACTGCTAGTAAATGCCCATGACTCTAGAGTCTGTTAATGCACTCTGTGTGTCAGTCCCACTTGTGGATCCACCATTACTTTCAACTTTTATTTTTTCTTTTACTTTTATTATTTGCATATCCATTTTATATTATAGAATTGTCTACATCTTTGTAACTCACCTTAAATCCATTTCTGAAACAAGGCAAAATAGAATTGAATATAAAAATACACGCAATAGTGAGAAGAAAAACTGAAGGTGTATATACCCAGAAAGTCTTTTTAATCCTACTTCAACTGCCCCCATTCCAGAAGACAGCCTTCCAGAAAAAGTAGAGTCAAGGAAGAAGATTTCAATCAGAGCAAAGATTTCAAGGTTGGTAGAGACAGCTGCTGGGCCATCCAAAGGCACATACATGCTATCTAGACCCAGAGTGTAAGTTCCATATGGCCAGTGATGAGGGGAATTGGATGGAACTAATGTCATGGGTATTTGCCGGCTTAGTGTTTAGCATATGTTAATTCATTTAACGCCCCCCACCCCCAAGTTCCTGAATTATTCTTATTTCACAGATGAAGAAGCTGAGGCATTAGAGACACAGAAATGAACTGTCAACCTTAGCTAGTTTGATTCTAAATCTTAACTAATGATGAAATTGCTAGACTGCCCAATGCAAATCCCAGCTCTGCAACTTAATATGTGATCCTGGGTAGGTTCCTTAACCTCTCTATTCCTCAGTTCCCTCCCCTTCAAAAAGGGAATAATAATAGTGCCCAATTTGCAAGACTGCCATGAGGAGTAAATGAGTTAATATATAGAAAGCATTTAGTGCAGCATTTGTCACATGGTAAGCAACATATAAGTATTAGCTATTATTATAATTATTAGTAAGTGGTAGAATGAATTGTCTTTCAAGAAAGGCCTAAATAAGTCTAGGAATGCCCTGTCAATAGGATCCTAACTATTAAGTGAGTGAAAATTGAATCCAAACAAAGGGTACCACCTTTGTCCATTCACTCATCTAGTCTTCGAGTAACGTGCATGTGGGAATAAAAAGATATGCTGTATTGTATAGTGGGGAAATTAAAAAAAAGATATGCTGGTGGCACCGCCACAACTGCAATGAGTTCAAAGAGGCAGGGATTACTATGAGCTGGGGTGATAAGGAACATTTTAAGAGAAGAAATGTAATCTGCACCATGTCTTCAGGGGTGGGCAGCAGAAAACTGGACAGCAAAAGAGAGACCCTCTCCAAAATGGTGTGAGAAAAGAGTTGCCCAGATTGGGCAGTGCAGAACCAGCAGTGAAAGGCCACAGATGAGGCTGGAGCTCCCCAAGGGCAGCATATTCATCTCTGAACCTCTATCACCCATCATGGGACCTGACACAGAGTAAATGCCCAATAGATGTTTACTGAACAAATGAATGAATGAATAATAAACTCACATGGTTAAACTCTACACTATGTGTCACACCTTCTATATCCAGTCCTTTGAGTTGGAAAATTTACTTGAATGAAAAGCAGCCAGACAGGGCCTGCCCTCTATGGTGGTCCAAATGTCATTACCCTCCTGCCCTGCAGTATCCTCTCATTTTATATCCTAATTTTTACACCATAATTCTCCTTCTGAGGAACGACAAATTAGCATTTACTTACTGCATCCATTTTTAAAAACAAAATTTGGAATCTAATTACAGAAGAAAGCATGGGTGGCACTAACCGGGTCATTTGTTAGCAACCAAATGACTACATAGTTGCCTTGCTTTTATTCATAGAAACTTCATTTAGAAAACAGACCATTAGAACATGGTATTTTGGATGAAATAGTAGTTTCACTGTTAATGATTTACCCACTCCCACAAGAATATAATCATGGAAAAAGAAATAAAATAAACACAATATAAATATATATGTATATATAAAACTTCAGAAAAAGAGTCCTTTTTCCATTCTTTAGAAGCATAAGAAATACTCTATCTGTTCTGGCACAACATTATATGGTTTATTTATTCTAAAATGCCAAGAATTTTTTCTAGCATCCCATAAAATTCAAGGTTATAAGAATGGATATGCTTCAAAAATAGAAAGAGAAAAGCCTAAGAGTGATTAAAATTTTTAAATAGTGCAGCTGATTTTAACTAGGCCTATATGATCACAGCCAAATCCACTTCAGCATAGGTATTAATAATAATGTGACATTCCCTGATAATAATATGTCTAGTCAGTATTTTCCCCAATGTAATTTTAGACAGTCTTATGATGTGGTAGAGAGATTGTGTGTGGCAAAATGGTAGACTAGGCAGCAATTAAAACTCAAACTCCTGGCTGAGCTTGCAAAAAAGCAGAGAAATGTCCCCACGTACCAAGGCAAAGAGGTAGCTGACAGCCAGAGGGGAAGGTGTATAAGCTACTATGTGGCAGCAGCCATATGGTTTTACCGACAACTTAACACAAAACCTTCAAAAAACTGATAATACCTACCTTTTATAACCTGCTATAAGAAACAGACTGACTTTTCTGAAATTCATTTTATGAAGCTATTATGAAACATTCATATCTGAAATGGACAAAGACAGTATGAGAAAGAAAAAGTATAGACCTATCTGCTTCATGAACAAAGATGTGAAAATCCTAAATAAAATACCTGTATCTACCAAAAATGTATGACAAGCAAAGTACTTAAATGTCAGAAATATCCCTTTTAAAGCAAAAAAAAAAAGAAAAGAAAAGAAAAGAAAAAAGATAAGGATACCTGCTATTACTACTTATCTTACATGTCGTATTGCAGGCCCCAGCCAGTATAATAAGAAAAACAGAAAAAAACATCATAAGGATTAGAAGGAAGAAGCAAATCTGTCATTATTTATAGTTTATATGATATGGTCCAAAATAAAACTCAAGAGAATCTACAGATTCTGAGAACTTAAAAAACAAAATGAGATCAATCTATAAAAAATAATATAAAAAAACCAATAGCATTCATACATACCATCAACAACCAACTAGAAAATGTAATTTTAAAGACACTATTTACAATAGCAACAAAACTATAAAGTATTATAAAACAAGATATACTATATACGTGGATGAGAAGTCTGTATTTCATAGTGACAGAAATTCTGTCCTCAAATTAATCTATAAATTCAACACAATTCTAATCAAAATACAATCAGCCTTTTTATAGAGCTAGGAAAAGTGGTCATAAAATTGATATGGAACATTAAAAGCCTAGGAATAGTCAGGACAAATTTGAAGAAGAAAAATTAGAATTTACCCTGCTTGTATATCATTATGGCATATCATGATGGTATAGTAACAAATTAAAATAGGTAGTACTGGCTTAAGAATAGACAAGCAGACAAATTTAACAAAATACAGGGCATAGAAACCAATTCATATGGATATGGGATGATGACATATATCAGATGTGTCAATACAAACCACTGGGAAAAGGACAGACTTACTCACTACATGGTGCTGACACAACTGGCAATCCCTATGTGTGTGTTTGTGCATATCACAACCTATACACAAAAATAAATCCTAGATTAATTTAAGACCTAAATGTGAAAAGCAAATGCTGTAACTTCTAGAAGAAAACAGAGAAGACTATCTTCATATATGTGGCGCATACATAATTTCTTAAACAGGATGCAAAATTCACAAACCATAAAGGAAAAGATAGATAAATTCAATTACAATTAAAAATGTAAGCTTCCATGTGATAAAAGACACCATATTGGCACTTCTAGACAGTACAATAAACCAATAAAAATAAATAAAAGGAATCCAGATTGAAAATAAAGAAGTAAAACTGCCTTTATTCACAGATGACATGACCATAATTGTAGAAAAACTGACGGAATAAGAAAGAAAGCTACTATAACTCATAAATGAGTTTAGCAATGTTGCAGGATATAAGATCAACATGCAAATATCAATCTTATTTCTATATACTAGCAATATACAATCAGGAATTAAAATTTAAAACAACATAATTTGTGAGAGCATCAAAAATATGAAATATTCAGTAATAAATATGGCAAGAGATACGCAAGACCTGTACCCTGAAAACTATAAAGCATTTCTGAGATAAATTAAATCCCAAATAAATGGAGAGAAATACCATGTTCATTAGTTATAAGACTCAATATCATCTCTTAAATTTATCTATAGATTCAAGGCAATCTCAATCAAAATCCCAACAGGGTTTGCTGTAGAAATTGACAAGCTGATTCTAAAGTTCAAAAGGAAATACAAAGACCTAGTAGAGCCAAAATAACTTTTAAAAAGAAGAACAATGTTGGAAGACTAAAACTACCTGATTACAAGATTTATTATAAAGCTATAGTAATCAAGAAAGTGCCGTATTGGTGTCAAGATGGACAAATAGATCAATGGAACAGAATAGAGTCCAGAAATATGCCATTCATATATGGAAGCTGTTTTCCAACAAGGCAATTTAGTGGAGAAAGGATAGTCTTTTCAACAAATGTTGCTGAAAAAATTGTATATCCATATGCAAACCAACAAAACCTTAACACATACCTCACACCACATACAAAAATTAACTAAAAGTAGATCACAGACATAAATGTAAAACTTAAAACTACGGTGCTTCTAGAGGAAAATATAGTAGAAAACCTTTGTGACCTTGGATTAGGCAAAGACTTCTTAGATACAATACCAAATACACAATCTATAAAAGCAAAAACTGATAAATTTGACTTAATCAAAATTTAAAACTTTTGCTCTTCAAAAGACACTTTTAAGGGAATAAAATTACAAGCCACTGACAAACAGAAAATATTTTTAGTTTTACTCATTTTACTTCTTTATTTCCAATCTGGATTTTTTTTTTAAATTTCTTTTTCTTGCTTTATTGCACTGGCTAAAAGTGCCAATATGGTACCTTTTGCCACACGGAAGTTGAAAATCATATATCTGATAAAGGACATGTATCCCAAATATATAATATATAAAGAACTCTTAAAATTCAGAAATAAGAAAAAAACTTAAAAATGGACAAAAGACTTGAATAGGCAGTTCACCAAAGAAGAATACTAATGGCAGATAAGGTCAAGAAAATATGTTCAACATTATTAATCATTAGGGAAAATATAATCCACCATATGTGTATGGTATATAGTTTCCTTTGGTTAACAAGATCATTGGTATCTAGCATCCCTCAGTTAACTGGGATATTAATTTAGTGAGAATACTTCAATTCTCAAGAAATTAAGATGTGTCATATGAGGAAATTGTTGAAAACTATAAAATATGATAAAATATAAAAGACCAGCATTTCAGCTTCCTTTGCAAAGGAGAACGTGCAATTTTAATAGTTACATCACAGAATAAGATCTACATCACAGAATAAGAAAAAAATGAATGGGTAAGACATTGTCACTAACTGAATAAGAATTTGTAAATTATAAAAACTCTTCCATTTCAAAATTGTATTTTAAAGCTCTAGAATTATTTTTTCTTTAATATAAAATGTTCTGGCCCATAATATAAGAATTTCAAATAAGTATTTTAAGAATTTAAGTAAAATGAACTTCAACCCCTACCTCACACCATACACAAAACTTAATTTGAGAAGAGTCATAGACCAAGTGAAAGCTATTAAAGGGAAACAAAAGAGAATATCTTGGTGACTTTGAGATAGCCAAAGTCATCTTAAACATATCACAGAAAGCAATAACCATAAAAGAAAAAACTGACAATTTGGACTGGGAAAGTAAACTGGTACAACCACTTTGGTAAAAGGTCTGGCAGTTTCTTAAACTAAACATATACCTACTCTATGACCTAGCGATCCCATTCCTATGTATGTAAACAAGAGAAAAAATATATATATGTTCACAAAAAGATTTGCATAAGAATAATCAGAGCAGGTTTATTCATATTAGCCAAAAATTGAAAACAACCCGGATATCCATCAGCAGGGGAATGAATAAACAAATGTGGTATATTCATACAATGGAATGTTTCTCAGTAATATAAAGGAATGAATTACTGATACATTCTACAATATGAATGACTCTCCAAATCATATTGAATGAAAGAAGCCACAAAAGAGCAAATACTGTATAGTTCCATTTATATGAAATTCTAGAACAGGAAAAAAACAACTACAGTGAAAAAAAATCAGAATAGTGCCTGCCTCTTGAATGGGGGATGTGGGTAAGAATTGACTGGGATGGGGCATGAAGGAACTTTCTGGGGTGGTGGTAATGTTCTATGTCTTAATAGAGATTTGGGTTGCACAGGTGTATGAATTTGTTAAAATTCAGCAAAGGTACACTTAAGGTTTGTGCATTTTTTGAACATAAATTTTACATGAAAAGAAAAAACTATAAATAAATGGTAAGCATGCTGAAATATTTAGAGGGAAGTAACTGATGTCTGTGATTTTCATTGAAATGCACCAAAATTAAGATGGATTAATGGATGGATAGAGAGATGCATAAATGGAGAGATGTGTGATAAAGCAAATAAAGTAAGAGGTTAATGGTACGATGGTGGATATACGGTGTTCACTGTTCAATCCTTTCAAATTTTCTGGATGTTTTAAAATTTTCATAAAATGTTGGGTAAAATAAATGAGTATGACTATTACTAATTTGATAAGACTTTGAAAACTATAAAAAGTATTTCATCTCAACCTTTAACTTTAAAGTTCTGGAATTTTGTAATTATATTAATATACAATTTTCTGGAATATATTGCATCAATATAAAATATTCTGGAAAATATTTTAGAATATATACTCTAAAATATAAAAAATATTTAATACATATTTCTAAAATATAAAATATACAATATACAATATAAAATATATAATATAATACATTGTAAAATATATATTTCATTTAATATTTAAAATATTTGTATATAATTTTATAAATGGTTTTATAAATATTATAAAATGTTTTATAATATAGTATTATATATAAAATATATAAATATAAATATATTTATATAAAATATTAGTATAAAATTCTTAAAATATAAGAATTTTAAGTAAACACATTAAAACTATTTGACTCTGATCAATAATCAGAGCAGAGCATCCACTGCAACAACTCATACCCTGCTCTATGATTCTGAGACTCTTGACTTTTGCTCAGAACATTCTGCCAGCATCTACCATTAGCTCTTCTGGAAACTGAAGCAAGAAATAAAAAATGCTCTCTTTGAAAAAATGTTCAAAAAGCTCTTTGCCCAGGCTTTTTGGCTTTGTTTGGGTTTTATTTTATTTTAACTTTTTATTTTTTTTTTACCATTGCTCATTGTAAAAAAGAAAATCAAGGAATGAGGCACACTGTATTAATAACAGCTTGGTGTATAGCCTGCTAGGATTTCTTCAAAGGATATACATTCCTTGAAATATTTATATAAATATACAGGCACATACAACCTTTAAATTTTTTGGCATAAATAGGATATTATACATACTTCTGGATTTTGCTTTATCTACAAAACAGTACAACATATATATGGTAGTCATCAGTGCTGTTCACCAACATCTGGTTTTCCTTTCTTCGGAGCACATGAGTGGGGCCCTGTTACTAGTGCTAGCCAATAAATTGAGAGTGTAAATGATATATATATTTCTTCCCAGGTAAGAACTGGTCATGCTTGGCCCTCCAAAGTTCTCTTCTTTTTCTGGCAAAGTGACTGACAGCATTCAGGGTAGTGGCTATTCTGCCAGCTTCAGTCCCTGAGTGGCTACTATGAACAAAATTCCCCTGACAACCATAATGGATACATAGAGTGAGCAAAATATAAACCTTTGTTGGTTTAATTCCCTGAGATTCTGGGATTGCTTGTTACTGCAGCATTACTTAGCCAATCCCGACTGATACATTGAACCATTCTTCGGGTATGCATACTTGGTCTACTTCATTCTTTCTGATGGCTAAAAAGTACTGTCTTAAATGAATGCAATAGCATATATCCAACTATTCCCCTACTGTTGGGTATTTTGAGTTTTCCAAATGTTTGCCACTACAAAGTTTGCTGCAATACATATTGTGCATGCATGTGTGCATGCACACACACACATACATAATCAATCCACTTGTCAAAATTTTTCTGAATAAAAAATTTCTAAAAGTGCAATTAGTAGGTAAAAGGACCTAAATATCAGACAGATACTACCAATTGCCCTCCAAAATGCAATTTAAACTCCTATCAATGGAAAATGAGAGTATCTGTTACTCCACATGCTCACTTGGAGTCAGTTACATTATTCTTTTAAAATATTGCCAATATAATAGGTGGAAATAACATTTCATTGTTGTT
The DNA here is from genome assembly GCA_023783475.1 of Daubentonia madagascariensis. Lineage (NCBI taxonomy): Eukaryota > Metazoa > Chordata > Mammalia > Primates > Daubentoniidae > Daubentonia > Daubentonia madagascariensis. The sequence goes on from JAKFHU010000745.1 coordinate 1,176,363, forward strand.
TCAGCTTGTATCATTATTGGGGATCTTTTCATAGGTTTAAAGACTATTTGTATTTCTTCTGTGAATTGTCCATTCCTGTCTTTGACCCATTCTTGTCTGATTTTATAGGAGTTCTTCATAAGTTCTTATTGTTAACCCCTGTTCTTATTCTGGTTGTAAATATTTTCTCTCAGTCTGTCCCTTGTCTTTTAAGTTTGTCTGTGACACACCTTTTGCTATAGAGAAATATAAAAATTTCCTATAGTCAAAACAACCTTTTCTTTATGGTTTTTAGAAACTGTGCCCCCTATACTAAAGTCCATAAAAATGGGTCTTTTATGGACTCTGCATTATTTCACTGATATTTTAGCTTATTCCTCTGCTAGAAAATTGTGATGTCCACAAATGTCTATAAATTACATACATTTCTAGTATCTACACTTTAATATTCTTCTTTTCAACATTTTCTTGGCTATTCTCAATCCCTTATTCTTCTTGTTGAAACTTTAAAATCAATGAGTCAATTTCTCTCCCCAACCCTGCAAAACAAAACCACATCTAACAATACCAAAAACAAAAACCTACTTCTTTGTAATTATGATTGGAATTGCTTCAAATCTACAGATTAATTTGGACAGATCAGAATTTTTAGAATATTGCCTTCCCATTCAGAGGTATCGTACAGTTTTAAAATTGTATTCATTTTACTCTTACACATTTCTTGTCAATTTATTCCCAGGTATTTCATAATTTTTGTTGCTACAGCCAATAGTATCCCCCTTTGCAGAATATTTCCTAACTGGTTATGGCTAGTATAAAGTAAAGCTATTGTTTTGTATGTAGTTTTCTCATATTTAGCTACTTTCCTGAATACTCTTAATAGTTCTAACCATTTTAAAACTGATTCTTTTGGATTTTCCAGGCACATAATTATATTTGGGCTCTAATTTAAAAATCAGTCCTCAGTTCTTTTTTGCGCTTTTTATACGGTGATTCCTAAATGCCTATTTCAATAATACCTAGGGTAATGAAATAATGGAATTTTATGATTGGAAGGGACCTTATAATGATCGAATCCAAGAGTTACCTAGTCAAGTACCTACTGGGGTAGGTAGGTAAGATAAATGGGAGAAGGTGCCCTGGTGTAAGACAATAAGGAATTGTAGAGATTGGGAAGAAATGCAGAGAACAGGCTTTACCTAAGCAGGGCAAGTGTCACTCACCCCCTACTGATTGTTGCCACGGGGAAATGTAGGCCCAGTTTCTATCTTCCACGAGGCATCAGATATATAGATTTTTATGTTGAAACTCCTAAGTTTAAAAACATTAAACAAAAGCCAAACAAAATATAATTGCCAGCTTTCAATCTATGAACCTGTATTTAATCCAATACCTTCATTTAAGGCAATTTAAACTCAAAAAAGTTTGTCGGAGACTGCAAAAGTAGCCAAGTGTAGGGGAGGGTTTTGTATCGTCTTTAGCTGTTTGGTGGATTAAAACAGTATTTTCAAAGTACTAAAACTAGGCAGGTGTTTTGCTTGGTTTGCTTACAAACAAGGAGTTTAGTCCCTGATGTCAACATACATTTGTGTTCCCTGTTTGGCTCATGTTGGTTTGGATTTGCTTTCCCTATGATAGTCACAGCAAATGCAAAGGTTATCTTTTATTTATTTTATTTTTCCCCAGTTTTATTCAAGTATAATTGACAAACAAAAATTTTGTATGTTTATGTCATACAACATGATGTTTTGATATATGTACATATTGTGAAATGATTAAATCCAGCTAATTAACATATCTACCATCTCACACAATTATCATTTTTTTGTGGTAAGAACATTTAAAATCTACTCTCTTAGCAATTTTCAAATATATAACACGTTATTCTACAGTTGCCACGATGTACAATAGATCTCCAGAACTTATTCAGCCTAACTGAAACTTTGTACAAAGGCTACCTTTTAAATGGCCTTTCTATATTTGGGGAAATCCCACATTATGCTCTCTGCCACCCCAACGTGGAAGTCAAAGCTCAATTTCCCAGCCTTCTTTGCAATTAGAAACATGTAGGTGACCTAGGCTCCACCAATCAGGGAAGCTTATATAAGACTTTGCCTCAGAAGGGATTAACAGGAGAAGAACAACTCAGCGTGGGCCACATTTGGTGTCAAAGGTGTCCAGCTTTTAGGGGTAGCAAAGGACGCAAGGTTGCCAAAAGTGGTGGTCATGATGGCTGCAGTAAAATGGAGTTCTTGGCAGCAATACAAGTGTAGCAACGAGTTGTGAGTGGTGGTGGTGGTTAACAGGTCATTTTCTCATCAGACAAGTTCTACAGCCCAGTTCTGGGCACTGTTCCTACAGTTCAGCCTCAAGCTATTTCTCCAGCCCTTCCAAAGACACTATGAACCACCCAGGACCCTTTTAATAAATTCCTTTTCTGCTTAACTAGCCAGAGAGGATTTTCCTTTTTAAAACTAAGCCCTCACCAATACAAACACCACCACCAGGCAGAGACAGAATCAAATCAAAAATCTCCATCTTTTTGATTTGCAAGCCAGCATTCTTTCTATGACATCACATTATTCATATCTAATGTTTTTAGGAAGGTTCAAAATGCTGTTTTCAAATATATATACTGAGGCTCCCATTTTGAAGATAGGCTATGAATACTGTCAAAGTATCTATTTGGTTCATGATAAGAGCCTACGTTTGAGTGCTTTGCGAATTTATTTGTTTGTATTTGGTTTTGCTTTTGTTCATATAGACTCATAGACTAGTGGCTTCCTTAAAAGATGTTAGACGGCTTACAATAAAAACACCAATAACAATGTACACAGAGTAATCCAAATAAAGATAGAGCAGAACCATACAAAGGGAGAGATAATTGTCCTAGATAAATCAGGATGAGATCATTACCATGTTCTAAGCACTAAATTTACAATCTGCTTCCTTGAAGTACAGGACAGTAATAGGGTGGATTATATTAATGTTTCCCAACCTTGGTCCACCAACAATGATGTTTATTATTTTCCATCTTCACGGCCTCCAAGTTTTTAAAGAGTTTCTCTTCCAACCTCATTTATTAAACAATGTTTTGAATGACCCCACCACGGGTAAATGTGTAGCTTATTGCAATACCAAAAACAGGATGTAGATTTCCATTACTATAGTCAGTGACACCAGCTTGCAACTACTGGGATAAAGGATTTTCATTTTCCGAGTAGCCACAATGCACTAGTCAGTGTGTTACAATAAGAACTTTACATACAGTACCAAATTTAATTATCACAACAGCTTTATGTAGTAGGTATTATTATCCTTATTTTACAGATGAAAAAATTGTTGAGCAACTTCCCCAAGGCCACCAAGCTGGAATGAGAGAGACGAGAGTAGGATCTGAGTTTGCCAAGTCTAAAACTAGTGATCTGAGCTATTTATATTATGCTACCTCCCTCAGGAAAAATTTTAGTTTTACAAGAGAGAAAATTTTCTTGAGGCTCTAAATCTTAGAGGGAATTTATTACATGGATGTTCACAGGAGAACTACTGACACTGCAGTCGATAACGGGGGTCTGAAAAGAAGCATATACTATAATTCGCTATGTTCACTGAGGCCTGATACACTGGCTTCTGGAGGTATCTGGGAAAGACACAAGGGTAAACCAGGCATGGACCCTGCCCTCTGAAAGCTCCCCCCAGGTGGGGAGAAGAGATGAGCACACAGATAACCAAAATACACACAGGATACATGGAGCTAGGTGCAATCTCTGATGGGTAGATCAAGATTCAAGGAGGTAGCCAGATGGAGACACTGACCATGTCTTCCCTGGCATTGGGCCCTCACTGCTGCTGCTGCAGCTGCCTGTGGTTCAGAATCCAGGGTCCACACCAGGAAGCCCCACCCTGTCCATGTTCCCAACTGCATGAAATACTAGCCCTGCCAAGCCTAGTACTTGCCCTGCTCCCTGCTGAAATCTGCCCATCACCAGATATCCCAAGCCTCTGTGAAGGGGTCTCTGCACTCTTTCAGGTAACACTCAGCAGCTCTCATAGACGAATCTGACAGACTATGAGCAAATGGTCCCAGTGAAATAGGTCCAGCCTAGAGGCAGAAGTGGTGACCCCACCGCGGCAAAAGAGAAATGTTCCCTACCTAAATGAAAAAAGAGAAACCTTCCCTACATCTGTTTCCTGATGACCACCTGTCCCTGCATTCCATCAGGTCACTTCTGGGCAAATATCTCAGGGAAGACCACACATTAATCCATTATCAACCACGGCACCTTATCCAGACGTAGTTTATTAGCTCTTGCCCTCAAGGTTTTCCTGAGATGAGGTGAAAATCTCTGACAGGAAGAAAGGCAATGCCAGGGACTTGGACCACTGCTCAGAGAAGCAAGTCTGGGCTCTGAGGCCCAGGAGTATACTGAGAGTGTCAGGTATCAAAGCAGGAGAGAGTATCAGGGCCACAGAAGTGAAGCCCACAGGCCCATGCTGCCATCCTGCATCTGCCTACCTCTACTCTTCTCTACTGTTTCAACACACAAATTTAAAAAGGGAACATTTTACAGGCGAATTATAAGTCTACATTTTAAGAGTTTCAGATTGTCAGAGCCTGGAAAGGACCTCAGAGACCAACTTATGCACAGAAGAGTGAGGTGCAGAGAGGTGAAGTGAGTTGCCCAAGTCACTTGGCTAGTGAAAGTCAGGCCTAGCTCTCCCTGACTTCCCTCAGTCAGAGCCAGATGGCCCTTCCCTGGTGCAAGGTAATCAATTATTTACTTGTTTGCTGCAAGCTTTAGACTGAATGTTCCTTAAGAAATGGGACCATTCATTAAATTATTCAACAAACATCTATTGTACTTGGCAGGAGCCGATGTGGAGGCAGGGAAATAAATAAGTAACAACTCAACAGAAAGCTACCAGTAGATGTAAAGCATTTAGCACAGTGCTTGGCCCATAGTAAGTGCTCAATAAATGGTGGCTTCTACAAAAGTATTCTTCTAGTGAGATGGAAATGAGGGCAGAGAGGTAGGCAAACTCACATGATACACTGATGCAGGATTTAGAGCAGAAGAATGATCCAATCAAATTTTAGGAAGGTCACGCTGGCAAAACTTTTGGAGGATGAGAGTTAAGAAAAGGAGATCAGTTACACAGCTCTCCAGAGGGTCCAAGTGAGCAGTGATGAAAAGCTGAGCTGGAACAGTGAAACTGGGGATGGAGAGAAGGGGAAGTTTCCAGAGGGAGTTTAAGAAGTAGAATTCTAGCCAGGCACGGTGGCTCACGCCTGTAATCCTAGCACTTTGGGAGGCCGAAGAGGGAGGATCACTTGAGGCCAGGAGTTCAGACCATACTGAGCAAGAGCAAGACCCCGTCTCTACAAAAAAACAGAAAAATTAGCAGGGCATGGTGGCACACGCCTGTAGTCCCAGCTACTTGGGAGGCTGAAGCGGGAGGATCGCTTGAGCCTAGGAGTTTGAGGTTGCAGTGAGCTATGATCACACCCCTGCACTCTAGCCTGGACAACAGAGCGAGACTCTATCTCAAAAAAAAAGAAGACTTCCAAAGGGTGGGTGGGAGAGATCACAATAGGGGAGAGAAAAAAGACAAGGCAGACCCCTGGCCTAGGCATATGGTAGCCTTTGCCAGGATACAGTCCCCAGCTGCAACTTTATGAAAGATGAAAATAAGGTCAATTTGGGGAAAGTTATTTTGAGATGCCTAAGGGACATTCAAGGGGGACATGTCCCAGAGGTATTCAGATTTCCTGGTCTGTAGTTCAGGAGAAAGGTCTGAGCTTGAGGAACTAATATGGAGACATCAGCCTACAGGTCAGAGTTCAAGCAGTGAGGGCTGAATAAAATGTATCCACTCAACTAGTACTTATTAACACCCTACTGTTTGTCAGACACTGTGATAAGTGATAAGGCTAAAGCAGAAAACAAGAAAGAGAAGTTTTCTGCCCTCAAAGAGGTTACATTCTGGTGAGGGGAACCAGAACACACACACATACGTTGACACATAAATAAAAGAAAGAAAAACGTCAGCTAGTGCAAGCAGTGAGAAAAGAATTAAATTAGGGTGTGATGTGATAGCGACATAGTTCCTTTGTCTTTGCCCAGGAAAGAGTGTGAAAAGCAAAAGAGAAGGCTGAAGACAAGGTGCAGGATCTATACTTGTGGGCCAAGCACAGAGGGCTCAGCACCCGACACAGAGCACGTCATAGGGACCAGGCCATTGGGGCTCCTGGTCTATACTCTCATTTGGAGGCCACACCACCACCTCCAAACTAGAACCCCCAAGAATAACTCTAGTGGTTCATGATTTCAGTCAGTGACCATGTACATGTGTTGAGCCCAGAACCAGGTGCCAGGGATACTGCAGTGTACAGGACCGTCAAGGTCCCTGTCCTCGGAAAGCTCACATTTTAATAGGAGAAGACACACACAAGCACACACACATGCACACACACACACTCCAAGTAAACAGATCTCTAAATAAAACAACTGCAAGTTGTGCTAAGTGCTGTGAAAAATATAAACAAGGGGCTAAGAATAACAATGGGTGATCTACTTTAGATAGGATAATCAGAGAAAGAAAGCTCCTCTGGGGAGCTGACATTGGAAAGGAGTCTGAGAGTTTGCCATGAAAAGGATGGTGCTGAGGGCATTCCAGGCAGAGGGAACTGTGTGTGCATAAGCTTGGAGGCAGTAAAGAGCTTGATGTGTTTGAGAAACCGAAAGACAGTCAGTGAGGCCAAAAAACAGGGCTGGAGACAAAGAAGTAATGACACTGGAAATACAAACAGAATCACATCACTCAGGGCCCTGCTGGCTGCAGTCAAATGTTTGGATCTTATTGTGAAGACAACAGTGAGCCACTGAAGGATTTTTCAGGCCTGGTGTAACCTGATCTGATTTTCATCTTAAGGAATTTCTGGGATGGGGAGTTCTTTCTTTCTGAGCTTGCAGAGCCTTGAGGCCACCCCTCCAATCACACAGTGTGGCGGCCTTTTATCCCACCCACAATTACGGTCAGGCCTCCATCTGCAGAGCAACTTCTCCTCCTTGGATCAACTGCCTGGTCTAAGTGCTTCCCAAAAAGCCCCATAAACTCACTAAAGTGTTTCCAATAGACTATGCGAGAGTGTTGGCAGAATGGATGCTTTTGTAAAAGGACACGAAATAATAAAACAAAACCACTCCCTCATTTCTGATGGAAATTTCTTGTTTTCTCCTCCACTGCTTTCCATTAGCCTGCAGCCTGAGTAATTGTCTTTGCTCTTTACTCTGTCTCCATTTATTTTCCAAAATACTGTGAACATGTGTATGTGACTATGAACAATAACAAAGAACTATAAATTCTTATTGATCCCAGAAGGTTGGGAATTCTAAACAATAAAAATATGTCCTCTGACTGCTTCTCTCAAAAGAACATTTTGGAGACACAAAAGAGCTTTGTTAAAATAACAAATGAGCTCTTGGGACACTTTAGACCTAATGGTGGGCGCTCCAGGCTACCAGGTAGTGATGCAATAGGCGACTGCAGACACAAAGTTGGAAAGACCTCCTTGTTACCCTCTCCTGGGCTCACTTCCTCATTTCTCAGCCCACATCTTGACTGCATCAGCCGAGTTTACTATATAGCTTTCAGCCACTATTGTTTTCAGGAGCCAGAATTCTCAGCCTAAAGAGAAAGTCCCCTTTGTCCTCCATCCATGATTTAATTGACATTCTCCTGAACGTTCCATTCACTTTGTTTTCAGGCTAAGAAGTCTCACAATTGTACCAGACTCTGACTTTGAATTTCCCTGTGTTTCTACTGTTTGGAAATTTGCCTAGGTCAGCCACTGGATAGTCCCAGAATTCAGCTTTACCTTAGAGAAAATCTTTATTGTTCATGATTTAATATTTCTAACTACTGTCATAAATTTTTCCCTTGATTGCTATATTCTTTTTTTTTTTTTTTTTAGAGACGGGGTCTCGCTCTTGCTCAGGCTGGTCTTGAACTCTTGAGCTTAAGCGATCCTCCCACCTCGGCCTCCCAGAGTGCTAGGATTACAGGTGTGAGCCACCGCGCCCGGCCATTGATTGCTATATTTTTACGTCTTTCAGAAAACACATATGTGTGTGAGCATACATATATACAGATGTATACATATCACCTTTGCTCTGATCAGCAGTAAAGTTTTCACTATCTTTTCCAACTTCATCACATTCCTAGGGAGATGTCCTTCTTTTGTCCCCCAGATTTTGGAGGGGTGCTCTAAGCTGCATTTTTTTTTCTGCCTTTCTCACTCAGATGCACCATTCCTGGCATTGCCCTGATCCTTCAACACCATAATTCACAAGACAATGTGACCAACTGACTTTTTATGCTTTTGTCTCTCTGTTCCCACCTATAAATTTCTTTTATATGCAAATGCACAAAATTTACTATAATATTAATGGCCAAAACTTGACCACAAAGTTAATACAAGTACAAAGAAATGATAATCCGTAATAAAAAAAGTAGGCAACTGATTAGGAAGCACTAGGAAAGAAATTGTTCTTTCTGTTCTTTGGACAATCTTGAAGGTAAAGCAGATTATGGCTAGCAGAATCTATAGGGCTTACCTGAATGTATTATAATCCACCATCTTTGTGTGCCTACAGTCAGCAGCTGTAAATACCTGCTTGATTTCTCTGGATTTTGATTTTTCTTCTTTTACCTTCTGTAGGGCAAGTTCAAGGTTGCTCAAAGGAAACTATAAGGGTGAAATGAGAGGAAAGACATACTTAAATATGCTTTAGACTTTGGGAGCCAAATTTTTGTGATGGCCAGCAAAGAGACTTCACACCGTGAACCTGAAGTTAGCAGGCATGTCTTTCCAAAGAGACCAACACTAAGAAGACATGACTAGCTTTGTATCTCCTCCATTAAGTCTTCAGGACAATGGGTGACATTAGCACAGGCCCCAGATCTGAGAGTAATGAGCTTAAGGGATAGTCGGCCACAGATGTCAGAAAACCACCCCTGCTTCCACCTCAGCCTTCTCCCTGTAACCCTAAGACAACCCTCCCAATATGTTGGGAGACCCTAATGGAGAGAATGGAGATTTAAAGTTGGATAAGTGGACTTCCATTTTCTCTAGATCTTTAGAATGGGCTCCTCTGGAACTGTTGGCCATTAGGTGATGCAATGATCAGAGCATGGCTGGGTGTCAAAGATCCACGCAGGCACCGTAACCCCCGTATATTCATTCTCTGGGCAGCGCACTGCTCCTGTCTCCTACCCTGTGATTAGTTTTTTGACATAGTAAGAATACATCTCATTCCATCCAGTAGAGCACAAAGTTGTAAATAATTACAGCTAAGAGATCAAAAATGAAAAGACAAAATTTTTAAATGAAAACATTGATGGTAATTTAGTATAAAGCTCCCTCTCTTCCACCACAAAATGATCCAGGTGGTTTGGCTCCTATTGCAGGCCCCTACTCCCACCCCGCCCTTTTTTTGCATTTCCTTTCATCTATTTGCATGATAGGATCTATGAGCTCTTTTGAAAAGACTCTTCGGACTGATATTAAAGAGTATATTAATCTTTCTCTGCTTAGAACCTGCTTGTTAAGGGTAGTTTTAAAGTAATGCAGTTTTCACTTGGGATGCTGATACCAGGTAATGTCCTATCCTGCTTTTATTATTCTGAAAGGAGAAAAGCCCTTTATATCTTATATTCATGCTATATATATTTTATATTAAAGTATAGGTTCACCCTCTGTTTGGAAATAGAACCTAAATTTACAATAGCTACACTGATCTTGCTACGGGCCACATACAGCTAAGCACTTCACATGCATTATCATATCTAATCTTCATACCAATTCCATGAAATAGGCACTGTTGTTACTTCCATTTCAAAGAAGAAGAAATTGAAGCTCAGGGAAGATACATGTCTAAGGTCCCTCAGCTATTAAGTGAGGAGTCAGGTTTCCAAGCTAGGTCTGCTGGTCTCCCGAAATCTAACTGCCCAATTACTGAGTTTCTTGCCTGAATTCAGTGTTTTCGAATAGCTACTGGTTCATGGTTTTATGATAACCTGAATCACTAACACTACAAATGGAGAGATTGTGTGGCAGCCACGGAGGGCGCTGCTCAGGCCTCCTGCCAAGAGAGACCCTGTGGAGAAGAGCGTTGTTCGCTGATAGGCTCTAGCTGCCGCACCGTCCAGGTCCACACAGAGTTCACACCAGTGTCCCTGCCAAGGCCACCCTCTCCCCAGGCTGTTCCCACCTGATGACAGAGCACAGTCAGGGGACTAGAGCTGGGCCATTCCTGCCTGACAGGAGACCTCTCAGTCTGTACTCTGGGGCTCCCCATTGGCCTGGCAGAGGCTTCCTCAGAACTGTGCTGCCGACTGAGGCTCTCCCTCCCCACCCCTCCTTCCTTCCCCTCTCCCTCCACAGGGGACAGACCTGCCTCCCAGTCTGAAAGCCCTCTGGCCTCCTCCTGCTCCCTTCCCCTTTTCCTCTTTATCCTTCAGAGGTGCTTCCCCTAATACATCTCTTGCACATCTAATTCTGTCTTGGCATCTGCTTCTCAGAGGACCCAAACTGATACGAATGAAGTGATATACTCAGAGAGACTGATCTTAGCAACATAACCCTGGGCATTTTATATATAAATGAGATACAGCTGGTACTATATGTATATAAATGGTACATAAATATTACTTATAGATGGGCTTTTAAAATAAATTTTTCCAGATAGATTTTTCAATATTAGGTGATGATTCCTAAATATATATGTTTGTACACTGAATTAGTCCACACTTAAAATCAAGATTTTATCAATATGTTATTTTTATTGAACAGTATTGCCATAATAGCACTTTCAGTAATAGTATCCATCTGCCATCTTATTTCAAATTTAAAAAAAAAAAAAAAAAAAAACTCCTTGAGCTCACTGTTGCCAATTTCTCCTTAAATTCTTATTTAGGCCTTAGGTGGCTACTGTTATGAGAAGTTGCAACCCCAGCAACTATTGGGTTCCCTTGGGGTTTCTGTTTGTTCGGGTTTTGGCCTTCTCTGTTGGCCTCTGCCAATTAACTGGGACGGCACAGTGTGTGGCACCAGATTTTCTTCCTTTCCTATAGTTGTTTAATTTCTTTCTGAAAACATTGTTAGCGTCAGCAGAAAACCCAGGAAACTTGATTCAACACTGGCCCTGCCTCCTGCCTGTGCCTGGAATCCGTGATGCTGGGCAGCAGAGAACCCAGCGTGTAAGCAGAGTAGACAAGGACCTGGCCTCTGTGATGGGACCTGTGGCCAAGTCACACGGATCCATTATTCATGCCCACATGTGTGAATGCACAATGTAAAACCAGTGGCAAGAGGAAGAAGAAAAGGCCCTAGAGAAAGAAAAACACAGATTGCAGAGGGCTGAGAAGCAAGTCAATAATTATACAAAGTAAATTCACCTTATGTGAATTCTTCTCCATGTAGTTTAAGGTGTACTCATCTGCATTCAGCAAAAGAAATAGGTAGCCATTCACGTTTATTGTGGCTCCAACGTACAATTCCTCAGCCTTGACATATTCTGATAGTTCACTTTTAAAGACTTCTTGTCCAGGCCTCTTAACACGGCTTCTTTTCAAGAACTTCCCACCAGTAATCCCTATAGAAAAAGGGAAAAGTTCATGAGTAGCCTTTATTCTTAAGAGAACCATCCGACTTGCCTTCAGAGTTACTTCATCTTCAAACACAGACTGTACAACTCACCTGTGAACTCAAATTGCCTATTATTCTCAGACTTAAGGGACGGATGAGGCAGTGGTGAAGAAATAAGACTTCCTAAGTGAATATGTTCAAGAAAACAATGGTATGACATTCCAGCCTTTTCTTTCCTCTCGCTACTCCCTTCCCAGTCCAATAAACATTTGACAAGGACCTGCTATATATTCCCAGCAGCACACTGGGAGTGTGGGACAAATAAGGAAGACTTTAAAGCAAGTTTTTCTTTAAAGCAAGTTTTGAACGGTACCAGTTAGAAAATTCCTCATCTGTGCATATTTCCACCTTTTTGCTCCAGATGATGCCTTACTGTACAGGAGGTTACTTAAGTGTTTGAAGACAACTATGGGAGTCCCCTTAATTTTTTTTTTTCCGACAGGTAAAATATCTTTGCTTCTTTTAGTAATGGCTCATATTTCTTAATTTCCAGAATTCTCACCATTTTGACTGTTCTTTTCTGGGCATTATTTGTTTTTTGACCTCTCGGAAAGCAGTGGGCAGAGTTGAGCAGGGGACTCCAGTATCTTCTGATACCGAACTGAAATCTACAGACCTATGGAAACAGGCTGAGATCAAATGAGCTTTTCAGTCAGCTTCATCCCACTCCTCCTATCACATACAGACACCACAGGTGGTAGACAGACGCAGGCTTTGGAGTCAAATAGAGCGGCATTCTATCCTGGCTCTCGTACTTGCTTGCTGCATTATCTTTAGGAGTTATTTAATCTCTCTGAAATTCTGTGAATTCTTATCGGTAAAATGGGAATAAAATTTGTGGAGGCCATGAACGTGTACCTCTCAGATCACCTACGGTGGGGAACATAACTGACAGAAGGCCCCAGCTGCTGTGTTCTGACATCTATCCTCGGGTGTGTGCTGAGGTCACACTTCCCACAGGCTGCTGCCAACAGATGACTAAGCAATGCAGGGATACTAAGACAGGCCCATTCCTGCAAGACAAGGGCTCCTCCAACTAGCAACTTTGCCTCAAGAACTCCCTGTCAGCCTTGCCAAAACTTTCTAAGAATTTCACTGCCGTCTAAGACTCCCCCTTCCTTCCTTCCCTCTGTCCTTCACAGGAGTCAGACCTGCAGTCTGATGGCTCTCCTGGCCTCCTTTATCTTCTTCTATATTTCCCCCTAGCAGCATTTCCCCTAATAAACCTCTAGCACATTTAATCTTGTCTCAGCACTTGCTTCTTGGAGGACCCAGACTAACACAATATTTAACCTCATAAAGTTCTTGTAAGGATAATATTAGGTTCTCAATCACGGCTGCTATTATTATTAGTAAGCTGGTAGTTGACTACTATCACCCTTTCTGTTCTACACATGCTGCAATTTGCTTGGCAACATCCTCCCCATTCTAGACGTATAGAGTTGATTTTTTGACCTGTAAGAGCCTGACTTATATTAATTCCTATTCGATTTCCTATTTTAAGATTTGATCTATTATTCAAACCACCATGGAGCATGACTTAGTTATACAAGTTATTCATTACTCACTGGTGTGCCAAGTGGCCCATACCAGTTCATAGGAGCTGACTGTTAAATATTCAGAGTTTTTAAACTGTTGGCTGCTTGATATTGGCCATGGTTGGGGTATTCACACCATGGAAATTGGCAAATAGTACAAATCAGGGCTTTAAAAATCTTCTCAAAGAGCTGCTTAACCAGCACATCACTGATTATTTTTCCCAAATGTGTGTCTTTAGCACAGATAAAAGTATTGAACACATTGAGACAAAGAACAGAGTCCAATATTTCCATGCTTTGGTAAGTCAATGGCTCTGCTCAGCAATAGCTGTGGCATCAGCACATTGTAGAGAGGAATTTCATGGGCCTGGGTGCTGGATCCTTGGCAACAGCCTCAACAGACAGAAGGGCCAGAGAAAGATGAACCCTGAAAACTGAATTGGTACACAAGAAATTCCTGTCTTATAGTCAAGCAAGATATTTGTAAGTAGAACTATCAAAAGTACAGACTTCCTCTTGGCTTGCTGGCTGTGAATAGGACTAGTGGTAGCCAGACCATGATATTGAAGCCCTTGGATTCCATAGAGGTGCCTCAGAGGCCACAGAGGAAGAAAGGATAGTGGCAAAAAGGAGGTCCCCCAGCCCTGTGCCAACCAAAACTGTTCCTCTTGTATCATTTTATAAGTTCGGGTTCCCATTTAAGAGATCTTTGTAAAAAGAACTCTATTGGTTTAAAAAAAAAAAAAAGAAAACAAAAGCCACTATCATAGATTATATGGGCTACAAAATCAGATCATATTCCCTAATTTTCAAAATGAAAAGACAGTTAAATGTTATGAGGAAAATTACTATGAGAGGTATATTTCTTACCTGAATTCTTCTCTATAGGTTCAAACACTGACATTGTGTCATCACTGAGAAAATATGAAATAACAAAAAGCCTGTCCACATCAGCACATTTGTCCGTGATTAGTTTTGCAAAAAACCGGAGTATATTGCTTATGTTGCCGTAGCTAAATGGAAAAGAAATGAGGGTTATGGCATTATACAAGTAATCTTCCACACATTATATATGTAAAAAAAAAAGCCTGCAAAAGGTGTGCTATGGTTTTAATATAGTAGCATAAACTCTCCCAAGTGAAAGAGTTCAACCATCTTCTTATTAAGGTTCTAAATCTAAATGCAGAGAAATTTTCTCGGTATATTAAAATATCTCTGATTATGAGACAGAGTCCAGCTCTGTCACCCTAGCTAGAGTGCAGTATTGGCATCATAGCTCACTGCAACCTCAAACTCCTGGGCTCAAATGATCCTCCTGCCTCAGCCTCCCGAGTAGCTGGGACTACAGGTGTGCGCCACCCCACCCAGCTAATTTTTTTTTATTTTTTGTAGAAATGGAGTCTTGCTCTTGCTCAGGCTGGTCTTGAACTCCTGACCTCAAGTGATCCTCCCCATCTCGGCTTCCCAGAATGCTAGGATTATAGGCGTGAGCCACCGTGCCCAGCCAAAAATATCTCTGATTCTTTGTATGTCCTGGGTAACACATTGGGAAAATGTACCCCAAACAAATGTCATACACATACTGCTCAAACCAGCCACATTAACCAGTTGTTCTCTAGTGATGAGGTTGGTCAATAATCACAATAACCAAGTCAGGAAGAAATGCAAACACCTAGCCATGTTGCCCAAGAAATCCAGAAGGTGTGTTCTGCCCATGCCTGGGGCCACCTCCCAGGTTCACCACCTACTGGTTCATGCCCATTGCTTCTCTGTCTTCTAGCCCACATCCTCCCTCCCTGACTCATCCCTCCAGCTCAGCTCCCTAACATCTCCCAACTTTCTTCAAGGGAAAAATTAACTTTTCCCTTTCAAATGATATAATAAATACTATAGACCTGCCTTTTTTTTAATAGCGCTTATCACCTGTATTGTAAGTAGCCCTTACAAGTCTGTTTTCTGAGGACAAGGACTGTGCCTTATTAACCATTATCTAACATAACAGTTTTTACAATATAAATACTTAGTAAATGTTTGTAGGAAGTCGTTACAAGATTCATATAGGTTGGAATTTGCACTTAAAATTCTATGCATGAATAGAACAGTCTAGAAGGCTGAAGATTGGATCAAAGTCTAGAATGAAAAGTTCCCAAAGTTGATTGCCTGGTCACTGAAGAAATTAATTTATGATCTGTCAGCAGAAGCATGTCTGTCAATATTAGCTAGTGAAAGGTGGACTTTGTAACAAGTAGTAAACCCTTGGGGAGGTCTTTGATCACCAAAAGCATTACCCCGAGAGGCACACAGGAAAATAAACCACGTCCTTTGTCATCTTACTGTCACAACTCTAAGCAGAGAGGTCCTCCCTTGCAGACTCTTCTATGCTGGAATGTATTTCTTCCTTGTGTTCACAGCGATAAAGAACAAAGTATTTCTGATTTGCAAAGGCAGAAAGTGCTTTTCTCCACCCCTTTCTCCAAACATTGTCCAAGAAGCAGGGCAGGCTTGAGGCCTCATGTGAGAGGGAGTATAGCAATTTGGAAGGCTCACCCCACAACAGCCCTGGAGAAACAGCCAAGTCACCATCAATTTGTTTTCTTAGTGCCTAGTTCCCAGACTTCAGATGGACCTCATATAGCGCTGGCAACAGCTATACCTTGTCAATCATCTTCTCCAGTACATAATTGGATTTATTAGTAACAATAGTTTCTATAGCCACCCCCCCATGAAAGAACCATAACCTTTCAGATGTCTGAATTATTTTTGAAACAACTGAGTGAGGTCTAACCTCAGGGCAAATGAATACTACTGTAAATTTTACTTCTTACAACTTACATAAATTTATAAGTGTATATGTTAAGTGTGAGTTTTTCACATATTCAATATGCCATTTTTTTCTACCTAATTCTAGTGTTCTGGAGATCTCATCAATCAGGAATATAATCTACTCAATAAAATCTTTAGACCAGCAGTTTACAAAGTTTATTGCGTATACTGTCACCTGGGGAGCTTGTTAAATATACAGAACCCAGAATCCCACCCCCAGAGACATGGACTCAGGAGTTAGCTTGCATCTCCAGAAACCTGCATTATTAATCAGCACCCCAAGAGATTCTGATAAGGTAGTCCCCAGGGCACACTTTGAGAAGCACTGCAAGTGTCTTCAGCTATTCCCTTGACTAACAAGTTAATTATCAAACTTCTCAAAACACTCTTTTTAATCACAATATTCCACCCTCCCAGCTGACCACCTACTTACACCTCCTGTACCAATCGTAATGTTCCACCCAGTTTAGCACTATATTGATCTGTACTCTTGGCTGTTATTTTTTCCAAAATATGTTTATTCCCATTGTCCCAAAACAAATTATAAATTCCTAGGTCCAGGAGCCATGTCTTAACTTTTTTCTACACACAACCTAGAGTTATCTACAATCACTGCCTCGAATTCTTCTCCCATTTTCCCTTAAATCCACTTACATTAGGTTTGTTCTACCTAAATTGCTCTTGTACAGGTCAACAATGATTTCCACAATGCCAATTCCAATACTTTTTTGTCCACATCTAACTTTACCAATCATCAGCAATTGGCACCAAATGATCACTCCTTCTTCTGTAATACTCTTGTTTCACTTGGCTTCCAAGATCTTACATTCTCTTGATTTTGCTCCTAGCACCTTGTTTGCTCTTTTTTAGTCTTCTTTGCTGGTTCCTCCTCTTTTCCCCACTCTCTTAATTTGCGGTGTTCCAGAGTTTACTCTTTGGTCATGCTCTTCTCTACGTATGTTCACTTCCTTGGTGATCTCATCCAGTCTCAAGTCTTTAATACAGTTTGGCATCATGGCTTTAAATACCACGTACATGCTGATGACATCCAAATTTATATCTCTAGCTCAGACCTCTCTCCTGAACCCCATACTCACACATATATCCAACTGTCTACTCAGTATCTCCATTTGATGTCTAATAGACATCTCAATCTTAACTTGTCCTAAAACTGAACTTCTGCTCTTGGCCCAAACCTACTCTATCTATAGTCTTACCCATCTCAGTGGATGGCAACTCCATTCTTCAGTTGCTCAGGCCAAAACTTGAGAGGATCCTTAGCTCCTCACTTCTTTCACATCTCATATACAATCTGTCAGGAAATCCTATTGCCCCTAGCCTCAAAATATTTCCAGAATGCACAATTTAATTTCATCACTTCTGCTGCACTCACCCAGATCTGAGCCACCATAACTTTTCTCTTGCACTACTGCACTAGCCTCTTAACTGGTCTTTCCTTCCACCATTGCCAGTTTATAGCCTCCTCTAAACACTGCACTGGAGTGATTCATCTAATATGTAAATCAGCTCAAGTCACTTCTCTGCTCAAATCTCCCAATGGCCCTTTATCACTCAAAGTCAAAAGCATTCTCATAGGCTGGGTGCGGTGGCTCATGCCTGTAATCCCAGCACTGTGGGAGGCAGGAGGCCAAGGCAGGAGGATCACTTGAGGCCAGGAGTTCAAGACCAGCCTGGACAACATAGTGAGACTCTGTCTTTACCAAAAAAAAATTAAAAAATTAGCCAGGCATGGTGGCATGTACCCATAGTCCTAGCTGAGGCAGGAGGATCACTTGAGCTCAGGAGTTGGAGGTTGCAGAGAGCTATGATTGTGCCACTACACTCCAGCCTGGGTGACAGAGCAAAACCCTGTCTCTGAAAAAAAGAAAGAAAAAAGAAAAAAGAAAAAGCATTCCTATAATGGTCTACAAGGCCCTGTGGGATCTGATCCCCCATTCCCTCTCTCATCTCATCTCTGTGTGTTCTGCCTTTTACTCATCTACTCTACCCATGTCGGCCTCCTGGATTGTTTTTGCACATCCAAGCATGCTTCTTGCTTAGGGCCTTTACACTGATTGTTCCTTCTGCCTGGAGCACATTTCCTCTCCTCAGTAAGGTCCACCCAGACCACACTATTTAAAATTGTGACTGGGGGTTTTCCTCAGCCCCACACTCCCAGTTCCCCTTTATTCTTTTCATAGCAACTTAATGCCTTCTTTATTTTTTCCATGGCACTTAACACCTTCTATATACTACATAATTTACTTATGTATTATCTTTATCGTTTATTGTCTACCTCCTGCAACTAAAATCTAAGTTCTGTGCGGGCAGCACTTCGTGTCTGTTTTGTTCACTGATGTATCCCAAGCACCTAGATCAGTGCTTGGCACACATCAGGAACTCAGGAAATATTTGTTCACTAAGAAAATGAATGGCTCACCTGGGGCTCTATACCTACTCAAAATCTCAAAAATAGCTGGAGCTATAGAGTCTTACGGTTGGAAGACACATGAAGGCTTATTTTTATCGATGGGGAAAAATTTTTAAAAGAGGGAAAAAATGACTAATGGGGACAGCAGATGGACAGTATCTGAAACAAGTCAGAGATTAAAATTAAACTATGAATTTTTGGATGCTATATGGTTATGAATAGCACAAGTCTGGGATAATAACCTTCCCGGTGTGAAGTCATCTGTCTCTTCTTTCCATCATTGAGAACTGGATGAATGAATGTTTATTCTATTTACTCACTTATTCATCCATTCCTGCTCTTATTGGACAAAATATTTATTGAGGCCCAAGTATGCTGCCAGCACTGTTCTAATTCTTAGGGAAGCAATAAAACCAGTCCCTGTCCTTAAGGAGCTCTTGGTCTAGGGGAAGTCCACAAATTACATAAACAAGTAATTACCATGCTCTGAGACAAGTACAGGTTCTCTGGCAAGAAAAGTGAAGTTCAGAAGTCAGATTTTCCTGGGGTTCAAATCCTAGTTCAACTGAAAATTAGCTACGTGAGCTCAGGCAAGTTGAATAGCTTCTTTGAGCCTCAGTTTCTTAAAGTTAAGAATGGGTGCGATAATATTATCTACTTTCCAAAGTTGTTTTGAAGATTAAATGAGGTCAAATACTATAAAGTAGTTAGTACACAGTTACCACTAATTGTTTATTAGCAGTAATAATATTATTATTGTGGGCTCACAGAGAATGAAGTAACTAATTTAGCCTGGTGCAGCAAAAAAGACATTATTCTGGTTCATCCAAGTCAGACTAGATAATTTGCCCAGCAGGCCACCACAGTGACATTTACCCAGACAATAAAAATCTTCATGTCCATCAAAAACCTCGTAAGCTTTAATTTGAAACTACTTCCTCCAACAACTCACAGTAGATCAACATTCACCTCATAACAACTATAGCACCCAATACATTTTTAACAGCAATATATATAATCAATATATACCATGTACAATTTCATGCCTCAATTCACAGTTTCTTTATTTATATTAAGAAACTGTTCTTTGTATGCTTTGTGAGAGCATCTTCCTTAGGTTCTCACAGTTTTAAAACCTTGGGTTATTCAAACTCATGTGTAAGTCTCCAGCTGAATGTGCTGGTTACTATGGAAACATGGTCACTGTGTAGGAGGAGCTTGAGGGAAGTGTATTCCTGGCACAGAACGAGCAGTGGATAGAAAGAATGAAATTAGAGACATTTGTGCCTATATCATCATCCTCCAGCCACAACAGCAGGACAAGAACATGGAATGCTGTCTATAGTCAGTGTTCTGTGGGCAAGTTTACACAGTGTAGACAGAAAAACAGACTAAGTCAGCTACCCACAAAGAGCTGTTTTCCCCTGGGTTCCAGAAGCAACACCCTGGATAATATTTCATCTTGTTTACTTATAAGAAAAACTCCCTCTCCTTTTACAATAGGGGCATTCTTCCTGCCCACCTCCTTCGGGTGGCTGTTCTTAAAAACAGCAGTTAGTGAAAAGCGTCCATCAAAAGTCCTACCCTGGAACCTCACCGTAAACACTGTTCTCAATAATGGAGGATGAAGTGTAAGTTGATGTCCCTCTTACATGATCAAAATCAGTGGTTCTCAAGTACTGATGTGCCTCAGAATCCCATGGAGGGCTTGAGAAAACAGAGTGTTGGGACCTACCCCCAGAGTTTCTGTCTCAGTCCATCTGGGGGGAGGCACAAGAATTAGCATTTCTAACAAGTACAGGACCACACTTGGGGTAGCATCAATTCTAAAACTTAAAAATAAAACACTAAAGTGCTTAAAAGTAGAAGATTATTTCTTGAAAGACAAAGGACATCATATCATGGCAAAGGCAGACTTTCAGACATTCTATACAATTCTTACTAATAGATTTTCACCATTTTTACAGAAACAGCACAACTATTGTTCTCTCTCTCCAAATGTTCTACGACAGCATCTGATCCCATTCAATTTTATCAAATTCAGGATGCCATCTTTTTCTTCTCCTTCTCCTAGTTTTACTCCATGTTCCCTTTATCATTTTTCTCTCCAGGATCTCTCTACCCATCATCTCCCTCACACAGGACTGCAATTTTTAGCTTGCATCCTATTCAAGCATCTGCAACATTTCCCCACCACTTTTTCCCCAACTTCTTTCTCCAGGGCCTGCTCTCCCCTGCAGAAGCAAAAAGTAGCCATGGGCACTGCTTGCATTCTATATGCATGACTCAGGAGAAGATTTTTCCTCATGTGTATTAGGAATACTTTTGAAAGACCATCATTTAAAATTATATTCAGCCATGTGAGAAATCTATGGTTACTGAACTTGAACAACCTCCCAAGTGAAAACAACATTAATCACCAAACAACATTTTTGAAAAATACTTATAAATCATTCAACTCTCTATAGTAGGGGTTGGCCAACCATAGTTGGTGGCCAAATCCAGCTGACCACCTGTTCTTGTATGGCCTTTGAGCTATGAATGGTTTTTACATTTTTAAATGGTTGGAAAAAAATCAAAAGAAGAATAAAATTTTGTGATATGTAAAAATTATATGAAATTCAAATGTCAGTATCCATAAAAATAGTTTTATTGGAACACAGTCACACATTTGTTTATGTTCTGTCTATGGCTGCTTTCATGCTACAACAACAGATACTGTATGGCCCACAAAGCCAGAAATATGTACCATCTTAACCTTTAATAAAAAGCTTACTGGCCCCTACTCTACATCATTTCCTAGGGACCATCTTCAGGAGACAGATAGACAGATAGGTAGATATGGAAAAGTGACACAGATTGGGGATAATATAACTTTAGGGGCCTCCAGATGACATATTAAAATAAGCACTCAAGTAAGAACCTTTAATACTTGCATGTTAACTAACTTCATTAAAAAGCTATAATAATGTCTCCCTGGACTTGAAATTAGTTGAGTTGCATGACATCTGTTTCATCATGAGAACTATGTTATAAACCCCAAATGCATTTAGGAAAGATCAGACTAAAATCATGGTTCCCTCAAGCACCTGTCTTTTTCCATGAACTTCTTGAAGTTCTTCTTATGTGGTGTGGGTATGAGGCCTATGCAGGAACGGAGAGAATCCTCTTCAGAACCAAAGCCAGTATAAGGTGGAAATTTCCTTTCTATTTTTGGAGGAGGAGGAGACTTGCATGGAATCGAGGTAAAGTTCTCTATAACAAAACAAAGGCAAACAAAACATCAATATTTTTTTTTTGCCCTGATTATGGCTGTTTTGAAAGGTTTGTTATGTTTTCAAGATGAACATGGAGATCTTTGTAGACTATTTTAAACTCTTTCAAACAAAACACAGCAAAATCCTGTGAGAGTAGGTTTCAATCATGTTTACAAAAACCACAGAACTCACTTAATAATCACCATTGGTTCAAACGGAAAAAAAAAATCTGTCTGTCGAATAAGTAAACATTCATCATTTGTCATCACATCTCTATTTCTGAATATTTTTTGTTCTTCCCTATTTTTCCAATATATGAAAATTCAAACTTGAAACTTTATGCCACCCATTCCGTATTTTAACCTGTAATTTAGCCCTCTCCTATCTTAGTCAACACTCACTAATAAAATGCTTTTCCAAACAGGACTGACTCCTGACTATTCACCTTAACCCTTCCCCATCCACCATCTCCTCCTACAGCACCCACTTTTTGAGTTCTCTTCCTTGCCTCCAACTCAACTCCAGGTCATGGCACTTCATTATCTAGTTCGAAAACAAAACTGCCTTCTTCTTAACAGCCACTGCTGCAGGTCGCTCTTGTTACTGCCCAAGAAAAGATTACAATCATACTCAAATGTGATGATGCAAACAAACAAAACAAAGCCAAAAAAATAAACAAAAACTTTAAAAACAGCCAACTGCCTACTCTCTCAAAGGGAGTGCTAAGTGGTAAATGCTGTTGATTTTATTTATTTACTTATCATCTGTGAGGAAGGAGAGGTGGAGAGAGAGCTGGGGACATATTTGTAATAACCCAGAAGCTTTCAGGTATTCATTTACAAGGCTGTGCAATCTCTGAGAAGCAACTGTGCTCTCCAGAGCAAATAACATATTGACCTCATCTGTCCAAGTCACTGTGTTGCCCCCCCCCAGCACAAATGGCAAAGAAGATGACAGGATCTTTCCTAAAACAAAACAAAAACCAAAAACACCCCACAGAATCCACCTTCTACTTCTTCCCCAAGCTTGAGTATACCATAGGTGTTTCCATTTGTTAATGAAAGGAGTTCCACATAAGCAAAGATGTCCTTTTCCATTGTCAAAGTTCTAACAGAAGGAAGAGAACAAATTTTAATGCACACCTCCATAAGAGATAATGTGTATCAATTTGTCATCCAAGACAACATAACTCCTAACATTAAGGTTGTTTCTTTTCTTTTTTTTTTCTTGGAGGCCATTTCTAACTCTGATTAGAAAACATTTTCAGCTTTCACATTTCCATAGACTTCCTAGCAGCCTTTGTGTGAAATTTCCCCAAGCATAATCCCCAAAAGAGCATTGTTCCATCCTAACAGAAACTGCTCATGGCAGCCATGTTGACAAAGAGAACATCATCAAATATTTCTCACTGGCTCAGTGAAAGGGGGCAGCCAGTATGCTGGTACAGAAGTGACCTGTGAGCCTCTCCTATTGCTATTTTTGTGGTGATTAAAGAAAGGTCTTGGGAATAAAGAAGAAAGTTCAAATCTTGGAATTAGGCAGAATTGCAGTAGACTCTATCATTGCCAACCACACTATATCAAACATACCACCATTTGGTACCTTCATTTCAGGGACAGCAGCATAGCCATGGCAGGAGAGTTCTACGTGATTATTAGAAAATTGGGGCAGGAGCAGTTTCTTACAACAGGGGACATACACATACAACTCTACATACCAACCTGAGTCGTCTAACCAAAAGAGGACAGGTACTGAATCGCAAAGTAATTAAGAATGCATTGTATACCTCCCCCCAAAATTATAGGTTTTATAACACAGTGTTGTTTCCTCAACCACATAATTTTTGCAACAGATTTAAGTAACAAAAGAACCAATTTAGAGCTTTCCTCTGCACCCACAG